>OW052043.1:52518440-53746315 GCA_932526495.1 Bombylius major
AAATATTTTTTTTTAAATTGTGTTTTTTTTTCTACAATTTTTTTATTCATTAAAAAAAATATTTATCTGAACATGAAATTTTTAGGAATTTAACTGAACTAAAAAAACTAACTGCATAAACCAATTTAAATTTAATGAAAAAATTGAATAATTTAATTTTAATTAGAAATTCTATCAGACAAGAATATTTTTTATATCCTTTTATTGTTCTTTTCGAGTATTTGGATAAAACTGTAGAAAAAAGACAAAAACAAAATATTCTAAGAAAAAAACTGGAAATAGCTTTTTAAATTTAATTTAGTGGTACAAAAAAACAAGGAAACTTTGAAATTTTGGTTTCCAAAAAGGACATAAATTCCTTAAAAAAAAAAGTAAAAACAAAAATCCCAAAACCAATTCGATAATTTGAGTAACATTTTTACAAAAATGATAAATTAATTTAGATACTTTATGATGATCATCGTCACATTCGAAAATATATACTTTCACATGCAGGCACCCAATAGGGAGGAGGAAGCCTATAACTTTAAATAAAACATACTCCTAACATTTAATGGAATACGTAATTTTTTTTGTACTTGTAGATAATTTATAATTTTTGAAAATTAAATAAATTAATGAATTTTCAGTAATTTCGTATAGAATAATATTTCAACTACCGTTTACGGTTAAATTAATATATAATTAATTACCGACCACATATACCTACAAAACAATTTCTCCTCATCAGTCAAAGAGTTTAAAAATCAATATTCATTTAATTTTTCTTTTTTTTCCAACCTTTTAAAGTCTTTTATTATTTTCTCTCAATTTTTTTTATTTTTTTATTTAGTTAATTTTCAAAAATCCGTTATAGTATCATTAACTTAAGCCATCATCACAATCATCATCATCATCATTTTATCATTCAAAGTATAATTGGTTATAGCTTATACATTTTTTTAGGCGTAGGTAATGATATATGTACGTTTTCAACTACTTAAAAGCTCTCATTCGTACAGTGCCCTTTACCACTTCAAAGAAGAATTTTTATTTATTTTTCTTTTTACTTTTTCAACTTAGATACTTTTTGTCTTGTATAGATATAGATACTATACAATACTAAATAAATATTTGCTTGAAGCTGCCTACTACTTTTTTTTTTACCTGTGTCTTAAATCAATTCTGTAATAGACAAAAAGAAAACTAATATAAATTACTGAAAGACAGAATAAAAAAAAAAAATATTTTTAAAGAAAAGAAAAGAAAAAAAAACATAACTATCAAGGAAAACGTGATTAATTGTCGTTTGATGGCAGCCAAGAGAATATTTCATATTTTTTTTTTTTTTTTTTACAAAACGAGATGCTATTATTCAAATTTATTGTTTTTTTTAGTATCTTATACTAGATTTTTTTTAGAATTGAATTTATATTCAATTTTTTTCTCATTTTTTTGTTTGTTTGTTTATTCAATAGTGCTGGGATGAATGTGCAAAACCACCACCACCTAAAATTAATAAAACAATCCTTGAGACATGGGCATTACATACAGTTTCAATGGAACGAAAAGGTTCTTTAGTTTTAGTTGATGTTGCATGGGCACCATTTAATACACCAAATCAATGTTTAGTTACATGGGAAGTATCTGGTGGAGGTTTAATGGGAAATCTTTTAACAGAATCAATAAATGTTCAATTGTCATTATGGCCAGATACTAAATATCGAGTACAAGTAACGTGTAAAAATAAGGTGAGTTTTATAGCAGACAGAAAAATAAAATGAAAAAACAAAAAGCCAAACAAATACAAAAGATTCGTGATTTTTTTTTATCCTGTTTAAATATTCCTATACCATTTTCTATTTGAATTTGCAGATTACTGGAGCAATGAGTCGATCATTACCTTTGACCATTGATACCACAAATACGAATTCATCATCACATAATAATGAAGGTGTAATGTCAACACAATCACCTTTAGTCCCATCATCTACAAGAGTTATTTCGTCTGTTTCAAATAAGATTCTAAAATCAATAGTTACTACAATGTCAACGACATCATCATCGTCATCTCCTCAAGATGAAACTATATTGAATGGTGAACACAATGCAGTGATTTCTTCTTCATCGTCATCGTCTGCTACTGCTGACAATGATAATTTCATTGAAACTCATTTAAATAATGATTTTGATCACCTTGGCTGGCATGAATATACCAGTAACAACAACAACAACAACAATAAAAACTATAACAAAAATAATGATAAAGATGATGTCAATGAAGTTACCGTCGATAAAATTGCCATCAGCAATTCTGATATAAAAATTTTAACAATGACTGCATTGTCACGTACACAGACACCATTAATATACGGTATTATAGCTGGTACATTACTATTATCTGTGATACTATGCTTACATGTATGTATCATACGAACAAGACGTATATCTAGTGATAAGAAAGCACTTATCGATGATGATGGAAATGCAACAAATAATATATTAGGATCAATACCATCATCTTTAATGATATCAGGTGGTAGTGTTACAACAGGTGGTAATAATAATGGTATTTTAGGAATGACAACAAATCATTTTATATCAAATAATGATGTACCAATTATTGATCCAGTCGTGTATTCAAGAACTGTTCATGTGCTCAACGTGTAAACGAAATATTAAACAAACAAAAATAAAAGAAAATAAAGAAAAATCAAATATTACTCCTACAACATTAACAAAAAAAAAAAAAAAAACAAAAATATTTAAAAAAAAAAAAATAACTACATTGAAATTTAAGTGATAACTTTAAATCTATATTTAATAAAATTTTACAAGAATAAAAAATATAAAATGCAAAAAGTAAAATTTATGCAAAAAAAAATACAAGAAAAGTGAAATTTAGAAAAATCATTGAAAATAATTGAAACAAAAAAAAATAAAAATAAAAGTGTGAGTGTGGGTGAATGATTGAATTTGACGTGAATGTAAAATTTTTTAGTGCTTCTAGAATGTGTGAAATTTATTGACAACAACAAAAAATATAAAAAACATATAAAATAAAATCAAATTATAATTTTTACATACTCGTAAATCTAATACTTATCATATATAGGATTTGATTGCATTTTTAATATTATGTATCTTCAACAATATATGTTTTTTTTTTATTTTCTCTTCGTACAAAAGAACCCAAAAAACAAAACATAAAAGTGAACTCGAACATTATTATTTAATTTCGTTCTCTAAATTGAGGACAAAAAACAGTATTTGAATTTATTAAAAAAAAAACAAACATAAAATTATTAATTAAATTTAAAAATGCAATAAAAATTGCTTTTTTAAGTGTATGATCGATATAACTCTTTTTTTCTTCCTTCTTCCCTCAAATAATTTATATACAAAATATTTATTAAGCTTTTTATTATTAAATTTTTTTTTAAAAATGCATAATAAAAAAAATGTGAAAAAATACACAAACAAAAAAAAAATGAAATTAAAATCAAAATAACTTTGACAAAATATTGAAAAAAAATAATAAATTAAATGAAAATATATTTATGAAAGCTAACATATTTGAAGAGGGTGGGAATGCCAGTGACAAACAGAGGAAGAGAGAAAAAAAAGTATATATAAATTGGGGTGTTTTTTGGATTGTAGTTAAAAAAAGAAAAAAGAAAACTAATTAAAAGTATTTGATATTTGTATTTAAAACAGAAAAAAAAAAACAAATAACGTATTTTGATTTAAAAATGAAAAAAAAAACAACAAAGTATTGGATACAAAATAATAATTAATTAGCGTGTTGTGAAAATAAAAGAAAAAATAAAAGATACAAAATATATATTTAAGAGGAAATAATTATAAATTTTAATAGGAAAAAATATTGAGAAAAAAATATTTATATAAATAATTAATAAAATTTAGCATCACATTTCTAAAGCCTAGTCCAATTTTTACTGTACAATTATGCGTACATCTATTAAAAAAAAGAATTAACAAATAAAAAACAAAAGAAAATCAAATTACATAATAAACATTTTTATTAATTATGAATTTTTGTTGGAAATTTAAAGGTTTTTTTTTTTTAAAATGGAAATTAAGCTAAAACAAAAATTAATAACAGTTATTTTTTAATTGGTGGTATTCAAATTATTAGTTTTTTATTTTAAACATTGAAACAATATCAGATTTTGTTTTGTTTTGTTTTAAGCTTTTTTTCACTAAATTCGATAACTCAAGGAGAAACATCATTTCTTGTAATACTTCGATCCAATGAGGAAATAAAGAAATAAATGAAGGTAAATTACAAATTTACAATAACAAAGGTAAGATAACAAATTTTCAACCAACTTTTATTTTTTTTTGCCCCATTCAGAGTGCTCAAATTGGGCTACTTCTCACGAATTGGGCTATCTTTTCTAGAAATTTGTGATAAGTTTAACAGAAGTATATTAAAATATTTTAAAAATTTGGACCTTTTTTTCTAAAAGTTTGCAACTAGAGTTCTAGAAAATCTGAGCATTTTTGGCCCCATTTGAACTTTTGTAGATTATAAAAGGGGATCCATAAAATTTTTTATTTGTTCGTAGCACACGATGATAATTACATAAACGTACCGATTGAGCTTTTTCAGGAACAGATTTTGGTTTCTACAAAAAGTTGTAGTTAAATTGAAAATATTAAAGTACTGACAGACTTATAGCCGGTTTCACAGTGCGGCTTAAGCGGAGCTTAAGTATTAAACTGAGTTTATTCACGTTTTTCAGTTCCACAGTGGAAGTTAAACTGAGTTTAACTTCAAATCTAGTAGTCTTTGTATGAGGTTTAAGCTATCTACAAAAGCTTAGCTAAGCTTTGGCTAAAGCTTCCACTGTGAAACTGGCTATTATTAAAATAAATATAAAATTATCGAACAAAGCTTAAAACAAAACATTCAATTTTTACTCACGGAAGAAAAAAACGACGGACAATGCGAAAAAACTCTTTATAAAACTCTTTTCCAATTCATGGGAAAATTATGTGAATTTTAATTTCGTAGGTTGAAAACTGATGATTTTTTACATTTTTTTTTTTTCGTTGAACATTTTATTTTCAGTGCTCAATAAATTTTCAGTATTAAAAAAGAATGTTTTTTTCTGACTCGAATAATTATTTTCCCAGATAATTTCGTTATTGAATTTCTTGTTTAATTTTTTTTAAAGTTTTAAATTAAACTAAAAAAAAAAAGTATTAAGCGTGAAAAAAAATTATCTTTTTTAATTGTCATTGTAGAAATTGATATAAAACATTTAAAAAAAAAAAAAACTATGAGCACGAAAAATTCCTTATTAAAAAAAAGTTTGAAAAAAATTAATTAATTAAAGAAAAAAAAATTAAGTAAGTGAAAACAATTAATTAAAATTAGGAAAAGAAAAAATCAAAATTTTATGTATCGTGGCAAAAAAAAACACTAAAAATTAATTAAAAATTAAAAAAAAAAGAATCAAAATATTTAATTAAAAAACAAAAAGAGGAAAAAACAAATTTATATCATTGTAATATGAAAACAAAAAAAAAAAACAAAAATAAATATAAAAATAATTTTATAATTTCAAATTCGTGTAATAAATTTTTTTCATAATTAATTATAATTAAGTAATTCTTTATAGAGAGTGCTTCTTGAATATTTTTAAGTTAAAAAAAGCATACTTAAAAATATTAAATAATTAAAATAGCATGCGATGACATTAAAAAAAAATAAAGGAGTAAAAAAATTAATCAATAAATTCATATACATAAATAATTCTAATAAGTACATTAAATTAAGTATTAAAAATAAATAAAAATTAGATATTTAAAAAAAAAACAAGTAATAAGTAATAATAATGAAAAATATAAATACACATTATTTTTTTTGGCTTCTAATAGTATATTTTAATTATTATGCTATTTAAATGCTAAAATAATAATTGTACGAAGACTGTAAATAGAATTTCTTTCGTTTAATTCTGTAATTTAATAGTAATTAATAATATAAATTAGTAATTATAATTTAAAAATTAAGAAAGAAAAAAAAATAAGTTAAAATACAAAAAAAAAAAACTGACTATGTAAAAAGTAAAGAAAAGAAAAAGAAAACTATAAAAAAAAACATTTAAATAAAAAAATAAAAATTAATTGAAAAAAAAACAAAAACAATTATGAAAAAAAAAATACTTTTTTGTTGTTTTTTTAATTACTTTTGTTAAGATTGAAGAGAAAACAAAACAATCATGAAATAGGTATCTTTTCAATTTAGCATTTTATTTTTTATGTGAATAATGTTTCCAGGAGCTCAACAAATCACAAAGTTAATTCAAATTTTTTCTTTTTTTATTATTTTGTTACTTTCGTTTTTTAATTCTTACGATTTACCTAAGACCTTTAAGGACAGGGAGAGGGAGGGGGGCACATAAATAAAAAGTAACTCATTTGTGGTTTAATGAACTTTTTTTTTGTTTTTTCTTCAAGTGTACTTATCGTAAGCAATTTAATTTTTTTTCTCTTATTTTCTTTTCTAATTTTTTGTTGTAATGTTGTTTTTTTTCAACTAACAAGAAAATTTTCAAGAACTTTTAAGTGGAGACGTTTTTTGTTTTTGTTTTTTTTCAAATTTCGTAAAGAAGAACTTCAGGAAAATAATATTGTAAAAAGTCATTTGTGTTAGATCATTTTGTGGTGGCCTAAGGTGAGTTTTAGACAGTTTCGCTAATGTATTTTCGACATTTTTTTTCTTCTTCTTTCGTTATTTAAATTTAAATCTAACTTTTTTTGTCTATACTTAAAAATGTATCTACATTCTTTTCAAGTTGTTAAAGATGGAAAAAACCAACTTGAAAAAAAAAATTATTTGAAAGTAAAGAAAAGGAAACAATTTTTTTCCCTATTTTTAATTTTATTTTATTTTATTTTCATTGTATCTTTTTTTTTGTTTTCTTTCCCGTTGTGCTTCTTAATGAATCAATTGTAATTTTCCCTATGGGTTTGATGTGTACACCAAAAAAAAAAAAAAAAGGATATCTAAGCTTTAATTAAGGGGATGAAATGGTTTTTTTTCGTCCTTTTTTTTTGGTTTTCTGTTACGTTTTTTTCTTTCTTAATTTTTGTTTTTCTTGTTTTTTTTTTTCGTTTTTTCGTTTTTATACCTAAAATTACTGATGTACCGTGTATCCACTAGAAATTTTTACAATTTATCTGTTCAAAAAGAATAGATACAAATGAAAAAACGAAAACTGGGAAGAAAACAAAAAACAAAGTAAATTTACCTTTTGGGTGTTCAAGTTTTAAACGGACGCAGCCAAATACTTAGTATATAAAAAAAGGGATAAAAAGTTATGCTAGACACACTCTTGAAATGAATTGAACATACATACCTACTTTTTTTCTTCTTCTTTCTTTTGTACATGTCAACATTACAAATCTACCACAAAAAAAGGATCTACGAAACTTTTTATGTTTGTTGTTTTTTCTTCTTCTTCTTTATTTATCTTTTGAAAATACTTTTTCACGAATTTACAATTTAAAAAAAAAATCAGGTAGGTATTTGTTTTTTCTTTTTTTTTTCTTTTCTATTTTTCATCTTCCATATTTGATTTTTATCTAATAAAAGTTGTTAACTTTTGAAGGGTATTTATTAGGAAAAGTTAGCGTTAAAAGTGTAATGAAAAGTTCTGATAAAAAATTATCTGATTGGTTGAGAAAAATTTCAAATTTTCGTAATTATTATTTTCCGTCGAAACGTAAATTGGATTCAATTTTGTTTTTTTTTTTTTGACATTTTAGTTTAGTTTTTTAGACACAAAAAAAATGTATTTTATTACAAGGGCCGAGTAGTGTTAGTAGTAGTTAGGGTAGAGTGTTAGCGTGTGGTGCTGAAGGTCTCGTAATCTAGTGCTGGAATTTAGTGATTCGGTTCGCATTCCACTTAAAAAACTGATGGTGCATGTATGACAGATAAGGGAGCTTTACAACCCTCTGACTCGACAATTGCAAAGTGTGTGGTATCAAAACGGCACGGTTAATGCTATTTGGGTCTTCCGAAGTATATATTCGGTTTTTGTTTGTTTTTTACTTTTTTTTGTGAAACTTTTCACTTTTACTGATTTTTTTTGGATTTAATTTCAGATATCTTTAAAAAAAAAGAAGAAAAAGTAAGACAGAATGTTCATATTTTACTTTATTTTACTTTATCGAAAACTTTTTTCCTTATTTATCTACTTGAAATTGAAAGATTTATTTAACTTCTGTATTAAGAACTTCTTCTTTTTTCTCATTAGAAATGTTTCAGAACATTGTGGCAGTATTAGTATAGTCATATTTTGAAACATTACAAGGACATCAGTCATCACTAAAATACACTTACTGCCTTATAATAATGTAAAAATTATATATAAAATACGTCAAGGATAATTAAAAATTATCTAAGAAGAAATTAAACAAAGAACTTAAGCAAAACATAAACATCAAAATCAAACGCAGATAACAGTGACAGTTACGTTTGTTTGTTTGTTTGTCGGTATGTACCACAGATATGTTAAAAACATATGTCTTTTATCACGTTTTTAATTAAAATAATCCTCAATTATCCTTGTTGTTTATCTGCCCTTCCAAAGCAAATACAATCTTAATTTGAGTATGTCATCTTGTATTTTTAATAATTCTTCGTCAACGATTCTTCTTCGAATCGTGATTTTCTCACCAAATTTTTTCATTAATTTTTCGCTAAAATATGCCGGAAATTTTCTATGTAATTAATTTTTGTAAATTTAAAATAAAACATTCCGGAAAGCATACACAAAAAAATAAACAAAAACATATATTTAAAATATCTTAAGGTTTTAAGCAGAGATAGTATTTTTTGTTGTTGTTTATTTTTACATTTTTCTAGGCCACTGTGTACACAATTTGAAAAGCAAAAGCAAAAAAAAAACATTGGTTTTAAGTACAAAACTTCAATAACATTTAAAATTCTCGCTGCTGGAGATTCATCATTGATTGTATGAGATTTATGTTCAAATTTTGATTGAAATGATAAAAAAAAAATATCTCTATGAGACTTTAGATGCGTGTTGTATCATTGAAGAAGAAGAAAAAGAAAAATATTTGAAGAATATAAAAAGGAAGGAAGACTTCTTTAACAAACTTTTTTTTTTAAATTCCCAAATTAAAAAAAAAAACATACTTTTGAGGTTAAGGTCAACATGACGTCGAAATTTTTAAATTGTTGTGATTAGATACAATTTAAAATAAATGATTTCACTGTTGGAAATTAAACAAGAAAAACAAATTATGGAAAAAAAAGCCAATAACACTAAAAAGACGCATTATGTGAGAGACTTTTGAGGGTTACCTATACACAATTTCACTAGGAAGTGTTTGAAAAATTAGAAATTATGCCGAGAACAGGTGTGGTCAATTTAGTGATGTGTATAAGCAGATAAAGAAGAAAAAAAACAATATAAGAAAGTTTGAATTAAATTAATATCGAATGGTATGAGAATTTTTCTTCTTCTATTTTTTAAAGATTTTTGATAAAGATTATCTTAATTATCAAAATTACAGACCACAAAACGGTTTTTTTAATTGATTGATAAATCTTTAAAACAACTTAAGTTATGTGAATTGTAAACCACAGTGAATTCCATTTAGAAAAAGAAATTAGGTACTTCGTTCTCAGAGGACGTACTAACATACGTAAGTACATACATGAGTTGGAAGATACATTAAGCCTGAGTGGTATTCAAAGTATTGTTGTATTTATTTGTGGTTTTCTTTGCTTTTGGAAGAACCTTTTTTCTCTTATTTCTGGACAGGAATCATTCATTCTCATTACATGTCCAATCCAGAGAAGCCTATACTTATTTTGATGAAAGGTACCAGATCGTCTATGTAGAACTCATAAATGTTCTTTGTTTTACTAACATATTCGTTGCCCTAAATATTCTTCTTAAGAATTGCATTTATTCTACTAAGTAAATTTATTACTAAATACACTCTTAGAGCTGGTCACTATCGCATGCATACAAAAAATATTCATATTTTAACTTTTCATCTGCCAGAGTACGAGTACTATAATCATTAATTTTTCTTCTTCTGAAAATTCAATTAAAATTTTATTTGGAAAATATTATTTTTATTAAAATTTTTATAACGTTCCAAGGAAACATAAAAAAATAAAATTTTTGACTTTTTTAATGGTCACCATATGAAAACTGCATAATGAATCTTTTTGCTTGCTTACAAGAATTCATCGTTTAAAAAAATAATTTAGAGTATGCACCACCACATAAACAAAAAACTATCTATTTTCCACAAAGAAAAAAAAACAAAATGTATCTTATGAACGTTTCATATATTTTAAAAATTTTTAATTTCTTAAATTCTCTAAATTCATTTTGAAAATTTAAAAAAAAAAGTATAAATTAAAATCCGTTGCTATTAAAATGAATGAATGCGTTTTTTTTTAAATTTTAATGTTAAATGAACGTGCCCGAAATTTTTAAGTATGTAATTTATACCGCACACCATATTTAATCATTTATCACTTTTGTATTAATTTTTTTTTTTTAGTATAGAAGAAAGATACATTTTTTTTTCTTTAATGAAAATCTAAAATAAAAATGCGCATAATTGTATGTGTATGTGTGTTGTATTTGTTTACATTAAAAACGAAAGACAAAAAAAATATCAAAATATATTTAAATTTTTTTTTTCCATTTTTTGTTGTTGCACCAGTTTTGATATTAAAATAAAAATAATAAAAATTTACAAAAAAAAAAAGAAAATGAATAAAAGATATTCCCAATGGGCATAATATTTATTATTTGGTTGCATTTTATAACCCCACCTGGTACATTTTATTATTATTATGATTATTTTAACTTTAACCGATATTTTTATATGGATACGTTTTTTTTTCTTTCTTCTTTCTATCTCATACTCATATGTGTATCTCAGGTATAAAATGGGTCTTTGTATTTGTGAGCTATACATACATATTTGAAAAAATGATTATTGTCATGAAATTAAAATATTATTTATATACAAAAAAAAAAATGGAAAAAGAAAAAAAAAACATGTTATAATAAAATTTAATGATAACGATTATTTATAATATAAATTTTGTATCAGATACATGTCAGCAACAGAAGCAACCTAACAGTGGCTAAATTGTGGTATTTTTTTTTTTTTAAATTTTTATTGTAATGTATATATTTTTTTATATGTATGTCTATGACGATCCATCAATGACAAATTTAGATGTTAATTTAATTGTGCATCCCATGCAGAATATTCATCATCATTTCAAAATGTTGTCGTTTTTGTAATTTTTTTTGTATCATCATATCTTTGTTGTTGTTGTTGTTTTTTTTTAAATGTACAACAATGTGATAAAGCGACATTTTCGATGATTTGCTTAAAATAAATTTTTTTTTTCTTCAAAAAAGATACAATTCAATATAAAGTAAACAGACATGATGATGGTTCGTATCATTCATCGCTATAGGTATCAAAAACCAAAAACAAGATAAGACTGAAAGAAAAAGAAGAAGAAAGAAACAATATTTTTTTTTCAAGAATGCTTTTCTGACCAAAGATAGATAGCCAACGAAAATTTCGTGGTAAAAAAAAGATATATGACATCCTTTGCTTAACAATCTTTGAGTTTTTTTTTTTAAATTTAATTTAAAAAAAAATTTTGTTGTTGGGTTATGAAATCATTGATTGATTCAGAAATTTTGAAAAATTTTATTGAAGTTTGAAAATTTGTTGTGGATTTGTAAAATTAAGGTTGCGTTTCAATACACGCGTTTAGAGCGTTGCGTTTTATGCGTTAAATGGTAGAAATAAGCTTTTCTTATTAGAACTGACCAAATGGTCATCGCACACAACCCGCATAACTCTCAAAAAGTTCAACAATTTTCTACTTTTTTGTGCGTTATAAGCGTTAATTGTCACCTACGCACAAAACGCAATGCTCTAAAAGCGTGTATTGAAATTCAACATTTAGGGAGCAAGGTGAATAGAATTCATATATATTTCTCGAGTAACGGTAATTTAAAGATACACATACATACTCGTACATATTATGTTATTTTCTTTGAATTATCAAAAAGGTGCTTATGTATAACTTCAAAAATGCATCACTGCACAGGTGATGCAATGCTGATGCTTGTCACAAATTCAAAAATACAACGCAACTTTTATGATGCGTTGTCACATATTCAAAAATGCATCAAGTATTCAAAATTCCTTGTAATATTCAGCTGTCATGTAATGGCATTGCATCGCCAACTTAAAATATTGCATTGTCATAGCAACAAAGTAGTGTTTACGCATCAAGAACAGAAGAACATTAGCATCACCAAAACACCAATGCATTTTTGAAGAACCACTATAATAAAAATGAAAGTCTAAGCAATTAATAAAGCAAATCAAACCAAAATTTAGACGTGCTTCAAAGCTTCCTTCGTACATACATATCTCGACTTCATCATGCTATGAAAAAAAATAATCAAAAGGATACAAATAAAATTGTATCAATAAAGATACAAGATTGTTAAAATCAAGGTTCGATTTTAGAGCTGGATCGTTATTAGGAAGAGAGGAATGTTTCATTTTCATTATACTTAAATTAATCAAATTCAATTGAGATTAACATCCTTCATTCGTTTCAATTCGAAGCACTTTTGGATTGTCATTATTTTTCCTTTGTCTAAGATATTTGCATTCCAAATTGGTTGGTTTCCTTTGAAACTTTACTTTGTTATTAAAACTGTCTCAACATATACCTTGTTCAATGTCATTTTGATTTACCAAATTTAGCGAAACTTGCGTATATCTAATTAATATTTTTCATGTTCATTTTAAATTAAAGAATCTTTCAGTATTTATAAAGTTAAATCGCTTGGATATAATCTTTGTCTGTTTTTTTTTAGTACAATAAAAAATATTGAAAAGTTTTTTTTTTTTTTTTTTTCATAAAAATAAGAAACTTAATAGAATATATGCGCTTCTGCAAATCAATTGTATGCCACAATCATTTTAGTTCTGTCATTTCCTTTCATAGAATCCTGTTAAATCCAATTTAGTTAACTCTTTCTTTATATATATACGAGTATTTATAAAATATTATATTTATATCAGATACATATTTTCTCTGTCTATGAATTGCATATACATAAGTGTATCTTAAAATATATTGTAAAAAAATTAAATTAAAAAAAAAACCCCACATAATGTTAAGTGTCAATGGTAGTTTAGTTTGAGAAAGAAGAAGAAGAAGAAGTTAAAACCATGAAATATATAAGTATATAGAAAAATATTTAACCAATCAAGAAAGGAGGCAATAAAAACAATTGTCATCAAAAGAAACAAGAAGATCCCATTAAATCTGACAACTTGAACATTTTAGAGAAAAAAACATTGAATCACGCCGCGTACTAAATGAAGAATAATAAAACTTTGTGAAAAAATAAGGAGAAGATAGAAACAAAAACAAAAAGTAATAATAAGATGAGGATATATTAAAAAATAAAAAATGGGAAGAAGAAAAAACAAAAAGATACAATACACACAGTATAAAAGCCGAAAAGCAAAATTTGAAAAACTGTTTAAATAAAAAAAATCAAAACAACAAGAAACAAAAAAAATATTGAAAAAGCGAAGACAAGAAACGAATACTTCAATGAAGATGGGGCCTGCTGGGTTTTTTTTAAAATCTTTTCTAACTTCTCTTCAGAAATCTGTTGCCTCTGTTGATGATGATGATGATGATGATGCTAGGATGGTGGTTGTTGGATACTATTAAACTACATAGCTAATATGCTGTTGATGTTGTTTCCGTTTATTCACAAGCACTTAATATTATATTGGTGGCTTGAATTTAGTTGGAAATGATTGCCGTCACAACATATATAGAGAGGAACAAAAATCCATGGATGGCATTTCTTAGATGCCGTCATTGTAAGGCAATCTTCAAAAGAAATGGTCATATATATACATATTTTACAAATACATACAAACAAAAACATCATACCTTTGTATTCTTTTTGTTTTAAATCTTTCTTTTTTTTAAGTAAACTCTATAATATTCGTTTTTTTGTTTTTTGTTTTATTTGTTTCAAGAAAAATCTTGATGAAGTCTCATGAATGGTGGTGTCCACAAGACTTCAGACTTCACCGTCATTGTCGTCATCATTTTCTTTCCTCTTAAAGTGAACTAAAAAAACCAACATCTTTTCAAAATCTTTTTTTTTTCAAGAGTATAGAAGAAGAACTATGTAGTGATCAAACTTTTCACTTCATTACTCCCCGTATCATACATACTTCGTTTTTCTACTCTACAATTTACCCTTTTGCCTTAAAAATTTCTGATTATCGTATTTATTGTTGACAATTTTGTTGTTGTTTTGTTTTTGCCTTAAGCCATACATGGTTGGGTAAATAAATGCTAATGTTATAAAATAAGAGACTGGATTATGGCCCTTAAAAATCTTTAAATACGATTTCATCTCTTCATATCCGCTGCCAACAATAATTGCTTGTTGAAATTGATCGTTGACATCATCTTTGTTTTTTTTCCTACAATATTACTTATTATTATTTTTATTGTCTGCATAGTTTTTTTTATTTATTATTATTTATTTTATTATCATGCAATTTCAACAATAATTTCTTTAACAAGATATTAAGTACATAGACAATATAGAGGTAAATAAAAGATATAAAATTAAAATATAATAAATAAGAAAATTTGGGACATTTGGGACAAAAAAATGAAGAGATCATAGTTATTACTTTGTTTAATTAAAATTTAGGTACATATGTACATAATATGTATGTATATTTCGTTGAATACAATATTGCATGTTAAATTACAGTTTTTTTTACTACAAAATAACACCATAAGCCAACAGAGAGACAAGCAGAGTCTACAGAGCGAGTTCGAGAAAGTTTTTACGTACTCATTTTTGGTTACAAATTTTTCATTCTCTTTAAATTATTGTATTTCGAGAACATTTTGACAAAATCATAATAAAAAATTACTAAAATTTGTCGCCCTAAGTAATACATATTACTGAATTGAGAACAATATACTCTCCTGAGTGCTCGTGGATGCCTGCAAGTTTTTAGATTTAACTGTACTTTTGATGTAATTGATTTATGATTTTTGTGTTTGTGCTAAAATGAAGACAAAATTCATGCACAGGTAGATTTTGCACATAATTCAAAAACTGGCTCACAATGAGCTACGATTTATGTTGATTCAAAAAAGCGATTTAAAGAGTAATAAGAAAAGAAAAAGTGATTTTCGAAATTGACCTCTTAATTTGTTTGACTATCTCCTTGTCATTATTGTCTATTATTATTCCTGGACATTTTAGATACTTGTATGTATATATAAACAAAGGACTTTAAAATTGAAAAACTGACTTAATGGAGGTGTTTTGATGACGTAAACAAAAAAAACGAAAAAATCTAAATCTACTACGAAGACGAACTAGAAAAGAAGGAGATGACAACAATTGTTTATGGTGGTCAATTAGGAACATGTGATGACTACTTAGTTGTCATATTATTGTTATTTTAAAATAATCTAATTGATGCCATTTTTCAGAACATTCTAATTATGTATATTTTGTACACGTTCTGCTTAAAAAATTTAAAAAAAAATTATTTAATTGTCGTATGTACCTCCTCTGAAATTTTCTTTCAAGAAAAATGATTAATGAAGAAATAATTATCGTATCAAAAGTCACAAACTATACGAAATGAGTAACACAGTGGCAAATAGACAGTAATTAAAAAAGAACAAAGAAATATTTCAACAAATGAAGAAATTGTCAAAGAAAAATAGAAAATTTTTAGAATTTTTCTGAATACACACGACGAAAAGAACATTAATCTTTGAATTGTGACATATTTCGAGAAATATAGTAAATTATTATTGAGTTTATGAAGATTTTTATTTTGTTTTTAAATATAAATTCAAAAATTTTAAATTTTAATCGTATCGTGAAAATGCTTCCAAATTTTACTTCAAAACTATACAGAAAAAGCCATTCTATTTCGCAATTATGAAACATATTGTTGCTAAATTCCCAGCTGAATGGAATAAGATTGGAATTCTCATTTTTTCGGCGAAACAGAATAGACCCTCGGAAGGGAATTATTTTTTGTTTCTTCTAAAAGAACGGTGTGATGAAGAAGATAACGAAAATTATATTTTGATTAAATAAAAAAAATAAAAAATAAAAATTCAGTGACTCATAAAAGAAAATTAACTAAAATTTGAGAAAAAATATTTTCAAAGAAGATATTCTTCACCTAAAACACCCTCTACTAAATAAGTTCTCTATTTAGAACCATTTCATTCCAGTCAACAGTCAACGCACCTTCTAGGCTTCTAGATACTCACATTAAACTTTTTTTTTTAAATTCCAGTACAATTTTATTAAACACAAATTGATAAACATTAAAATAGAAATTTATTATTTTTTAAAGGTAATTTTATTGTTTTGATTCTTTTTTTTTTCTTTCGAAACATAACTTTTTCAGTGAAGACAGGTTTATAATTGTGTTACTTATTTTCTTTTTGTATAATACACACTTCCTTCCAGGTAATGTAATACGTGAAAAGGTGTGTATAAAAAAAAATTGTGCTAAAAAGAATTATATAAGAAATCACAACAAATTTCAAGAGCATACGCGAGTATATTTACCTGACGACGACGATGATGATCGTTTGTGTAATTTAATCTGTGTGTGCTTCAGAGCACTGAGCAATTGCAAATTCACAAAATGTACACAAAATAAAGTCGTGCAATTAAAAACATGATCTTGAAAAGATTGCTTTTGCACGATTTTAAAATGTTACACATGTTTCAATGTTTATTGTATAGCATGCGAATAAGACGTCTTCCTAACCCCCTCATCTTCTTTTTTTCTTGTTTTATTTTTTTTTAGTGAAAAAATTGTAAGTAAACAAAATTATTACAAAAAATTTTTTTTTTGGGTTTTGTTGTGTTCCTTTCCTTGTTTTTAATTTTTTTTGAAAGTTGAGAGGAATACCTGTGCTGTATAATAATGAAAAATAAAGAGAAAAGTTGCAAAAGAATAGGATAGGATGATTAATATGAAATCGATCTTCTTTTTTTTGGGAATTTTTATTGAAAATCTATTTGAAGGTTTCTTGGATTCAATGCATTTTTTAAGACATTTTTTCATCTCATCTGAAATATACATAAATGCAATAATTTACTTTGTAAAAACTATGTCAATTATGCAGTTTTGTGTCTCTGCTTACTGATCATAAGAAAGTACATACATAAACCAAAATGTCATTTCCATCCCTGTCATATGAATAAAATTCGTTTTCTATCAAAAAGTTGAGTGGTTTGCATTCCACTTTAAACTATTAGTGCATTTGTGACAGAAAAATGATCACGAGAGCTGTAGTACCAAGAAAGTATAGATAGTTGTCAATCATACTTCACGTATAATTCATCATAAGTGTGATGTACACAATAGTTCAGTAAAATAAGTATTTTGTCTTCTAATTCCTTTAAATTACAAAAACAGGATCACTTCAATTATTACAGGACTTTTACTAAAATAAAACTTAAAAATTATATGAAAAATAACAAAAAACTATAATAAAATGGAAATTTAAAGGGCCTTATTTTATACATACATATACATATATCCCAGTTAATAATAAAATGACAACAAAAAAATCAATTTTAAAATCCTTCCGTAAATAATGCTGCATAAGAATGACATGACAGTTAACGTTTGTTATCCTAATATACCGTCATACCACCTCATATTAACTAACATGAAAAAAAAAAAATTTTAAAAAAATATAGAACGCGAAATTGTTACTTTATATGAAAGATTACGAAATGATTGATGAATTTTTGTATGTCAAGTGATTTTCTAAGGAAAATTTCATTTACAACTACATAAACAAACATTTTCACAATACATTTTTATACTATATGATGATGATGGTTGAATAAATTATTACTTTTCATTCATCAAAAAGTTTCGAAGTCGATGAGTAGATTTTATATTTCAGACTCTTGGTTTTGTTAGTTGTTTGTTAAATTGTTTGATTGTATGTGATATTTGGAATTTACCCACCAAAATAAGTAGAAAATATGAATTTATAGAGTTTATAAACGGGCGTATTGTATTCAAATTCATTCAGATTTTATGAACAGTTTTTTTTTTTTTTGAGTAATGATGATATGCAAGTTTTTTTCATCTTCTTTCAAAAGAAAACAATAAAGTGAAAAATGAAACGGAAAATATTTGATACTTTTGTGTATAACAATAATTTTCCTCGTGATTGAATTTATACGATTTTCGATGGGGTTTTAGTTTTAAATGTTGAATTAAGAGATAGGTAAATATGTATATGTGAAATGTGGAGGATTAACTTTTGTTTAAGATTATGAGTTTATTTTGACATTTTATGTCAAATTGTGATGGATGCAGTTTGACTTTATATGACATTAAAGTGTTTCTTACTTTTTTGAGTGTTGAAATTTTAATTTACTAAAATTTAACATAGAATACATAAAAAAAGATGATGAAAAACGTTTTCATTTTGCTGAAATCTCAAGATATCTTTCTTTTTATTAATTCTGGTAGTTTACAATAGAATTCTACGCACAACTTCTATCTCCTTGGCACTATACCAGACCATTAAGCCTTGACCTCCATCTCCCCACTTCTACCGATTCCACGCTATCTGCCTTCAATCATTAATATTCAGCTCTCTTACATCGCACTCAACGCATTTACTGCATGTAGCTTTTATCTACCAAGTTGTCTTTTCCGCTCAGATTTACCTGGCCTAATTCTGAACAATACTGAGAGATCTTCTATAAATGAGCCATCCTTTTTTTTATATTAGTTCTAGGATTCTTTCTAGGATCTTCCTTTCAAATAAATGTCAATTTTTTCCTAATCTGCTTTTCTTAGTACCTCATAAGTCCGCACTTATTCTCACAAAATTTCACGAGCCATATTAGTATATATTGTAGAAGACATACATAGAAATAAATAGTATAGGAGTTGTAAGGTATCTAAAGCATCTTCAAATTAAATACCAGAGCAGACAGACAGAAATCAAAAACAAACTTAAGGACCCTCCCTTGTAACGTGAGAGGAAGTCAGTTTAGTTCTTCGTTTTTTTCAATTATATGTACTCTTTAAATTATTTAAAGTGACACTAGGATATCGTTACTGAACAAAATTACAAATAAATTTATTTTTCTTCGCTAAATTTTCTTTTACATGGAAAATATAAATTTAATTATCGTTAAAAAATCAATTCTGAATAACACTTCACAGAAATTTATTTCTCATCACAATCAATAAATTCGTGTTTAAAATTATTTTTATTGAATTTATATTTTTTTGCTTTTTTGTTTTTCATCTTCTTTTTCTCTTAATGTAATTATCTTAAGTGCTTGAAACTTTCTTTGAGAAAAATACAATCAGATCATTGAGACTATATAAAGCTAATAATGTAAAATAACAATAAATTTTTACAGTGTCATTTACAAATTTATTGTTTTAGACAAATTTTAATTGAATTAAATCTGCTACGTACTGAAAAAGAATACTAATTTTAATGAAAACAAAGAAGAAGAAGAAGAAGAAATAACAAACCTATATAAAAAAAATAATAATTACTTATTATCATTTATTTATCTAAAGAATGAGATTTTATTTTGGTGAAAGGACATGAGATATACATACATATGTACATAATACTCGTACGTATTTTCCTTGTAAGAAATAATCAAATTTTAATTTTAAATTTCTTATAAAATATAAGAAAATAACACAAATTCTAATTATATGAGAATAACTAACAAGACAAATTTATGTTAAAATATAATTAGGATGTCTAGACAGAAAAGATATACATATAATACAAAGTGTTCAAAGAAGCGAAAAGGATTCGTTTCTTCTTTTCTTAAAAAATTACATTGAAGTTTTGTGAATGTAGTGTAGAAGAAAATGTGATGAAAGATTTTAAATAAAAAGCGAAATTTTTCTCAATAATAAATGAAATTATTAAGAATGCAAGGTTTTATTTTATTTTACATCAATTATTGGGGAAAAAATGTGGAATAAAGTATCAAATTCGATTATTTAAAGATATGTATATTGGTTGGTTGGTTAACGTGGCGGTTCTCGGATTACTTCAGAAGTCCTAAATAGTATTAAGAGTGCAGTTTAAAAGTGAATTAATTAAAAGTGAATTGGTGGTACTCATTCAAAGCTGAGGCGCGGACTTGATCACAAGACCTTCAGCATCAGAAGCCAACACTCTAACGCTTCGTCCACTGCCCGCTCTTAAATAAGGTATGTACCTATGTATGTAATTTTTAATATTTTACACAGAATATAAGAAAAATCGACTTAATTGACTAAATATAATTTTTTAGTTTATATATATGTACATTTTAAGCATTTAAGAAACAAATAAATTTTAGAGAAAATTCTATCTGGGGTTAAAATTAACAAAAGGATCTCAAAAATACACCTCAAGTGATAAGTTAAGAATCATATCTGAAAGGATGGTTGATTAATTTTCAGTTGTTTAATGATACCTAGAAGCCATCAAAATGTCATTTTTGTCTTTTCAAATTCATCCTTTGAGTTTTTAACGATCCCTTGTAACTAGCTACAGTACCTCATAAAATTATTTGGCTCTTTTTGAATATTTTTCTTTGTGTTTAATTGTTCAAAAAATTCATTTTCAATTGAGTTTTCTAAGTTTTGACTTATTTATTTATACAATTTGTTTGTTCGACGGGATTTTCTATTCTTTTTACACTACAAAGTTACACAAAAAAAAAAACTGTCCTAATTATTTTGTGAACTACTATACTGTACCAAAAAAGTCATTTTTATGATATTTACACGATTAGGTATTATTTTATTTTTATGTATGCTTTTGACACAATTTGTATCTAAAAACAGCACTATTATCACGTATCTTACCAAGAATTTTCACAGTAACATTTATCATTTTAATGAACACAAAAATAAAAATAAAATATTATATATTTTCTTAATATAATATTTTGTATTCATAGAAAATACCACCTAGATAATAAACACATCCAACACAGACATTTAACAAATACGATATAACAATAATAAAATACTAACAAAACACAATTCACCTTTTGTATGTCCATAATATTTTTTGCAAAAAAAAAAAATCTATGTCAAAAATAATACCCACCACCTAGATACAGTCAAAACGAAAAATTATAATCTTATTCAGAATTTTTTTTTATATGTTTCTTTAGAAATCTTACACACCTTCGTGAATGTGTATATAACAAAAGGTAACAAACAAATACCGTAAATAAGCCACAAGGATATTAAAAGTCTTGTGTAGTATATGAGAAAAATAAAAAAGATATTTTAAATTTCTATTGTGAAATGTTTAAAAGAGATTTAACACACTTTATACGGTTCGAGTACAACATGGATTATAAGTTTTTTTCATAAAAGGTGTATCTTGCAAGGTAAATAAAAAAAAATTTAAAAAAAATATTCATATTTTGGTATAATTAAGTCATGGCTATCAAAATACTGATTATGTTTTGAAAAAAAAGTTAAAAATATATGTATCTTAAAATTTAAAAAAAAGTAATATATTGTAAATCAAAAATGGATGACTTTTATCTGAATTATATCCTTTTTTTTTTTTTCATTTCAACGTAATCTTCGAATGAATACATTGGAGGAGAACTGTACATACGTATAAGTTATCGTAATTATTAATAATAATTCTGAAATTAATCTTCCCTTACTATACAAGATACTGTATGTTTCCGTAAGACATAACTGTAATTCATTATTAAGTTGTTTTGTGTTACCTGTACCTACTTCTTAAGAATTATTATTATATGGACGACAGTAATCCATCGATGTCAGATGATGTATTCGATTAAAATTCGAAAAAATAAAAAATAAAATAAATATAACCCAAAGTAAAAAATGTATCTTTCATTATTATATGAAAGAAAAAATAAATAAATAAGAAAAAAAACGTATGTTTTTATATGAGTATATGTAAGTACTTATTGGTTGACCCAATCAACAGTTTTCAAAAAATCAAAAATTGCCATGTTCAAGTTCGAATTTTCTTTTGTTTTTTCTTATTTTTCCAAATAAAAAACGAAAAAAAAATGTATCTTAAAAGATTATAGGTATATATCTGTATGTTGGCTTCAGCACGAGTTAAGCTTTTTAGATTGTATATATTTTTTTTTCTTCCTTTTTTTTTGTTTTTTCCAAAAAAAAACTTCAATTAATTATTATATACTTACATTGGACTAAAAGTATCTTTATATAATAAATAAATAAATAAAGATACATAAAAAAATATAATATACAGCATATATTGGGGATTCATGTCAAAAATAATTTGATATGGCGAATACGTTGAAACATCCTTTTTCAAATGAAGAAGAAGAAAAATTGTTTAAGTAATAATTACATGGAGCTGTGTAACAACAGATACATTTTTTTTTTTTTTTGTTCATTTATTTGTTTTTATATCTTTTTATTTTGGAAAGTAATTATTATGATTTTTTTTTTTTTGAAAGAAAGAACAAAAACCAACGGAACAAGAAAAAAAAATATACATTACAGTGGCGAAATAAGATAAAACATCATTTTATGACTTTAAAACAAAAAAAAAATGAAGATTTATAAAAGTCATTAAAAATTTTTATTACTGGAATTTATTTCTTCAATTATCTCATCTGTTTTCTCTGTGCCATTGTGTAAAAAAAAAAATGAAAAATGTTAAAAATTAAAAAACAGAATTTTTATAATTTTTGTTGTGTATTTTACCTTTTAATGATAAAAAAAAAGAAAAAATTAAAAGTAAAGAAAGAAAAATTGTGGGTGGAATGAATTTTTTGTAATTTTTGCAACAAAGTAAATATTTTTGAGAGTATATATGTATTTGAAATAGAATTTGTAATTGTCTTGAATTTTTTATAGGACGAGTACAATTTATGATTTAACTAAAAGTTTAATTAACAATGTATTATACTACGTTCATTTTAAATAAATTAGGTAATTCTTATAGCAAGTATTATCCTTTGAATATATTTTTTGTGTGTTTTCAAAATATACTGCAAGGTCTAGAAAAAATCTAGGTAATTTCGTATGTTTTTATTTATTATAACTTTTTTTTTTATCGTTTATGTCCTTGTAATTGTAGTTTATGAGTACTTTAATTCAGGTTATCCTTTTAAATATAAAACATACTGCAATACAGATAGTTTTTGAATGGCTGTTAGTGACAAAAAAATGATATATTGAAATCCATTTTTGGGATATGTAGTACAGTTAGTTTTAAATGCATGTCGAGTACAATTTCAATAAATTTCAAAGATAAAAATAAATCTATGCAACGCTATTTGCCTTCTAGAATCTCACTAGAGCACAATCAATTAATTTAATACAAAATAGAGT
Organism: Bombylius major; assembly: GCA_932526495.1. Lineage (NCBI taxonomy): Eukaryota > Metazoa > Arthropoda > Insecta > Diptera > Bombyliidae > Bombylius > Bombylius major. The sequence goes on from OW052043.1 coordinate 52,541,973, forward strand.
ATAATAATATTTATTGTACTCAAGTCCTTAGAATCCCTTTTTAAGAAAAATAAGTTAATTCATTCAATTTCGAAACTCTTGTTGTATTAAAAAATTTTCTTTTATCATTATTTAAAAACAACAACAACAACAACAAAAACATTAATGTAAAAGAAGTGTTTAAACATATTCAACACCCACTTGTAATAAGAGTTAAAGCACTTATTATTATTATTATTATGATGTTTTTTTTTTTTTTTTCATTCTTCGTACCTACTTCTTTTCATATACTGCCGCCTACACTTAATTATATTCTTTATCTGCATAAACACAAAAATGACATGTGTAACACGCACCACAAATGATAAAAAGAATTCATCGTATGCAAATTGTTCACTTTTATTTTTTCTTCTCTATACTCATGTACATATACGTATTTTTTAAACTTGATGCATTTACATTAGATACGTTGTGCATTGCAGTGCAAAAAAAAAGTGCATACACTTTGAAAAAAGAAAAAAAAAGCGTACGAAACCTAAGACATTGTTTAGTGAAAACAAAAGTGCTTTTAAGATTCAAGCCGTATATATTATTAAATATTGTTTTTTTCTTGTTGTTTATGAGTTAAAATATGTTTTTGTTGATTAATGATACTTATATGAATAAGGTCATTTCTTAAACAATGGTTTTCTTTTGTTTGTAAAATTTAAAAAATTCTTTTTCCATAAGAATTATGAAATTAAAAAAAAAAAAAAGACAAGAGAGAAATCACAACCATAACTGATAATTACCATGTAATAATCTAATTAAATATTTCATGTGCAATACATTTTGCATTTAATTGTTGTCAAAAGGATGTATGTATGTACTCGTATATGTACATACGTTCTGATACTAACATATTATACGATTATTAAAATAAAAATTACATAAAGAAAATTTTCATAATGCGTATAATGGTAATGAAGTAATGGTAATACACATAATACATATCTTTTGTTCTTTTTTAAAAGTGCTTCTTCAAAATGAAATGACGAGAAAACATATTAATTGCAATTGTTGTTTAGCATACATGAAGAAAATACATACATATAATAGAATGCTCTCATTATTTTCATTTTACATATTTTCATTTTACATGTATGAAATGTAAAAGAGGCTACAAATAAAATAACGGATATGCATCAGTGCTATATTCTGTTCTACTTAATAAGTGTCATTCAAGAATGAAGAATGAAAAATTAATATTATGAATATGTTAAACTTTCAAAAGAAATAAAATGTGTGTGAGTGTGTGTGTTGGTAATTGTTTAAGAATTTTTTCAAGGAAATGCAGAATGTACTCATATAGTCGTATAGTATAACAGTTTTAATTTAAATAAAGAAAACTAAACGAAACCATTACGTGACATAGATTCGAACAGAATAATTCTTTTCAGTTTAGGTTTAAGAAAAAAGGAGCAGTTAGCGTTATTTTCGATCCATTATGAATCCTGTGATTATTTAAATCAAAGTAATAACTATTTAATTTTCCAGAAGGCAAGTTTTTACTAGAATTTTTTTGTAGGTTTAAAAAATATCCTTGATAATTAGGATATTTTTAAAAACTGATATTTTTACAAATGTGTAAATTATAGTCTACCTAGTGAGAAAATTCTTGTAAAACAACTGAGAAAATCTTAGAGAAGATAAATTTTTCTTGTTGAATTCCAATAGAAAGTTTTGGCATTCCAATGTATGCTTTGAGAATTATGAAAGTACTAAATAGTTGATTAAATGCCGCTTTTTTAACCCTTTCACTGATTTTGTCCATCACCCTTTTCATTATTCATTACTGTGTTACTTTTTTTCTTAAAGTATCGATGATACGTTTTTGACATTAATTTAAATTTAAAACAAAAATAAAAATAATAGTTAAAGGGTTAAAGTTATAATAAATCACAGGTAATGCAAATTATATCTACAATTTTTAAACAACCAGTCTACAATATATTCGCAGTCGTATTCTTTATTGATTTTTTATTCAAATTATTTATAAATTCTTTTAACGGAAATACTTAATTGTTCTAAAAATTAAATTTAAAATTAAGAAAAAAACTTTAAAAACCGATCTTTAATGTTCTTTGATGTCACATAAAAAAAATGGAAGCCAAAAAGTAAGATAAAAGCACAAAAAAAAAATTAAAAAGATCAATACAATATTTTCATACTAAAGAATGATACCAATTTTAAAATCATTTATTTGTTCAAAATATGTCCAAAATTTAAGCAATGAAAATAAATTAACTCTTTTTTTTGTTGTTTTTTATTTTTTATTAATTGAAAATTTTGCAACAAAGTAACTATCAAATGTGAAAGGGTAATGAAAAATGATAATGAGAAATCTTATTGAAAAATTTACTGTTTAAACAACAACAACAAATGCTTTTAATGCAACAAACTTGCTTTTTGTGTTGTTAAACATACATATATGTTATTCATTTGTCTTTGTTTTTAATCATTTTAACTTTTATAATATCCTTTTTTATTGTATGTCTGTGTATATGTGTGTTATTTTGCAATATTATAATATACAAATTAATGTATGTACTGACAAATTAATGACATTGTAATTTATTTTATATAATATGGAAATTTTAATTACACATTATTTTTGTGAGTGTAGATTTTTATCAGTATTTATTATACACGTATGCACATACATATGTAACATACATACATTATATGTATACTTATGTAATTGTAATTGTATGTCATTTTGCCCATGTTAAATGTGTGTTTTTAATGTAATTTAAGTTTAATTTTTTGATGCAATTAAACATGATGTTTATTGCAAATATTACAATTTTTCTGATTTATAATTTATTTACGGTTTTTTTTTTACTTTTACTTCAATCAATATACGTACAGGTAGGAGATAATAACTTCGTCTTTTTTTTTTTTATTTCAATAAAGTACGTTCATAAATATCGGTGCAAATTTCACAAGAAAGCTAAATTGTATAAAATAATTTTACATGGCCAAGAAAAAGAGGAGAATACAAAAAAAAAAAAAAAAGATACAAAGAGTTCGATTCCCGCAGTGTTCAAACAAACCTGTCCACTTTAAAAGGTGTGATTTATTTCACTAATATTCGATACAATGTTGCAAAACAAAATATTATCTCATATTTATATACAAAACAGAAGAATCATGTTAATGTGCAACATTATTTGAAATTATTCAGTTCGAAGAACGGTGTGTATAAGGTAATAATGTTCAATTTTCTGTGATAACGTCGTCATTTTTTATTTTTGTCATTTTAGTTTGCAAAATTTATAAATTTATTGAAATTTCTTACTTTGCGGTATTCTTTTTGTTGTTAAAAAAAATTCTTGCTCTAAATATATATTCAAGCTACTATAACAAATTTTCAATTTAGTCAAAAAAGACTAGTTTTTTTTTTTAAACTTAGCTGGAACATAAAATTTCATTTAATGTGCAATAAAATTGAACAGATGTATCTTTTTAATTGAGCGCAAAAGGCAAAAAAAAGGAACTGTGTAAATTCAACGCTTAATGAGAACTCAGCTTGATTGTGAAACGACCAAATTATTTAAATGTTTTACTTTGATCGTAAGTCAAAGAGGTCATAGAATGTTGAATTTCTTTCAAAAAACAAAGGTTTAGAAAAATATCTTCCACAATAAGCTCTTAGCACACAAAACAAATGTAGCGCAAACTAGTACATGCGTTAAACTTACATTTGATTGATTAAAATTTTCACGACCTTTCAACTTTACATGTTATAAAATTAAGAATCAATGAAATCGAAAAGTTTGAGTCGTCTGTTGAATTTTTTAATTTTCTAATTAACAATCTTCTGAAAAGTCTTTTTTTATATGCTTATTTTTCTGACCGGTATCCTCTTTTGCAAATATAAGGGAAGAGTTATAAAGCAGTTTATATCCATACATACATATATAACTATGTGCTACGTTCTTAATTTAATAATTTTTTATGAATTTAAAGTAAGATTTTCCCTAGGGCGTAATTTTAAAATTTAAAAATTTTTTAAAGAAAAAAAAAGCTATGCTTTTATTTAAAGAAAACAACTTTACGTGTGCACTTTGTCAAAGTTCTGTTACCACGTAAATAATAATCTAAAGAAAAAAAGAAAGGAAGAATAAAAGAAATAAACTCGTATCTTCTATATCTTGTCCTGATATCTTATAAGTTCTAATCCCATCAAATATGAGCTAATACCTCGCGAATTTGACTTAGCTAGAAAAGAATTATATGAGAAAACGTGCATAAAATACAAAACATCAAACTGGAAAAGTTATAAATCCGCATCAATTTTTTTTCGTTTTTTTTTTCTTTTTTTTTCTATCTTTTATTCCTCCTCTCTAATTTCTTATTCATCATGCAAAAGTATTACATTTCTTTTTTTTAATGTCCTTATACGTACTTTTATCTCATATATAAGATAAAAGGACGAATGTCTGAAACGAGATGAGATGCACATTCTTTTCTATTTTTCATTTTGTTCTGTTATAAGGATTGTTGTTTTTTTTTTGTTGCCTTCAAAATAAAAAGTTTTCAAAAGGGGACGTTTATACTAAAAAAAGAAGAAGAAGAAAAGAAAAGAAAAAAATTAAATACAGTACCTATATTCCATATATCATTCTATATCATGTAAAATGAAAAACGATCTTAAAGGTAGGTGGAAGAATGTACATACATACATCATGTGGGAGTTATAATTATATACAGTTACGTGTATTAACACATAGGTATACGTAAAAAGTATAAATACTCTGCCATCAACGTGAAAAACAGTAGAAACTATACATTACGTGTTTAGAATATGATTATTTATAAACGAAATTGGATTCTAAGGGAATGTAACAGGATTATAACCGTATTTTAGCATTTTGTTAAAGAAGTTTACTGCTTTTTATTTTCAATTTTTTCTTTAATGTTTTTTTTTTTTGTTTGTAATATGACGTATGTAAAAAATAAAAAGGACTTTTTTCTTTTTTCATTTCACGAAACAAATGCAATTTTTACTTATTTACGTGGTATGCAAAAAAAATGCGAAAAAAAAAAAACAGAAAATGATTAATATTGTTTCATAAAGGATACAAAAAAGGATAAAATGTATTGTAAAAGAAATGTACACGCAATCTATTCAAGAATCATTTCGTAAACAGTATGAGAACGCAATGGAAGGATAATAACTTTGGATATTAAATTGACATAAGCATATTTTAAAACGTAAAATGTTTGATATAAAAGGACAACAAAAAGGAGAAATTGTATTCTCTTAGATAAATTTTGCTGAAAAGTCAATATTTTCAATGTATTATACCAATTATGGAGCAAGTATAAAACAGAATGAAGAAAATTTAACGTGGTTTGATCGAAGTTTAGTCTATTCTGGACACAAACACCACGATTTTCAATTTTTAAGAGAGAAAGAGAATCCTTTGAAGGCATTAAGATTAAGAATAAATCATCTACCTGTATCGGAGTACGTAAGTATTGTGAAATCTAAAAGACAAAAGAGCTTTAATTTCTAAATAATACTAGATTTCACAAGAATTGGTTCTTTTCAAATCAAAAAGGACGATTTCATAAAAATAATAATAATTCTGGAAACCTATAGACATTTTCTAGAACTCTTATGTTAGTGTTTCCGTGTTTCTACAAATTTCAAAGGTCAGAATTTTCAAATTCTAATTTCTGACATTAATATAGGAATTTCTAAAGTGCATTAAACTGTTCCATTCAACAGTCGTCATTACTTTAAAAAGTATATATTTTAGCTTTGAATAGATAGATACTCGTACATTATATCTTCCACTTAAATCTTTTAAATACGAAAAAAAAAGAAATCTTAAATTAATTACAATTTGTATTCAAAATTGAATTATCTACCATTTATTTATTGAAGACATTTAATCAATGTCAAAAACTGAAAACCATATTTTAACGTTAATATTTTAATTGAATTTCTTTTTTTAATAATACAAAAAAAAAAATAGATAATATTGTTTAATAGCCTCTTGTACCATAATCACAGTCAAATGCGGTATATAAAAAAAAAAAGAATAAGTGCAATTAGTGGCTATAGTTTGTTAATAAAAAAAAAAAAAAAAAACCAAAGAATCTAAAGTGTAATTTGTAACTTATTTGACCATTACTTTTCCTCTAAAATGTTCCATAAACTCAAATCATAAGTAATTATGTATATACATTAAATATACCGCATAAGATATTAAAAGACTCCCACAAAATATATGAAATCATTACACACAATGCAATGAGATGATTTTATAGAGTATGTATACTATCATCATTCACAAATCCAATTGTTAACGGATTTCAAATCTTTATTTTATCTTTGGTTATATTTGGTATTTTATTTTAATTTAAGAAAAAGAAGAAAGAATAAAACAGGTGAAGCTAAAGAAAAATTACAATTTAATGGCATCTCTAACAAAATACTGCATATAGAACGTTCATTACAAAATTAGAAATCATGTGCAAATGAATAGATTTATAAGAGTACATATTTGTGGTGTAGTTATTATATTGTATTATGATGATTAAATGAACATCAAGTGATATGTACCTACTTTCAAACGTAAAATAAAAAAGAAAAATAGAAAGGGTTATGTAAATTTTATCTTGTTGTGCGTTTATTTATTGATAAAGTCATCTTAAGAGTATTTACATTTGCTAATTAAATTGCATACACCCTTATAACTATATATAGAAAAGTGTTGATTTGATAGAGTATATATACTAATCAAAGATTCATGAATTTTAGAAATAGTATCTATAGTTATATTTATTTATATACTTGAGCATATATAAAGGTGCTACTTTAAATACATATAATCTTGGCTTTCATTTTACTATTAAATTATTATTGCTATTGTATTTTTGTTTTTCTTCTTGTGTTTCTATTTAATGAGATGATTTGTTGATTTATTATATGTTTGTATTTAATGATAAAGCAAATTCATATAAAATTTTAATAGTTAACCTTAAAGATTTAATTGTTGATTATTTGTAAATGAATTATATCTACTATAGTATCGGATTTATATTATTACATAATAATGAAACAATTATGTAATGGCATCAAAAGGAACATTTATCACATTATGTATGAATGCTTGTATGCTATGTACATATTATGTATGTTTGTATATTTATTTATTTTGCATTATTATATTGTAATTTGTGTATCTATATAATATCATTGGCATTTTATTAGTATTATTGATTATATGTATACATATTTTATCAATGAACATATCAAATTAAATCTTATAAGGCATTTATGAAATTTTTATTATGTTTATGCTTGAAAGACTCTGTTTATTTTGCTAAATTATATACAAATCACAACACCATAATTATATACTTTTGTGATATGGTTGATTATTGTATAAGAATAATATATTGTATTATGCTAATATTTGTATCTTTTTAGTAATAGTTTTTTTTTCTCTTCTTCTTTTTCTTGATTTTTGCATTCTTGTCTGAATTTATTATAATTTGTCCTTATAACAAATTTATTTATATTTTTTTTTCCTTCACTACAAATAATGTGATTTAATTAGTATTCAAAAAATAAATGAAATAAAGAATTAAAATATTAATCAAACTTATAACCATGACCTATCTTGTTTAAATTTATTTGAAAAAAAAAAAAATATGTACAATAAAATAAATTACATAATATTTAGATATATAAAAACAATGCACATGAAAAATTATAAATTCAAAATTTGAAAATAAATATGTAGATATACTGTATATTATCAACTATCATTTTTTTTTATAAATCTTTAAATATTCAACGTGTATCTTTCCAAAGATACTTTGATGATTTTTATCACACACAATATTTATGCTAATTAAATGAATGAAAATTTCTTGATTTGTCATTGAATCATAGTCGAGATTGTGTTTTTTTTTCTGGTTTTTGATTTTTGAAAGTCTGCACAGTAAACAGTACGCGGTTGCAATCAGTCGATTATTATTTTTTAAATTTGTATAAACATATTTTTGTTGTTGTTTTGTTATATTTTAAAAATTATAAAAAAAAAGTGTAGCCATTCTGAAAAGAAAGAAAGATTAATTTAATTACGAAGAAAACATGCTGTGATATAGTATTATTATTATTATTGGTTATAGCCTTCATTTCAACAATCCATGGATAATATATGTATGACTTTTGTATACGTATCTATATCTATATGCTTGAAATTGTTAGTTAAAGAATTTCTTATTGTTATTTAATTTGAATATTTTAAATTTTCTATGAAAAAAAAATAACCTTCTAATGCAATGGCTACTTAATTAATAATTATCTTATTAAGATTTTCTTTTTCTTCTATTTTTCCTCTCCTTTCCCTCCTATTCGTGATAATAATTTTGATATGATTTTTTTTTTTTTTTGCTTTCGAAAGTAGTTTAACTGTGAACAAAATTTATTTAAACATTTTGTTGTTTTTTTTTTATTGACTGTTTCAAATCAAGTTAATTAACCCTTTGACTTAAAAATTTGACATATGAAAACAAACAAAAAAGTTAATGAGTATAATTGTTTTACAAGTGAAACGAAATAATTCAATTCATTATTGTAATGTATGAAAATTATTTTTATATAAATAATATATGTGACAAATATTCTTTTATTTTGAAATGATCAGGATCGGTCAAAAAGCTCTGCAAAAAAAAACTGTTTACGTAGTATCTAAGAGCAGTAGCCCGGCAAGGCAAAGGTCTTGGGTTCGAATCCCAGTCGAATCGAATATCGTTTTCCTGTTTTTAGTGTACTACAATGCAATGTGGAGATTTTTTCCAAGATTTACCAGGAGTATTTAAGCACAATAATGATAATTTTGCAACATTTCTTATTGAATATACATGTATTCAAATTGCGTAGGTAATCCCACATCACCTGAAAAAGATACTATGTCATCCCTTTTTTTTTTTTGAAATTTTCAAAACAATAACATTGCGTTTGCACAAAGGTAGCTATACTGAATGTACTGTTGATGTTGTAGGAAACGAACATATTATAAAAGAAACTTTTTTTTTTTTTAAATATAAAATGAAATTGAAAAGCCAAAGAGAAATGAATAAGAAGGAAAGAAGAAAAAAAATAACATTTTACGGTGTAGGTACCTAAAGAAAAATTGTAATATTGTTTGTATTTTGTATATCAATGGAACACTAAATATAATGTGACTGACTGTTACTGTCTGTAAAAGTGAAGTTTCAACCCAGTTTTATCCTATGATCAAATTTCAATTTATAGATATATATGTAATATTCATATAAAAGTAAACTATGATATACATACATGTGTACAAAAGGTATACATACAAATATTATATGAAAGAGAAGTTCAGTAGGCTATAAATTTTATAAGAAAAACAACGACATATATCTTACCTGTCTCTCTGAATGTCGACTTTAACCACCTTGAAAGTATAATTTATATACGACTCATATGAAATTTGTTTTTTTTTATTAATTTTTTGTTTTTTATATACTTTACTTTTTGTTTCTATGTCTTTTCTTTTATAATTCGTTATTTTATGTTTTTTTTTTGTTAATTTTTTTTTTCAAACGTTTATTTTTCTTTTTCAATTCAATTTAATGTAACGAAACCAGAAGTTGCAATAAAAATGAACATATAACTGCATCAACAATAGCAGCAACAGCAGCAGTCATCATTTTAGAGAAAAATACAAGAAAAAATAACAAAATACAAGGAAAAAGAATTTTAAAAAAAAAGGGTTTCATCAGAAGGATTTAGAGGTTGTACACAGTTTAACAACCTAAAAAAAAGTTTGAAAATGTCTCACTGTGCTTACTGCACGATATAAACTTTTGGTAGATGTTAACGACAAAAACTGAAAAGATAAGAAAAAAGTAAAGGAAATTTAAAAGGAAAGAATAAAAGGACATGACACGAAGTATAAACACAAAAAGACGATGAACATTGTTGATTTTTTTTTTCTTTTTCTTAATTATGTAAGAAATAAGTTTTAGTATATATGCGAAGTATTTCTTTTAAAATAAATCAACGAATATTAAAGATAAAGAAAAAAATCATCACAAATTAGTTTAATCAAGTAGAAAATTTTTGCATTTTATCAGAAGCACCATTTTATTAAAGCAGCTGCAATACCAATACAAGACGATGAAGGGTTTATGATAATCCTCTTTCTCGTTGAAGCTATATCACTTCAATTTTCAATAAGTTTATTTCTTTACTGGGGTTGTTTAGGGTATTAAATCTATTTTCACATCAATTCTGTCTAGGGTAAAAAACTTAGTTACCAGCTATACTCAGATAGCGATTGACCACTTTGTCTTATGAGTTCTTCACCTCTTCTTACCTTTTCTGCTAAATTGCACAAAAGAAACTGCAAGCTACATACACATACCTACATGGTATATTATGTATAAAAAATTGGTATAAATTCAGAGAAAAAGTTTTTCATTTTTCTTAAACGGATCATAACTGTTCTTCTTCTCTTTTTCTTCCATATGCACTGAAGCTCATGATGAGCTTTAGCCGTTAGCCTTCTCTACTACCGCTCTCCGAGATTGCCTATTTTGAATCCCAATATTCCCAATCGACCTAAGGTTATCTATAATATCATTTTTCTACCTTTTCTTTAATCGGTCAATTTTTCTCTTGCCATCAACACTGTTCTTGAACGCCTGCTTTGTTACTCTTTTTTTCACTCATTCTCACAACAGTTCTGCTTACCTTAATAATCAAACATTATTTTATTTTTTTATAAAAACTTTTCCAATCTAAAAGCAATTTTTATGAAAAATAGAAAAGAAAAAAAAATTTAATAAAAATTGTTGTCCTTCTGAAACTTTATAAGAAACTTAGACATTTTATTTTCTTTACTCCTTTAAATTTTTTCCTTCAAATAATTTAAAAAAAAATATATTCTTAAAAAAATTCTGTGGCAAACAGTCTTATAAACCACCTTTATACTCACAGTATTAAAAAATTGTAAAGAAAAAAAATAATAAGAAGTAAAATATTATAAAGAAAATATTTCCTAAGAATTAAAAAAAAAATTTATTTGGGAATTTAAGGTATTTTCTTTCTCTCTTTTTCTCTTTTACTTTTTAAATGACATTAAAATTTATGCAAACAAAACACGAATTTTAGCACACAATTGAGACATTTTTCATATAATTTCTGATGTTATTTTAGAATTATTTATGAGCCAGGATAATAATCTGAATGTTGAATGGACATGAACTAGTTTGAACAATAACCATCATCATCATGATGATAATAATAATGATGATGATGATGATGATGAAAATGGGTTTATAAATGGACAGAAAATGAAATATTTTCATACCTCACAAAATTGAATAATGATGTATGTACATTGAAGTTATTATTTGTTTTTTTTTTTTTTTTTCATGATTTAAATTGAAAAAAAAAAATTCAAACAAATTGTGTATTTGTAAAATTAGAATTATTCCAGAAGGAAAAAAAATGCTTCAAAAAATGCGACATACATACATGAATCTTTAAAGAACATTCTAAAGAAATTGTATGGTGAAAAATGTGAAGAAAGTTAAAGAAGAACAAAATAATAGGTAGCTGGTCTACTAAAGGTTAGAATAGATGATGACCTTTATTTTCTCTAATTTATCATGCATTGTATACCTTGGTAATATTGTATGTGTTTTTTTTTTTTTTTGTTATTCTTTTATTTCTTGACGTGAAAATTAGGTTATGTTCTACGTAAGATCCAAAAAAAAAATCGTCTTGGTATATAACACGAGCAAAATCGGTGTCCACTATGAAAATTTGTGATTTATTTATGAGTCATGACCTCACCTATACTTCATTTGCTGCTTGTTTTCAACTAAATAGGTTATTTAACCCGATGATGGGGTGAAATATTATTTTCTATTCTAGTTCCAAGTTTATTTCTTTTGAAAATTTTCCCAGTCACAAAATGTGAGGATGATAAACTTGCAAATTTTACTTGTGCAAAATGACTACATTGAAATTTCTTTATTTTTTTTATTTTTTTTTTTTTTCAAACTTCGTTAGAATTATTCCAGTAGCAATAAATCAATGAAGTAGACACAAATTGCACTAATTTTTTATTTTTTGAAGTCATAAAATAATGAATGCAAATTATTTTTGACTTGAGCAATTTTCAAAGCAAATAAAATTGAGTTTGTTTTTTTTTTTAGTAAATTTATGTTCATAATTTTTAAAACTTTAAAAAGTAATTTTTCTTCTAATTTTTTTTTTTTTTTTTTGTTATTTTTATGGAAAGTAAAGAATTTCTTAGAAAATTCTTATTTTCTATTTCATTGTTGCAACGAATGCAAAGCATGCATGCATGGACTTACATACAATACAAAATGCAATGCAATATTGTCAATTTAACATTTTCGTACGTTTACATACACATACATACTTTATATACGTGTACAAAGCCCAGTTGACGAAAATAAATTGCTTGTCATCATCACAATTTGTAAATCTTAAATCAAATGTAAAATTGTTACCATAAATCGTTTTTTGTATATACATATATGTATGTACATATATACGTATAAGTATATATTTTAAAAACTTTATTTTACAAATGTTACATTTTAAACTAAATAACAAATCAACGCCTCCGTTTTTCTAATTTTTGCATCACAAGTATACAAGTGAAGTATATATGTACATAATACATATGTATATGTTTTTGAATGACATTTCGTATCTGTATATAAACAATCTAAAACAACACAAAAATTATTGTATTTCTTTTTCATTTTAAATTAACATTGCAACTTTTTTTTTTCTTTCTATACTTTTTTATAGTAAATCTTAAAGACAAAAATTTAACACCTCGATTTATTTTTATCTTTTGAATTGCTGCTGCTGATGCAAGTTATATATAGATAAAAGATACAAAAAGAAAAAAACTATTAACTTTTTTTGTATCTTTATTATTTTCGAGAAATAAATTTTTATTAAAATATTTTTGTGACATTTTGAAAATGTTGACAATTTATTAAAATCGATATTTTAATGAATGAATATTTATAAATTTGAACTATATAGTCGATTGTATCTATTTATTTTTTTTAAGATACTCAAAATAAGTTGACAAATGTATTTAATAAAAATGGTAACATGGTGATTTTTAGACACAATAATTGTGCACAGTTTTATACGTGGAATGTGAATCACAATATTGTTGTCATTAAGAAACTGATATTTGAATCAGACCGCGTCTAACACTCTTTGAAATTTTGATGTATAGAATTTAGAAGTCAGCCATGTATCAAATCAGTCATTTTTTAAAGCTGTCTAAACACCATAAAATATCTTTGATGGAATGTTTTGAGTCGTGAATTTTGTTTTTGTATTTTAGTGATAAATAATTTCCTTCTACGATTAGATTGCTCTTATTAAAAAAATGCTTATGATGGATTTTGGCGGCTTTCAGTTCAATCTTCTCATACTTTTAGGTTAGGTCTGTTTTGTTCAATTTTATCATTTTTCATCTTTAAGAAGCTGGAACTTAAATTAAAAACAACAGTCACATTTCACAATCAACATGTACTGTACTAAGAACAAAAAAAAAAAAAAATCGATTCGACTGGGATTCAAACTCAAGACCTTGCCTTTCCGAGGCACTTTTTTACCAATTCAGCTACCGAATTCCATGTCGCTAGCTATTCTTAATTACTACGTAAACATTGATATGAAAAATACTCAACTCTCTTACAAACAGTAAAGTCAAATGAGGGTCAGATTTTATTCGCAGGTCACCCATTTTGGAATTCCTGATACCCTTTTTTCATTTTTATTTTCCAGAAGGGGTTTTTAAGGACTTATCATTTTCAATGCTAAATGATTTTTGTCCTTTTTTTTTCAATATTTAAGTACACACTTTAATCACAAAATCAACAAGTAGTACTTTTTTTTATAATTTCCTATAAAAATAAATAAAATTTCAATTTCAAAAATATTCTATTGACTCTTTGAATATCCTTTGAAATATGTTTTTGACAATAACTAAAAAATTTCAGAAATAAAAAATGCACATGTTCATTTTTTTTAAAGCGTACGAAAAAAGTAAAATTTTTCACTCAAAGCTTTTTTCAATTAAAATAATTAAAAAATCCGTTATATTCACATTAAAATATTTATTTTTGGTTTTTTACTTTTTTCTTTCGCATTTCAATATTGAAAAATTTAAAAAGGATATGAGTATAACGGAAATACTTTTTTTTTTACAAATTCTATTTTATTTAATTTTTTTATTAATATAATTCTTGTGATATTTAATTTATAAAAATTTTCTTTCACATACACATATTCACATCCATACAAAATATGAGTCACCACCATTGAATAATTACTAAATGTTATAACAACTTGGTCAAAAGAACCGCCTGTAAAAATATATTCATTTCGCATAATATTTAAAATCTAGTAAAATAAGAAGAAAAAAAAAAGTTTATGTACTACTATTCGAAGGGTTAATATGTACATATATAGTTTCACGTTTATACACACAACCTAATCATTTTGATTAGCGCTATTCTTCAAAGGGCGCAATAATGTATGCAAAATAATAACAACAACAACAAAGAAAAAAAAAGTTGAAATATGTATGTATGAATTATATGGCGTCCTGTGTATGCATTTACTAAAATACTGTATACACAGTGATCATCAAGGTTGGAAGGATATCATTTTCAATCATTTTGATTGCATTATGCCAACTTTTTGAAATGTTTTATTTAAAGACAACAACAACAACAAAAAACGAGAAAAAATCTTTCTTTTTTTTTAAAAAAAAAATCAACTGAATAAAATGGAATATGCATAAATTTAAACTAAAATGAATTCATTCTTTGCAATAATGGCGTGCCATATTTTAAAATATACTTTTTTATTTTCCTTCTTCTCCTTTTCTTGATTAAGTAACGGTCATAATAAGCTACCTATATATATATACTCTTATACTTTTATTTACGCGTGCATACATATACTTTTTAATATTGTACCTACTTCACTTTACGTTAAAGTATATTTTAAAATGAAAAAAGGGGGTTGTTATCCTTTCAATGGAAATTGTTTTTTTTTTTTTTTGCTTTCATTTTTTATTTTTATCCTGATGGTTTCGCTGTTCCTTTTGCTTGTCAAATTAGCTTTGATGTTGGTTTTTAAATCATTTTATTTCATTATAATATTGCTGCATTTTTATTTATTCAATTTTGGTTTTGTATGTATGTGTGTGCGTTTGTGTGAGTTTAAATGCATTTAATATTTTTAATTTAGGGCAGGATATTTAATACGTTAACAAAAAAATCATTTTCAATTTTTTTAATTAGCTCAAGTTCAAGTGATGTCAATTTATATGTCAGTATGCAATTTAAAAAACAAAAAAACAAAACATAAAAAGGACATAATATTGAATGTATGCAAGCCATTAGAAAATTTACGATGATTAATTTATTACAATAAAAAATAAAATAATTGGAACAAAAAAAAAACGGATCGATGTTAATTATTTTTAACAGAAGCCCTGTAGAGCTTTAAAAAAATGTATTTATGTATGTATATCATGTTTGAGAAAAATAAACAATTTTTTTTAAATTTTATAAATTACACAAATCAATCAAAATCAACTTATCCTCTTGAAGTAAGCGCATTCTTTTTTTTTTTTTTTTGAAAAATTCTTATAATTATTCATTTTAAGTATTTTTAAAATTCATGTTCATTATACAAAGTACATAAGTTTTAATGATACATTTAAATGAATGACATTAAAAAATTCTGCCTTATTTTTTTTTATTCAATTTTAATTGTGTGTTTGTGTTTCCTCATTCTTGAAGATTTTTTTTTTTTTTTTAAATAAATGAAGGTAATTAATTAAGGATATTGTTGCAAATTAATTTTTTTTTTATTTTCTTCTTGTTTATTAAGAATTATTTTTTGTGTTTTATAAGTTATGTGATATTATTAAATGGTAATTGTTTTATCTTTAAATATTTTCAGAGAGAAGAATAAAAAAAAATTACAGAACAAAAAAAAGCTTTTACAAAAAAAGAGCAAATTAAAGTAAAAGAATTTTAAGAATGGGTTTCTTCTTTCTTTGTAAAATATTTTTCCTTAAAATTTTAATTGTAAACTAAAATCTTGTTTCTTCATTTTGTTTAATTTCGAAATTAATGTGAATTGTCTTCCAGAAATGTCATCTTTTTTATATAAAAAAAAAAGTCTCTAACTCTTACTGATTTACTCTTTCATCTGGAAGTTTCTTTAAGAAGAAAAGCGTTGACCAATGGAACACCACTTCGCAAAATCAAAATATAAGAAAAAAAGTCTATTCAAATTTACAAGAGAGTTTTTCTTGAAACTGAAAAGGCATTATTCTGTTTATTAATGTAATTTAATTTTGTGTAAATTTTATTTCACAGTTTTTTCTAATTTTATATTGTCTGTTCATTTTAATATAATAATTTTTAATAACACGTTACCGGCTTGTAAAAATAATAAAATGTCTTACAAATTTTTGTTTGTTTGTTATTTTTTTTTTATCGGTCGCCATATACAGAGATTTTATTAGTTCATGTAAGCATAAATTATATTTCTTAAGGTGCCATGAAATAAGGTTAAGAAAAATACATTGATTATTTTTACACTGAGTTGTAAAATAAGGCCAAAGGTCTTTCGTTTTTGGTTATATTTGGAAATTAAATAAGGTCCTAGTCATATTATTTGCTTTTAAAAATTTTTTCTTGGTTTAAATTAGCTTTCCTTTAAATTTTTATATTTTATTGTGCTTTTAGTGTTTCTCGAAAAGTCCTTGTAAATTGAATTTTTCTAAACATCTACTTTACGAATAATTTAAACTTTAAAGTTTATTTTTCTTTAAAAAGCACCAACTTGTCATCAATAAAAGTGGCAAAAAAAATATCTTAGCCTATACGAATGTCCCTCCTATTGGAAAAAAATGGACTTGGTTCTATTTGAAAATTTTTTGACTAAAAATTACGGTCATCACTTTTAAATGAAAAACTAAAAAGTGAATTAAAATCGCATCAACATTCATGGTTTCATTGGGCCTTATTTTACTCTATCTTTCATATCTTACACAAATATACAACAATTTATGTTTGGCACACATATGTACATATGTACATTTTATATCGTATGTATGTATGTATATTGTTTGTTTAAGATTTTACCTATCTAGAATATATTCAATTTCTCTTATTTCATAATAATTACATTAAATAAATTTTATTTCTTGACAGTAACATAACCAACTCTTATAGAAGACTATAATAAAACTCTCAAAAAAACAAATAAACAAAAAAAAAATACGAAAAAATCAGCACCCAACCCTACCTAATTTTTTTTTTCTTTTCTTTTTCACATTTTTCCTTCATTCTTCACGTATATTTTTTTTTCTTCATATTTTTAAAACTTAAAGCTTATATACATCTCTGTATGAATATACACTAAATACCAATAAGATATCCAATCTATCGTATAATAAAATAACTTTTAATATTGTACAAAAGATAATAAAAATAAATTTTAAACAATTCTGTTTTTTTTCGTAACAATCAAAAAAAAAAAATAAATAAATAATAAAAAATAAACGAAAAATATTCGCAAAACACCTGCCATAAATATAAATGACTGTCATAAAATGATTGTTTATAATTTGTATTATTTTACTTTTGTTTTTACATTATTTTCTTTTTTTTTTTTTCGTTTGTTTTATTATTATTTGTTTTTATTTTTCATCTTTTAATACGAGGTACATACTCGTATATTCATATTATTTTATTTCACTTTTCATGTATTCGATTGATTTAATAACGTCTTTGGAAATGACCCCCCATTGACAGTATCTCGCCGTTCGTTTATTTTATTTTAATTTTTTTTTTTTTTAGTGTGTCTACTTTTTTTTGTTTTGTTTTTTGTATTGTATCTACAAAACAGTCCCGGACTGTTGTAAAATAAGAATGTGCGAGAATCTAAATCTTTTATATTATGTATATTATTATATTATGATTATTTTTTTTATTATGTATTACGAAAATCCTATGTCTCCAATATATTATTTTTTTATTATTTTATATTTTAAATTATTTTATTATCTATGTACATACTCGTATATTCTTGAGTATATAATACATGAGAAATAAAATATAAAATTAAATAAAATGCTAAAATGCAATCATATATTCATATCATTTACCTATATCTTTTGTAGTATATTTTTTCATAATAACCCAATAGACATAAAAATATTTTAATATGATGAAAGCAAAATTGAGAAGAAGAAGAAAAACATTTTTTTTTTTTAAATTGTACTTTTGAGAAAAGAAAAAGATACAAAATACTTTTCTATTTATAATAAAGATACAAATAGATTTAAATTATTATTATTCAAAACCATCACTGTATAAAAAAAAAATGTTTTACTAAATTTAAAAAAAAACTAGAAAAATAAAAAAAAATAAAATGAATTAATAAAAAATTAGATTGTCAGAAAAAAAAAACAAAAAAAAAAACAAAACTGTTTTTGTAAATGATAATAATTTTGTATGATTTATGATTTTTTTATGAAAATTTAAAAAAGATTTCATATGTTGTTTTTTTATTGTTGCTTCTTTTTATTTTATTTTTGTTTTTTATTTGTATAATTTATTTAATTATATACACGAGAAAAAAAAATTAATGAAATTTTAATTTGCACCTGAAAAAGGAGAGAGAAAAAGAAAAAATATAATTCAACTTTGTTTTTTTTTTTTTCGTACATAAAATTGATATATTTAATGATAGAGGCCGTTAATTAAACGGAAAAAATTTGACATAAATGTGGTAGGTCTATTATTATTATAAATTAAATAAATAACGATAATTAAAGAAAAAGAGAAAAAATTCTATAATTTAAAATTAGTGTCAAAAATGTTGATTTCTTCATTATGTAAAATTTTTTTGAATTTTTTGTTGTTTTTTTTTGTGAAAAAAATATTTTTTTGTGAAATTTATTTCCACTGTAATTTATTTTATTTATTATTATTTTATTGAAATAAAATGTAAGGAATTTTGGTAATTTTCGAAAAAGCTATGAATTAAAAAAAAAGTCTTAGTTAATTAAAAAAAAAAAAAAAAGAAAGAAAGAAAAACGGAAAAACCCAAAATAAAAATAAAGAAAAAGGTTGGCCAAAATTATTGAAGGTGTGTTGTAATTAAATATTCAAAATTACTGCATTTTAGGAAGATCAAAATTATTTTTTTTCTCTATAAATTGATTAACATATTAATCTATAAATTGTGTGAAACACATTACGAAATTATAAAATTTTTAACGCTTTTTAGTTTTTTATTTTAATCAAATAATATTGACTTAGCTGATATTGAAAACCTTAGGCTTGATGAATAATAATTAGTAGATTAAAGAGAATATGTATCGATGTATTTTTTATAGATACTGTGAAACCGTAGACAATAGATATTCGAGTGCTATGACGTTTGAGTAACATGCAGGTGCATTTTGCAAGCTTCCAAAGAAATTATTGTTTTTTTCACTGAGAAAACTCTTGAAATTCTTTTTAAGTAAAAAGTGAAAATCTACTGGAACTAGGTGAGGTACATAAGGATAATTACGGCCTTATTCTACATCAAGTCATGACTTATGACAGTCATAAGTCTATTCACCAAACTAGTTTATGACCGTCATAATCAAGTTGAAAGTTTGGTTCAAAATGCTAGTAGCAAAGCTAATAGGTCAGCAAAACAGTTAAAAAGATTTTATGGTCATAACTTGATTATGACGGTCATAAAACTAGTTTGGTGAATAGAATTATGACTGTCCTAAGTTATGACTTCATGAAGAATAAGGCCGTTAGACAAGATATCCAAACAAAAAAGTTCAATAGTTTTTCTCTGGTTATCAAGAATATGGTTGGTCAATCTTCTCTTCAATTGTTGCCTTTAAACGGTCCAATCGAGAGTATCTATAATATTTGTTGGAATGAAGAAGAAAAATAATCCACAGTTTTTGACAATTAATGATAGCTTTAATTATGTAGAATAACCAAGTAATGAGTGTGAATTGCATCGAACATCTTCTTCTAATGTCCTTTGTCTGTAAAATATTTTTAATCAACACAATTTTGTTAAAAAAAAAAATCTGCTGAAGCTCCAATAAAAAATATATTGAGTGACGTTTCGGAGAAAAAATAACAAAAAATTACATAGACGTTGAAAAAGTAAATTTTTCTAATACAAAAACAAAATTCTAGGGTAATATGTTATTGACTATGGAAATATCTAGCGAAAGAGTACTACACAGTTTTAAAAAAAAAAAAAATTCTCAGTACCTACTTTTTTCATGTACGATACACATGTCTTTTTTTTTCCTTTGTACATATTTAAAGAAAATTAATGAACTATTGATTTGATTAATAGAACAATCAGTTGAAATTTATCAAAAAACCATCTTTACATATATTTTAGAACATGACTAATGATATTCTTTTTTATAAATTTTCATTGAAAAAAAAAAGTGTAGAAAATAAAAGAAACATAAATATATTATGTTCTTAAAGAACATAACGCCATATACACCATCAATATAATATTTGATTCCTAAGGTGCGATATTAATTAATTTTCGCCCAAAAAATAAACTTTAAAAGACCAATTATCTAAGTACAGTTTTTGATGTATTGTACCAGCCTCTCAATCAAAAAAAATTAAAAAGAGAAGAAAAAAAACAATCTCAGTACAAAAAAAAAGTATATTTTACGATAAAACCTTGTGAATGGAATTATGTAGGTATTTAAATATGTTTAGGTGTGATTAGATACATTATGTATTTTAAATTTGAACAAAGGTTACGTGTAATACCTATCAAAACCGGCTATATGATCTATCTTCTATCGAGTATATTTAAGGTTGTTTTTTTTTTTTTTTCATTTGAAGAGTTCATCTTTAATTTTATTATTTTGATTTTAACTTTTCAATGTATCTATACATATTTTTTTTTTTTGGGATTAAATTAAACAACAAAATTGAAAAATTATCTTTGAATGTGATCAACATGAGATGAGAATCAAATGCGTGTAGATACTTATGTGTTCGTGTTCTGCATTTAAAAAAAAAAAGCCATATAATTCGATTTTATTAGAAAAAGAAATAGAATTTTATTTCGGAAAAAAAAAGGTTTAGAAAGATGCTTACATTGGCCATTATCTGTAATGTTTTGTGCTTTATGATTATCTGTTAGAAACTATGTTGTTTTTTTTTTATACAATTGTGATGTATGTAGTTTTTGTTTCATGCTGGTTTCATTTAACTTTAACAAGAAATCAGTTAAAAAAAAACAATCTTAAAAATTAATGAATAAATTTTTTTTTTTTGAATCGAACTTATATTTCAATAATGAGTATTTAAATTGAAAGAATGAAATAACGGCAATGTATAGGTACGTATATATATGTATATCTAATACAGGTGATGTTAACAAGGACATTGAAGCTAGATTGGTAAAAACGAGAGCAACAACTCTAACTAATTTTGAGTTGTAGAAAAAATACAATCAAAAAGCAGATTTTTAACAAATTAGAGTGAGAAAATGAAGCTAGAAAGGTCATGTAGAAGGAAGGAAGGACTAAGTTCCGCCAAAAATATAAACTTTATTTAAACAGTTAAAATTTCAGCAGATTATTTTTGATGCAATTTCTTTTACTACTGAGAAGCAATGCTGCTACTTTGAAAGTCCTTGAAAAAAATCATACAAAAAACAATTCTAACATTTCATTGTTTTAAAGGACGAAATTTTATGTTAGGTGGCAAACAATATAAATGGTCAGAAAAATAAAATTGGAGTAATTATGAATTTAAAAGTTTCGAAATTTCAGACACTAGAAATCAGAAGTTCTTCACAATTTAAATTTCTTAAAAATGAACAATTAAATGTGCGTAAAATTCGAATTATTTTTAGTATTAAAAATTGAATATCATATAAGTGTAAAACTTTTTCACTTCAAATAAAAAATAATCTTATCTCAAAATGATATTCAATAAAACGTTTACTACCTGTGTGACCATTTACGTCCATTCATTTTGTTCAGTAAAAAAAAAAAAAAAAAGAAGATAATTTCAATGATAATATTATTATCATCATCATCATCATCATCCGATTGAAAAAAGATACTCTATAAATGTTAGCTGGAATTTTTTGTATCAATTTTTAATTTAACTGTTTATTGATTATATTCTGTTTTTTGTCTGTAACATGATACTCATATGTAAAACAACTAAATCAATGGGCCATAATGATCGTTTGATGCTATTATATCTGTTATTTATACACAATGATAAACCATATATATGTACAAACAAACAAAAAAAGAAGTAAAAGATACATTTTTTTAAAGAGATTGAAAAAAAAATATAAAAGAACCAAAAACTCTTTATATAATATAATACATATAAGTACGAGTATGTATAAAATTAATCGTATATGTGTATTGTGTACTATATAATAAACGATATATTGTCCGATTGTGAAGATCATTTATGGACTCATCGATGCGATTTTTAAGAAAAATAAACGTAAATTTTAATGTCCGATTTTGTATTTTAAAATAATCTTAATAAATTTTTGTTTTTACTGGTTCACATTTATAATGAAATTTATATAAAACGCGTACATAAAGGTAAATAAAAAAAGAAAAATGTTGCATGTGTAAGGAGTAAAATATAAAATAAAAAAAAATTAATAAGAAGGAGGAAAAAATTTAAAATTCTCAGCAGGTATATATTTATTAACAAGTGATCGCAAATTGTCCAGATATTTTTTGTGTGGGCTTAAAAATAAATTTAAGATGGAGTTTTTTTTTTTTTTGTATTCTTTTTTTGCAGTTTACAAGAGCAATAT
This sequence comes from Bombylius major, assembly GCA_932526495.1. Taxonomy (NCBI): domain Eukaryota; kingdom Metazoa; phylum Arthropoda; class Insecta; order Diptera; family Bombyliidae; genus Bombylius; species Bombylius major. Next base: position 52,564,951 of record OW052043.1, read on the forward strand.
ATTTATATTCGTCAAATGAAGTTTAAATAATAAAAAATTAAATATACATTTTTATAGCTTAAATCATTTCTCATATAAAAAAGTATCGTTGTAACACATATAAAATTTACCATATATATTGAAAAAAAATGAAATGAATTAAAAATATGGCAAAAACATGCTATAAAATAATTTTAACCGAAAAAAAAAAATGTTATTTTTTATTGAAATCATTTAAATTTTGAATATTTGACAAATGTATGTATATTTTTTATAAATCAGTTCAAGAACATTTATATTTAATTTTATGACTTTTATTATAGTTTTAAATAATTTTATTTTTTTGTTACAGTTTATTGTAAAACAAATTAGGTATTAAATTTCTGTGCCAAATTAGGATATTTGCAGAAAGTCATAAACAGCATGAGATTGTAAAGTTTACATAAATTTAAAATGACATGAACTGTAAAATGAAAAATCTTGAAAAATGTTTAGCTCCAAATGAAAACTTTATTCAAACTTTATATATGCAAAATAAAAAGCCAGGAAGAGAAAAAAAAACTCTTCGAATTTTTTATCTTGTCTGCCCAGTAAAAAGGGTTACAGAAAAAAAAATTATCCAATTGATTTGCTAAAAAATTATCTATGCTTAATTCGAAGAAACAGAAAGATAGCAATTATTTTACTTGTATGTATCTATAAACATAGCAAAGACAAATGCTGTTGAACTAGAACTTATGAAAGTCTCATATTCTTGTTGTTACGTTAGAATTAGGTCCTCTGTTCTTTGGTCAAGGAGATGCTGATATCCAGATCCATCCAGGTAATCTAAAATACGACAATTTTTTTTCTTATTTTCTCATTCCTTTTTCGATCATGCAATTTGTGTCCTGTTATCGATCAAACAATTATAAAATTAAGAAAAGCAAAGCAAGTTAGGTTGAGAAATTAAGAATTAAGATATTAAAGCATTCTTGGCTCGTTTTAGCGCTTTAAAAACATTTAAAAAGTTGTTTTAATAGTTGTAGTAGTGTAAAAAAATTATGCGTTGCAAATTCATAAGTTCAAAATTGCAGATTTCCGAATAAGTTGAGGCAGAAATCGAAAAGGTTGTATAAGAAAATTCATGCCAAGCCAATAGTTATGATTGCATAAAAATTTTCCAATACATATCGTTTATTTTGAACCAACTTTTAACTCCACAAGATAAAATTTGTCACCGAAGATTTCAAAATGATCTTAAAATTTGTTTTATTTTTCTGTTGTTGAGTTTTTTAGTTTTCTTAAAAATCCCATTAAATTTTTTTAATGGGTTCTTTTTTTTCATATTTCATATTTCTTATATAAAAACTAATCTTTTCATGAATAACGCATTTATTGTACACATCTACATGTACATATATAAGTAGATTGACTAGATTTACTGTAATTATCCTTATAATGATGATTATGATGCCTATATAATATAATATTCTGCAATTATTTTGTATGTATGTGTATTGTAATGTGCGATTCGACAAAAATGTATGTATATACAGACATATTCAAAAGAGCACTCATCATATAATAGCAATAAAAAAAAAAAAAAGGCAACATAACATGGCTGATGGAAAATCATAAAATAATTTGAGTTTAAAATTACCGTAATCAAGATAAAATTGAAGCACACCTCCACGTAAAATATATTATATTTCTTTGTGTTTATACAAATATAATTTTTATGAATAATCACAGGGTGTTGATGATTGTGATTGGTTAAAGAAAAAAAGATTTTTCAGAATTATCAGAAATAATTCGATATAAGTATGTAATAGAGTAAAAGGCTGCTCCCAACAGCCAGCGTGGGGATGCAGGACTATTGTCAGCTCACGATGGCGCAATTCAACAAAACAATCAGTTGAAAAGTATTAAGTATGATGCATTTTGATGTATGTATGTGTGCCTATATTTTGTGTATTGAGTCAGTGTATTTATGTGGTTCACAATGCTTGTATGTTTAGCTTTATTTTTCGTTATTTAAAACGTTTCATTATCAAGATTTATTTTTCTCCAACACCCTATATTCAATCTTATTGCGCTGTTTCAAAACTCATTTACTATTGTTTATATCCGACATTAAGACGACGACTGTGACTATTTATAAAGAATTTATCTTTTTCTTACTGCAATCTTATCCAGGATTAAAAACTTTTGTATATAAGTATACATCTATGTATATTTTTGCCAATATAAAATGCTACTATACAATATCATATACAGATTCAATGTGTAAATACATACATAGTTGTATCTTCTTTTATATTATAACATCTTTTATCTTTTTTGAATGAATTATTCATAATAGAATAATTATGAAAAATTCCATAAATAATGAACACGATATTAGACTAATTTACTAACTTCTTTTATAGTTTGCATCCTTTATGTTTGCATGAGAACTCAATAGGTTTTCTTTTTGTTATTCATTCAAAAAAAAAAAAAAAAAAAACACAAGAATTCAAAATTTAAAATATGTATAATTCTTTTATATACCAGATTTTTATAATTATATAATCTTTTGATTCACTTCATTTTATATATATTATGCTTCCGACATAAAATTCTATCTTTATAAATATTTTTCTGGTTCTTCTTTCAGTTTTATAAAACTACAAAATTACAAATGACTTTGAATTTCATATTATACATTGAGTAAAAAGTATATATTATGTATGTATGTTGAATATATACAGGTTGTTCAATTAATTCTGGTTTCATAGATTTTTTTAGATGTTATGTGATTGAATCTATCTGAAACAGTTATAAAAGAAGTTATCTAAAGATACAAAGTAAATCAATTTTTTATTTTTTTTGTTTTTTTGTTTTTTGTTTTTTGTGTAAAAAGAAGATAAATTACTTCTTTGGTCACTTATAGGACAATAAGAAAGATTCATAAGATATATTTTGTAATACATGCAGCAAACAAAATAGCAATATAAATATAAAGTAGTAGAAAACTAGAACTAATAAACTGTGGCACAAAAGTTTCAAGAAAAATTATGTGCATCAGAAGCAAGTAGTGGAAAAACATTTTGTTTTTCTTATAAACATATTGAGAGTATCTAATAGAAAAATTATTATGATTTACTACATTTATTGTATGAACAAGAACTAGGATTAAAATGAAGAAGAAAAAAAAGTATACTAAGTATATCAAGACCAGTATAGAGATGAGAGAAAAAGTATGGTAGATGTATGTCACGTATCTACTCTGGGATAGCGTATATCAAATGAAATGAGGATCGGATATATGCAAAAAGGAAAAAAAAAATAAAAATAAAAACAATAAAATAAAATATATGAATAAAAACATCTTCTTCTTTTTATTTATTTTTTTTTTCTGAAGAAAACATAGTTCTTATCAATCATGTCTATATACTGTATCTATACTATTTATAAGTAAGTACCTATATACAGATACTTTTTCTTTCTTGTTTTTTTTTTCTTTTTATTTTTTTTTTTATAAATAGACATCAAGTTCATTATACAAATTGTGTAGTATGAAATCAATACTTTTTTTTTCTGGTATTCTTTAAAAAAGATGGATCAATGTGGAAATAAAAATAAAATTGATTCATAAATCATATCAATATCTTTTCTATATACAAACTGTAGATAGATTTGGTATATACACGTGTAAGTATATGTATATATGAAAATCATAATAAATATTATTCAATAACAACAACAATAATAATAATAACTCTTCGAATTCTTCCATCATCTTTATTCGTCTTTTACTCATCTTTTGAACATTATAACATTTATTATTATTTTTTTATTTATGTTCTTTTAGTTGAATTCTGATAGTCCTTTTTCCTAAGAATAAACTACAATACTTATTTTAATAGTGAATTTTTAGTATTTTATTTTTCAATATATATTTACAGTATAAAAATTATGTATGATTTTTTTAAAAACCTTTTCCTAAAGTTCTTGTTTTTTTTTTCTCCTCTTTTCTTATTTTGACCTTTAATATCAGATTGTGTTACGTATAGCGTATAGGGTCCCTTTTCTTTGGTTACTATAGGTCTTATTACACAATACATATACTTACATACATATGTATGTACGAGTATGTGCATGCGTGTAGTCACTAATATGTAGAATATATGTTAATGGAATATTAATATATTTTCAGACAAATTATATATTCACTTCAGGCATCTATTTTTCATCATAATTGTCTTCTTTATCGTTTGCTTGTATAACTTTACTTACTTAGAATATGAAATCGAAAAAAAAAAAAAAAATTTATAATAAATACAACAAACTTTATACTCGTACATATCCTTGTTTATAAATGTATGTTATTTTTTGTTTTTATTGTGTATTCAAAAGATGTTGTGATTGAATTGAGAATAAAGCTACTTTCGATTCATCATATATAAAAAAAAATTTTGAGGTAATTATTAAGACTTAGAATGTAATTATAAAAAGAACATTTTTAGTGATTAATAGAAGATTTTATGTAATGTGAACAATTTAACAAAATTAATGGAATTTTTCAATTAGATAATGGAATTTTTGGCAATTAGCTGGAAAAAAAATTAAAACAAAAAAGCAAACAGTTCATAAATTCGATGACAGAAATTCTTAGTATCTACCTACCTTTTGAACCTTTTGAAGGCGTTCAATTTATTTTCTTATTCGTGAAATTATATTTTTAGTTGAAAATCTAAAAGGAGAGAATTTACTCAAATTTTGGAATTCACTCTGAATAGAACTCTGTAAGTTTTGGAGAAAAGTATACCTTATATCGACAAATACGATTTTTTTCTCTCTCCATTGGAACCCTTTCTGCTATAGTTTTATTGAATAGTAGCATAAACAAAGAGAAGCGAAAATAATTTGTCAAGAATATACGTCTTTGATAGAAATAAGATCTGGAGAAAAAACAAGAAAAAAGTGCTATTTAGCACCATGTTTATCGTAACAAAATAACCCTAAAGCGGTGAGGACAAAAAATATAGGTTTTTTTGTATTATTTAAGATAGATTTACCCACCATCACAGAAATCCACATTTTTTTTTTACTTTTACTTCAAATAAATCAGTCTGTCGGATATCAAATTTCATTGTTTGTACATATGTAATTCATGAGGTAAAAATAAAACAATCTGAATAACATAAAAATTAATTGAAAAATCCTAAAAATACCAAAATAAAGCTAATATTTCAATTGAAGTGCCCAATTACAGATCAAAAAGTTATTTTTTTTTTGTATAAACCATAAAAAAAATAATAATAAAAATTACTTAATTCAAATGCTTATCAATTCATATAGCCATTAATCAATTAATTAGAATACACATAATATTTATCATGTAATTTGAGAATCAATATTTATTTTATGAACCAAAATCTTTTTTTTCTACTCCTTTTTGTTAAATTACCACAATAACCAATAAACTATACCCTATGTACTCTACCCGTCTATTATGGAGAAAAAAAATGCCTCTTGCATGAAATTACTGAGTAAACGAAGCGTTATGACATTTTTTCATCTAAAATTGGTCAAAATGGATTTCTTTATATCTTTATATCTTTTTTTTTTTTTTCTTCTTTTTGACTTTGGCACTAACAATATAAAATAGAAAAGTAATTGTTACATATTGTATGGGAATTGAACTTTTGTTTTCTATATATGTATTTATTGATGCTGATGATGATGATTTTCTATCTTATTACAAAATGAACATACTCGTACACATATTTTTATATTGTGTTCAAGCAATTACCCATTCATTTAATTCAATTGAAAAAAAATTTTTTTTCCCGGAATTTTGGGGTCATTTAACAAACAGAAAAAAAAATAGCTGAACTAAACTACAATTCATAATATAAATTGTAATAGTCCTTAGACTTAGACAAAATACTAATTTATTCCGATTCAAATGTTGGATACTTTCCCATTTGAAATATGGTAAATTTATTGATTATGAAAACAAATTGTTACTTTTTATGTATTTTTTTTGTTTACAAGCAATTTATATGAATTTCATTAAAAATAAATGCTTGCTTAACATTTTGATACTGTACTCCTCATATTGTTTATTTTTAGTTAATTTAATTCTATAGATGCGATTGAATAGTTTTAATGGTATTAATTAAAGTTAATGTCTGTTGTTGTCTGATGATTTTCAACAAAGTCTGCTAAATTCATGAAATATTTTTTGTTTTAGGAGCACAAATTTGAATATTAAAAAGTTTTCTGTATAAGAGCGTGTCTGTTAACGAACATTGGCTATCATATGTTGGTGATTTGAACTTTATTGACAGATATTCGTCTTCTCACGGGACCTATTTGGCCTTAAAGTATCAAATATAGAAAGTGATATTTTCAAGGATATCTCATCACGTGAGCAAAATAGTTCTTATCTATTCTGCTCGAAGTCTTTTTTTCTCCTTGTTTTGTCGTTTCAGAATCAATAAATTTGTTCTCAGTTAGGAAAACTTGTTTCAAAGTGACTTTACTTTCTTTCTTATTAACGCCTTCTATTTCAATTACAGTAAAAAATTGCACTCACAATTAATTTCTTTTCAATTTTTTTCCGTATCAAATTATTTTTCTAGAGAGAGAGAAAAAAAAATTTAAAAAAAGAATGAATAGCCAAGTAAATTCATTAGCACTTTTGCAATATTATTCTTTCGCCTTTTTCTTTTTTTTTAACATAGCGAAAAAAATTTACCACTGTTCTTTTCAATACTCTTTTTTTTTCGTGAAGATTATGTAAATTGAATTAGCCCTAAAATTCTATTTATAAAACTTCATTCCCCATTTGTTTTTTTGTTTTTTTTTTTTGTATTGCTTTTATGTCCTTTAAATTGATTAATTTTTATTCATTTCTTAGAAATAAATCAAGAAATAATCAAGTTGTAAATTTGAATGAGTTTTACTTGAAAAAATAAAGGAAATAAAATGAACTTAGATTTCATTAAAAATAAATTTAAAAAAAAAAAGAGAAAGAAAAATTTTATTCTTCATCACTCTCCTTGTTTATTTCTTTAGTCCTTTTTTTAATTCACTATTATTATTCTTTTCTTTTTTTTCAACAATTTCAATTTTTTTTCTTTAATTTCGAAGAATAATTTTACTTTGCTTTTCAGTTCTTTTCGTTTTCTTTTTTTGGTTACTTCAAAATATTCATATTACTGTGTAGAGAGTATCCTTGTTGGTAACAACGATTATTTATACATTTATGTGCTCATATACATATATACTTATTTGTTCATGATGAATAAACATTGGGGAGTGTCAATAAGCTTCAAAGTGTAGAAAATAAAAATTATTGCTGATATTTTCTTTCCTTTATTTATTTTTTTTCTTTCTTCAACCTTATTTTACACTTTTTTTTGCATTATAAAAATTGTATGTATTTTTTTTTCTTTTCATTTAGAATGTTAGACAAACAAATAAAAAAAAAATTCTTCAATCAATTTGATAGCTTTGTATCCTTTTCTATATTTACTTCTTAACGATTTTTGTTTTCGATAGGTTTACATAAATGTGAACGTGTAGGGAAAAGTTACCCGTTTCGTACCAAAGTACTATAAGTGGCGAAAACCTTAGTTATTCAGAGAAGTACATTAAGAGAACGAAAAGAATCTCGAAAGGGTTAAACAGAAATCTTCAATGTGTCCAGGTTACTTTTCCTGTTATCCTCACAGATGGAATTTTGCTATATTTTAGGGGAAATTTATGTTTTTTCTTATTTATCCAGACTTTCTTGTTAGTTGGAGTAGATATGAATTGTAGTTATATTCATTTAGTAATCATGTGGTTGACACTTTCTGGTGATGCTGTGAAGTACCCCCTTGACGCACCGACATAACACAATATCTTCACATTAACGCGCAGTCATGGTGTGTTAATTTATATCAGTTATAACATTTTTCTCAATTCAGCAATACCATATTTTTATTTTTAATAACAATTTACACAATTTACACAATTTACAGCTTTTAAATATCTTTTCACGAAACATATCAATTTTTTGAGCCAACAAAATTAGAGAGAAAAATCTGAAGAGGGTCGTCTTGGGGCTGGTAATTTTCCCCTATCTCATTTTTTTTTTGTATCGCTACATTTCCACTGTTATTTAATTTTTTTTTTCTAGTCTGCGTAATTTATGTTTTTTTATTCTTTATTTTGCTTTTTTGCTTCTGCAACTGATTTTTTCTCACTTTCTCTTTTTTTGCACTTTTTTATTAGATACAAAGGTTGTTTTATCCAAATTAAATTTGTTCAAAATGTCTCAAAAAGTAGATAATTCTGTAGATTATAATATATGTATATAAAAAAAAAAGTCTTCTATTTTTGTACTATTTCAATTGAATTAAATTGAAAGGAAGACAATATACAATGGAAAAAATACATATAAACGAAAAACTAGGAGAAAAAAAGAAGAAGAAGAAAGAAAGTAATTTTAGGATTGTTATCAGAACGTTAATAGAAAAATTTCACATTTCAAATTATCCTTAAATCGAGACACTTCACAAAAAATTGTCTCTCTTTTTTTTTTTCAATTCTATTCTATTTTTGAAATTGTTCAAATAATTGAAATAATGAAATTGATGATTATAAGAATAATAAAAGGAAATTGGAATGAAAACAACAAAAAAAAAACAAAAGTAATTTATTAGAATGAGTTTTTTTTTGCTTTCATGCTATTGTTTTTTCAATTGAATCCTGTATAATATATAGAAAGTCTAAAGTCCTTTTTATTATAATAGATAATTGATTTTTTATGAGTAATATCCTAGAAGATTCTATTCAGAACTGATTGTTTTGTGATTAGAAATCAGTACCGTCTAACACTTCTATTCTAAAGAAACGAACAATGCCAATTCAAGAAGGCTCTTTAACTTTTCCATTTAATTATTTAAAAAGCTGAGTAGGTTTCTGAAAATATATTAAAATATCTTTTAAGTTATATCATAAAAAATAATTTCTTATTTGTTGTCAGTCTTTAACAATAATAAAAAAACGAAGATTTGTGACATACGTCTAATTTTGTGTATATAACCTTTTTTTTTCTTAAAAAATTAATAAAAAGTCAATCTGTATACCTCATTTATTGATTTTTGTGTTTTTTTTTAAATATCACAGATTATCTCTAATTGATATATACCCACCCACTGTGAAACACATGTCATTTAAATAATATCTATTTAATATTTCCTATATACAAATTTTTTATACATAAATATATGATTTTTTTTCTTCGATGATTTATCTATCAAATGAAAAATTTAGATAAAATCAAAGATTTTGTAAATTGATATCTATAATTTTATTTTTGAGAAATTTATATTTTCGATGAATTTTATATGATTTTTCTATAATAATATCACATTTCCAAATATTTGTACGTAATCAAAATTAAAGGTTAGACATATATTTTGTATCTAATTTGGATTTTTTGATAGCATTTGAAATATCTTAAATTTACAATAATGTCTTTTTGTGTATTGAATTTCATCATACACATATTTAAAATAGGGGTTTTTTGCTTTTAAAACTTAGTTTCTTAAAAAATTTTGTATAGATCGTGAGAAAATTGTTAAAGGTGTAAAAGAAATTTATTATTATAGGTATCTCCTTTTTTTTAAAAAAATTTAATATAGAATGGTTTATTGTTAATGTTTTTCTAATATGGGACATTTGCAATGAATTGTATATTAGAAAAAAATTAAAACAGTGGGAAGTTTTCAATTATCAATTTATTTATTTATTTTTTATGTTTCATTGGAATTTTTTAAATGTAATCTGTTTCAAATAATGATCCTTTTAAATTTAGAAAAAATACAAATGAAATAAATTTCTCTGAGTTTTGAATTACAGATCTTTTCAAAGTCTCCAAAGAAACGTTAATGGTCGAATAAAAAATAAATAAAGACACCAATAATTGCAAAAAATGTATTTAAAACTCCAATATTGTAAATATGGTCGACAAAAACAAAAAACACTTAATCATGACATGGTCTACATTTTATCTATTTTATCTTCTTCAGTATAGCTTACCACTTTGTTTCAATGTCACAGCTGGTTACAGTTACAAAAGTCTTGCTTTTTTCATTCCAAAATAGAAAAACATGAATTTAAACCTAAATAAATATTCATTATAGATACTTTTTGACCTGAAAATGTTGCAAAATTACAAAAGTATCATATTTTTTTAAATGAATTTTCTCTTGAACTTTAATAATAAAAAAAAAGTCTATGAGTTTTGTAAATACTATAACGTTCATAACACATATTTTCAAAAACAAAATATTAGATGATCCGTTGCAATATATACGGAACTTCAAATGTTTATTAAATTTCATTCTTTCAATGTAAAAATAGCTATTTAATCGAAAAATTCTATAAATCATTTATAATGCATTTGGTTATACTGATTCAGACTGTTTTAGAATCAATCTATATGAAAAAAATATGAATAGTAAATATAGAAAGGAAAAAAAAATTTAGAAAAAATATTAACCAATAGATACATTTCATTATACACAGTTAATCGCGAAATGAAATAAAGGAAAACAGAAATGGTTAGGAATTTTATTGAAAATATATAAAAAAAAACCTACATACACAGAATAATTTTTTAATATTATATAGTATTTTTTTTTTGCCGGTATAAGTAATTCCTTGACTTTTGTGCATAACTTTGTAGCTGTGTTTTTTTTCTCTTCTTTTTAATAAAAAAAAAAAATACCGCCGACATAAACGTCATCTATAAATACTGCCTACCGTCATCATCATCGTCTCTATACACATATATACATATTGTATATTATATGAATCCTACAAAAGAAAAATAGAATATTATTATTAAAAAATATTTTTCATCATCATCATCATCATCATCATAGTAATCATCGTCATTATAATTCGATACGCTCCACATTCCCTTCATCCATTATATTATATGAGTAAAAATATCACATCTCCATCATACAGCTATGTAGATACTTTTTGTATATAATATACTATCTATATATTGTTTAGAATATATATAGACATGAAACGTATATGTACGTGTTGGATAAACTCTTTTCCAGTTATATAGTATAATATATGCAAGCTTATATTGAATCCATAAATCAGTTACAATAAAAGGCCATGATTACAAAACGATGATATACTCCATACGTATGTACATATAAGTCTAGTTTAGGATTGAGGACAAAAACTTGCCGACCATCAAAGGAGATTTTTGCGCTTTTCTCGAGATATGTATGATTATTGTTTTGTTTTTATTTCTTTTTTTTTTTTTTTTACTGAATTTTCTTTATATTTCATTTTATTATTTTTGATATTTTAACCTATGAGACTCTGTAACATACATATTTTCAATAAGATACAGTGAAAAAATAGCCCAACTTTGGTTTTATGAACTCATATATGTAATATTATGTCGACAATGAACTTTTCTAAAATCACGATTCATACTTTTCTTCTGCTTTGTTTTGTTTTTCCTCCAAAATTAATAAAAATATATTTTTAGTCTTTTGTAACAATTCCATAAAAAAAAATTTATTTGAATGAAATTTATTATTCGTTTATTAAATCATCACAGTTTATAATAATATGTAGGATGTATGACTTCTACAAATCTGTACATTTGACCTCTTTAAAATTTATATTAATCTTCTTGTGAAAAAAATATCGAAGTCAAAGTTCATTATTTTTTTGTTTTTTGCTATAAAATCTGAGAAATCAAGAAATATTTAAAAATCAATTGTTTTTTGCTTGTCTGAATTTTGTTATTCAATGAATTGTGTTTTTTTTCTTTTCGGTTTTTAGTTACAATTAATATCTTTTTTTTTTAGTTCTTCGAATTAAAGGACTTTTTCAAAAATCTGTTCTACTTAAAGACCACAATTCTCTTCCACCTATCTACATTCGAAATTTCATGTAAATCGGTTGAAAAATGTAGGCTGTAGGCAGGCTATTTCACTAAATTAGACTCTTAATAAATTTTATTCAAGGATTCGATTGAAAAGCTTCGGTATTTTCTTCTGAAAACAAAAATTTAAGAGTGAATTAAGAATATGTGAATTAAAATTGATGATGTATAAAATGAGAAAAAATTGTACTGAATTTGAGAAAGTTTTCGACACAAGTTGCTGTAGAAATCAATTAGTTTCCTATTTTTAATTTTTCTAGACCTTCATTCCAATATTTTTTCAGTAAAATGGTAACTAGAACTAGAAGTATGGTTCGAGGATTTACATTAAGAGTGCCATTTTACCATACCTCGGGTAACCCATAGGAAATAACGCTTCAAATACGAGAAAGAGATATTTACAACCATCCTGTTTCTTTAAGAAACATATTATATCTCTGACAATGACCTTTCCAGTACAAAGTAGAAATATATCCTGATATACTATAATTTATACTTAATTTTTTAATGAATTGTTCACCTGCTCAACAAAAATTAATAAACACATCATTTTTTAACACAAAAAAGCAACAAAGTTTCAAGAAGGTTCTATAAAAAACATGTTATCTTGTCTTCCATTTTTTTCTGCAATTATTAACTAACACGAATTAAAAAAACAAAAAGCAGAATACTTGAATAACTACAAACAAATAGCTTAAGTGACCTGTTATTATTGCATGATCTACTAAAATCATCAGGAAATTTTTTTCACCACATTCACATGTCATTAAATAATTCTTCAATGATAATATTGTGCAAAAAACGTTCTATGTACATAATATGTGTGCAGAAATGAAATTACATTTAAAAAAAAAACCATTTGTATGTAAACATACAAAAAAAAAAAAAACTAGGAATGAAAAACAAGGAAATTTCAAAGTGAAAAAAAATGTGTGTGTTTTTTTTCTTCACAGGAAGAAAAAAAAAATTTTGATCTACCTTCTCACGTGTATATAAAAATTCTGTTGTTAAAAGGATAATTCCTGAACATTAATCACTAGCAAGTTTACATCGGTACTTCCGTCGATATGTTTACTAAGCAATTTATCAACTTATATGGCAAAAAAATAAAAGAGTTTGAATTTACTATCATGTATCCAACCTATACCACATACATACATATAAATATACATATATGTATAAACGAGTTATATTCTGACATTTTGTATATCAAAATCTATTTATCTAAAGTTATTTATAATGTTATACACCCTACAGAACTTATATACATTCAATATAGATACTAACTATAAGTACATTTAATGCATATGCTATGAATATGTTGACATATTTAATGTACAGGGTGTTCAAGATAATGGAAGACAATCAAATAAATTGAAATGAGTATAAAATGTATATTTGTCTAGATTTTTGAGTATATACTTTGGAAAGGACATTTTTAGGCTTTAGATCCTTAAATTACATATTTAAGGAAGGTATAAAACATATGAAGTACTTATGAGTTGATAAGTTTCTTCTGCACGGAAAACATGTCGAAAATAAAGAACTTACCTGCAAAATTACATAAAATCAAAAATTATCCACAATTCATAGAAAAATATAGTTACATTTTAATGAAAGTAGTTTAAAGACTCCTTAACAGGCAAATCTTTAGAACAGATCAAAGGAGAAAATTATGTACAACTCAAAACTGCTGAGCTGCTGAAAGAAAAAGCAATTTTTGTATTTTTTACCATCATAAAGAAATTTAAAACCTTTCAAGAAAAAAAGATTTTAGAACCGTGGGGAGTTTTAAAACTAATAATATTGCACAAGCACAACTTAATAGGGCAGGCTTTCTGATAAAATATTGAAAAATTATTTATAAAAATAAGGCTCTCGACTGCGGTCACTTTCAAGCCTCTAAACAATCAGAAATTTTCTTTTTTCCACCTAAACACTTTTTCCTTGTCCCAACGAAAATCTACTTTAGTTTCGAACATCCTGTATAAACGTAGCATGATACCAAAAAAGTAATAATATGTATTAAAAGACGAATGATCACGAGAAAATAATACGGTTTGAGGTCAAGAATTGAAAAATTTATAGTCATAAGTGGCGACACATAGACCATATAGTGCTAAATGGCCTCATATACATACAAAGTATCTTTTATTTTTTTCTTCTCAGTTTCTGTCAAATTGCATAAATTTTATTGCCTTTTTAATAATTTGGAAATATTCTCACAGAATTGTGGCGTTTGATACAAATACAATTTTGCCTGTACATACATAATTTCATTATATTGTTTTTAATGTTCAAAAATAAATATCTTTTACGTTTTATAATCGGTGCCGGTGTCACAGACATCTTATTTTATACTGGATAATTGTTAAAAAAAAAAGAAATTAAAAATTTCTCCCACGGTTTTTAGTGTATTCTCCTTTTTCTTGTTTTAATTATTATCGCTGTTTTTTGCTCACACTTTATGTCATGTGTCATTACTGTCATTTCATATTTTTGAGAAAAGAAAATAATTCCACATAAACCGTTTTATATATAAAAAATTACAATTTTTTCTTGCTCATAATAAAATTTATCTTCAAATAATATTCAAAGTACCATAATAATGCAGATAATTTGCTATTCATAAGACAATCAGCACATGTTAGCTACATACAAGCAGATACAAGATATATTTTTCATAAATTTTGTTACAATGTGAACGAACATTCAAGAGAAAAAAATATTGCTAACACACATTTTTTCTTTCCAAATTTTTTTATTTAAAAAAAAAAAGAACAAAAATTCATGTTATTTGACAAAATACTTTTAAATGAATTCTAATGACTTTAAAAATAGCAAAAAAATACGCCCAGGATAAATTGAAATAAAAAAAAAAGAAAATTTTTTTTAGAAACAAAATGTGTACGAAGACAAATGTTCTAAAGAAAACTTTATAATTTCGATGTTCGAAAAAAAAGTTTATTTTTTTTTTTAGAAAACTTAGATGACACATGTTTCGCAGAATATTATGTATGTAACATGTAGGTACTATATACTCGTACATACCATAAAATGATTTATGTTCTATGTTTTGCTAATGAGTTTTTAAATTCTTATAAAATTCAAATTTCATATAAGGATATATTTTCTATACAAAATTACAGGTAAATTAGGTGTGTTTTAGGATATTTTAATTTTAGTTTAAGATATATTATTTTCATTTCCAACTTTTTGTTTTTTTTAATTTTTCATAATTTTTCAAAATACCTGAAATGAAAAATACTTCTTAGAAATTTTTAGGAAAATTTTTTAACATACATACTTTCAAGAAAAACCATTTTAATGTAGTGTGTGTGTCCGATATTATAGTTTGAAATCAAAAACACAAGAAACAAAAAAAATCACCAAAATGCCTTCAGAACAAATGAAAATTTCATGTTTACTTGAATTAGGAAAAACTATGAACTTTTGTTTTTTTGTTCAATTCAAGTCTTGAATACATTTATGAAAATTGGAAAACTTTTAATAGTTGGTGATTTCAACAATTAAGTGAAGCGTATAAAAGGTTTTCCAATTTTATGATAACTAGAATAAAAGATATGTATAATCATAAAATTGAAATAATCAATCGTTTGGAATTGATGAGTGTATAACAATCATAAGATAATTTTATATAATAATAAATGGAAATGGAAGGACTAATAATAATAATAGTAATATTTTACTTTAAGGATATAAACTATTTATGAATCATTAATTCTTTATATTCTTTTTTCGTAATGTTCTATAGGTCGGATGAGAATGTTTTCTCATACTATGAAATCTTTTTGTGAATTGGATATTTAGTGTTTCTTTTGTTAGAAAGGTTAAACGTACAAATAAGTATGAAAGTTTTTAATGTCCAGAGAAAAATTAAATTTAGGAAATGTTCCTGAATATCCTCAAAATATTTTTTTTCTTTTTTCCTTTTTAAAACTGGCCTGTTTAATGTCCTTTTTAAATAGATTTAAAAGAAAATTCCAGTTTGAACTTGTTTCATTTTTTACAATTTTAAATTAAAGTCTTAACCGACTTTTTTTCCTTAAAAAAGAAATTTAAATTTTCCAGGATCATTTGGATTCAGGTATTCAATAAATATTGAAGCAAACAATTTAAAATAAAAAATTAAACGGTAGAGACAAAATCGTCATTTCGAACTGAAAGCGCCTATTTGGTTTGCTTTAATCATCCATTTACACCTTCTTGTCCTTCTTTATTTTTTCTTTCAATCCCAATTCCATTTTGTTGCACTTTCATGTTACTGTCAAGTTCAGCAAAGAGATATCCCTACACCGTGACTGAAAACAAAAAATAAACCACCTGTGAAATTTGCAAACGTCCATATGTGTGCATAAGCCATAAACTCCATATTAAATGTGAGTCCTTGCATTTAACGAATTTCTAATAGAACTACAAAATATAGGAAAACTAAGAACATATCTGTGAAAATCATCCTGGAAATAGTAATTCATCTTACCAATGCTAATGGCGAAAAAAAAGAAAGGAAAAGAAACTTGTTATCGTTTTTATTGCAAACAAACAGACGAGAATTAAAAAAATAAAAATGTATCTGTTTTTAACCGATGACAGTTTTGTGTTTTTTTTTATTCTTAACTTTAATTTACTACCTGCACCAAAAGATAAAAGTTTGTGGGAAAAAAATGAAAAAATATCAGTAAAAAGGACATAAAAAGAACAATGTAAAAAAGAATATTATTCCACATCTTTTATCTCAAGCTATATTATTTTTATTTTTTATTATGATATGGCAGTACGTATGGAGCTTGTATAGTGGTAGCATACGTAAGACTAATATATAGGTATATATTATGTTATAGGACTAATAGCTTTTTTTCTTCAGTATTTTAATTTTAATGATTAAGCTTGGCTAACTTTGCTCTAAATTTTCTCTAAATTTCAAAATATTAAAATAAATTTTACTTTTTTTCATTCCTAAAAATGTTAATTTTTCAAGGTTAAAGGAACAAAATAAAAAAAAAAAAATATGAAAAATAAACAACCAAAATATCAGCTTATCAAGCAAAAGTATAATTTAAAAGCCACAAATATCATTTGCAATAATTTTATTTCATTAGAATCTTTAATTTCTAGACCTCCACAATATGATGGAGATATGAAGAATACTTAAGAAAAAGTTATTATATTTCTTCTCAGAAAAGAAATATTAAAAAAAAAAAAACTAATAAAAATGTTAAGCAACATAAATGAAAATCAGAAACATTTATGAAGTTTATTTTAAAATT
Organism: Bombylius major; assembly: GCA_932526495.1. Taxonomy (NCBI): domain Eukaryota; kingdom Metazoa; phylum Arthropoda; class Insecta; order Diptera; family Bombyliidae; genus Bombylius; species Bombylius major. The sequence continues at coordinate 52,582,168 of OW052043.1, forward strand.
AAGTGGCATTTTTTGCATCATTTTCACTAACAAAATATCATAAAATGACAATTTAAATGGAACGATGATGAAGATAATTATTTTAATTTATTATTCGTTTATTTTTGTTTTTTTCACCTTTTTGCATTTTAATTTGCAAAAACCAAGACTTGAAATATTTTTTTTCTCTTTAATTTAGAAAATTCTTCTCATAAATTTGCCTTTTTTTTGCTTTTAACTTTTTCATGATATTAAAAAAAAAAAAAAATGTATCTTCTATTTAATTTTGCATAAATATAAATTTATTGAGATTTTTTTGTCTTCTGTATTTCTACTTATTTTTGTTTTCAAGTTTCTCATATTTTCAATTTTCGTATATTGAAGAGCTTTATTGAAATTTATTTCATTTCCGGCCACAAGTTGATTATTATATTCTTTTCCGTATAAAATTGTTGAATTTATAAAGATTCTTTAAAAAATTGTGAAATGATTATTTGATCTGAATATAAGTTTAATGAATTCTAATCATAATAAAAATTTATATTAGATATTTTTATTCAATATTATGTAAATGAAAATCAATAGATTGGTCGTTTTATAATCAATTTATGAAATATTTGATTATTATGTGAAGAAGAAAAAAAAGGACCTTCCTCCAGATTGTTTTTTTTTTTTCGAATGTTGTTAGTTGTATCTTGTATCTTGTAGGTTATAGAGAAAATGAAGACATTTGATATTGGAGAGTAATAAAAAAAAAATCCCTAATCAATATACAACTGTAATTCTATACTAAATCAGAAATTGGGAGAAAAATAATATAAGAATTATGATAAGATTATTATTTTCGTAGTACATGCCTTCGAGGTTCACATACTGACATAAATACTATATAAAGTTATGTTATGTTTATTCAGGTAATTGTAAAATTTTCTGCATGGACGGACAGTCAGTTGTTTTCTAATCTTCTTATAAATTTTTATGAATTCAATATTAAATATTTTTTTATTGATAAATTTTTATCGCTGTAGATATTTTAATGGTTCGCTTTATTATAATGAAAATTTTATAAAAAATAATAATAAATTGAAAGAAGAGAAAAAAATACAAACACAACAAAATATTAATTTTCATAATTATTTTCTCATGTACCTATGTATATACATATACCTACTGCCCCCTTTGAGATTATATACTTTCACACATTTTAAAACTCATAAAAAATAATTGTGTTCATTTTGTAATAAAAATCATATATAACATCAATATAAATAAACCATAATGCATAATTAATAGAGTATATAATATACTTATATATATATTTTTTTTTTTAAATTGAAAACAAAAAAATGTTGAGAAAACAAAAAATAAAATAAAATTAATGAACCATAAATTATCGTATACGAATTTTAATGATAAAATCTTTTTTTTTTTTATGATGTACAATATAAAATTACAAAATAAATTATTAATAATAATTATTTTCCAGAAAAACAATAATAACATTTTAAAGGTAATTTTAAGTTTATTAAATAATTAAAATTTAATTACAGTTATTTTTCAATAATAATTAAAAATAAAAAAAAAAAAGTTAAGTTGAGAAAAAAATTAATTGAAAAGAAAAATTTAAATTATTTAAAAATTAACAAAGTATAAGAATTAAACTGAGGCTGTTAATTTCGTCCAGCATAGAATATTAGTAAGAGCGCGTATTTTTGATTAAGTGAGAACTCCTATGGCTACCATATAAGTTTCGTGAGCTTGAACTTTGTGATTTTGTTTCGCATATTTCTTCATATATGTATGTAGTTTGTTACTCATTTGTTAAAGGTGTAGAATAATGTTCCACAATAGTGCATCCACAACCTCACAACCTGGTCCGAAACCAATTAGAGTTGTACACTGCTTCTTGCATATGCATCTTGCAAGGTTCTGAAGGAATTGAGAAAATAGACTTGGTATTAAAAGCGTATGGTTACAAGGTTGCTTGAATGTCTACAAAAATGTTCTTACTGTGCGGTTTCCGCTCCCTTTTTAATCATTTTGCCCTTGGATAATAAACTCTAAAAAAAAGAAGAGACAAATAAGATTAAAATAAAGAAGAACACAAAAAATATACTTTAAGAGATATAACTTAAAAAATTAATATAAATTCTTTTATTTCTTTTTCCACTTTAAGTTTCAAATTGTTTTTTTTTCTCTTTTTTTACAAAAAGTAGATATCTACAAATAATAAAATCAAAAATCTACAAAAAAAAAAAATTCAAAACAACATATTTTTCTGCAAAAAACAAAACTAGGTCAAACATTTGTACGTTTCGAATTTTTTTTTCTTTTTCAATTTTCTAAAAAACGAAAGAAAAAAAAACAATTTTGAATTATGACAGATAAATTTTGTGTATAAAAAATTTTTTATCACCATTAAACCTTTAAATTATTTTTATAGTTTTCCTCTTGTTTTCTTCTTCTTTTTTTTTTTTTTCTTAAACAGATCTTCGAAATAAAAAAAAACAGTATGAAAAATAAAATATTTTATGTGGAAACTGGAGAGTATCATTTAAATGTCATGACGCCATTTCTTTTTTATTTTTATTTTTCTGAAAAGAAGTGGTAGAAAAAAAATTAAAGTATCCGTTTTACAACTTTATGAATGAAAGGACATTATGTAAAATGCTTAAAATAGTTTTATATTCTTTTTCTGTTTTTATGAATATTTTATTTACATTTTTTTTTCTTCTTCTTCACTTTTAAATCGTAAACATGAAAAAGGACAAGGATAAAACAGGAATTTAAATGCAATAATTTTCATGTGAAGGAAAAAAATCGAAATAATATATTTTTTAAGAATGAAAAAATTAATTTTGTTTTTTACACACTTATCCAGGCAATCTTCAGTCTCTTCCTTCTTTTTGCACAAAGAGACCATAGTGCCAAAATATAAGGATATTGTTTTTTTCTGTTTTGTACTTTTCAGCAAGTGAGCACTAGCATATTTTTCACAATTTTTCCACCATTTTTTTACCATTTTTTGGACTCAGAAAATAAAGTGTGTCGATCGATCCATCTTGTTTTCGGACTTCCTATATTTTTTTTACCTCCTGGTTTGCATTTAGAAATATCAGATGTCCTTTGTTTGTGACCTTTCTATATGTGTTATCACCGTTTTTCTAAGCATCGTCCTTTCGAAAACATTTAACATCCCCTTTTATGCCTTTTTAAAATTTTATACTCCAGCTTCAAATGTAGCTATTGGTTTTCATTAATAAAGTTTAGTAGTGTAAAACAATCAATCGTTATTAACTGCATTGACTAAGTAAAAAATTCTTGAGGTTTTTTTAAAGTCAAAGTAAAATTCACTTCTACAACAGATCACACGAAAATTGATTACTTTTTTTTATTCCATCACTATTTCCAATCGTGCTAATGCTAAGGTGCTAAAGTAAAATTTAATAAGTAATAAAATTGATTTGAAGCAACAACAACAGCGAAATCAAGCTGAATATTGTATCAGAAAAACAATGAAATTTTCTTTGAATAATGAAGTTTTATATTTTTTTTTGATTAAAAACAAATTGAGGTCAATAATATTTTACAGAAGAAAAAAGAAATTAAATGAAAAATAGAACAAAACAAGAAGAAGAAACAAGAAATAAATAAATCAATGGACATCCTTTTTATGTTTATTTTCAACAAACATATAAATTTATAGAAATGCATTTTTATCTTAATATGAAATTTTTCAATAAATAAAATTGATTTATAGCATTTTTCCACAAAAATATTATTTTGTGTTATTGTGTAGAATAAATTTTGTTTGAATCGATTGAGATACAAAATGAAAAAAAGTGGAGTAAAAAAAAATAGATACTATATGCAAGCAATGTCGATAAAAACTATACTTCTATGTATATTTAATCAAATCATAGATTTTTCTCATTCTAATATCATTATTTGATTGTTTGTTGTCTAAAATTGAATTTGCAAATAGGTCAAAATGTGAGAATATCTAAAATAGAATGCAATATTAGTGAATAATAAGAAAATAAAAGAAAAAACAAATATCTGGGTGATTAACGATATTAGATTTGCAAGTGATTTGATTATAAAAATTTGTTCTACTTGTTTAAAAAATAAATAAGTACTTATATAGGAAGAATATCTTTCTCTTACCATAATTATTTGCTTTATCAGTTTTTATTTCTTTATTTTTAAATTCACTATAGTTGCATTTAGTTACTTACAAGAAAAAGAAAAAAAGATACTTATGTGTGATATCATAACCTACATATCTCCCACTTCTTTTTTTTGTTCAATATTTTCTTTAACAGTAAATTACATTATTTCCTCTTTTACTTAAACTGTTCAATAAAATCCAATAAAAATCATAATTAAAGGTTACAGTAAGATCATTTAAAAATAAATTAAGTGTGAAAGATTATTATAGCAATTTATCCAAATAACTTGTACATACATGTACCTACATACGTACTCACATTCATGTATCTTGAATCTTTTTAAAAACAACAAGTGTAATAAACGAAATAATTTTTAAAGTAAAAAAAAACAGAATTTTTTTTGTTCATGATACTTACATAAATTTTATTTACGATCCGATATGTCATCGATTTAACTGACAATTAGCCATATAATAATGTCTTTTATTATAATTTTGTTCATGAATGTAATTTTTCTTTAATTTTCCAGTTCTGATTCAAGACTGCGATGAGAAAAGTGTTATAAAAAGAATTTGAGATTATACGAGAATTTTCAGAAATTCGAATTGTGGTCTTTAAAATTTGTGATTCGTTAAAACTTTAGGCACTTTTTTGCTTGATTTAAAAATATTCTTTATAAGTTTTTAAGTTTATAAGTTTTTTCTTAAAATAAAAGATGAATATTAAAGATTTGAAGGTGGAATGTTGAATCTAAGTAAAAGAATATTTTTTACTTTTTTAAGGAATATTTTTGTGAAAGTGTTGTGATCAAAGAAAAAAAAAATCTTAAAAACATGAAAATTTGTGTGTGTTTTTTTTCCAAAGTGAGTAGACATTGTGATAACAAAAGTACTAGAACCGTGAAATATTTTAAAGCAAAGTCCAGAATTATCTGTACTAAAATACAATAGATAGTTCTACTAAAAGCTTGTAATGATGTGGAGAAATTCAGGTATGCATGTCATAAAAAAAATATTTCTTTTCCAAACTTTCACTTAAATCTTTTACTTCCAATTTCGAGATCTTTTTTTTAAACAATTTTTCCTTAAAAACTGGATTCTGAAGTAATTCTATTTTTAAGAACTATAATTTTACCTCAACAAACTCGAAAAAACAACAACAAGCCACTTTGACAGCAATTTCTGATTAATTGCTACAAATTCTTAATTTTTTTATTCCCTGAGAAACATTCTTAGAATAAATTATCTAAAGTAGAAAATTGATTGACAATTATCATAAAAGCCAATTAAAATGATCTCAATGTCAAGTCCTCTAATTCACTTTTAATTAATTCAATTTCTGAAATAGCAATCAAACGCAATCTATACAGGTAACAATTATACCTATACTCACATACTCGTATAACATGCTAAATTATTTCTACACAACTAATTCATTTGATATACAACAAAACTCGGAATTCTTCTAAAAAAAATTTCACTATCTGTTTTTTTTTTTATTACGAAATCCAAAGTATCTACAGGAGACTATACTACGTAAGTACGATTTGGTATGTCTTTTAAAGTGATGAACATTTAAAGAACAAACCTCGATGATTATGATGATGCAAAAATTAATTTGAAACTGAAATGCATTCTATTTTTTCTTTACTTTTTTTTTTCTTCTAAAGTAAAGTATACCTTGCCCTGGAAATTCAATCTTTAACATATTTCAATATCATAAAATCAATAAATCGTATAGTATAGAAATTTTTCTTTAAAAGTAATACGTGCAATGCAAAAGATACCGTACATAGAAATTTAATCTTTGTATAAGAACGCGTTCATATCGAATTACCTGTTGATCACAATATTTCATGCTCAACTAAATGGCATACTTTTACCTTTTTTTTACATATTGTTTTTACATTATCTAACTCTAAAGAACGCGTGTATCTAGATTCTCTGTCAAAAGGTAAAGTGTATATAGGTAACCATTGGATTGTATGAGCTTTTTTTTTTAAATAAGGAATTATACCTAAAGTGCACATACTTCATAATACATGCGAGTACCTACATATATGAATTTCATAAAAGGAGAAAAATAAAAGTGAAAAAAAGAAGAAGTTTCTCAATCCTTTTGGAGTACTTGTGAAATAAGAAACAAGAAAATTTACATGATCATGTAATCAACTGAATGAGCATTATAATTGTGGTTTGAGGATAATATCTTATGTGGAAAACTTTTGCATTAAAAAATTTATATTCTTGGTGTTTTTTTTCCCTCCTTATTTTTTAAATTTTATTTGAAAATATTTTACAAATGAGTGGTTATGGTATAGTTAAAAAGTGTTAATAAGTGAAAAGTATGTATTTGTCACCTGAATGTGAGAATGTAGATTATATTTTATTATGATAAAACATGTTTTAAAAAACTTAAATATATGTACTTTTTTCTTTTTGAATGAAGATACTTTTAGAATATTTTAAACTTTGAAATTCGAACAAAATAAATTTCATATTGATTCTCTTCATTTTCATCTTCAAAGTTTTTCTCTTTCTTCGCGATCGTTTCTCTCTTTAAAATTTACAAAACAAATTATCTAAAATTCGATTACATTAAAACACAAAGCCTTGTTCGGAAAATTCTTGAGCCTCATAGAAATTTGTTCAAAATATGCTCAATAAATTTTTTTTTCCATTTCACGAATGAAATTTACAAAATCGCATTAGAACCATGTTTTCTGATGAATGTCAAACAAATGAGGTCTGACAGTTAACTGTATATATAAAAAATTTCAATAAAATGGAACAAATTTTAATTCAACGGAACTTTATATTATTTCGATAAAAAATTCAAAGTATGTTATATTATTTGTCTATATTTGAAAAGTACAAAAACCCCAATAGAAATTCACGAAAATCGCTTTGTAATACCGAAAACAGAAAAACAACAAACTCATTTTATAAATTCAAGTCATTGCCAAAGCACAAATTCAAAAAAATAAAAATAAAAAAATTTAAAAAAATGATTAATTCATACCGTTTGCCAATAATAGTTTCATTTTTGCTAACATGTTCAATAACACAAAGTCCACGAGAATAAAATCTATCATATATGTATATGTAGGTAGATTCAAATTAAATGAGGTAGCATTTTGTTCTCATGTAATCTTACACAAAGTTCTTCTTTTTTTTTCACTAAATAAATTCTGCAAAAAAGCGGTTTTTTTTTGTTTGTTTGTTTTTTTGCTTTCAATAACTTTTCATCTATGACATAAAATATTTACCTGTCATCAAGAAGCCACTTATTTTATACATACATATGTACGAGTATATAATATACTCTATCTTGTATTGTATTAAGAAATCAATATTACCAGGTATTATCATAAATTATGTCTCAATTCGCCAAGAAGATAACACACACGCTTCAATTTATAATCTCACCTAACAAGTAACAACGCTTCTGGTACTTGATGTTGTTTGATCACGTTTAGTGTTAGTAAAAAAAAATATATAAATACCTAAAGGAACAAAAAAAAATACATACTACGCGATATATCGTAGGTATTATCTAGAAAAGCTATAGAATAAAAAACGTCAGCTACTGTTATAGTCATTTATGTGATTAGCTTATTGCATGCGTATAAAACATATGCAATCTCTATATAAAGTTGATAAAAAACAACAACAAAAAAAAGTAGAGTTACTGTACTACTTTTTATTTAAAAGATATTGATAAATAAATGAGGTATAAAAGTTCGAATTAAAAAAATTGCAAATAAAATTATTTATTGAAGCTTGAAATACAAAAAAAAAAAAAAAGACGAAACATTTACTTAAATAAGTCATGATTTGTTATAAAAAACGGTTTCATGTATTTTATTTTCATTTAAAAACAAAAACGTGGTCTACAGAAAAATATAAAGATAAAAAGTGAAAGATAACTTTTGTACTACTTTGTTGAATTTTCAGTTAATTTTTAGATACTAAATACTTGAAACTTGATATAAAGTTAAATTTCTCACTATTTTTCTATTGAAAATTAATGAGAAACCAATTAGTTAAAGTTTAATGACAAGGATAACTAACATATCGCTGAGTCTTGCTAAATAAGAATTAAAACGTATATGCTCTTTATTTTCAAAATCAATTCCATTCTGAAAGTGTTTTTAAAAAAAAGAGATACAAATTTCAAAATATTTTTCTATCTCTCCCCTTAAACCTTGGCCGCTTCAAGTTAAACTGAGATTTTGTGACAATATTTCTGTCTTACACACACCTACAGTTTAAAGTGGAATGCGAACCACTAAATACGGAGAATTGGCGCTCACTCAAAAACTTAGTCAGATTCGAACTCAAACCTTAAGCATCAGAAGCCAGCGCTCTACCGCTTTAGCCACTGCTCGCTTTCTCTGTGTACACGTTTCATTAAAATGTTTTTTTTTTCTATTACAAGAAGTTACAGGAGTAACTTGTGTCGTATTGCAAAGACCTTTTTCACACTAAAGGAAGTATTGTGAAATTGAGAAGAACAATCGGAGAGGTGGAGTGAAAAAAGAGAGAACAATCGATGTTAATAAACACTATAATCTTAAAGGAGAAAGTTAATAAGAGTATATATGAAATTTTTATGGACTAAATGAAAAATAATTAATCAAAAAGAAGTTTAGGTACATAGAAGAATTACGAGTTCTGCGAAAGTTTCTGAAATAAATTTTGATAGTCATTTAGAAATAGAAATTGACATTTTGTAATAATTTCCAAGAGGACAACGTTGTTTCACTTTTGTTGTCTTTCAAAATAATTAATATGCAGTATTCCAAATTTTTTGTTTGTTTTTCTACATAAAAACTTCCTTATTCATTCGCTCATACATAATGCATTTATTCATAAATAAAAGTTCAACACTTCCGACACACTTTTCAAAATATACATACATACAATTAAAAATGCTAATTAAATGAAACAAAGAAAAAAAATCAAATAATTTTGTAATACTTTTGGAATATGGAAAAAAAAAACGGGAATTTTCATTTCCATTTGATGACATTTGTTATAGTTTATGATTTCCCGTAACAATTTTATTCAATTTATAGCCCACATAACTATTAGTCGGTTTTTTCTTATTTACATACATATGTATGTATTTTTTTTTTAAATTTAAAACATTAACACTTTTGTAATACAACGCATGTTTATCTATTTTATATGTATTAGTATAATCTATCTATTCATTAAATACATATATGAATAACTTATTCCCATACTAAACATTAAAATTAAATAATGATTATATAAAATATATGTCATTTAGATAAAAACAATGAACAATAAAAAGTTATAATAGCGATTGCTAAAATCAGCAGGAGATATATTTTCGATTAGTCTGAGAGAAAAAATGTTTTTATAGAAAATATTTGGTTAGATACAAAAAATTAAAATGTTTATAACAGAAAAAAAAAAAAAACAGATATGTGGGAATTTCTGGTTTTAAATTTCTTTTTTTTTAATTCGATTTTTGTTGTTTACATTCTTTTGAATAAATTCTTTAATAGGTCGTTTATTTTTTTCTTCTCGAATCTGAACTAATAAGTCGATGTAAAATTTTTGTTTAAAAATTAAACATAACAAATTTTGAAGATAAGAAAAATCACATGTGGAGTATTTTATGATTTTGTGAAGCTTGTACCAGATGCTTCATTAGAAACAGACCAACATCAATGATAAGATAAAAACATTGTAATTACTTTTTGGTTGCACAAAAAAAAAAATAATAATAATTAAATCTGAATTAGCGATTTCAGACACGATCTACGCGGATTATAAGAACATAATAAAATATCTTAAAAGTCAGGTGGTTTTCTTTATAAAAGTGCTTTTATAAAAAAAATGAACTATTCCAAAATAAAATAAAACACGAAGAAAAAACAGAAACATTATAAAAATTTAGATCATAATATTTTGATGCTTTTAAAACAAAAAATTACTAAAAATCCCTTTAGTCGGAACAAAACGTATTATAGAGTAGACTAATTGGTAATTAACTCTTTTTTTTCTTCTTTAAAAAAAAAAAAAAAAAAAAAAACTAAAAAATTTTGTCTGTCTATTTTTTTTTAAATTTTTTTTGAAAATAAAAATAAAAATTGTTAGCTCAATTTAATCGTTCAATGAAATCCTTTTTATTTTATATAAGGAAGATTCCATTCATTCATTTCATCTTTAAAATTTTTGGGCAAGATAAAATGTGTGTGGTATAAAATTAAGTTTTATATAACATTACAATGCCGTCAAAATTCTACGAATTTAAAGATTGCGATTATGTCCTGTTTTTTTTTCTCTCTCTCGAAAAGCATACATACAAAATGTTTTCCACAAAAACAACAACAATGTTATTATAATTTTGTTGTGTGTGGTATCTTTTATAAAACGATATATAAACAATCTGGATGATGATGATTGCATAAAATAAAATTGACATTGACAAGGAAGCACGCATTATTGTCAACATTTCATCATCATTTCGTAAGTTTTTTTTTGTTCTTGTTATAAATGTTAGCGTTGAATGATGGACGATGGAACACAACCAGTAAGCAAAATATATAAAAAAATACATGTTACGCTTTCATGCCTAATTAAAGACATGTTGGGTTGACTAAATAATAAAGATTTTATTTAGAAAATTTTATTTTTGAATTTATTCATTATTATGTGAAGAAAAAAAAAAATTGGAACTTATGAAGAAATGTATTTTGTCATCCGAAAAAATTATGAATTATACTTGATTAGTGAGGCATTTTTATTTAAATACCATCATTCATTATTTGCAAGGCACGTATGGAGTAATAATTGCTTGGAATAATTACTGATGAATTCTTTAAAACATTTTTTAATTAATTAATTCATTTTTTTTAAATATTTTCGATTTTATTATGGGGACGACAATCTTGTAATTTTCAATAACTGTTTTTAAACTTGCTTGTATCTTATAATTATATTAATAGAAAAGGTTTTGTGGAATAAATACAGGATGTTCGATTATTTTCTTCCGATAAAAAGTACTTTAAGGGTTTTTTATCTCAGAACTTCCCAAGGTACTAAAAGAGTGAACTTCCTAAATTTGATTGAGGGCGTTAAATATTTAGTAGATTAAAAACAGAAAAAAAAGACATTCGACTCGACTGGGATTCGAATTCAAGACATTTGCCTTTCCCGGGCACTGTTCTACTAATTAAACTATCGAATACCAACCATGTCGCTCGATGTTCTTAGTTACTACGTAAACATAGAATACTCAAATCTCCTATACAAATGCAACATTTGACATAAGTCTGCTTAGTTTTGAATATAGTATTCTATCTATATAATTGGACAAGAATAATGGAAAATAATGCATACTTCGCTAACTAACCGTTAATAAGTTGCAAAATATAAATTAAGTCTGAGAAATGTGCCTTTTATACAATATGATTGTTCTATACCGAAATAATCATATAACAATGTTAGAAAAAAGTCCTTTTGAATATATTTTTCAATTTCTTAAAAAAAAATCAAGTTCACCCTGTGTTCGTTCATACATACTTTAACATATGGTACACGCATATTTATTATATTTTACAATCTCTAAAAAAGACATTATTATATTTTATATGCTTAAGACAAAATGCATTTGAAATGTGCATGAAAAAATAAAGAAATTATATAAAAAAGATCTTTTTATTTTTTTTTTTTACAAATGCGTCGATTTAACAACTTAATTTATCTAAGAATCGTGACAACATTCGCGAGAGTAAATTCATTTTTAAACATCAGCGTGCACACAAAATATACAAATTCTGAGCTTAAATAAAATTTCTAATTCCAAAAGTAATAATTTCACCTTTTGAATCACAGATTCTTTTCTTATTTAGTGTTTTTTTTTTCTTCTTTTTTTTTGAATACATGAGACCTTTGAAACTCTACAACAGTTAGTTTTTGAACGTGCACTATAACGAATTTTATCATAGTTTAACTACAAAGCAATATAATGTGTTTCTTCTTAGAACATGATCTTAAAAGATTACATTTTGCATAATATACACATGTTATGGTTATGTTGATTTTGCATATTTTTGTGTCTGATAAACAATAAAATTGTAAACAAAAAGGTAAACAATTTGAAAAAGAAAAAAAAAGAAAAAAAAAAGAGTAAAACTTTACCTTCGTTTGATTCTTTGACTTTTGAAATTTGAAATTTTTATTTTGTAAAATGGATATTTTGCTTTAAGAGATTAACCAAAAATAAAATTTCTTTCTATGAATTTTCATAGATTAGAACGTGTGTCAAACGAGACTTTTCAAGAAAGAGGTTGACAGAGGTAATTTTCAATATGGTTCATTCGAAAGTTGTTTGTGTATAATTTAGATCGTGAAAACTGTCAAATGAAATGTTTTAAGGAGTGCTGAGTTATCAAACAGAATAAATTACATGACCAGAAACTTATATACTTTGTATGTATGTCAAAAAATCAGTATGGCACACGGACCTAGTATATTTTATATATGTATGTTATTTTTCTTTTCTCAAAGGTAAAGAAAAGACATTTTACTGATATATGATATCCTTTGTTAATTCATGAAAATTTCCTTACCAGAAGAACAAAATTTCAAAATGTCAACGTATTCATTTTTGCCAACATTTGAAACTTAAAAGAACATTTTCTATTCTTCTTCTAATTCCAATGTTTTTTTTTTGTTTTTCTTTCTACAGGTCGAATGTGAAATTCAAGCTTACCAAGTTTTTTTTAAAAAAAAAAAAAGAAAACAAAACAAAAACTAACATCTCTTTACAAAACTATTATGTGTTGTGCTCTAATTATTAACAACGAATCATCTGCCGGTCTATTGTTTTCACTACTTTGTCGTACTTACAAAATCCTTTGTATTGTATTATTATCAAATATAGCAAATGCAAAAAATAATAAAGGTATACGTATTACCTGGTATTACATAGCAAAAAAAAACACACAATCCTTTTCTTAATAAAAAGTTTCTCAAAGATATTGTAATACGTATAAGTAAATACAAGTAAATACAACATAAAAGTTGTACACAAGTACTCAAATATAATTAGACTTTTCTGTAGTACCTACACATAAGATGATGGTTTCCATTTACATACATATGTACAATTCCAACAGAAACAAAAGAACATGTTATATGTATTATTAACTTTGCATATTATTCTTATTTTATTTTTGTTTCTTTTTTGTTTTTATAAATTTTCTGTAAATATTCAGGTACATATGTAGGTTTTTATATATAGATACTCATACATCCTTACTATTAAGGATATTTGTAATATATTATTTTATACTATATGGCTTTTGTTGTTGATTTATTTTAACATTCAAAATAGAGAACCCTTATCTAGTTTTATATATTATAAGGGTTAGATTATTATTAAATTCTGGTTATACGTGTACTCAATGTACCGAATTTAGATTTAGTACGTACATATACTCTCGTACTTACACAAAATTTTACCACATTTCTTGAGGTATGATGATAACAAACAAAGTGTAGAAAATACAAAGATTCATATAAAATAAAATAAAAACAAGGATGAAATAATATCACAAAGGAAATATTCAACAAGCAAAGAAGAAAAGAAAATAATAATAAAATTCTTTAAGAAAAAAAAAAGGTGTACCATTATCAAAATCTAAATTTAAAGCAAAAAGTAAAGGGTTTTTTTTTTATTATTTTGGTGTCAAAATAAATTTCAAAGAATAAAATTTCTCAGTTAACGAATTAATGTCAGGTCTACAAATGTAAATGGATTTTTCTTCCTCCTTCCCAGGCAGGTTTCAAATCCCTATATTTTACCGAAATATGCTTTTCAAAGGGAAAAATTATATGCTTAGTTAGATTTGTAGAATTCTTGGTGAAAAACGAAGAGCTAGTAAAAGTTTAGAGGTGTATTAACCAAAAAATGACATCTTCGAGACAAAGAAGAAAATTAGATAACAGTGGAATTAATCTAAACTGCTTCACTACCAGAAGACATCAAAGTTTCATTTTGCCTTATTTTATTTAACATTTTATTACTTCTTTGAAAAATTTCCATGCAGAGATATTTTCCTTTATTCGACAGAAAACTATTATTTATTCCAGCTATCTTTTGATAACTAATTCACCTCTTTTCTCCTTTAAGCTACTGAAAAAATTATTGACTAAAAATTCACCGTTGAAATAGAAAGGATTAAAGACAACAACAAAATAAATACTGTACACTGATTTGAATTTGAATCAAATAAAAAAATACCTTGTCAAACTCTCTGCTCTAGAAAATATATCTTTATTGCCTGGTCGAACTAATTACAACTTTAAAAACACTTTTGTGTTTGTACCGATATAAATTATTATACGTGGACTGGCATAAAACTTTCGAAAAATCTCATAATTTTCTCGATTCATATACATATTATTTAGTACATAATTTCATAGAGTCCTAGATTTTGGAAAACAAACAAAAAAAAAAAACTTGTAAATATTATATGTGTCACAGCGTGTGTCTTTTCGACAAGTTCCTTATAAGATTTTACACATAATCTAACACCTGATTATGATTCAGTATTATTACAATCAAGATACTTATTATGATTATATGTACAATATTATTGTTTGTGTACTATAAATGGTCATTTACCTGAAAATATTCGTGAAAATTGTTAGACAATTATTCAACAACAGCAACAACAAAAACATCAAGTTTTTTTTTATTTTTTCATATATGTATTTTATAACCCACAGAGTATTTATTTATCTTTAAGAAAAATCTCTTGTATATATTTTGTTACATCAAAAAAAAATTACATTGAGACTATAGCTTTATTAATAAAATATGAAACACTAAAAAGTAGGCATGTGTGTAGTTTATCAACATGAACTATATTTTGAAACTATGAATAATATATGTAATTTAAAATGATACAGTATACAAATAATATATCGACACGCAAAAATGTTGTTAAAAATTTAACAAGTAAAAGAAAAAATTGGAATTTTTAATATGTTGCACCTAAAAATCTTAATGTGTCAGAAAAATGTATCTAACAAAGTGTATTTATTTGAAAAGATATTTTTTTTCAAAATTGTTTGATTTTTTTTTGTTTTTGTGAATATATTGAAAATTGATTTAAATAAATAAATATTCAATAAATTTTCAAATTATGTAACTTCTATAGAGTATCTACATATATGTTGAAGTATCTTAAAGCCAGAGAAAAAAAAAACCCCATGAAGCAAAAGAAAAACAAAAAAGGTGGAAATCTTATTAATTAACAGTATTCATGTATATAATAAATTGTTTAATTTTTAAAAAGAAAATTAACAAAAGGCCACTTTTAATATTGTGTCATGTGTGTTAAGTTAAGACTTCTGCAAATTGTGGTACTACATGGTGGATACAAAATTCCATTTATGTTTTTTTTAGATTAAAAAAATATTCTAGCATCAATGAATTCGATTTTTAACGGTAATTTTTATTTTTTGCAATTTCTAGGTACATACATACATATATATTCAATTGACTATTCATTTATACTTGATTAATGTTTTTGCATAAAAAATAATTCTTTTACTTTTTTTCACACCTTTTTGGATAATAGGCGAATATTTTAGAAGAATTACTAGCCGTAACCAATTAAATTGTTGAACATACATATTACATATACATATATGTAGTTACAGGTAACATACTATAATTTAGTGTTACTGTAAAGCTTGTAAGTTACGCTGTCTTTTTCAGTTATTTCCTTAAAATTACTTTTTGTTTAAAATCTTGAATAATGTTTTGTTCTTTTTTTTTTTTTTTTGTATCTTATGGATAATAACAGTTTCACCTGTTAAGTTATGTTAACAATTATGTCTTATGAAGAAAGTGGGTATATTAGTTTTTTTGTTTGTGTCCATATAGAAACTTCTGTATTCTCATAAATTAAAATTGAAATTTTTTTACTTACTTACATTAGTAATTTATTATAAGAAACCTGAAAGAAAAATGTTTGGGAAAATTTTTAAATTTACTGGGAGAAAAGAAAAATATGAATTCTAAAAATTTTGAATAGGATACATGTATGTACTCGTATGTACCTTCATTTGCATTGAAATAAACACAATATTTGGGATTTAAAAGCATACAGTAAAGATATATTTTTGTATATGAAAAGCTTTGTGTGCTACACAATAATAAAAAAAAGATATATGGATTTTGACACAGAAAAGTATGTACTATATAAATTTGTATAGGGTATTTGAAAAATTTATTCAAAAATGTAAAATTGCCTTAAAGCTGTTTGGCATAAAAATACAGTTGAATTTTTCCTTTAAAATATGAAAGTGACGAGTCTTTGACATGGTAAGATAGATTCAAGTTGATAATCCTTTTGTTAATCAGTCCTCTGTGGAAGTATTAGAAAGCTTAGAAAAATTTTGAAAATTTCCAAAACAGAACTTTATTTTCTTTCTGGGAAAATTCTCGAGAGTAGATAGAATATGTGTATTAGACTCTAATAGAAAATTTTGGAAAATCAGCAAAATATTCGCACTAACAAAATACTATAGCTCATTTTTCGAACGAACGAGAAAATCAATAAATTCATTGTAATGCATGGCAAATGGATGATGGGAAA
The DNA here is from genome assembly GCA_932526495.1 of Bombylius major. NCBI lineage: Eukaryota > Metazoa > Arthropoda > Insecta > Diptera > Bombyliidae > Bombylius > Bombylius major. The sequence continues at coordinate 52,598,974 of OW052043.1, forward strand.
AAATTTGAAAAAGCAACACCCTATTTGAATTTTATATTTTTATTTATTTTTATCAAAATTATGTAGGAAATATTTTTTAGGAAACAGCAAAAAAAAGATAATAAGTATGTTTTTTTTTTGCACATCATTGTAAATAAAAATAACATATAATCATATACATATATGTATGTATCTGAAGGACTGAAGAAAAAAAGAATCTTTAAGATATGAAAGAATAATATATAAACGAGTTACATAAAGAAAAATGTTTTTTGCTATTACGAAAGACGTTGACATATTTTTGTTGTGATAACAAAAGTGAGTAAAGAAAGAAAATTCATAACATCATTATAGGCTTTTTTTTTTCATCTTTCTTCTGTACTACAGTATATTCCATAAGTTTTTACAATATCTTCTGTATATGGTAAAAAAATATCTATTTCTTAACATTTTTTTCTTCTTCTCAGTCTTGTATCTCTTTTTTCTGTGTATTTCTTGCGTATATACGTATACTCGTACATCTATCAAAAGCAGTTACTTAAAGGCTTTGACAGATAACGTACACTTAATTTGGAAATTTATTATGTCAGTAATTTTTCATAGATAACTTTATTTGTGATAATGTTTATGTAACTCGACAGGAAACGAAGAAGGCATATAAAAGAAGAAGAAGAAGAGAAAAAATTTGTGGGTGTTTAAGGAGACTAAATTGGTTACGATAGATAACTGTGTATGTATTTTTTATTTTCCTTTACTTCACTATAGATACTATATTTCATTATTGATTGACTTTTCTTGATAATTTTTATTAATTTCATGTCATCTGATATGGTATGTAATAAATAATAGAAAATATTGAAGATTTTTCGAAAATATATAAAAGGTTGAATTATACTCGTTCATATGTGAAATGACTTTGCAATTTCACATAGTATCTACTCAAAATTCCATTCGAAAAAAAAAAAAAAATTCCATTTGACTTTAAAAATTAAATTTATTCTTAATTCATTAAAAAGAAAAAGTGATACAATAATTAGTATCTTTAGTCTTTTTGTGTTTTAAAAACTGTATTAGTTAAAAATCGATAACATATACATACATAAAAATAAGTATAGACAGACCTATCTGTATCTGCTGTTCTACACTAATAGTACAACAATTTTATTAAATTTACATAATCATTGTATGATGCTTATTTCAATTCTTTTGTGAAACATAAAATTTGATAACCCAATTACCTAGTGACCACTAAAATTCAAAACCAAATATAATGTTTGACCATTAAAAAAAGTATATAATATACGAATAGTATCTATATATGTACATATAAAACAGAAATTATATCTATGATGGGATGTTTTAGTTTAGTTTATAGTTTTTATAGTTATTTGAGTAGCAATATATGTAGTTTGCATTCATTTTGCTCATTAATTTTCTGAATGGCTATTGATTTTGATAGGTTTATGGCACGTGTTACACCTTAATGCATATTTCATATTTGGAGCAATATAATCATTATGAACATGTAAAATTTCAAGAACTATATTGTTAGAGTAAATCAAATTATATTATTATGTTGTTGTATTGTACTTATTATATATGTATATTTAATGAATGCACACATATGTATGTTAAGTGAAAATTTTATTCAATATGGAAAAGGGTGCTATTGTAAACTTTTGTAAAATTTATAATTAGAAAGATGAAAAAAAAGTTACAATTTGTAGTTTTCTTTGTATTTTGCTACCCTCTAGAATGTATGAAAATTCTTCAAAACACACATCTTTTACGTAATTACATTTCACACCTTTTCAATGAATTATAATCAAATTGTGAATATAGTAGAATAGAACCCTTCAAGTTTTTCAAGAACTTTGTTTAATTAGTCCATAAAAGTTCTATACGTAGAATTTGTTAAAAATTAAAAGCGAATGGTATAACTGCGCATAGAGATAATGGTATAATTTTTACAGAATTTTTGCATTAGTAGTGGTATTTTTTTCTTTTTTTTTAAGGTCAAAAAGAGAGAAAAACACTAATACACATATAAAATTTTTGTATATAGCATGTATAGCATGCGCATATCATTCGCTTTTAATTTACACCTTATATCGAGCCAGGGTCTCCTTTATGAGATTTTTCTACAATCTGAAATAGCTTTTAGATTCCAAGCCAAGCTTTAAGATTTGAGGTCACTTTGAAGAAAAAAAAACAAATATTGTCTCCATTTCAGTGTACTGCGGAGTAATAAGTCTGTCAAAAATACTTGGTCACATGTTAAGACATAAAATATCCAATTTAATAGAATAAAATCTTTACTTTTTAGCTAAAATTGATCGAATTGACATGACATTTTAAGGGTGTGTTACTCTCTGTTTTAAGTTAAAAAAAAAAAGAAATTCAAAGAGAATTCTTGAATATTCAAATTCAAGACGTTAGTATGTATATGTTATATTGCCTGTCCTTGGTCTATAAATTTTTCAATTTTATTAAAACAACTTCAGTTTATTAAAATTCTAAAGAAAAATTAATCAAGAAGTTTATAGCAATATGCAAATTTCTTTTATAATCAACACCTATAACAAAAAACATGTTTTTTTTTTTGTTTTTTTTATTTTAAACATTTTTCTTGTGCATTTTCTTATTATGTATTTTTTATTTAATTCGTTATTCATGTCTTCTAACTTATTGCATATTAAATTAATTAAATATAAAATAAGAAGAAGAAGAAAGTAAAACAAAATAACAACAATTTTTAATAAATTTCAATAAAATATTATTTTTTGCTTCTGTACACATACAGATACAGATACAATCACTATACTATAATTTTTTTTTGTATGTGTGTGTTAGTATAGTTTGTGTGTTCGATAAAAGCGAGAAACAGTCAATTCATGTTCATATTGACATGATCGTATCTTTGGTGTTAAAATTTCATGTTGATTTTAATCAATAAACACGATCAAACATCCAAATATAAAAATCTATATGTATAATGTACAGATTGTATGTATGTCTGTATCTAATGTATCTATAAATGTATGGTATGAAAAAGGTACATAATGCAAATTATACAAAAAAAATTTTTCGTATTTTTTATTAGGGAACACCTGTATTTCAATCAAGAGTATATTCATGTGGACAATATATGAGAAAAATACTGGTAAACTTTAAGGTGTATTTTATATTTTGTTTATTCAAAAGATGAATGTTTTTTTAACATTTTAAAATTGTTGTTGTTATGGTTTTGTTTTTGTTCGTTTTTTTTTTTTTTTTTTTTTTTTAAATAAATTTATCGTATTGTACCTGTCATTTAATTTATTTACCACATAATTATTAGGTTTTATATACTGAAATTTAATTAACCACGATAAAATAAATAATTTGCATTAATCTAATGGTATTTATACACAAAAAAAAATTTAAAATGAAAAAAAAAAACCGTTTTGTAGGTAGTAGCATTTACAAACACTGCAGAAAAAAAACTACAGCTACAAGGTTTTTTTTTTTTTGTGATATTGTGTAATTACATTAAAAAACCATTTTGACTTTTTCAAGTTGACTTTTGTTAGTTTTGTAACTTTGTTTAACATATGAATATGCAGGTACACATAGAGTATTTAAATAAAAGGATTTTTTTTTTAGTTGTAAGTTTTTTATTTTTTTTTTTAATTTTCAAATCCAAAAAGTTTGTTACATCAGAATGTAAATATATTTTTATGCATGCGTGAATCTTGTAAATTAAATTAATTAATTTATTAAGTACCATATGAATAAGTTAGAAACACAAGAATATGTTATGTTTGAGAATTTGTATTTGTAATGTGTGTAGTATAGTTTAAGTACATTATAACTTGTTCAGGTTTTTTTAAGGATTTTATGGTTTTTAAATTTTTTTCAAGGATGTTGTGTTTTTCCACATGAAATGATAATATTAATTTAGTTAATTTTAAGGATAGAGATTTAAAATTTTCAAGTATAATAATTGATGTAATAAATTTTAAACAATAAGTAGACAAGAAACAGTTCCCATATAAAGTCATTATGAAAACGCAATTAAGGAGCCTAAATACAAAACTTGTTGTATTCGAATCTTGAACATATTTTAAGAAAGATGGCTCAATTGCATTTAAAACTTTTCTTGAAGTCTGAATTAATTCACAAACCTTGTTTTTTTTTTCATTGGATTTTCCTCCAAATTTTTCTTAATTACACAACATTTTACAAAAACTTTCATATCAATTTTTTGTTCCGAAAATGCCTCTTTAATTTTTCGATTATTTGTTTCCATCATCTGCACTAAAGATGAATTGTGTAGAAAATTATTCGTAATAAGAGGCAAGATATTTTTATTACATATATGATAAATACAAAATCTTTCGAAATGGCTATCCTGCTATCCTCAATTAAATAAAGTGTCTTCTTCTTTTTGATTAATTGTGACTAATGTTACAAATATCTTGTATTCTTTGAAACTCCATTTCTCCTTTTCATATACCAATTCCAATCAAATAAATGAGAAATATTTTGACAATTATAAAAATGTGCTTCTCAACCCCAGTGTAATTCTTTTAAAAATTTTAGGAGGGTGCATAATTTTAAAATTAATCTTTGTTTCGCCTTCAAGGTAAAAATTTTCTTTTTTTATTTTACTTAATTGCTGTGTTATTTAAAACCAAATTTATATGTGAGCGCAAAAAAAAAAACAAAACATCTTCCTTCTACATCAAAAAATTATTATAATTTGAAAAAGCGTAGATACATGTTGGACAAGATGTTATGTATTCATTAAAAATTTAAAATAAGGCGTTTTTGAACAAGAATCCATTACAACGATTAGAAAAAGGGATATCACGTATAGCATGAAAATAAAAGGGAATATTTGATTGTATTCTATGTACATATTATACCAACCCTTAAAAGTTGTCATTGATAAAAAACAAAAAATGAAAAAAACTTGTTTATAATTTAACAAAAGTTTTGTGGATCACAGATGGAATTTAACATCACAAAGAAAAATTAAATTCCATACAATAAAATTTTTATTGATGATCTCTTTAAAAATTTTTTATTAAAATAAATTGTTCCAAAAATTGGATAGTTGAAATTTTCAACTAAATTTGAGCTTTTCAATGAGAATTGTTTTCAGTAAAGCTATTGGAAAAAATCTTAAGATTTTAGAAAATTTGAGGTAAGACTTTTTTAACCAATATTTTTAAAAATAATTGAAATTTCGAGAAAATGAAAATTCGTTCGTCCCTAATTAGTTAGAAACATGAAAAGCTTTTATTTCAATGGTATTCTTGGATACTTCTTGTTCTTAAGAACAGGAGGTGAATAATATTATAGAGGTTGCATTTAAGGACAGTAACTCGATAATTTTTTGATACTAGATATCCAAAAAGTCGAAATGCCCTAGAGGTTGAAAAACCGAAATGAAAAATGAAAGCAAATCATGGGACATGTACTTATGTATGTACACACATATTTTATATCCTGTTAATATTGGAAGGGTTTATGGTTTGGCATTTTTTTTTTTCAGACCAAAAAAAACTAAAATTTCCTCAATTCTTAATTTTGTTTTTAAATTTTAATAATTCACTTTAACTTCAAAACTTCCGCAGTCAAAAATTTTTCAATTTAGCATACAATATTTTAAAAACAATAAAAAAAAATTTCTCATTTTCGAATAAAACAAAATAACCTAAATTCTTTGAATGATTTTGAAAAAACACATTATTGGTTTGTTAGAACAAATAAATATAGATAATAATTGAAATATATTTATTTCAACGCCATTAAATTAAATGTGAAATTATAATTTAAAATGATTATTTAATTTTCACTTTAAAATAGACACACACACACACACATGTCCTACCGAAATTTTTGGTTTTCCATTTTAGATATTTGCATTTAATGTATAACATATACAATATACATATTATGAGTATATGGAATGATGTATACAAAATATACATATATGTATATATATAATATAATATTATGTACTAATATATTATATAGACAATATTATAAATTTAGTTACCAATACCGAAAATTTATAGTTAATGCAACAAAACATACTAAATCAAATTTAATTTCAAGTCATTAAGCTGTAAAGTCATATATTGTGTCCGAGGGTAACCAAAATTGCAAAGCCACATTTCTTGTCATTTCAATGTGTTCAGAAATAAACGACATATAAACATTATTTTATAAAATGTGGCATATTATATATATTTAAATACATTCATATATACACCCACAATATACTATACAATATACATATATATCTATGTATGTATGTAAAATGTAAATGTAAAATTTTATATAAGAACATATACCTACATAAAGTAAATTCAATGCTTTAAAACATTTCACTACGACAAGTATTTTACATCGTTTGTTGTTAAAATGTATTTCTTATTGAAATCTGAATATATTTTAGTATATATAAAGTTTACTTGATATATTTTTAGTAGGAGGTCAGTACATTAAATTTTATCTATATAATTTTATCCAGTATATTATATTTTGCTAAATTCTTCATGTATACAAAAAAAAAAAGAAAAAACATAGTTTCAGTATTCACAAAAACAAAACAATAACAAAACTACAAAATTTTAGATACATATTCTCATGTATACTAAAAAAGATATAGTTTCAGTATTTCTATATTCCAAAGAATATCATGAGAGATTTTGGAAATATTTTCATTTTATTTACATTTTAATATATGTACATAATATAGAATTTATATTTTATATCTGTAACTGTATGTAATATGAATCTTTTCGTTCATACACCCTCTAAATCGTCATTTTATATACGAGTATCTATCATGAGCATCACAATTTACATTTTATTTGGTATTCTGATGCTATAGTATGTGTATATTGTGTTATACTTTTCTTAAAAAGTAATAAATCAGTCAAATAATATAAGAATGTGTGTATAGAAAATTTATGTAGCTACAATTTCAAATGAAAATAATTTTTGTTAAAATATAATAAAATAAATATAATTTTTCAATGGAAAAGTAAATATTACAAACTAGAAATTTTTAATTGCATGGAACAAATGAAAAAAAAATGTAGAAAATATTTGCTTGAAAGCCAAATTTATTATAGCATTTTGCAATGTTTGAATTTCCTTAAAGTAAAATCCCAAATCCAAAACAAATAAATCAAATAAATTCATTCTTCGCACCAACGAATTTAGTGGTTTGCATTCTACTTAAAAGTGTATATGTGTACCTATGTATGACAGAAAAATAGTCCAGGAGAAGTCAAATCAACTTAAATAGGCTTCAACTCAAAATGAAAAAAAAAAAAGCAGGAAGGACCTAATATAATCATGAAAATCTTCTAAATAATTTTTTTGACAATGCTTTCTAAAGTTGATGATTTCCAATCTTTTTGATCTTATTTTTAAAAATTCATTGAAATTCATAAATTTATTACAACGAATCAGCTAGAAACACTCTTAAAATAACTATTTATGCTACTACGACTTAATCAGTGTCGCAGTACACATTCACTATAAAAATAACGTTTATTCAAAAATGCTATCTAATGACTGAAAATCTATTATTTAAAAAAAAAAATCTATGATTTCTAAAAATTAAGACATTTGAATAAGAATGAAAACAAAGATTTTTTAAAGAACTTCATCATCAGATCACATGAAATACTTAAGGGCGTGCTGATTGAGTTTAACACACACCCTCATCATCAAAATCATCAATCGACATTCTCGACATCCCCATTCCCCATAATATCGTTATTGTTTTTCAAATTATTTTACATTGTTGACTTCAAAGTTAAGCGTATTCAATTCACACAATTTAAAAAAAAAAGAAAAAAAAAACTTGTTAATTTTTCTCAGTTTAATTTTTTCTCTCTTCCAGATCAATTCAACAAATCACACGAAATAGAAGAATTCACTATCTGAACTTGTATATTATTTATGATATTTAAGTACTAGGTGTGGAAAAATAAAAGAACAGGATTAAGAGGTATGTAAAATTTAAATTTTGTAGGTGTTTCCTTTAAAAACATGAGAGAAAAAAAAACCAATAATAAATAATCAATTAGCATTGAATAATATTAATAATATATACGTTTAACATTATTTATTCAATTTTTATGTATATAAGCACTATATTGGTGTCCATCGGTTTTGTTCGTTCAAAGTATATTCATATTCTTTACAATACAATACTTTATATTCTATTTGAGACTAAACAAAAAATTCTCAATTCAATGTGTCATTGTTCATTCAATTATGAAAAGAAAAGAAAAAAATACGAAACCCATCCTATAAGTATCTATGAAATTTTTAAACGTTTAGATATAGAACCTTTCATGGCCTTCACGACTTTAATTTAAATAATTTACAATTCTCATTTTAATAATATTTTTTTGTCATATTAATTCAACCTTTTATTGTTTATTGCTTAATTATCAACAAAAATTCCATAAGAAATAGAGAGTTGTGTTATTGGGATCGTTTTTATTTTTGTCAAATAGATAGATATGAATTTATAAAGAAAACAAACAGGTGGAATGTTATGGTCCTAAGAAATATTTCAGGATTATTTGATTGGGAATTGAGTATTCGAATGGTCCTAAGAAAGAGTAGACAATACATTTTAGAAACATATGTAAAGACAACTTTTAATACAGAAACCTTCATATGTATATGTATGTACATTTTTATTTCACTTTGAACAATTTTCATAATACCTAGAGTAATCATTCAATGACTATTCACCAAATATGTATCTATTGTATTTTAATTTTGGCAGAATTACTGAAAGTACCTCATTAGAAATTTTCTCTCTAGATGGTCTACAGGGAAAGGTTTTAAACCAACCAGAGCAAAATATAAAGGTTGGTAAATTCGGGTCGATGGGTGAATTCAAATGATTAGGATTAACACTCACCAGTGATAATGAGGAAATCAAAGACGTAGAAAAAATAATCAAATCTGCATTGTACACTTTTATAAAAACACTTATGAGATGAAACATGGACGCTCACAGGAAAGATCTCAGAATTGTAAAATACATACATATTTTCAAAACAAAAGTTCTCAGAGAAAAATATTGGTCTGTTCACGCAAATATGTAAATGGAAGACTGAGTTGAAAAATGTTCAATTTCGAATTTTTTTTTAAACAAAATACAATTGCATCAATGTATTAAGGAGTAGAAAGACAATATTCAATAAGTTATTGCAGAAATTGAGTCACAAACTATGTCCTTTTAGCGAATCCAAAGTATCGGTTCTGTGACATAAATCCAATAGAAATTTATGCAAAATGAAAAAATTTTTTAGAGTTGTTCCAACAAAAAAATTAGCTACTTTTTTTTTTGGTGCACCCCTATGAGAACAATCAAACTCATGAATATTTAAACACATGATTCAAATTTTCATCGAAGAACTTTATTCATGTTTTTTTTTTACAATATTTTTCAATATTTTTTAAACAAAAAAATTTAATTCAAAAATTTCAACAAAATTTTACAGAAATAAAATTAAAAATATGATCTTAGCATATACCTTATAGTTTTTTTTAAATTCATTTTCAACAATCTCCTTTACATTTACATTTCGCTGGATAATTATAATTTTTATTGTATACAATTTTTTCTTTTGTTTTTTATATTTAATGCACATATTACATAAATACAGTTGAATGGGTTCAATGATTATATTAAATATTTAAAAATGCAAATTTGTTCTGAATTACAATTATATTTTACAATGAGATTATGAATCAATTCAAAATAATAATAAAATGTGTGATATTTTCACATATTATTATAATGTCATATAAATACATACATACATATATGTTTCACATACTATATACTGTATCTTTTCCTATATTCATTCGTTCTTTTAAATATTATTCGTACGTATAACGCTATATAATAAATACAAGTAGCTTTTGTTGTTACATACTCGATTGAATCAATGATTATTCACTCCATTAGACCGTAAAAATATTTATGAGAGTGCAAAATTCGAAATATATTAACAGTTTTCAGTGTCATTAATGCTGCATTGCAGAATATATAATATGCAGTAGATAAGTTCATAAAAGAATAGCTATAAAGTTAATGTATGTATTTTTTTTTTTAAACTGCATTTTTTCACAACTTATATGAAACAAAAGTATGTACGAATATGTATGTTTCAGCACTTACTCGTTATGTGTGTGTGTGTGTGTGTATATGTCCTTTGTTCAACTGATAATATACAATTTAATCATGGGACAAAAACGTTCGAAAACTTTAAATAATTTTCGTAATAACTCTTGAGAAATGGTGCCATGAAAATTTTAGAACAGAAATATTCAAGTTTTTTTTCTATTTTCCTTTCTTTATCTCTTTTTTTTTTTGCTTTTTTCAGGATAATTGAAAACTTTAAATCGATATTGATTTAATTTAGTGACGATTATGACAGCGAGAAAAAAGGAAAAAGTATAGAAAGAAATTGCACCGAATTTAAAGCATGATATTGTTGCCATCATTGGGTAAGAATTTATTTAAGTTTTTTCTTCTCACTTTAAGGAAATTATTAAGTTTAGGTGTTATTTAGTGCTTTTTTTCATGTATCTTGTTATACATAAGTATCTTATTAATTCTTTTATAATTGAATATGATATTTCTTACAATAAAAAAAAAAACTACAGTAGAAATAGTTTTGTTGAAAATAATTATTTCAAGGATTTTTCATCGTTTCCAATCAATCTCACGCTAAATTAAAAATTTCTAAAACTTTTTCGAAAATGATGATAATAAGGAAAATTTATTGTTTAAAGAGTTTTTCAATGTCACCATCACCATCCTCGAACAATTTTTAAACACATTATAAAAAGTAAAGTCTTTTAACCTACAAATTTGAAAAAGAATTATGTTTTCTAGGAACTAAATGATTTAATTATTTAGCTTTTATTTTCATAGGAATTAGAAAAAACTCGAAATATTGTAGTTTTAGTTAAGAAATTGTGCACAATAAAACTTTTTTTAAATTTTTTCTTTCTTTCTTTTGTTTTTCGAATACTGTAACATTTTGAAACAAACATGCTCAATATAAAGTGCCAAATGCAAGCTAGAACTAACCGATAAAAGTCGACAAAAGATTATGCTGTGTATCAGTTGAGATTGTGAGGAATTTAGCAGTGGGTGACATTTAATACAGGTAAGTAAATCTCATAAATTTTTAAAAACCTTAAGCTACAGTCAGACGAACATATAATTTTCTCACAACTTCAAAAATTTTTGTTTTTATCGAAAAAGATAAATCAATCAAAAATATTTATAGTCTGACTGTAACTTTAATGACATTTAGTATATAAATTTTTGTCGGAACCAAAAATCATTTAATACTCAAACAACCAAAAATTCACTAAAATCTGTTTTTTGTTAAAAAAAAAAAGTATGTAGCTATGTGTCTTTTATCAAATAAAATCCTTTCTATCGCATATCAATTATTTACCTTTCTCAAAATCGAATTTGATTAAAACTCACATGTACAATTTAAATAGAATTTTTACATACATAGGTATATCCTTGAATATAATATGTCTTTTCTAGTAAAATGAATAAATTCAAGGAAAAACATAACAAAATATTTCTTTTCTTCTATATACACATTCTATAAATTGGTTTACAATAAAAACAAAAAAAAAAACAAAATCCTTTTTGAAATCGATCTTGTGTGATATATTGTGCATATTATTAGAATACAAGTCTCCTTTTATTCGCATACTATTATATTGTGTTCAACACACATAAGATTCCAGGTTTTATATACCTATTTTACATTGAAAAAAAAAAAACTTATGTATTTTGGTGTGAAAACACGTATTATATCGTCTATTTCTCATACAATTTAACATAACAAATATAACTTCTTTATAGTTGTTTTTGTACTCATTGCAAAATAAAAGGAGTAACAAATAAAAAATGAACGATGTAAGTATTCATGTAGGGTATTGTGTTTTACTCGTACAATATTTTATATCCTATATATTATCATATTAGATATAACATAGAAAATTCAAATATTATTCCAGGTTGTTGACAATGTATAAAAGGGTTGCTAACTGCTTGATCTATGTCCACAAAAATCACATGCTTCGGTTGTTTTAAGTTTTAATAATAAAATAAAAATAAAATAAATATAACACAGGATTTAAAACAAAAAAAAACAAAAAAAAAATGAAATATTATAAAAGGTGTATTTTTCAGTATAAAATTCTACAATACTCATGTGTATAATTGTCTTTGGCTAGACCGTAATCCTTTTTTGTCACAAAAAAACATACATATATGACCGTGTCTACGAAGCTATTATATCTATACTATTTGTTGGATTCGCATTACTTTTTAAAAAGGACATACAGAATTATGTATGTATGTACATATGGATTATGTTATGTCCTATATCTATAAACTTTTTTCAACTTTTTATTTTATATATGTATGTTTTTTTTTCTATGCAAATTTTATCCTTTTATTAACCATCAACGATGTATGTACATAACAAATTTAATTTTTCTGTTCTTCTTTTTCCATTTTTTTTTTTTCATTTCATACCAGAAAATTATATTTTTCAATGTTGTAACACTTTTGAAATTTAGATTTTACAAAATAATTTAATATTTTTGATAAAATTTTGGAAACATAAAAGAAATTTTATGTGTTAAGTGTCAATCTTCACTTTTACCTATAGTACACATATGATTGTGGGTGAGAATTACATTATATGCGGACGAACACTTTATTGTTTTTGCTGAAACATCAATTAAAATTTGCTATTACTTAATTTATAAATTTATTGATTATTATTAATTTTTGGCACATAACGCGGTGGGTGTAGTATGTGTAAGATATCAGATCGATGTGTTATGACATAATGATGATGAAAAATAACTGAATACACTTGGTTAATGAATAATGTAACACCTTAATTTTATCAAATATTGTATTTTTCGATTTTAATGAGAGGCATTATGCAAAAAAAGGTATAGTTGATTGATAGTTGAACAGTTTTAGTGAAATTTCACAACATAATGAAGAAAATTTAACAGAAAAGCAAAATTATGGTTTTGTTAACTATATAATCGAATTATTTGTACAGTTTACTGTTCTCCATATATCCTACCTGTAATTATTTAGCATATTATGTTTACTTGATTTCCATATTTTATGTAGTACGTCAAATCACCTCTACATGTTTGAGTTTGAGGTAACTATAACAAAGATAATAACTACAAAGCATCTAACTACTTTTTTCCCTGCTTTACTTTGTTTTTAAAAATCGGTCTTAAAAAAAAATTAAAAATTGAGCATTACGTATTTTTATTTTTATTATTTTTTTCATTTGTCATATTCGAAGAGACAAATGGATTGTAAAAGTAGCATGGTATCAAATGTCATGCAAAACATACGTAAATATGTTCATATTTATGTTCTATGTATGTACATATGTTGGAAAGACATTAGATTTATCTTCAAGTGTAACTAAAAGCTACAAAATATATAATACATACATACATACAAATAGAACAAAAGAACAGAAAGAAATGAAAATAATTCAAGTGAAAATTGAGTTTTTCTAGGAAATAAGTTTCATTGATGAAACCAGCAATATGTTTTTCATTGGTAAGAAGCCATTCAAATTACTTAAAAAGGAATGAACATTTTTTTTTGTTTTTATTCAAATTACCAATAAAAAGGCAAAAAAAAAAATACTAGATACATATTCCAGATTTATTAGTTTACAGAAAATGATAAAGGCCTAAAGTGAATTTTAAGAATTTCCATAAATTATATTGGGTTTTGACATTAAAGAAGATCAGATGAATCATACAGGAATTTTAAAAAGGATATGAAAAACTTTAAAAAGAAATTAGAAAAGATTGAAAAAAATAGAATCACTGGTAAAATATTTCATGGAAATCCAGAATTTTCATTCCCACTTCATTAAATTTGTGGTCGATGAATAAATTTTATATTTTTCCAAATGGAATGGGGACTTTAAATACTTTTAAAAATAACTGTGAAAAACAAGTGATAATTAAAAAAATTCTTGAAGAAAAAATTAATTTGTTGAGAAGACACACAAAAAAAAAGCACTCTTCATTCTCCAATGAGTTTTTTCAACTAATATTTTCTATTTCCTTTACACAAGAGAAAAGTTTCCTTTTTTTTTGAAATTGTAATTTCAAATTCTTTAAATATATTTTGTTTTTTTTTTTTTTTAACAAAGAAAAAAATAAAATAAAAATCAGACAAGCAAAAAGCCTAAAATGTCGAAGGGTACATAAATTATTTGGACATTTTTATGGTAAACTTTTCCTTTAATAGTATAAATCCTAGTTTTTCCTATTTTTCTTTTATTCTTTTTTTTTTAAAGAAGATGTACAAGTATAAAAATTTTCAAATATTTTGTTATATGTACTTCTTTGCTTTTTTACAGACTCTTCGTAATTTCTGTCAATTCTATACAAGTGCAAATTTATCAAACTTTAGCAAATTAAGTCTTTTACACAATACAGTTATACACGGATACCAAGAAAAAAAAAAGTTTAGTATTTTTTTCATTTGATCCTTTTTTTTTCCGTTATTTTTTGTTTAACATTTTTGCAAACTTTTTCCTTATCTATTTTTTTTTTTTTTGCGTTACAAAAAATGAAAAAAAAAAAATGGTGATGAAGAAGAATGTGATAACAATTGTTTAGTACTAGGATTTAAGGGAATGAAGAAAAAAGTATTCGAAACAAAAAAAGAGGTTTTAAAAAAGAAATGATAAATCATCCTAAAAAGAAGTAATTGTATATATCTTTCATCAGTTATTATTATTGGTAACGGTTTTCGATTTATTTTACATAATATTTTGAAAGCAAAAAAAAGGAGCATATTTTTTTCTATCGTGTTGCCTGATCGATAGACTTATTTTTAATTTGCGCGTGGCATATTTTGGGAAAGGAAAAACTAAGTTTCTATTTCATTTCGCACACTAGTTCTATACTTAGATAATTTGGCAATTATATGCATTGTCATTTTTTTTAATTAAAAAACAAACAATAAAGAAAAAAAAAACACGGAAAACTGCCCAAAATAGATTTAGTCGCAAAGTTATAGGTTTTCAAATTTCCCATGCATTTGAAATATTTACTTTTCTCAAATCTTATTTTTCCGTTTATCTGAGTACAAAAAAAAAATCATACGATACGAATTTTTTGATTCTTCAAATTGAATTAATTCTTATTATATGTACGTATCCTTTATCCTTTTACACATAAGTATTGTATTCTTATATGTCTATAGAAAACCGGATAAGTCATTTTTATTTATTATTATAAGAAAAGGGTTATTTTCATATATTTTTTATTAATGCTATTTTATTTGCATTCCATTCCATTTTGAATATAAAAATACCCTCCACATCGTATTTCGCATACACAATAGCATATACATAAAAGCAAATTATATTTGTCGTCTTGAAATAATTATTTTATTAAGATGAAAAACTTCAATAAAAAAAAGCCGCAAATATAAAAGAAAAAAAGATTTTGGAAAGGTTTTAAGAACATGCAAAAAAAAAAATAAAAAGGTTAGAGAATAATAATAATTGTTTATTCAAGTATTTTGAACAACTTTTATTAGCCTTATTCTTACAAGGATGTAAATGTCGTTATAAATATGTTGATTAGGGTTTTATATATCAATATACACGTTATTTTCTTTTATGATAATGCGGCAATGGTTTTTTTTTCTTATTCAAATAAAAATGAACACATTTTAAATATATAGAATTTAATAAACATATTCTCAATAGTGACGAAAAGAAAAAAAAAGAAACCAATTATCCTTGTACAAAGTAAACTGAAACGAGAGAAAAAAATGGATCAATTATATACTGGTAGAAGAAAGATCTTTAAAAAAAAACGACCTTGAATAAATGCTTAAAGGTTAAAGTTTCTAAAGCAAAAAACAAAAAAAATTAACCTTAAAATTCTAAATTCTAAAAGGCATATCCATAAGGCATAAGTGCGTGGTCTTTTGTCTATAAATTATAAAAGCATTTATTATTAATTTCTCAAAAGAAAAACGACATTGCATAAAATGTACTTTATTTAAGTACCAACCCTTTATTTTTATTTTTTTGTCTTTTAAGAACTTTTGTGATGATATACTTATTAAAAAAACATATATTATAAATGTACATATTAAATTACCATCATATGCACTTCATGCATAATAATGTAGGTATGTATGTAAATAATATGATGGTTCATGTAGGCGGCATTCATTCATTTACTTTGATTTTAATTAGGTTTTAATTTAATTGGCACATTGCTGATGTATATACGTATTTTATCGTTGTTTTTTATGTGTGTATGTATATGTACATGTATAAGTATTCATTAAATTCACAAAGGAATTAAAGTTCAACAAGATATTAAGTATGTATATGTATGTATGTAGATTTTAAGTATATGGTATCTCCTATGTGTGTAGACATTTTATATAAGAAAAATTGTTGTTTATTTTTTGAACAAAAGGTTATGACCTTGAAAATAAAGGACGAAATGTATAGCTATGTGGAATATGATTTCTTTTTTTTTTTTGTTAAGGTCATCTTAAAAATATATTCAAAAGAACATATTTGAAATTTCGTAGTGAAGTGACAACACAGAAAAAGGATCTTGAGTAATTTTTAAAATATTAATTTTATCATATAGTCCTTTAATATTTTTTAATGTTGTCAATAGAATTGGAGATAGGGTAAAGTCTGTACTAGCGATCAACCACAAACTTATCGTCAAATTTCGCTAAATCAGAATATTAAACATAACTATAGGGAAACATAGTGACATATCAACGGTGTGCTCTACACATATATTTTCTCACTATTTTGGTGTCGCTGAATGGTGTTGCAGATGTTGATAATTTTCGTAAGGAAATCTAGGCAAGCGCGATTTGATGTTCGATCTCTCGTGTCTTCAATTCTGTTTATATAGCTTAAATTTTACTAGAAATTCCAAAAAGCTTCAACGTATTTAAGTCTAATTTTTAAATTACTTTAAAAAAAAATAAATTTCTACTTTTCTTAGAAAGTTGAACTATAAAATTTGCAATTTTTAGATTTTTTCTTCTCAATTTTTTTTACAACTTTTTTGTTTTAGCAATTATCTACTTTATCTGCATTTAAACTTAAGTAAAACTCAACACAAAAGATACAAATAAGCCAGATCATAAATTAAAAAAGCGAATATAAAGTTTATTATAGATATAGGATGCATATGTATATACGACACGTACATATACAACCATATTATGTAGTCGCAAAAACAATTCAAGAATTTTATGTTAAAAAACAAAAAAAATTTGTAATGTTCATAATTTATTTATTTGTCGCATCTCACAACATAATGTTGTACATTCATTATTTTTTGAAATATATACAAAAATGATTTATGTAACATTTTTTTAATATACATATACATACATATGTATGTATATATCATAAAAATAAAGAAGAAAAAGAAAAAAAAATAAGACAGAGATTCCATACTGTGAATCTTGATTTTAATATGCACATTTTTTTTTCTTTTTTGTTTTTTTTTGTTACCTTGCAACTATTAAAATTGCCTACTTTAGGTGTAAAAAATGACGCTATAATGGTACATTTTTTAAAGATGCAATATTTCATCTTTGCGTGATTTTGAGACATATGACAAGTTCTGATGTTATATGCTGTGTTATACAATGTTTAAAGGCGACACGATATTATATATGGTCATATAAATACATATTTTTGTACACAATGTAATATAATCGCATTAGTAGAACTAAAAAAAAAAAATAAATGTCTACAAAGGAATGCATATATACCAGTACATACATATTTATATGTATGTACAAGATTACAAGTGCACATTAAAGTTCACTTAGTATATGAATATTTTTTTTTGTCCTCAATATTTTTCAATGCGTGTTTTGTAAAATATATAAAATGTTTGGTAAAAAAAGAATGTGAATTGCATTATTTTACCTGGTTAAAATGTTGAAAATATTTGCTTTTTTTTTAATTTTCAAAAAAAAATCTTTTTGAATTGAATTGAAATTTTTGTATTACTTTCGACAATTCATCCTTTTTCCTTTTACAGAAAAAATTGAGCCGAAAAATTAATCAAACATTTTCTTTTTTTTAATTTTAACAAAAATAAATGAACTTTTTTACACATATGCTTTCATAATAACATATAGTGCATCTTCGAAAACGTTACATGATCGTCAATTGATGAATTCAGAAATTTAGAGCTGAATTCATTGAACGTTTTCGAAGATGCACATACAACACTGCTTAGGGGGGAACATATATAATGTAAAGCTTAAGAGGGAAATCAGGACTTCTTAACTTTGAATGTTTCTATATCTTGTGTCAATGCATCGAGTTGTGTCAAATAAGAAGCAGTAGGTTGAGGCATGAGGAACTCTTACACCAAGTTGTAGTAAATTTCTTATTGCAATTCGTTAGTTAATAAGAGAGTGATAAGAGAAAGAAAATATATCGACTTCTTGAAGAATTTTTGAAATGCCGATCTAGATTTACTATAGGTATTCTTTCATCCTATAAATTTAGTAATTTCTTGTTTCACAAAAAATGTTTCTACAAATATCGACAAAATACCATCTGATCTGCAAGAGATAAAAGTGAGAGAGGGTCGTATCTAAAATTAGAGTGGAAATTTTAGTTTAAAATTCTCCCGTATTTCGGTTAAAACAAATCTAAACTAATTTTTGACTGTATTAAGTTTCAAAAAAAAAAAAAAACTCTGGTTCTTAAAAAATCTACCTAAATACTCAGAAAAATCTATAAATAGCTCATGGTAACACTAAGTTCAGTAAAATATTCTAATACACATAATGATATTAAAACGTAACGTTCACTTTTCAGTTACTTTTTTTAAAAAAAAAAAAAACTTGCACGTTACGGTTAAAGTGAAAGTAAACTAGAACACATAATGTAAAGCTTAAGTTCAATAAAGTGTAAAAAGTACACTTGTTGTTAAATTGAGACCACTTAATGTTGATTTTTTTTCAGTTAAAAAAAAAATATATTATAATTATAAAATAAATAAAAAGTTTTCTATCCAATTAGGTTTTTGGTTTGTAAAGACAAAAAAACTACACAACATCACCTTGTTAAAGCTTTAAAATAACTGTTAAGTACATTTTCTACTTATTTCAGTTTTTTACATAAAAAAAAATTTTTTTTTCAATATGAATTGTTTCTACAATTTAAAAATTGATTGTGGAAAAAAATTAGGTTAATTCTTCTTTAGCCTAAAAAAACTAATGTGTTGTTGTTGTTGAAAAATCAATACAATTTTCTTGAACAGTAACTCACTTTTTTTGAAGAAAAAAAAACTGAAACAAACTAATTTTTTTTGTTAGTTTAAGGGGCATTTAAAAAATTATGAAATTCAGCTATAGATACAAAAATACCTTAGATAATAATGTTATATATCATTAAAAATGTAAGCAAAGAAGACCAATATTACAAATTTTCCTCTATAAAAACTATAATTTTTTTTTTTATTGAATTTAAATAAACACAAAGATTTCGAATTGGTTACGTTCAATTATCTATACTATTTTTGTTTTTGGATGTCAGTACAGGCAAGATAGGCATACTTTTCTATATTCTTTCACAAATTGTTTGAATAAATCTGTCTCGTGTGTGGGGTGATCAGATCTCAATTTCAATCGAGGGAAATCTTTTAAATTTAATATTACCAAGGCAAAAAACTCATCGGGTACTGCCTCCATAAGCACAATACTGACTTCCAAAAAGAAAAATACTATATATTATTTTTGCTAAATATAGTTTTTTTTTCGTGTGATGAAAGACTTCATAACAAAAAAGAACATAAGTCAATCGAAGGTAATTTATCATGAGGATGATGATGAGCATACACACACACACAAAGAACTAATTGGTCCCTGCCAGGTATTTAATTGAGTGACTTTTTTGTATTTGATTTTTTTTTTCAGAACATAATTTTATGTAATATGACCCGAACAACTTGATCTGCTGAAGAACTGAATTCTAATTAAAATAAAATATTTCTCTTAAATATCGATTCATTCAATCATACTGCAAATAAGTATACTCGTATAACGGGCAATTTGGACTTTTCATTTTTTATTTTGATTTTGTAAAAGTACCTAAAAAAATTAAAGAGTTTTTTTCCAACGCATGTATTGTATTTTTTAAACTATACCGACCGCCATTTATTAATCTTATTTTTTGAGTGAAAATTCTAAAATGTAATGCTTATTAATTGTGCCAATAATAATTGACCAATAATCATGATTGCAAATAATTGCACAAATTTATGAATTTATTGATGTAATTTCCGATATTTGATTGATGTCTAACCCTTTCTTTTCGAAAAAAAAAAAAATGAAAGAAAGAAAGAAAAAAAAATTATTGGGAGATGAAAACGATTTTTCGTTTAAAATTTATTACAAAAAAAGGAAACATCGTCAATTTGTATTGGGCAAAAAAAAAAAAAAGGAATAAGCATCGATGCTGTAATGGCATTCACAGTAAATGATGATTATGAGTTTGATTTGTAATGACGAATGACAAGGCAATAAAATCATAAATTGTTTTTCTTTTTTCATTTTTAGTTGGTTTTTGTAGTAATTGTTGGCAAGAAATAAAAGGGAAAAAAAGAAAGAGAAACCCAGATGAAATTCATCAAGTTTTATACTTTTTTTTTATTTGAATTTAATGAGATGTAAAATTTTTGAAAAATTGGAAAATTATATTTCATCATTACAACATTTTTCCTTTTTTTTGCTAAATACATTCTTCTTTACAAAAAAAAAAATTAGTTCACCAGTTTTATATTTTTTTTTAAATTCTCTTTTCATTTGATTTTCTTCTTTCTTTAATCCTTTAATTTATTACCGAATATATAGAATTTTGTTGTAATATAAATTTAATCCTTGGAACATTAAAGCATTAATCTGTTGTTACATGGTAAATACATAGTTTTGTGATAAAACACACACGACATATCCCATATATTTATATGATTATAGTTTAAATATATATAGAAAGCAATAAGTATAAGATACATTCTTATATATTATGGATTTATGTTAAACAATTTCGAATTTGATTTAAGATATGCAAAATGGGGTGTTGTGATGACAGGCAATTTATTTTCGTTACTCTATAAAATGATTGTTAGATTTTTAATATATATGAAAATTCATGTGAAATTTAATAGAAAATTAAAGGAAGAAATTTATACATACATACATACTAGGTAGCTACTTTTGATGATGATAAGTGTGATTTTATGAAGTATGTAGGTTATAATTTGGGTAATTTTAAAATTTAAATTTTGAAAGAAAGTGTGATATATACGTAAATATAATTAATGTGATGTATTTACAACAGGAGAATGATAGGTTCTTGGCTTATTTTAATTGTTACAGAAGTTTTGTTTCAATTTATTCACACTCAAATTTTTTGTTTTTTTTTTTGAAAAGGATCAGTTAATTAAAGTAAAGGATCAACTACGGGAAATCTATGTACATATGTTTAGTTACACAGATAGTCAATGTATATTATATCTATCTATGGCTAGATTTCTATCTTTCTAATTGATGTATTGAATGTTTTTTATGAGCTAATTTAAGCTATCAGTAAAATTAGCTGGATTAAGCGTTATCGTGAATTATTGCGCCAATTTCATGTGTGACAGAATATTGTTTTTAGCACTTAGCATCTTGTATGGTTTTTTAAACTCAAACTGACTTTTAATTATTATATTTTTTTCAGATTGTATTCAATTGAAGCAGTTTCTAAAACATTCACAGTATGTATGAACTCTGTTATTTATCTTTTGTTCAAAAATATATATTTGTATCTTCTAGATTATAGATAATTTCGAAAATTTATTCGAAATTCACGTGAAAAATTCATTACAAAACACATATACACTTTGAACAATTATCAAAGATCAAAATTGAATTCCATTTTTTAAAAACAAAAGAAAAAGTTATCTACAATAAAATAAAAAAATTCAAAAAAATGCTTAAATTTTATACTTTTATTTAAACTATTCAAGCTTTATTTCCTTTCAAAATGAAATTTCATTTAAATTTGAAGTATCTCACTCGAACTACATACACTGGGTCAAAAAGTATTGGGACAAACTAAGTATATTTTTAGAAATGGTCTATGTTTAATATTACATACATACACGGATCAATGTTAAGGACATTTTTGTGACTTCTAGTGCTTTTTATTTGAATCAAATCGGTAAAACATAGCTTGCGATATAATATCCCAAAGTTGGCAAGTCCCAATTTTCTCATATGAAATTTCCCAAAATAGAAAATTTATATGTGAATTTTTATGAATGAATTAAAATGTATGGAAAAAATCGTTTTCAATTTTCCATACATATTTTGTAAACATAATAACTTTTATAAAAAGTAGCAGTAGAAAAGTTATGACAAAAATTTTGAAGTAACGGTTTATATTTATTATTTGTACTTTATCCCAAAATTTTTTTGAGACAGTGTACATTATTTTATTATTTACCTCGTAAAAGTTTGCATTATATAATTTTTTCTTTCTTCAAAATTGAATAATTTATAATATTTCATGGAAAATTTAAATATGTGAACGTATTCTAAAAATTGCATTCATTTTGTGATTTACTTTGATATAAGATGATAGATTTGAAAATTTATTTCAAGAATTGTGAATATTTTAACATTCATACATTTAATTTTCACATATTCACAAAAAAACCAACAAAAAATGAAATAAACAAATTTCACAAAATTTGAAACTAAATAAACATCAAGATGTTATTTTATTTGTCATTAAAATGAATCTGTAGTATATTGAGAAATTCATTCGTGCATTTATTTTATCAAATGATATGCAAAAAATTTTCAAAGTTTTTGTGTGAGTGTTTTACACAAGGAATATACTCGTATCTTTCATATTATATAAGAAAGCCATTATTACGAAATGGTGTCATTCATTGATATAATACTTAATTTAATCAAAATTTTGATGAAAATATGTAAACAAAAATCAAAAGTTATAAAGTATCTTTCTAATGTAATCGTATAAATTAAAGATGATATTTTTGGTATCATCTATTGAAATTTATCTCTAATGGCACATATGGTAATTATGTATATAATAATTGAAGAATTTTCATATATTGTCAAATAAATAACGCTTTTCAAAGATTATACGTGTTTTATATAAATGTATGAGTGATGATAAATTACAATATTTTCATCTGAGTATGTTAATTCATGTACAAAATGATATCAATTCTACAAATTTAATAAAATAGGTAAAACAAATTCTAGAAATTTTGATTGATATAAAAATATGTATCTAAAAGTTCTTCAAGTTGAACCTGAACGGTAAGAAATAAAATAAGCCAAATAGGAAATTTTTTTTTCGAGATAGAAATGAAAAAAAAATTGTTTGAATTTGAAAAGGAATTCATGTGTAGTTTAAAACTTTGTATTGTGATTTTAAATAAAGCATTATCGAAATTGAATATTTTAGATAGGAAATAAAAAACTGACATCGGTATTCTCAACAGCATCGAATGTCGTCATTTCTGTTCTTATCTCATGCTTTGAAGCATTTAAAAAAAAATTATTGGCTGATTAAATGAAATTTTTATTCAATCCGATGAGAGTATTGCAAATAACAGAAACTTTCAATTGAACACTGGATTTTCGTAGACCAGTGCCCAAACCAAAAGTCCCTACTACATTGCAATGTAACGTAAAATGTATCCTGTAAAGAAATCACCTTCATGCAGAACAAAATATAAAAAAGGCCCTCTCGAAAAAATTTATTCGCGATCTCACAGTTTCAACAAAACTGAAAATTGAGGTATACATTTTTTCTATTCTGATTTTCGTCGATTGAGTGATGAAACTGGATAAGACAAAACCTTTTGATTACAAATCCGAAAGGCATTTTGCTATATGTACAACTTTCGATTTTCAAAGTACAGCTTTCAAAGTTCACAACAAATGCTAAACTTTTAAAATACACTTTTTAAAAATCATGCATAATATTTTTTGATCGTACGTAGAAGATTTCTTTTTCACGCTAGCTAAAAGGCAGTTTTCCCTAAGATTTTTAAAAATTTTGATATTTCACTATTTTTCAATTTTATTTATTACATATTTTCCTTTTTCTTTCAGAGTGATCTTCCTGCAGAATTACATCACATTTCATGCGTTGGAAATGATAATAACATTGAGGAGACTCTCAAAATGGTAAAAAATGTTGGACTTAATACAATCATCCAAGACAAAACGGAGATTTTAACAAGAAGCTAAGGTAATATTTCTTATTCTTTCGTAAAATGAAATAAAATTAGAACATTTATTTAAAGAAGAAACATTTAATTGGTCCTTTTTTTGAATAAAAAAATTCACTGCTAATAATTATCTACAAAAAAGGGCTTTCTAATGTATTATTTTTTATTTTTTAGGAAAGCGTCTTCTTAGATTGAAAGCGAGATGGTCAAAAACAAAATAAAAAATGACTTGGCTTTGAAAATCATCATAATAATGGACAAAAATTAGCAGTCAATCAACAGGAACATCAAATTTCTTCATAAGGAGATTTTTGTTATTGTTTATTTTAATGTACAAAATAAAATTTAACTTAAAAAAATTTGTTTCTTTTATTTTTCTTTTTCACCAAAAATTATGTTTTCTTTTTTTATATTTTCATTTAAAAAAAAAAATATTTTTCATAAAACGGTAACACTATTTCCAAAAAATTCACTTATTTTAATTCGAAAAAAATTATTTACCTGAAACGGTAACACTATGTTTTCAAAAAACAAAAAAACAATGCCTGCTGCATCTTATGAACGCCTGGTATTTTGTGAAAAATTTTAAGGCAATTTATTTACAAAAATTTATCTTTTTAAATTTTTTGGAAAAAGTCAATTTTAAAAAAATTTCAAAAAAAAATTTTCCTGCTACAATTTATGAGCGCCTGGTATTTAAAAAAAAAAAATTAATAATTTATTTTCCTTTTAAAAAAATCAAAAATGATTTTACCTACAACGGTAACACTATGTTTCCAAAAAAAAAATTGCCTGCTGCAACTTATGAGCGCCTGGTATTTTTTTAAAATTTTTAAATCGATTTTTAAAATAAAATATACGTGAAAAGAATTTTAAAAAAATACCAGGCGCTCATAAGTTGCAGCAGGCAATTTTTTTTTTTTGAAAACATAGTGTTACCGTTGTAGGTAAAATAAATTTTTAGATTAATGTAAATAAAAATTCTGAAAAAATACCAGGCGCTCATAAGTTGTAGCAGGCAAATTTTTTTAAATTTTTATTTTAATTTTTTTTAAAAATTTAAATTTAAGAAAAATTGAATAAAAATAAAGTAATTGAAAAAATTTGAAAAATACCAGGCGCTCATAAATTGCAGCAGGCAATTTTTTTTTGAAAACAGTGTTACCGTTGTAGGTAAAATAATTTTTGATTTTTTTAAAAGGAAAATAAATTATTAAATTTTTTTTTTAAATACCAGGCGCTCATAAATTGTAGCATGAAAATTTTTTTTGAATTTTTTTTTAGAACATAGTGTTACCGTTTTAGGTAAAAAAAATTTTAGATGAAAATTAAAAAAATATATCAAAATTTTTGGTGAAAAAAAACACATTTTTTCAAATTAAATTTAATTTTCTACATTAAAATAAACAATAACAAAAATCTAATAAATCTAGAAAAATGATGAAAATTAAAACTTAATAAGTAAAAAATTAAATGAAGTATATACATTACATAAAATATGATTTGAAAAATACAAATATAAATTTCTTTTACATCAAATTATGTATAATATAGGAAAATAAATCATTAAAATGTGCTGAAATAATTTTGTTCTTGTTTTTATTATTTAAACCGCTCATTTATGAAGAAATTTGATGCTCCTGTTGATTGACTGCTAATTTTTGTCCATTATTATGATGATTTTCAAAGCCAAGTCATTTTTTATTTTGTTTTTGATCATCTCGCTTTCAATCTAAGAAGACGATTTCCTAAAAAATAAAAAAAAATACATTAGAAAAGCCTTTTTTTGTAGATAATTATTAGTTGTGAATTTTTTTATTCAAAAAAAAAACCAATTAAATGTCTTTTCTTTGAATAAATGTTCTTATTTTATTTCATTTTACGAAAGAATAAGAAATATTACCTTAGCTTCTTGTTAAAATCTCCGTTTTGTCTTGGATGATTGTATTAAGTCCAACATTTTTTACCATTTTGAGAGTCTCCTCAATGTTATTATCATTTCCAACGCATGTAATGTGCTGTAATTCTGCAGGAAGATCACTCTGAAAGAAAAAGGAAAATATGTAATAAATAAAAATAAAAAATAGTGAAATATCAAATTTTAAAAAAACTTAGAGAAAACTTCCTTTTAGATAGCGTGAAAAAGAAATCTTCTACGTACGATCAAAAAATATTATGCATGATTTTTCAAAAGATGTAATATAAAAATTGAGCATTCATTGTGAACTTTGAAAGCTGTACTTTGAAAATCGAAAGTTGTACATATAGCAAAATGCCTTTCGGATTTGTAATCAAAAGGTCCTGGCTTATCTTATTCCATCAGTCAATCGCAAGTGTTCTGACATACATACATACATATGTCTATTATGAGCGATCGCAATTAATATGACTGATTCGAATTCTACACATGTTGTTGAATCTACAATATTTTGTCCATTATAACTCCACCTTAACTTAGAATAATATGTCAGAGCAATTAGGTTTTGAAAGATTATGCGTTTTGAACTTATGGTATGTATGAGTGATGATAAATTACAATATTTTTATTTGTATATTATGTTAATTCATACAAAAATATCAATTTTAAAAATAAAATAAGTAAAATAAATTCTAGAAGTTTTGATTAAATATTAAAATTTGTATCTAAAATAATATTCTTGTTACAGAAATATTTGTTGTCATTTAACAAGAAATAAAACTATGTATTTCTTCACTTGTTTATATTGAAATAAAAAATATATTATATTCTTTGATTCAGTCATAATTTATCTCTCATAATCCTCCTCCATCATGTATATATGATACATAATTCATAATTTATTATTATCCAATATATACAAGTACATATATACATACATATGTACTCGTATATATATACTTTTCACACTGTGTGTAATCAAAAACTTAATATTGAAAAATTATGAAGACAGTAAGTAAGATTTTATCACATTACAAACGATTATTAAACTATTGATTTGGCATTGATTAATTTCATTTTAAAAGTCGTTAAAGTCATCATTTAAATATTTTTTTTCTTCTTTATTTTGTTATTGTGTATATTATATTCTTTACCAATGAATATATGTACCTTGAATATTATTTTCGGTATCCGATTGTAAATCATATTTTACAATTCATTTTTATTTTTCTTCTTATTTATTATTATTATTATTATTTTTTTCTTCTTTCAAAGAACATGCTGAGTAGGTACATACAGTGGCTCCAAAAAGTGAGCGCTCACCTATATATATTTTTTTAAATGATAAAAAATACAAATAAAATAAATTGTTATGTAAACTTTATTTACTAATTATATTACTTGAAAGGTATACAATAATAATATAGAAACAAAAAGTCAATATTCTACTTCATATAAATAATATGACAAAAAAATGTAATGTACTGACAATTTTTATCTCCAAAAAGTCAACGCTCATTTTAATTTTTTAAACAAAAACTTTGTATTATTTACACAAATAACGGTAATTTTTGGTCCGCTAATTGTAAAATTTATTAAGTAGAGTAATACTCTGTATTTTTGTTAAATCATAGTTTTCATTCAGTTCATTAATAAAATAAATATTCCAATTATTCGATATAATGGCTGTTGAACGTAAAAAACAAATAAAAATCCACGTAAAGATAAGAAATCGATTAGAAAAATTGGTAAAATTATTAAAAGGCCATATTCTACTGTAAAAGATGTTATAGACAGATTTTTTAAAACAAATAGATTGGAAAACTCTGAGAGAAGTGGCCATCCATGTAAATGAAATCGTTTGAAATCGTTATTCAAACCCATTTTTTGAGCACTGCTGTTAAAATTTGCTTTCAACATATTAATATATACCTGGTGGTCTATAATACTATCAATAAAATGCAAATTTTCATTCCCGTTGGTACTCATACAATCCCATACAAATACTCAACCACCATCTCTTCTAAATAAATTCTTTTCTAATAATTTCTTTTTTTTTTCTTCACACAATACACTGCCCATCTGATTTAAAGATATTATATTTAGACTCATAGCTTAATATAAGCTTATTCTAGAACTCTTTTGGCTTTTTTAAATATATCTTAACATAAGCAAGACGCTTCTTTCTGTTGAATTTATGTCCAACATTTAAAAGAGATGGTGGTTGAGTATTTGTATGGGATTGTATGAGTACCAACGGGAATGAAAATTTGCATTTTATTGATAGTATTATGGACCACCAGGTATATATTAATATGTTGAAAGCAAATTTTAACAGCAGTGCTCAAAAAATGGGTTTGAATAACGATTTCAAACGATTTCATTTACATGGATGGCCACTTCTCTCAGAGTTTTCCAATCTATTTGTTTTAAAAAATCTGTCTATAACATCTTTTACAGTAGAATATGGCCTTTTAATAATTTTACCAATTTCTCTAATCGATTTCTTATCTTTACGTGGATTTTTATTTGTTTTTTTACGTTCAACAGCCATTATATCGAATAATTGGAATATTTATTTTATTAATGAACTGAATGAAAACTATGATTTAACAAAAATACAGAGTATTACTCTACTTAATAAATTTTACAATTAGCGGACCAAAAATTACCGTTATTTGTGTAAATAATACAAAGTTTTTGTTTAAAAAATTAAAATGAGCGTTGACTTTTTGGAGATAAAAATTGTCAGTACATTACATTTTTTTGTCATATTATTTATATGAAGTAGAATATTGACTTTTTGTTTCTATATTATTATTGTATACCTTTCAAGTAATATAATTAGTAAATAAAGTTTACATAACAATTTATTTTATTTGTATTTTTTATCATTTAAAAAAATATATATAGGTGAGCGCTCACTTTTTGGAGCCACTGTACATAAGATAATATTTCACTTGACGTGTCTACAAGACGTACTTGACCTTATTTTTCATTTTCTCATTTTATTTCATATTACATACTACACGACCATACAAAATAAATTTATCTGTAAATATTTTATAATAAAAATTTGAATGATCATGCTTTATGGTATATTTGAATGTAAAATATATCTAAATAAATGACCTATACAACACATACATATATGTATATATTATAATAGGTAAAGAATAAAGATACAAGATTCTGGTATATCTTGAACAGATTTAAAATCTTTCATGTCATAACGTACATACATACTTGTAAACCTATATATATATTTATAGCATAAGATACATTATAAGAATTCTGTTTATGTTTGAGACTAGATAAAAATACTGAATTAATGAATATAATTTTAATGAAAAATTATTGAAAATTTGCATGTATGTATGTAATACCTTATATCTACATATATAGTATATCATAAATAAAATAAATAATCTTTTGAAGTGATTTGAAAGATTAAGTGTAACGTGAATTCAACGACCCCATTTAATAACATCAATGAGTTTGTAAAGTAGTTGCATATACAATTTGTCATTTTGATAATTAGTGCTTGCAAATAAATATGCTTACATGTTTAATCAGACATAGTGGGTGGAAGAAAAAAAAACAACAACTAATAATATGTAATTAACACCACATTGATTAATTAAATTATAACTTTAATTTGAATAGAATAATTTAGATTCAGTTTTTGATAAGGTATAGGTGGAATATTAAAATATCAGATGGAAAATTTGAATATGGATTTGATTTATATGGAAAAAAATTTAAAGAATTTGGAGTAGAATCCTTTCAGGTGATATTTTAAGACGTTTTTTGCTAGTGTCGCACATACCCGTCGTTTCTATTCTTGATAAGAACTGAATTGTTTACATAAAAAACAATAAAATGGATGAAGAATATTTTCGGTCTGAAGATAATTTTGTTGAATCCAAAAAGCTACTGCCTACTCGTATTTATGATGAATCGCATAAATTTTAGCGTTAATATGAACTACGTACCTAAATGAATAAAGTTCTGAGAAAAAATTATCTACAACCATGACTGAGAAAACGTGCTTTTCCCGAAATCTTTCAATTTAAAATACCATAAAATTTTCTTGTCCACTAATAAAATAATTTTTTGCTCAATTGAAACTAATTATTCAGAACAATAATTGCAATAAAAACTAATAAAAAACATTTAGTATTAAATTTTAAAAGAAACTGTTTTTCAAAACTTTCAAATTTGGAAAAAAAAAACAAAAAAGGAAAAATAATAGGGACGTATGTAGAATATAAAACCAAAACTTCAAGAAAGATTTTTCATTAAATTTATTTTTTTTTTTGTTTTTTTTCGTAAAATAAATTTGTTTTAATTTTTCAAAATGAACCATAAAATAATACAAACAAAAGTCAAATTGCGGCAAGTTCATAAAACATTTTAATATTTATTACTTTCTGTGTTTTTTGAACATCATAAATCCAAATTTTTTTTATGTTGTTATTGCCTGCATTAAATTGCATATATAAATTGAAATTTTGGCAATTTAACCGAAAGAATTAATATAGGGACATACAACATAATTTTTTTTTTTTATGTTATTACTGTTTTTTTTTTTTCATATATGCCGCACTTTGTATGTATATCTTTTAAGTATAATGTCAGTAAATTATTGCATTCACTGCATTTATAACATTGTAAGTGTTGCAAATGAACTGCGCTTTATCTGGACACAAACTCCCGCACTTCTTTCAAAATAAAAAATAATTTTTTTTTATTTGTGTAATCAACATTCGTTTAACTTATAGCCTGCGACTAATTCGACATTATACCTTTTCAAATATGCACATGTGTGTGTCTGTGTTTTTATTATATTATTTATTAATTTTACTTTTTTATGTAGGTATATCATCAACATCACATGAAAGCCCATTAAAAATTAAAATTTCGCTTTAAATCCTTTTTATTCAAAGGTTAAATTTCAGGTAGTAGATATATATAAATACAAATGTCTTAATAATGGACTACAGTTTGATTAAGTGTAGAATTTTGGCTTAAATTGCTTCACAAGAATGAGAAGGCCAAAAAAAAAAAAAAAGCACTCATAATATTGCAAAATGGTAGAAAAGAAAAAAAAAATGTGCGTATATCGTGTAGAATGCATATTATCTCATTCGTTTTGTGGGCTAAAATGTATTCAAAAATGAAAAAAAAATATTATAATGGTGCAGATTTCGTGTAAAATGAGGTTTATAATAAAACACATTTGACCTATAATAACCTTTTAAGATGTGCTGAAAATTTTTATTTTTATTTTATTCTTTTTTTTCTTCTTTTTCTTCTTCTTGTTCTTGTTAAATATTTGAAAATTGAGTGTAAAAACATGATTTGATTTTGATTACCGCAGTAGTATATTGACCAACATTAATAAATTTTTTTTGTTTTTAAATAATTTTTTTTCCATCAGGTGCGTTTTTATAAATTTGCAAAAAAAAAAAAATAAATAAATTATATATCTTTATGAAAATGTGAATAAAAAAAAAATTAAATTAAGAATTAAAACTGTATTTGGTAAGTAAAAGTTCTAAGAAGACAAACAAATTTTAACACAAAAAAGCTAAAAAGTATTAACTTTTTTTAGTAGATACAGAAACTACGATAATGTTACAAGAAACGACAGTTTTGTAAAGGAAAAAATCAGGTGAATATATGTACTCGTAAATCTTGATAAGTTTTAGATATGTGATAAAGAACCTAATTTTATTTTTTTTTTTTTTCAAATAAAAATCCAAATGACCACTGTTTGTTATTAAAATCAAGATTAAGGTGACATACATTTTTGTTACATTTTATACACGCTTGAAAAAGTTCTTAAAATTCTCATAAATTTTTTAAAATCATAAAAAAATCCTTAATTACTTTATCATCATTTGAGAAAGTTTATATAGTTGCCGCTTCAAATTGAATTTGGTTTGTTATTTATTTTATTTTTACTCAGATAACACTGATAAAGAACACATATGTATGTGTGCATATATGCAAAAACAAGAAAAATAAATATCGAAAATTCCTTCAAGTTTTTGCACTGAATTTTTCAATACCGCATTGTATACTCGTATTATATCCTTATCTTTATTTTACACATTTTATTTCGATTTTTATTGCAATTTTTTTGTAATTTAACAAGAGCAATTAAGATAAACAAACGTATTTTCCTTGAATTAAGCATTCAAATTCGCATTTTGAAATAAAATACATTAAAAAGTTGGTATTTTATTATAATTCGAAAAAAAAAATAAAAAAAATAAATACAAAATTAATTAATCTCATTTCTCACTGTTTTATTTATTTTTTTAAATCTGCATATTACTGTATTTATTCATATGAATAAATTGTATTTCATAATAATGCAAAAACATGATATTGAAAGTTGCATAAAATTCAATACAGTATTTACAACCATATATAAGCTAAAAATAAAATGTACAAAAAATAAATAAAATAAAATAAATAAATAATAAAAATAAAATTGAAAAGATATTAAAGAGGAAAAAAAATGAAATTTCTGGTAATCATTAATAGTGAAATCACCTTAATTTTTTTTTGTTACCTTGTACTCGCATATCCCTTCTTGTTTTTGATTTAAGATTCAATTTATACAAATCTTCACAAGGTATACATAGGTACATGTTGATTAACAATTAAAAAATTCAAGAAAATTAAAAATATAGCCAAAGAGAAAAATATACTCTCACAATCAGAAAAATAAAAACAAAAAAAAAACAGAAAATGTAACCCAAACAATAATCATTGATAGTTGATGATACGATGAAAATGATGACGATGATCATCATCACCGCCTTAACAAACATTTCAGTTAAATGATTCGTAAAATAAATGTCTTATACATATATGTACATGCATATATGTATGTACATTAGAGTGTCCCTTATTTTTCAACTTTCAAATTCTCAGTGTGTTAACCTTTAATTTTTTAGTTATTACAAAATAATTAATTAAAATCCTAAAATTTCATAACTTCTGGAAGTTATTTACCCGTGCCGACAAAGGGTTTTTTGTAGCTTAAAAAATGTACTGAAAATATAAGTTCATATGTTTTAGCACGTTTTCGTCAAAAATCAGATTTCAAATTTGAATATCTCTGGACCTCATTTGTGATCCGAATAACTTGAAATTTTTGCAGGGCGTTCCTCTTGTCATTCCATATAAATTTTTCTTTTGAATAGTTTCAAGTTATTCGGGTCACGAGGTCCAGAGATATTCAAATTTGAAATCTGATTTTTGACGAAAACGTGCTAAAATATATGAACTTATATTTTCAGTACATTTTTTAAGCTACAAAAAACCCTTTGTCGGCACGGGTAAATAACTTCCAAAAGTTATGAAATTTTAGGATTTTATTTATTTTGTAACAACTAAAAAAATTGAGAGGTAGCACGTGAGTTTCCAAAAAAATATTTTTCGTAGAACAAATAAGGGACAGTCTAATATGTACATATTTCCATTTTTATTTTTAAAAGAAAAGAAAAAATAATATGACGACAAGATTCGTGCTTCTGCGACGTCCCAAGAATATCTTTTTACTCATTTCCATTTTTATTTTTATTTTGTTTTTTTTTTTCATATAAAGTTGATTTTATATTATATTATATTACC
Organism: Bombylius major; assembly: GCA_932526495.1. Lineage (NCBI taxonomy): Eukaryota > Metazoa > Arthropoda > Insecta > Diptera > Bombyliidae > Bombylius > Bombylius major. The sequence continues at coordinate 52,632,956 of OW052043.1, forward strand.
TATACCACGATAAAGCAGCTCAAACAGTTTAATTTGAATGAACTTGCGCTGTCTGAAAATGCAACGATAACAATAAATTTTGACATCTTATGTATTAAAATTTAAGTTAATCACCTCAGCAGGATCAAGAATTAAATATAAAATAACGAAATGAAGAAGAAGAAAAAACAAAAACAATATCAAAATCAAATAAAATAAAGTAGAAGTAATAACGATCAGACAATAAGATAAATTCTTTTTTTATTATTTTTTTTATTTTGTGTATTTTGTTGTTGTTCTTATTTAAGGTGTATCGAGGATACACATACATACCTACATAGAAATATGTATATTGAAAAAATGTAACATAATTTTTTTTAAAAGTTTTGTTTTTAAGAAAATAATCTTGAAAATAAACAAGAAATTGATGAAAATAAGAAAAAAAAATGTATGTCCAATATTTTGCTGTTTAGTCAAATTATAAAAAAAAAAAAGAAAAGAAAAAGAAGAAAAAAATTCAAATTAGCCGGTCAAGCACGAATTTTATGTGACAAGCGTTTTATAACATCGATAAAATAAATTTTGTATAGCTACATAGTTTTGTTTATGCTTTCTTTTATATTTTCTTCATTTTTTACTCATTGAACTCTTTTGTATTTTTTTTTTATATTAAAAATGAACTGTAAACATTTAATTTTTAGTGTAAAAAATTATAATAGTTGAAAAGAAAAAAAATAATAAATAAAATAAATTTGATTAGAACCAATCAAAACATGTCATTTATATTGAATTAAGAAAAAAAAAAGCTTGTAAAATTGAATTGAAGGAATAAAGGAAGGAAATAAACATTTCCTCTTTCAATATTTTCAATATTTTTGTGATATTTATTTCGATTTTTTAAACTTTTCTCTCATTACAAGTTTTCTTGCGAGTTTTTTGAAAACATCGATGTAAATTTTTAATTTTCTGGAACCTCTAGAAAACTCATTTTAAAGAAAACTTTGTTTTTAGGTTTTGTAACCGATCAAGAGGGTCGGGGTCGCTCAACAGTAAAAACTATCATAATGTTACAATACAGTCGCTGTTGTTTTTCTGGTTGGTTGGTTGACGTGTTTTTCTGAATCTGATAATATTTTTTTAAAATAACGCATTTTAAAATTTCGAGGAAATATTTTTACAGATATTCCAATTTAGTCGTTTATTTTGGAATTGGCTTTAGTCCTTATTTTGTCGTTGTTAATTTCGAAAGATTTTCAGACTCTTTTTCATACTCTTTTTCTCTCTTTATTTTCATGAAATTTTTCTTTTGTTTTACGTTTTCACCTATGTTTCAAAGTTTACCTTTGAGTTCTAAGCTTTCTTGAAATAATGTTTGCTTCGAATTTACTACCTAAAATTTTATCTTTGTTGTAACCCTTATGTATATTTTCATTTATAGCATAAAGAAAAAAAATTAAAATTTTCAACTTATCCGATTTTATTTACAATTTCTTGTGTATTATTATAAATTTATTTGTTTACATTTCATAACAAATAAATTCAACATAAATAAAATTTTGTTACTTTACTTTGATTTATTCAATCACACACCTTACTTACTTCAAAATGTATACTATTATATATTAACAAAGCCCATATATGTACACACATATGTACATACATCATACATACATACAATATCTACTGAATCCTAAAAAACGAAGAAAATTTTCATTTTATTTTTTTAATGTGGTACAATTTATGTATTTATATATATTATTCTCGAGGGTCGTTTTATTGTTTACATTTTCCTCATATTCTGGATTCGTACTCAAATATTTACCAATCTAATTAATAATTACACAATATCTAAGTGCTTTGTTGTACCTACACAATATTTTTACCGTATCATTAATATTTTACCCATTTTTTATTAATATATACTTATAGATATATCTAATACATACTCGTACAACATGTGTAAAAATGTTTTCTATTTGTACCTATATACATATGTAGTATGTACCTATATATTGTATACAATAAACAAGGATTCAAAAAAGATTGACAATCATTAAGAGATACAAGAAGACTTTCACTGTCGTGTACAATTTAAAAGTAAACTAGAATGAGAGACTTACTACGTAAATTTATTTAATAAAAATCTGTTGTATACACAAGTTGCTCTGTTGCCAACCAATATTGATTGTTGTGTCGTGTTGTGGGTGTAAAAACAATACAGTAGAGAAAAATCAATACGAAAATACAAATACAAAACGTTTGATGTCAAATATTTTTTTTATTGTTTAAAATCAAAAAATTCTAGAGATTTGAATATTTTTTCAAAGGATACATTACGTTTTTAAGATACGTTTTTTTTAGTAAGTCTGAAATTAGGTGTGAAAAAAAAATATGTTCGAAATCACTTTTTTTTCTATTTTATATTTACTTTAATTAACTTGTTGATTACATAAAACTTAAGTCAAAAAAAAAAATCATTTGCTAAAACAGGTCATTTTTTGTTTTATTCTAAATTAGTGATTTAATGAAGTAATATTATGTTTAATTTTTTTAAACATTTTTTTTTTTTCAAATAAAACATCAACTATTTCATTAATTATGTTAGATTTTATTTTAGAAGACAAAAAAAAACATAATAACCTTCACATCATTAATTTCATTGACCCAAATTAAATGAACATACCACACTATATATAATAAACAAAAGACAACAAAATAAGAAGAATAAAAAAAAAGCATAAATTGCCGAAAAAACAAACATTCACAAACTCAAGCACACAACTTTAAGCAAAAACGAAGAAAAATATAAAAATCATATGTGGATCTCGTTTATCAACTCAACTTGACCAAATTTGGAATTTAATCTGTTTTTTTTATCTTATCTTATAATCTTTAATATTGTTGTATCTTATTTGTTAAATTGTATATGTCATTAATTATTATTTAATATGATGATGAAATATCAATATTACAATAAAATAACAAATAAAACAGAAGTAAAAAAAATAAAAAGAAGAAAAAATAATATACATACATACATACATACATATATTTTTAATTAATATAAATTTGAATATTTAATTTAAATTTATTTGACTTTTGAATCACTTTTTATAATATCCGTGTTATATTTTGGCTGATGTTATTTGAAATTTATTCAAAAAATAAAATCATTTATGATTATTAAAATCACCTTATGAGATACTTTTGTTACGCATATTTTATGTTAAATAGATACAAGAAAATATATTTTTGCAAAAGAACCTAATTAAAATAAATGATAGTAGATATATGCAGGACATTATTTTTTGTGGATGTTGATTATCAAATTAAATTTTTTCAAAGCTGTTTTAGTATCTTCAGTCGAAATAAATGAGAAATAAAAAAAAAAACACTAAAATACTGAATTTTAATAACAAATTTTGTTTTAAGGGTTAAAGTTCCATACATATATTTTTCAATTGCAAAACCAGGTAATTATTTTATTTTTCTTTTAAAATTTTTTGTTCTCTCAATTTCATAGAACAATAACTTCTTCTATTATCCTTTTGTTTTATTTTTTTTATTTATTTTTTCATCGTCATCTTGTTCATGTTGAAGGATATATTCCCATTACAATTGTTATACTATATTTGTACACGTACACATGTATGTATGATATGTTTAACATTTATTCCTTTTTCTTTTTCATTTCAAAATCCTTCTGTCTGTTGTCAAATTGAATGTCTTATGGGGATCGTTTTGGTAAGAGAAAAAAAACACGAAAAATAGAGAAAGAACAAAAATGAGCTTTCTTTATAAATAAAAGACAATATCAACAACTTACAACAATATACATATAAGTATGTACGTATGAATAGTTCATACATATGTATATACTGTTTGAATAAAATGAACTTCAAAAAGCTAAAGGTCAAAATTATCGAACAAGAAATAAAAAAAAAGGCTAATTTAATGAAGAAAAAAAAATACAATATACAACAAATAAATAAAATACTACAACACAATTGTGTTCTGTTATATAAAATGTATTGTTTTCGTGTAAATGTGCTTTAGATTCTAAAAGAAAAGTACTAAAATTATCTTCATTTTGTCGACGAGACATCCAATGGAGTGTAGTTAATAATAAAAAATATAAAAAATTAAGTGAGCGTATTTTCTGTATAATATAAGATAAAACAGTAACACATACACAAATTTATACAAGCATACATAATATATGTATGTGTATACCTACATATTCGAAATGTAAATACAATAATAAAATAATAGTAAAAAGTATAAAGAGTATGGTCCCCCCACATTTTTCGTTTTAAATCTTACAAGTATTTTTATAGCTATTAAAAATTCACAATCACAAATTTTCAGAATTATCTGTATGGGGTTAATAATCTGTGTGGGGCTAGGAAAAAATATTTTATACGGACTAAAGCCCCTCTTAAAAACGTGGTGGTATAGGTACTAGTAACAATCAATATGTCCACAGAGTCCAGTATCGTATTCTTTAACATGATCTTCATTATAGCTAAAAATTTTTTTTTATTTTTACCAAAGGAGATATTTAAAAAAAAATCCTTTCAAAAGGACATTAAAACAATGTCACTTTTCAAATATAAAACTAAAAATTGTCATATAACGAATTTATCTTTACAATCCCGTTGTGGAAACATTCTTAAAAAAAATAATAAAACTATTTAAATAGAGAACTTCCATAAAACAAAAAACATTTTGTTCTTATTAATAATGACTAGTAACGCAATATTGCTATATATGTATGTATATTTTTAACAGAAAACGATAGATACTTTCCATAGATATTTTTATCATTGTACAAAGACAATACACTAAAAGTAACATAATATTTTATTTTGTTTTAACTCTTTTTTTTAACAAAATGAGGACACGAGGAAGAACAAGGGAAATATCGTAGAAAACCCCGAAAAACCGGGGAATTGCCTCGGAAATGTCGTGGAAAAGCCGAGGATATACCGGGGAAATGCCGAATAAATATCGCGGAAAAACTTTTGGTCTTAGTTTAATTTTTAAAACGTTTGACATTTTTTGTTTTACTTTACAAAATCATAATTCAGTTCCGTAATAACTTGATGAAACTAATTGGACACTGGCGTTACAACATAATATGTCAGTTTCTGTAGAGGTTGGTAATTACATATAAATATACGAAGAGTTGAACCTATGTATATGTACTCATTATGAGTTACTATCAGCTGGAAAAAATATTCCCTATGATTCTATATTGTAAGAAGTTAGATACGCAATTCGGAAATAAAAACAAGTTTGGCAAATTAAAAGAACAGTCAACGATCGAAAATTCAGACTCCTTCAATTAAAAACTATGAAAATATTGCTATTTTCTGTTTTGTTTGGATATTATAAAGAAAAAAGAGGATTCAAATTAGATGAGACTTGTTGCACGCAATAACGAAAAAAAAACTTTCTTCTAAAGCTTAATTTATTTTTGTTTGCAATTCTACAAAACTCAACAGACTTCCAAAAATAATTATCATATTGTAAAAAATAATAATTAATTGAAATCAAAGACCAGAAAAAAATTATATCTACTCTATTTGGAACAAAACGTTAATTCACGGAAATAGTTTCATTAACAACAAATTAAAGATATTGTATTAATACAGAAAATAAAGTATTATATTGAAAAATAAAAATGCAGAAGGCCTAATTTTTTTTTTAAATAAAATAGAATACTAATTACATTGGTATATAGAGGATTATTACACAACAATAAAAAAAATTCATAAATAAGAAAAAATGCCACATTCTTTCCAAATGTCAAACAAATCTATCTTTTCCGTATATTGAAGACAGCATCTATAGTTACATTTGTTTTTTTTTTTCTTCTTTTTTTGCAATAAAAAATACTTTTGAAACAAGTTTAAAAAATGATGACTACTATTTGTTGTTGTGTTATAATTGCCTTATATGTACTTATGCTTATGAGAAAGTTATATCAATTAAAAAAAAAAAAGATCTTTCTATTATTCTTGTTCTGCTTTTCATCTTTGGTATCAAAAAATTTTACTTATTACATATGATATCTATATGTATAATTACCTGAATTGACTTTCTTTTCTTATCAGACTGTTATACATTACAATGTGAAAGAAAAAAAGAAAAAAAATGTATAATAAAAAGCAAATGAATATTTGTATGTATGTACGTACATGTGTACCTACTAAATAATAATGAAAAGTAAGAGAAAAAAAAACAGTCCATTGCATTCTATGGATAATTACATGTTGTCCACCGGATAAGACCACCTGTCTTTCAAAGCATTCATGACTTTGGATCATCATCATCGTCATCATCATTATCATCATCATCATCATTTTCATCGTCAAAGAAAAATATTATACAAACGCGTTTAATGTATCTTTCTAGTCGAGTTATGATTTTTTTTATATACATACGTACAAAATATCTATCTATAGAACCAAAAAAGCATAATCAGAAAGTCTTCAAAACTGATGATCATGATGATGGTAATGATGATGCTATGTATATGATGAAAAAAGTATCAAGTCGGAAGGCTTTTTCTTGTAATGCTTGTTTAAGAAATGATGTAACTGCAACTGTTTATACGCGTGCATCCTGCATTTTACTAACAAAACCAAAGTTTACCTTTACAATGTATGATATATGTATGTTGTAAAAAATTATAATTCTATAATACATACATATGCCATAGGCTTTTTTTTGTTTTGTTTTGTTAAGATCTAAGATGAGATTCCTCACAATGATAGCAAATCGTTTTTGATTACAGTACAAGTCAAAAAGTACATATTTGATCATAGATTCATCATCATCCGTATACAATAATGATTACAGCATCAGCAACAATAATAAAAAAGAAACGTAAAAAAAGAAAAAATAACAATTTTGTTTTTCGTTTCATGGATATGTGCGGGTATGTATGTATTTAAAATGTAATATTGTAGGTACACAAGCTGAAGAGAAAAAAAAGATACATTTTTACTTATAGTATAGTTCTTGATTACTTTAAGTTTAAAGTATGTAGACTGATGTGTAATGCAGCCACTATATACTAATAGCAATACAACATTTTCTACATTTATGTTTTTATTTATACATATAGGTAAAAGACCTGCATGTAACTCGTTCTTGATGGTACACATCATTCTTATATAGACTCAATTGTATGTACCTTATTTGTATATAATATATAGGAAACATGTAAATACAATATATTATATACAGAATGCAACATACATACATATGTACATGAATAATATGTGTTCAAGGCAATCGAAATGAAATATGAGATGGAGGTCAAAATAATGATAGATATCAAGAAATGATGATAATAATAATAAACGTACCTGCCTTGCAAACGTGAAGTTCATGTGCGGTGGCAGATGCGATATTATTTTTTTCTTAATAATATTCTGCATTCTAACGAGTATGTATCCATATAATACATAATATTATGTATCTTTCTTTATAATAAAAACGAGCATCTGAAAAGAATTAAAAATAAAATTATACATACATATTTTCTTTGTAATATTTTTTTAAATAAAAAAAAAAAAATCAAAATATAAAAAAATTATCTACATAATTTTCCCACAACTTAGGAAAAAAAATTAGATAGTTTTATATTTTAATATAAACTTTTTACATTTTCGGAAAGTTTGTACTTTGAAACAAAATCAAAAATAAAATAATCTTTCTTTGTTAATTTGTTTAACCGCAGGATATTTTCTGTAACAGGATGTAATAATCTTGCAATATTCTAATTTTATGGATGCAAATTAATTCTGTATATTTGAGTAGGTATATCTTTTTTCATCCTATTTTTTGTTGTTTTATTTTCTATTAAAAATTTTCTTTTTATTTTAATAAATACAACAAACACATTTGTGATTTTAGTTCTACTTTTGATTGAAATATTTTTAATTTTATCTTCAGAAAAAAAAAGATAATAGTCAAAATAAGTACTATACTATTTTTCTTTTTGGATGTCAGTATTGTACTTATGGAGGCAGTACCCGATAAGTTTTTTGCCTTGGTAATATTTAATTTAAAAGATTTCCCTCGATTGAAATTGAGATCTGATCACCCCACACACGAGACAGATTTATTCAAACAATTTGTGAAAGAATATAGAAAAGTATGCCTATATATTGCCTGTACTGACATCCAAAAAGAAAAATAGTATAGATTTTTACTTAATTTTGGCAAACAAATTTTTCAATGTGTCACAATTTCGAAAACTGAATTTGATTTAAAGAAGCGATCAAGACAATTTTGTAGAATTTTCACACTAAACAATTTAAATTACATTTTTTTAAATTTTTCCTCTATTTTTAGGATCACAAAATTAACACATGAATAAAGTAACAGATGGTGTTGTTATTTGTCTTTTAAAAATTAATTTTCTTAGTTGTTTACAAATCGTATTTTGATAGAATTGAGCCTTCTACCCCGGTTTAAAAATTGATTACAAGCATTGAGCGTCTTAAAAATTGTTTTTTCTATTTTCAGGTAAAAGTCTAAAAGTGAGAACAAAACAAGGACTACGAGCAAAAAAATAGAAAAAAAAAGGATCAAAGCTTCCACGAAAAGAAATATTTGAGTAATGTTTTTTTATTTGTTTTATTTAAGAAAAAACAAATAATTGTATCTCAGTAACGCACTTCTATTCCTTATACATATTTGTTATTTTTTCTTAGATTACAGCTTATTCTATTGTATTTTAGTACGAAGGACTTTTTCTTGTTAAATAAAAGTCTTTTCTATGAGAAAATCCAAAATCAGTTTCTCTAAAATTCGGTCTTTTATTACATAACATTTTTTTTTTGCACCTTTGTTTTTTTTTCACTTCAAAAATTTTCAAAAAACAAAGTAGGTACCTATAGTAATTTTGTTCATAATTATGAAATATAATTTATCCGTTATTACAACACAAAAGAGTTTTGTAATTGAAGAAGAAGAAAAAACTTAAATTGCAAAAATACAGAAAACCATGGAAAAACAAATTAATAAAACAAAAATACAAAAATTATTAACAATAACGTTAAAAAAAACCCCGGCCTATTATTTATAATTTTCTGTTTCTTATTTCCGCTTTTCTCTTTCGTTTTAGACCATAAAATATAAAATATAGTCAAAAAAAAAAAAAAAAGTAAATGTTTTCCAGATACTTATTTCCATTCAACTTCTGGTTTTTCAAAAACAAAAGACATCATCATCATCACGTATTTAACGCTTCGTAGTTTTTCACAATATTTCTTTTCAATAAAAACGCTATGGTTTCCATTTATCCCATAATAGTCGTACGTACAGTAGTACAGTCAGAAATAAAAAAAAAATACAAAAAGAACAAAAAACACCTTCAAATTGTATGTTCCACTCTTATAAAAAAATAATAAAAAATACCAGCTAATGAAACGAATGTTGGTTGAATTGTAAATCCAACCTTGACCATTGCTTGAACATGTTGAGTTTTTGTTTTCTCAATTTTCTGCCCCTTTGTGAAAGTAGTGCACTTGAAAATCAGTGTACAGGAAAATTCATAAAGCATAAAAAAAAATGTGTAAGGAAAAAATAAATAAGCAAAATGTGAAAATGTGAAGAACTAAGTATAAAGTCAAGGTTACAAATTTTCATTTTTTTTAATATATTTTGTATATGCTCTTGTCCACGTTTATGAAGCTTTTCACTTTTTTTTTTCATTTTCTACAGATGCAGCATTATTACAAACGAAGAATATACTTCTTTTTCAATTCACACAAAAAATTCAAACTTATTCGTTTAATAACCTCAGTATTTTTTTCTTTTTCTTTTTTATTTATAAAAGTGAATGAAAATGAAAATATACGGTTGTTAATGTAATAACAAAAAAAAAAAGAAGGAAAAGAAAAACAGAAAAAAAAAACAAATCCTGAAAAAAATATTAATCGTCTGCCACCCTCCTTTTTTTTTACACATGATTATCCTGAATATCACAGCTTTTTTTGAAATTGCATTTCTTCTCATCCTTTCATAATATATTTTTTTAATATTCTGAGTCATTCACAAATGGATTTTCTGCCAGAAAATTAAATGTTTGTACGGTAAGTATGTATATTTCAAAATTAACCTCTTATACCAAAGAAAATACGCTAGCAAATATATTAATAAAGAACAGGACGATGTTGAATGTAGGTAGGTACTAAATATTCTTCTTCTTGTTGTTTTAGAAAAAAAAGTTAGTAAAGGGATTATTGCATTGTTTTAAAGGTACTGATTTTATCTACAATTTATAAAGAAAAATACTTGAACAGAAAAAAAAATTGGCTGCAGATACTTAATTGATTTTGAAAAAAAAAATTTTTTTTTTGGTTCATATACTGATTATTTGGGAAGATTTTTGAGACTTTTTTAAGTGAAAAATGGTTTTGGTTCACTTAAAGGATAAATTTTGATAAGTTATTTTTTTTAAACCATATCCAATATACATATACATGTGATGTTCAATCAATATTCCACTTTAATCCTTTATTATTTTATTTGTTTTTTATATTTAATTTGAATTTCAATAATTCAAAACGAATTTTTAAATTTTTATTTGTTGAAATAAAACTCAAGATTTTTCAATTATGTACATGAATAAATTTTATTAATATATAGGTACATGTATATTATTATCCTTAAAAAATTCCTCACAACATAACCCTTATATTATATATTATCTATTTTTACTTATGTTGTAAATAATAAAGTCGTGGTAAAACTGCAGGGCAATAAATTAATCAATGCATTTTGTTAAATTTTTTATGAATATAGATTTGATGAGAGTAGAATCCTCGAAGAGAGCTTATTGTATTTGTTAATGTCCTTAAACAATTTTTTTTATTAATTGTCTGTGGTTCGATTCCCAGCCGAATCGAATGTCGTTTTTTCTGTTCCTTAGTCTATACTACAATTCTGTCTTTAATTTTTTATGAATATATAGTAAATAAAAGAAACCTTTGATTAAACAGCGGATTTTTATTAAACCAGAAACTAAAAGTCCCTATTGAATTTACAATGTAATTCATGCATTTGAAAAAAAATTGAAAACTGAAAGCTAAATACACAATGTCAATAAAATAACTTTGAATATAAAAGTCTGGAGAAAAAAAACTCGAGAGACACCATAAGCTTGGTTGGTTGGTTGGTTGCCGTAACGGTATTCGAAATCCTTCACATAACCTTAGGAAATTATGTTCAAAATACCGGTAGATCACTATATAACCATCCTGTTTCATTCAGGAATCGTATAATGTCTAACTTTTATTTCTCCAAGGTCCTTGAATGAGAAGCACCCCAATGCAATATCTGGATTCTGGAACCTTGCTCCGACAAGTGCCGAACAGTTGCAGAGATAGAAAGTGAGGGTTCCTCTCTCACTGGCTTCCCTACAACTACGACAGTTGATATTGAAGGGGAGATACCCATTTTCTTCAGTATACATATAAGCTTCATATTCAATGTTTTATACTAAAAACCAAACTGTGCAGATAGTTTAGAAAATTTCAAAGTTTCGATTGAAAAATTTTCTATACATAAACATTTAGTAAATCAATAACAAATATGAATCCAAAAGTAAATTTTATCAGTCATCTTGTTTATCGTCATAATTTCAATTAATATCAATATAAAAAGTCAATGAACACCTAATGTACGATACATATGTACATATGTACATACAATTATAATTATTTTGCTAATTGTAAAATCAACAAAAACTCGTGAAATATAAACACAGACTTTGTTTGTAGAATGTTATGAGAGAAAAGATTATATCTTGGCAGATGTTAATGATACCCACCATGTGTGTATATATTTTATATATTTATATAATATTATATTTCATATATCGTGTACGTGAGATTTGAAAATATTTATGTATTAAAATCAAAATAAAATATTTAAAAAAAACAAAAACAACTTCATAAATGAACGAAGTGTTAATCAAAGAAAAGTAAATTACTGCATTGCACATACTCGTATTTTTTTATTTTATTTATTATTACTTTTTGTTTAACGAATTCTTTTTCTTTCATCTCTTGAACAAATAAAATAAATAGTTAACTTCTTATATAGATTTTTATTTTTATTTTTTCATAACTATTCAACCATTACATTTCATATTTACTATATTGACAAATAATAATAAAAATATCGAACGTGCCTTACGACCATCGTCAGAGATTTGCAAAAATTTTCTTATATATACATACGATGATGATGACGATGATCATTATTATAATGATGATGATGATGATGTTTTGTTGTTTTTATTTTGTTCATATATGTATGATTTGAAAAGATACATAATATTGTTAATTTTTAAGAATTGCATGCATATTATACATATTAACATCATAATTCTCTAAATATATAGCAGCATTCGTTGTATATGTAATATTGTATCTTTTACATACGAGTATAATTGCATTGTGTACATACATGATGTAAATGACCAAAAAATTCATATTAAAATTTTATGACAAACCATTTTTGGGATTTTTCTTTAAATAATACAAATTGTTATGTAAAATGTTTGCTTTAGCTTAAGAGGAATGTAAAAAAGGCGACATATCATTATTATTGTTCTTATAATAATAAAATAGTAATGTCATGATATTGTAATATTGAAGAGCTATAACCTATAAGTATTTGTTTCTATGATACATAATATAAGAGAGATGTAAGTACTACATCCATCCAACATAGTAATTCATATCATATTTCATATACTTATATACATACATATGTATACATAAGTGTAGTATTTATGAGATTTGGTATACATATATCTTGAGTAAACTTCCTGAGGACAAAGCCAAATAAATATTATTATTTCAAACAAATTGTAAAGAGAAAAGATTTTTGTTTAATTCAAAATGATTTTCTTTCATAGTCACGTTCTGTAAATAAATTGGTCACCATCATCATCATCATCATCATCATCGTCATAACAATGTTATTTAAATACTAGATATAGTAACAACAACAATAAATATTGGTAGAAAAAAAAAACAAGAAGAAGAAATCATATTCTTTGGTTCTTTTTCCTGTTATGTTTTAATTTTTCACTTAGATTATTTCGTGCTTTTTTTCTATTTAGATAAGGTGTTTATTTAACTTTAACTTATTTATTTTGACAAATTCTTGGAAACAAAAAAACGTTGTTTTTTTAAGTTTGTAAACTTGAATCTACATTAAAGATGCAGTGACATTGAAGAACATAAAGAGCAAATACTTAATATGCGAAATCTATGTATGTAAAATCCTTTCAGTAGAATCCTTTTTTTTTTCTTTTTGTTTTTAGCGCTTAGACTCTCAAACGAAAACTTCATTGGTTCATGGATGTCTACATTTCTAGACAAAATTTTCCTTTCTATAAAATAATGTTCGCATATGAATTCTGAAGTTGAAATTTCGCCAAAATATTTTTTAAAGGCTTTATTTAAATTTTGAATGAAAGAAATCCACATATTAGGACCAAAGTTATGGGATAAGGTGCACATCAAAGCTTCTTAGAAAAAAAACTACGTTTTTCACCCGTAACTCCCTTCACTTACACACACACACACACACACTAATATAAAAAAAAGGTGTATCCCAATTCTTCAAAAGCTTTCTGAATTAGTGGATTTTATTGAATAAAGTTTACTTTGTACTTTTAAAAAAAAAAAAAAATTTTGTTCACAAGTAAATTCATTAATTTTTTAAAGGTTCTGTAACTAATGCCCTATATTTCTCTTACTTAAATGAAAGAATTTTAAAGAACTAGAAGAATGTTTTAAGTGATTATTTTTTTTTATTCGAAAAAAGCTAAAAATTTTATTATCAATTTATTGGAGTTCTTAAAGATATTGTAGCAAAAAATTAAAGTAAATATAAGAAAACTATGGGTGAAAATTGTGTCAAAGTTTAAAATAAAAAAACAGCAACAACAACAAAATGATTAATGAAAATATGATCTCAAAACCAAGAAAAAAAAGAAGAAAAAGTACATTTCAAAAGATTCTTATTCTATTTCTTCAACTTTCTTTATATTCAAATATTTAATAATTTAACCTACTTATAAGTAAACCAATGATTGTTATCTATTTTATTATAAAAGCTTAAAAATTTCCCATCTTCTTCAAAAAACAACATTGGATAAAAATAATAAAAAATAAACAGATTTTTTTTTCTTTTGACTTTGGTTTTGTAAGATTTCAAATTTATTGAAATATAAAGCAAAAAGTAGCTGCTTGCATAAGTTCTTGAGATTACATCATGTTTTTCTTCTTTTTGTTTTTTTTTTTCAAATAGAAAGAAGAAGAAAATAATAAATAAATAGAAAGAGCTTTTTAGTTGTATGATATCTAAAATGAAATCTTTCAATAATGGCATTGACTTGAATATATACTCACATATAACTGTAGGCAAACTATTAAAGATGATCCTTCAAATAAATTGTTCTTGTTGTTGAGTTGTCGTACTAAATGAAGTAAACGAATTTTACATAAAATTCAACTTTTCTATTGAATTTTTTTTTAGATATACAAAGAAAAAGAAAAGAAGATATTTAAAAATACAGATTATTTTTTGATTATGTTTGTAGTTAATACCCAATAGAAAAAGATTTATTTTTTTTCTAAGTAGGTAGTTTGTTTTTTGTCTTTATTTCATTTTTTGTCTGTTTATCAAAGTTTATTAAAATTTTTTTTTAAATAATTCTTTTTTTCCAATTAAAAGTCAAATGAGTTTCTCAAATTTTATCAAATCTGTATGAAAATTTTAAAAAGTATGTTAGTACTAAATTTAATGACAGGGTGACTCGACAATTGCGAGGAGTGTGTTATTAGAATGGCACGGTTAGTGTTATTTAGATCTTCGAAAGTAATCCAAAGACCGCCACGTCAACCAACCAACCAACTATATTGGAAAAGTTCATTTTTATTCAGTGTCATTACACTTAATACTTTTAATAGTAGTATACTAAGCTACTCATACTATACCCCAATCTATTATATGTGCAATGAGACGCTGGATAAAAGTGCCGGTGATGAAAATCAGAAACACATTTATGAAATTACTCAAAGAAGAAACAAGACAAAATATGTCCATAAGCGCTGTGGTGCAAATAATTAGTGGATAAAGTATAAGTTTAATCAGATATGTAGATGAAATTGTAAAAAAATGAAAATCTCGATTATTAAAAATTCGATAAAAGTTTGATCTAAATTATAAGAAAGCTGTCCTTAAGGTAAACCTTGTTTCAAATTAAGTTTACTTATTTTTTTAATTTTCTGGAAAATTCTCTCAAACTTTAGTTTTAAAATTTCAAAATTAAACTTTTCTTTTATGATTGTGGCTCGTTTTAAGCTGGATTATTTTGATTCTTAGAACTTTCAATTGAAAAAAACGTTCGTGTATTAAAATCAGGATGTTTTTTTCGAATACATATACTTAAAACAAAAAACATATATTCCGTACAACATGAATCAAATGAAAAATTCTTCTAAAACAGAATTTTTCATATATGTACTTAATTTACGTATGTAAATATTTAATTTGAAGCCGAAAAAAGTCCTTTTTGTACCTTAATGAAGCACATAAAAAAGAAATAAATTAAATTAAATAAAATTCAAAATCAAACTTCTTATTTCGGTTGAATTCAAGAACATCATCATCAAAAGTTTAATTACAACAAGAAAAAAAAAAAAAGAACAAAGATAATATTCTTTATATTCTGCATAGAATATTTACAAAAAAAAGTTAACGACTAGATTTTCAAAATTCAAAATTTGATTATTTTTACTCAAAATTTCGCCGTCTTACCAAAAATAAAAATTTTTTATTCCACAAAAATAAAAAAATTTCTTTAAATTAAATTGAGTTTTGCATGTTTTTTCTCTTTTTTTTTCTTACCAGATACATATACTACCTCAATATACCATCAATAACATGAAAGCATATTCAATTTTATGTGATCTGGTTTTTACGCTTGATTATATAATATAAATGTATGTACGAATATATGTAATATATTTAATCAAAAAAAATGTCTCCGTTTTTTTTTCCATATTTTTAAATTTTATTGAATACTACCAAACGAAGTCAAACAAAAAGTACAGCAAACATCATTTTATTTTCTATATTACTCAAATTTTTTTATTATTATTATTTTTCTTCTTATCCTTTTCTGTATGTACATATACAAATGTATATAGTAAAGTACTTCATCATATATGTATACACATATGTACGTTTTTTTTTTTTGTATTCTCCAAATGATTTTTAATACAAAATTCTAGACTAGAAAACTTTGTAAATATAATATAGCGAAAAATGAAATAAGTTCAATTCATGTATGAGTACATTGCGAAAAAAAAAAAAAGAAAAAAAACTAGTAAGAAAAAAACAAATATGCTAAGAAATAAAAAACAAAAATTGAATAAAATTTTAAGAATAAAAAAAAACACTAACAACGCAAGAGAAAAAAATATATAACGAAAATAAAAAAAGTTAAATGTATTTTTTTTTTTTTTGGAAAATAAATAGCATGACATGGAAAATGCATTTAACTTTCATATAAAAAATTCCTTTTTTTTGTACCGTTATTGTGTATCTATACACATTCATGTTTTTCCTTTCTAAAAATTTGTTATGTATATGAAATATTTTTTTTTTTCCATATAAATAATCAGAAAAAAAAAAGGATGTGGGTTGAAAAAGGAAAAAAAAAAAAGAACACACAGTACTTGACAAGGGTGGTGGAAATTGATATAGGGAGAAGAAAAAAAAACAAAATTCACATATTTGAAGTCAATGAAGTGGAATATTCTACACACTAAAATAAAAAAAAAATAAAAGTAAAATGCATTGAAATAAGCACCATATACACTTTAAGGATCCATAAAAAAAAAAAATAAAAATAAAAAAGAAAGCTAAAATATATTTATAAAAGGATAAAACCCTGTTTATAATATAATTTTTGAGTTAAATTAAATTTGTTTTGGTTCATATTATAGGATTTGGCTCCTTTTTTTTATTGTATCGTCATATAATGCTGATTTTTCTTTATATTTTTCTTTCTATAAATTTGAGAAATTTATGAAGGTAATATCATGACATGTTTTGGTTATTTATTATGAAAAATGCATTTTACGTGCTTGCATTTTGTAATACATACATATATTGACAAGGATGATGATGATGACGATGATGGTCGGATTTATATGAAGAAAGAAAAAAATATCAAAATATGTATATATGTGAAAGGATATTAAAGAAAGGAATAATATTGAGAAAATAAAAGCAACATTTTTGATTGATGAGATTTTTTACTTTTAATAATTCTATTTCAATGTGAAAAAAAAAATATTAAAAGAGAAAAAAAATGACAGAAAAATAAATTTTATTTAAAAAAAAAAAATTATAACTCAATTTTTGACATTTCTCTATTGATGAATTTTGATAAATTTTGCGATGTGATGAAATGTTATTCGACATTTTTATTATGAATTTTCTTGTGTGTAATTACAAAAATTGGCACCAAGCAAGAGGAGAAATAAAGGTCACCAAATGGTAGATCTATCACCTCTCCTATTTTATCTGTATTTGCCAACATTTAGTGGAGATACTAGTCCTTGTTGGACCTTAGTAAGCAACTCCAGAAAAGCACAAGAAGATAAAAGAGGCATAGGAACCTACTGGTCTTAAAGGTATGGACGTTGGACGTCTAATTTCCAATCTCCCTAAAAACTTACAAATTTGAGAGAAGAGTCCTCGGAGGGCTAAAATAAATCGGAAAAGACAATATACAGATGTGTTTTGTAACGCAGAATATCAGGAGTTTGTATTGATTAACCGTGTCATAAGAAATCATAAATGAAATAAAAAACAAAAGGACTTTTTGGAATTATGACACCGTACAAGAAGAACTTATACAAAATTAATAGATAAAGAGAAAATTTCGTTTTGATTCTTATATTCAAAGTACAAGTACGTACTCATTTTCTTCTTTTGGCGCTACAGCTCTGTGCTGTGTTTTCGCCTATACAAGTAAAGAAAAACACACTTTAATATTGGAAAAAAACCGTCATTCTTGAAAAATTGTTTTTAAGTAATAATTAAACAAACAAACAAAAAAAACCTTCTTTAAAATTTATTCTTAAAGAAAATAAAAGACATTATACAAAATTATTTCAAACTTCAATGAATAGCTATTCCCTGTTTTGTTATTTCTTTTCTTGTACAAAATTCTTATTCAAACAAAATTCCAACTGATTGTGTAACTAAGTAATAATTCTTAATTTTGTGAAACTCATTAATTAAGAATATTATTATAATTCAGTAATAAATTAATTACAATGTAGAATATATTTTATTATGCCCTAAATTTAAAATTCTTGTGATTCTTATCAGATTTTATCACTCTTTTACTACATATACATATACAGTCGGGTTCAAAATTGAGAGGACACTTGTTTAAAATAAGGTTTTAGAAAAAAAATTCTGATTTTTCAAAAAAATGTTTATTATAAATAATATTATGGAAAATAAAAATATAAAGATAGACCAATATTTATGATCACTAATAATTAAATTCATTAACCGTTAGTAATTTAAAAAAATAATTGTTTTGAATTCATAAAATCCAAATGTCCTCTCAATTTTGATCCCGACTGTATGTATATACGAAAGTATCTATACACCATCCACCATAGATACAATATTATTCCCCTTTAAATAAATAAAATATTCTTTATGAATAAATTTTCGTATTTTCTTAATTGTATATTTAAAGTCAATTTGTTTTCAACAGCAGTTAATATCTATGAAAAAAACAAAAATTCAAATTAAAACTTTTGTCGCCATTTGAGACAAATTTTCAGAAAAAAAAAAAAAGAAAACTAAATCTTAAAATAAAAAAAAACAAACACCAAATTTATGATTGAAATAAAAAAAATTAAAAAGAATATTTTTTCTATAATTTTTATGTAATCTAGCTATTTAGAAAATTTAAGAATATGTTTATTTTTTTTTCATTTTTTAAATAAACGAAGGATGACCCTTTTATTTTATTTCACATAATGAATTTACGACACCAGCAATTCATAAGTCTGAGATGATGAGAAACCATGAAAAGTCTTCGGCCTATAAAAAAAAATTGAGGAAATAAAAAAATCTAGAAAAATATTCTTCGAGGTGGGTCAACGTTGCTGCTGCTCCTACTTTTTTTTTGTTTTTGTTTTTTCTTCATTTTAACAATTAAATGTTATACCCTTTCAACAATAATACTTATACATAATTTTATGTCAAATTTTTTGTGTAATAAAATTTTAATATTTTATTTATGATTAGGCTTTTCTCTTGAAAATGTAATAATTTTTAAATTAGAGAGAAAAAAAAAAAAACAAAATTAAGCTACTTCAATATTTCAATTATATAAATTATTATATGAGTTTTACTGATCATTTTAATGACTATTGAAATTTTTATATGTATAAAAAGGTGAAACACACACGTGTGAACTGTTTATTTCAGCATTATTTTATTTCAGTGTTGACATTTGAAATTTCCAGAAGAATTTCCAGAAGGATGATTTTACAGTTGTTTTGAAATAAAAGTAAGTATTTTGGTTTTTAAAATTAAAAAAAAAACTGAAAAGTACTCGAACAAAAATTAAAAAGATCCGCTAATAACTTTCTCAAAAACATGATGAATCTAGGATTTTTTTCAGATTCTAAATTATACAGAGTGTTTAAATGGTATCCTTTTGATGGGTGATAACGGAAACACCCTGTATATACATATGTACTTGCACATAGTATATTAAATTTACTGATATCATAGAGCTACATTTTTCGAGACACATTCAGATAACAAAGTATTTTGAGGATTTTAAATTTTGTGTAATAATTCAACAATCTGCATCAAGATACACAAATACAGCAACTAGAACAAATAAGGATGGCAACAATGTTCTATACCTACTTATTTTATAGTATATGTATAGTATTTCACTGCATCATAATCATATTCACGTTTATTACGTTAAATGGATGACAATGATGACAATATCCATGATAAAATTTTTTCCTTTCAGTTTTTATTTGATACCTATACACATTTTATTATTGTTTATTTTTATGCATTATCAATTTTATTTTTTACTTTTTTTTTTTAAATTTATTACTTTATTTTTTTTTTAGCTGTTGTTCACTCCATAAAATATAGTAAGTACATTAGTTTGTATGTTGAAAATTTTTAAATTAAGCACTTTTGTTTTTTTGTTATTTGAATAGATACATTATAAAAGATACTCGCATACAATTAATGCATGTCTACCCATCATCATATTATTATTGTATTTAAGTACTATTGTATTTATGTAGATATGTATATTCATGTATAGTTAAAATGCTGTTAGATGAATATGTCTGGCTAGACTGATATTAAATGCTCCTATAATATAAAAAATACCATAATAATGTAGCAGACGTTAACGTGAGCATATAGTATAATAAACAATAACAACAACATACATGTGCTTTACACCCAACAATAATGATAATATGTAATTATAAAACTTGAATGGACCATAATATTAAAAAAAAAAGATGCTGATAAGTCATTTTTATAGTGATTTTTTTATTATCAAAAAAACATTAACACATATAATGTACACCAGACGACTCAATGAAAAGCAAACTTTTTTGAATGTTTGTTATTTTTTTAAATTTTGATTAAACTTTTTTTTTTCATGAATTTTAATTTTTATTGAAAAATTTAAACAATGAGGATTTCAAAGACAAACTAATTATATGTATGTATCGATTGGTGCAACAGATAGAGGTGAGTCAGGACATCATACCCAAGTTAACTTGAATTTTCTGGAATGCGAACCACTAAATTTTTGGATAGAGAATAAATTTATTCCTATGATAGGGATGTATCCAATTCAAATGAATTGGTATTTTACTCATAGCTGAATGAACTTGGGCGAATTTGAACTTGAAAACTATAACCTCAGAAGCCAGATCTCTAGCACTACGGCCACTGACCGCCTTAAACTAAATTATACATATGTACATATTCTATGTATATAATGTACATAATGTGTATCACTTAAACGATTTTCTATTTGTCATTTAAACTAGATATGCAATTTTAAAAGGACTCCACTCCATTCACATAATGTTTAATTGATTTACAGTCTTTGCACTGGTCAATACTATGGTATAACGGTACTATATTGTGTCTTAAAACTCGGAAGTGTTAACTTTCGTATATGGAAACTAAAATTGAGAATATCTCGAAAGACCTATGAACTTTTTTTTTGCCTTGGCAATTCGTTTATTTGGGCAGCTTTTTTCTCGAGATACTTTTTATACCTATCGACTTTTAGGACATGAGTTTCAAAAAACGTACTAAAATTAAAAACATCTAACACAGTAGACATTTATCTATCGTTCTGTATTTAAAATGATGCGTTTCTATGTTTTAGTAAATTAATTAAACATGAATACCTATGTTTTTTTTTTATTTTTTTTTCTTGACGTAAAATAATTAATTTTTTAATATTTTTTCCAACTTTATAGATAAATTTTATGCATTAAAAAAATTCGTAATTTTTTCTTTTTTAAATTCATTAATTTTTTTTATCTTTATTTATTTAATTTAAATTTTTTTTTTAAATTTGCATTTTGCTATAATAAATTTCACACAGAGAATGGCAAGTCACTCAATCAAATTATTTTACGATAAACGGATGTACATTGTAAACGTATCCGTTTTGATTCATTTTTTCTGCATAAAAATCTTTTATTTCTGATTGTACACAAAGATACCAATGCACTCAGGTATGTGAATTTTACCAAAATTTGTAAATTAATTTTTAAAAAAAATATATATATTGTAGAATTTTCTCATAGATATAAATAATGTTGACCTCTTGCTGTGTAATTAAGTAATAAAATTAAAGTGAAGGTATTCTGAAGAAGATATTGCGGCTTTTTTTTATTTTTATTTTTTTAAGAAAAGCAAAGATTCTTTTGATTGCTAATGAATGCAATTTAAAAGATAAATTCATTTTATTGCAAGAAAAGAAAAGTCATTTTTGTTTGTTTTAATGTAAAAAAAACTGCAAAAGATCTAAAGAGAATTATCATATCTTGTTTTTTTTATTTTTTTTATGGATAATCTGTGTAAAAAATTAATTAGTAAATTCCATTTCAGATAATTACAATAATTATTTAATTAGAATTAATTTTTTTATATTATTTTTATTAGTAAAAATCTGATTTTTGTTGTTGTTAATTTAAAATTATAAAAGAAGAATTATAGATATCTACAAAAATTTAATCTAGTGTGCAAAACTTTCTTCAAAAAGAAAAAGTATCTTCGTATTATGAATTTGTTTTTTTCATACACTTGAAATTCTAATAAATTAATCATGTAGCTAGTTTAAAAATCACCTTCAGCCGTTATTACACTTAAAGATACATGAAAAAAAAAGTTTAATTTAAATTCAATTCTACCTTCCTTTCTTTTTTTTCGTTTTCCTTGCTTGTTAAAATATTTATGAAGTCCTCCTTACACTATAGAAAATGTTAGAGATAGTAAATTGTGTTAGTTTATTTTTTTTAAGTACTCGTATACATATACATTTAAAATTTATTTTATTTTATTTTCTATTTTCTTAAAAGATTATTATTCAAATTAAATGCAGATGTCTTTATTGATAAATTTTTAGATTGATGTTGCATGCATAATTAATTTTCATATGACTTTCTGATTCATAGGTATAGATGCAATATCTTTAGTTAACATTAATACATACATCATGTAGTGTACTTGTATCATCTAAACACATATGAGTAAATGTAAAGATTTTTTTCTTCTTCTTTATACCTACTATCGTTTCCTATTATTAAGTATGTTTCTTGTTACTTATTTTTTACTTTAAAACAAAATTTACCATATAAATGACAATTTTAAAAGACCTTTTATAATTTCATGTATACATTACTTCATATTATGTACCTACATACTTCGATATGAGATGTATACATGAATACCTTTATACTATAGTTACATGAAAATTAATGGTTTTGCTGTGATAATAATATTGTGTAAAAGAAATATTAAAAAGGAACGACAAAATGAATCTCACATATATGTATCTATTATATATTTATATAAGCTTTATTTGATTACTTCTAGGCTGCTTTTATTGTACAAAGTACAAAGTAGGTACCTACTTTTATTAGAACGAATCAAAAACAACAAACAAATAATATAAAATTGCATATTTTGTCTCTATATGGATTGTTTTTTGTATCTTAGATACTTTGTACATTATGATATGTAAGTGTTTGTTGTTTTGTTTTTCCTTTAATTTTTTTTTTAAACATATAAGTATAACTTCCGACATATAATATGATGTTCATTGCACAAATAGGCATGAATATTTGATCATCATCGTCGTCATCATCATCATCATCATCATCACAATGAATCGTGTTTTTACAACACGAATTAAAGGCCAATTCTATTGTTGTTTTGACGACAACTTGATTGCATGTACACGAAGGAATTACCTATTCGCTATATGTATGTTCCTTTATTATGCTTTTTTTTTTGGTTTTCCTCCTTTAATTCTTTATTTGTTTTCATTTTTCTAATGTGTGTGTGTGTGTTATTTTCCACAAAAGTAAATATGTATATATAAAGATATTCAAGCCTTTGATACGATATAATAACCATTTATTATATTGGGTTTCTTCCACGTGATTATCATAGTCTTGTACATTTGACCTGTTGGTAAGACAATTTTCTTTCTACTTTATTTATTTTTAAGTTTTTTTTTTTTTTTTTAAATTTTGAAAGAAAAAATTTGAATAATAATTAATTGAGCTGTGACTTTTTTGTGGGTGGGTGGAAATTGTGGGTGGTATTAAAAGATTAATCAAGTCAAAAAATAATTATTTTATCGTTTTTTTTTTTTTCTTAATTTTTTTTTTCTTTAATCAAAAATACTCCTTTTTTGAATAAAACAAAAATTTATGTATTTTAAAATGTTATTAGACATTTTATTAAGTAAATGAATGCGTAGGATAAAATTAAGTACGTTTTGTTAAATTTTTTTTCAAAAGATATTCATATATCAAAAATGTTTCACAATCAATCATTGATTGTGTTGAGAATGTATTTTATGTGGATTTCTGCAAAAAACAATAAAGAACATAAAATAATACCAATACACATAATTTTTGATTATTATTAACAATAATTACGGAAAATTGTGATGAAAAGGTATTTTACATGCATCAGTTTCCATAGATATATATGAAATGTCTATGGTTATAAGCGAAATAATGATGATGGGAGTGCCATAATCACCATTTAAAGACAAGAAAAAAAAATTCTTTTTGATTATGGATAATACATCCCAATTTAGTCATAGGTTAATTCTCTCTAGTTTAGTTTTCATATTTTTTTTTTCAGAACTTACATACATAGAATTAATTTACAAATTCAATAACATTAAATTATATATACACACACGTCATTTTATATAAAAGCTTAAATGTGTTTTAATGCACTATTTTAACGTACTGTATATCTCTTAGTTGCATTTAACATAGAAATAATTATAAAAAATTTCTCACATCATTATTTATCTTCATTTTTTTTCTTTCTAATTGTGTTATTCAAGGGTGATACATAAATAAAGCAAACAAATTTTTAATACAGAACATTATTTAAATATACACAACATTTTGTATTCTTAAGATACAATAATAATAAAAAAAATTAAGTATATCCAAGCTAATAAGGTGTGGGCATACATATACAACTTAGAAAAAAAAAAATTTAACTCTTATAGTTTCTGACACTATGAGATGCTGATATGTTTTTTTTAAATTTTCGTAGGTGTTGAATAATGTTTGCTTAAAGAAAATAATAATAATCAATATTATGAACGATACCCATAAAGATACTTTATTATATATGTACCTATGTAATTTAACACAGAGAGTTAAGAAAAATACCATATTGTTAAAAAAATTTTTGTTATTGTTAAGTTCTTTCATTTTCAAAATAAAATAAAAAAGCAAAAATCAAAATATGTAATTTTGTTATTATGATTAAACTCATTGTGTATTGTTATATTTCGTTATAAGTACTTCGAATAAAATACGTGTGTATGAATATTTTTGAATCGATTATAAAATAAATACTTATGTTAATAATTCATGTTAAATAACAAAATTTAAAAAAAAAATATTAATAACGATATTTATTATTCATTGTCATGGCAAATAGCAACAACAAACTTTCAGATACCCAATCTATTTTTCATGTACAAAATATTTTACATTGTTTTGTAAAATATCAAATATTAAATTAAGCTTAATTCAAATTACTATAAGAAAAAATATATTCAATTATAGTAATAAAATTAAAAATACATAAATTAAATTTGTTTTGATAAAAAAAAAAAAGTCATCGTAAACGTCCATCTTTGCCCAACAGAAAATATATAATACAATTCTTTATCACGACAAGGAAAACCGCACAAAAAATAACAGGAAACTTTACCTCAGCCCCCACACTCTCCTGATATTGCACCATCGGATTACCAGGTCCTTTCAGGTCGCTACAAAACATTCTTGATGAAAATGAGTACACAAATTATGAGGGTGTCCAAATGGCAGTGGAAGACTATTTTGCCTCCAAAAAAGAGAGGACTTTTTTCCAGAAGGATAAGCTGCCAGAAAGCTGCCAAATAGTTTTAACTAACGAAGCAAACTAAATTTTGGATTGAATTTTAAATATAAAGTGTAAAAATAATAAATTCGTTTTCTTTTCAAAAAAAAAAAAAAAAAAAAAAACGACGGAACTTTCCTACATTCAATTTGATTTGATAAACAAAAAAAGTCCAAAACAAAAGATAAAAAATAAATAAGATTGTTATTTGCTTAGTGAGTTTTTTAACATTGACAATTTTTTTCTAATTTCGAAACTATCTACACTTTTTTTTTGATTTTTTTTTGTTTAAATTTTATTTTAAAAAAAAGGAATTTTGAATTTTCGGAATAAAACATAAATTATATGTCGGGTACTTTCAATTATAAAACGGTAACTGGATTCATTTTAATAGTACCTTTTACATATGTACATACGTTCTAAAAAACAAGTAAATTAATTCATTGTATTTAATCATACGAAATTCCTTATAAACAGCTTTTCAAAAATTTATAAATTTCATGAGAAAAATAAAAATTTCGTAGAAATGAATTTCCATTCTTAAATTTTCGCATTGTATTAAATTTCATCGTCAGTTAAATATTAATTTTGTTTAAAATTATAGTATAACACCTCCTATCATATAGAACATAGTAGAATTTTATTCATAATTCCACCACACACACGTAATTATTATTGAACAGAATAAATAATGGAATATCAATTTACATTCCAATGCAGCCATTATGATTGATTACCCAAATTTTTGATTTCAATTTGAAGTGAAATTCTCATTTTAAAATTTTTTCGTATGTTTTTTTTTTTTCTGGTATTGTAATTGTTCTTTCATTATTTCAATTTTTTATGCATTACCAGTTTTGTTCATATTTATTTTGCAACAACCACTAGTATACAATCAAACGATGTGTTATACAAAATTCACATTATAATATGCGCCAAACCAAATTATATAAGTACGTACATATCTACAGACTATAGACAATACTATTTATGTACATATATACATTTTGCTATCGTCTGTTGTATATGCAAATTGATTTTAAATGAATGCTATAAATTAAATAAATGTTCTACTATGTCGCACGTTTATCTTCATTGCTCTATATTTTTTGTTATAAGTTAAAAAGGCAAATTTTTAACTCATTTTCCACTGAACTAGACCAGAAAATTTTCATGAATATAAAATACAAAAATTTTCATATTCAAAACTTTATTATGTATCATTGAATGTTTTTATGTACATGAAATGCACATCGTATACCCGCAATTTAATAAGTAAAAAGGATTGTTTTTGGTTGGTAAAGTTTATGCCGGTATGGTAAGTGTACCATAGTGATGAGGCTGTTCATTTTCATTTTTTTCTTCTTTTTTTTGTTGTTGTGATATTGCAACGCGCACACATCACTAAAAGAAAGCCCACAAAAAATTAAAATTTTATCATAGTATAATGTGTGGTAAAATTCATTTTGTCGGCATTCGTTCATATAAGAAAAAAAAAAGGAACACATTTGTTTCTCGACATCCCATAGACATCCTGTGAGTGTTATTAATTTTTTAAACACTAAACAACCAGAAATTTCATTAAGAAAAATATTAAATTTAAAACAACAAAAAACGTGTTTAAACGTATTTCTTGTCGAGAAAAAAATAATTATAGAAAATTCAAAATGATTTTTTCTCCAACGAAAAAAAACTGTTATTTAAAAATTTATAAAGTCATACACAATAAACGATCTCAAATATGAAAAGGACACCGAAAAAAAAACTGCTGATTCATGTAAATTTTTACACTCTGAAATTTATTATGTTTTTTTGTTCCAAAAAAAAAAAAAAGTGAAAGAACAGCAAAATGAAATTTTTTCCCCCCGAAAAAAAAAAACGAAAAAACGAAAAAACAAAAAAAGACAAGTGAACGACATAATTTAAATAATAAGGGACATTATTAACATTGAGTGTATTAACGATAAGAATATACAAGAAAGATATGAATAATTTATAACAATCAACTTTATTAATGAATCCAGATAATAAAGTTAACCATCCGCAAGTATAATTTTTTTGTTATCCTTCTATAAAATCGTCTCTTCCTTATAGCGAACAAAAGTCTTTATATACATATTATGTACATACATATAGATACATTGAAATTTGAAGCAGAAAAAAATTTAGTTTAGGATCTATAATGTTGTCAAAGTAATTGTAAATTTAAAAGTTTGGTTTTTTTTATACTCTGGCTTTTGTATATTATATACTTTTACATAAAATATACTATTTTTTGTTGTTGTTGTTGTTGTTGTTATTATTATTTTATGCAGTTACATTATAAAACTTTTTTTATTCAAGAAGGAAAAAACCTTGTTGTTTTTATTATTCATTTTTTTTATGTCAATTTTGTTTATGTACTTTTGATTCCATGAAAATTAATGATAATCCTTATACAAAGCCATAATATGTGATCCTTTCAACAAAAAAACAAAACAACAACAAACAAAAAAACGTTTTTATGACTTTTTGAAATTTGTTTTTTATGTATTAAATTTTTTTGATTTCGACGAGAAAAAAAAAAGCTAAAAAACATATAAAATGGAAATTGCATATGAAAAATCAATTCATATTTTATGTTTTTGCATTTTATTCAATATTTTATTATTTTTTTTATTTTAGAATTATTTTAAAATAATTTTGCAATAAAAATACTCATAAAATTTTTTTTAATATGCATTTTATATTTTATATATTGAAAAAAAATAAAAATAAAAAATAATTGTAAAAGAACATAAAAATTCAAATTTTATAACCGTAAATATTACAAATAAGTCATTTTTAAAATATTTTATAAATATTGTAGTTTTGTTTTCATTCAAAAAAAAAAACAACAAAAATGCAAATGTTTGTAAAACTCGTACAAAATTCTGACTTTTCAGTTCAATTTAAATGTATGTATATGTAGATTCTTTAAACAATCTTTTTTCTTTTGGCAAAAAGTAGAACATTTACCACTTTTCTCTTTCACCATCATCAGATACATTCTAAATTGTAGTGTTTAAACTATAAGTGCTCCTCACAATCACGTCGAAAGGATAAATTGGAATTATCGAAGTCTCATGAGAAATATCGATGAAGAAATATTTAAAAAAAATATACTTTCAATGTCAGACAGTGAGATAATTTCTGCAGCAGGTACTTACATACCAAATTTTTTCGCCTGTGAGGCATCAGTTTTAAGGACACATTCATTCTTATGACCGTGAACTTGATTTGATTTTTTTTACTTAATAAATTATTGAATCATGAAAAAATTAGAAGTCTTCAACCTGTACTTTATATATTTATTGTAACACCCTGTATTTACTTAATATTCACGATCGCAGAATATAGATATACATTAACTTCTTTATCTACACGTATATGTATGAATTTTAATGTCAAAATCGTAAATATTAACCTAAAGGCTTTTTTTCAATTTTTCATTATTATGACTGCTCTGATAAGCAAAACAATTAATCATTTTAGATAAATTATTCTTGAAAAGTCCTTTAGTTACCTCACTTACAATACGAGTATACTATATATGCTAACATTAAATGAGCATCTGTTTTTGTTTATATTGTTCATCTGAAACTTGAAGTAGATATTTTAAGTTTCAAAATCACTTTAAAGTTTAAAAGATTCACAATATTAAGTATGTACTCTTGTTAATTGTATTTCACCGTACTTTTTCAAGTTATTCAGGCGTTGAATTTAGAAACAATGAAACTTTAAATATGTATAACGAAAATTAAATATATACAAAAATTTGTTTTGAATAAAAAATAAAAAAAAAAAATAAAATAAAAGACATAAATTTATTGTAATATCTGCAGGCATAATTTTATTTATTGTTATTAATCTCCGTTATTACGTAATTATTTTAAAATATCTTTGGAAAAAATAACATTTACATACACGAGTACATAATATGTATCTACATTATGTAGACACATACAACTTTTGTTTAACTTGTTTCATAGTATATTTTTTTTCTGTTACATATTTAAAAAAAAAAGTAAAAATTATATCTTTTCAAATCCTTTCATACTCTTATTTTTTCCAAAGATTTTTTTATTTTTTTTCTATCACCTGCTGAGTGCTATATGACTCTAAAAAAAAAAAATCTAAACATTGTGTTATGATACTAATAAATCTCTTTCAAAATGAATGATTTGTTTGCATTCGTTCTTGACCGATATATTTTCACTTTAGTCATCATCAATAACAACAACAATCATACAACAATAATAATAATTCATAAATATATTCATTCAAAATTATTATCGGTTATTTTTTTAAATAAATTTCAATTTCAAGGAGTAATTTTGTCACTAATTATAATTATGACTTCAATTTTTATTTATGTATGTATGTTTTCTTTTACTGTTACAATAGGTATATTATTTGGTAAATTACATAATAATTTAATGAATTATGTACATATTGTGTATATGTACACTAAAAATAATGTAATAAATATTCATGTGCATATTAGCAATTAACACCTGACAAAATGACTCTCCTATGATGTAAAAAAACAATTTTTTTATTTTAAGAAAAATTTTTAAAAAAAAGAAATCTTTGGAATCTCTTTAATATATTTTTCACTTATTGGTGAGTATTTACAAATCTACATAGATACAATACATACTCATACCTGTACATTTATTGAATTTTTTCATGTAAAAAACAACCGCAGGTGATCAATCAGTTTATGTAGTAAGTATATTATAGATGAAGATGAATATATCTATACATATTATATAATATGTTTAGTTGCTGTATTCGATGTTACATTATTTACTTCTTTTTTTCCTATTTTTTTCTTTTGAATGAAATCTTTTGCAAGTACCTAGTGTGATTTATGATCATCAATTAAAGTCATTTTAAATGGTTTTCGTGGCTTTTAATTATCATTAAAAGAAATTGTGATGTTTTTTTTTTTAAATTTCAAGAGATGAAAATCGATTTATTCGATCAATGAATATGAGAATAACCAACCACATGTAATATATGTACTATTGTACCTACATACTCGTATATATACTAATTAGATTAGCTGGGGTAACTAATTTATGATGACAAAGAATAACGAAAATTGCAAAAAAAAAACC
Source organism: Bombylius major (assembly GCA_932526495.1). Lineage (NCBI taxonomy): Eukaryota > Metazoa > Arthropoda > Insecta > Diptera > Bombyliidae > Bombylius > Bombylius major. The sequence goes on from OW052043.1 coordinate 52,663,885, forward strand.
TGATGATTACCATTTTATCGATTACTATTAGCTTAAAAGGTGCATACAGTACATACTCTTAAATAGGTATATATTTTCCTCTTCTCTTTTTTTTTTTGCATGTGTGTTATAAACGTGTTAATTGAATTTTTATATTGGCGAGAAAAAAAACATTTTTTTACATTATTCCTTTTTATTTTTTTTTATTTTTAAATTTCGCAATGTAGGTAGGTATGTAATTTAAAAATTAAAGTGAAATCGATATTAATTGCCATATGTGAGATATAAAGTTCAAGTCTACTGTATATATCTGTTACGTTTTGGTGGATCTGATGATGTATTATATTTTTAAAACGTTGAATTGAACATTTTGTGAATATAGATACGATTAAATTTTATTAACGTGAAATTTCTGATAATAGTAACAATAAAATGTTAATAATATCATAATAACAGTCAATTTGATTATGAAATAAAATATGCACAATTAAAATATAGTTTTATTACGTAAAAAACGAAATTTCACACATATGATCTATGTGATTATGAAAATATTTATTCTATTATATACGGTATTTTACACATATTATTAACTTATGCGATATCATAACAACTGACCCTTATAAGATGCGATTACAAAACAAGATGCACATACTTAATTGTGAAAGTAATCAGGGTATAATTAAAAATCTATTAGTATCGATGTTTATTTTTAAAGTGATGAAAGTTCATCTATCGTAGTTTTGTTTTAAGTTTATTTGAAATCTTTTATTACATCTCATATACGTGTTGTTTCTAATAAAAAAACCTTAATTTCACAACCCCTTAATATACAAATTCCAATATAATTTTAAAATTATAAGAAAAGATATCTCAATAATTTTCATTTAAAATTTACTTTAACTAATTTTTCCATATAAAGTGGACTTAAATCACTTTCAGAATAAACGGTATACCTACAATTATTTTAAATAAATATACTATAAATGTAGATAGTTTGGAAAAATTAGATAAAAATAATTATATATTCAATTTTACAATTTTCTATAAATCTCAGATTAGAAACGATTGTCTGATGCATAGTTAAAATAAGGACTTTTCATTGTGTTTTTTTTTTTTAAATTTTATTATTCTTCGTCTCAGTCAGGCTGAGAAAAATCTGCCAAAAAAGCTTTAATATTTAGAAATAAGGAAAACGAAAACAAGAAATTTATTGAAACAGCCCGTCGTCCTAATTCAAACAGGACATTTTTATATAGGTACTTCGAAAATCTCAACGTAAGTATTAGAAACAGTTTTTTCTTGTCAAGTTAATGCTGTATTTTGTTCTCAATTTTTCCACAATTTTTACCATATTTTTGATTGAAAACTTCAAAAAGTACTAAGAGTATCCTTTTTTAAATAGAAAATTAACACGTTTTCATTTGATTGGCGCCGTACCTTATGCTGAAAATATTTTCTTTAAAACTTGAAAATTTCAACTTTTTTTTTATTTTCAAAATTTCAAGATTTTCTGGTAATTAATTTACGATCATAAATATGTTGTAGCTATTTTTCAGACATGTAAAGCTTTAATCTTTTTGTCTTTAATATAAAAAATTAAATGTATTCGCTACGTTTTAGTTGAAAAATTGAAAACTAAATAAAAAAGCATTGTCTTTAGGTCAAATATGCAAAAAAAATTGTTTAAAAAACACATAAAAAATCAAGCATAAGAGCATATAACACTATTGAGATAGTTACATAATATGAAAAATTTGCGGTATAGCATACTCTCTTTTTTTTCCTTTATTTTTTTTAATTCAACCATTAAAATATTTCAAACAAAAAATAACAAAAATCTTGTGTTTTATTAGTATTTTTGTTTATATTTCTTTTTTTTTCTTTTTGTATTTTAAATTATATTATATACATTATTACATTGTTAGTTTTGTTTGATGACTTTTTCGCTAAATTACGAACATATTTTATAACCATAATAGTACAAGAATTATGTTAAAAGAAAACTTTAAATTAACTATAAAAGCAACAAAAACATAAAAAATTTTTTAAATAATTATTTTTTTCTGGTTTATTTGTACTCAGTCATAAAAAAGTTTGTTTTCCACAATTACAATTGTTTTCATTCAATGTTCTCACTACAATATTATAAAGTCGAAAAACAAAGAATGGAAAAAAAAACAATAAAAGACGTAACAGAAAAGAAGAAAAAAATCCTTTAACATGAAAAATAAAATCCGAATATAAAGCTAAATTATGGCTAGAAAAACTTTATCGTCCCATTTTGTTAGAAAAAAAAAATAATAAAATAAATAAAAAATTTAAAAAATTTTCATCAGAACCACAATCTCATTTCAAAATATTTTTAATATTCGGGCAAAATTTTCGCAAGGGAAACATGAATTCATACCGAAAAAATAAAAAAATAAATAAAATATAACTATGTATGTGGTTTAAAAATTTTCAGTGTGGTCCTTTTATATAATGATAAGGACATTTTTACGAAACTCATCATAATTTTTTTTTCTTCTTCTCTTTTACGGATTAATGAAATAAAATTAAAATAAAAAAAAATCTTTTAGAAAAAAAAAAGTTGTACCTGCAAGTGAATAAAGTTTCTCAAAGGATATCGTCAAAAAAAAACTTATTTTTTATTTACAAGGAAAAACGAACAAAAAAAATATAAAGATTATTTTTTTATGTGTCAATAAAAATTATTTGAAAAAGTAGTCAAAAAGAAGGAAGGCCATGTATTCATAAAGTTTCGGCTTTCCTTTTTTTTTCTTTTTCTTTGTATCAGCTATATTTTGAATTTTTGTGGTTTCATTAATTTAATACGAAACATCAGTTTTAAGGACATCTTTTTTTTTTTTTTTTTTTGTATATACGTTAAGAAATACATTTTTTTTCTCCTCTCTAGAGATCAAACTTTTTTAATAAACAAAATTTGCTACCAAAAAAAGAAACAAAAAAGTAGAAACTTTTCTACAGAAAAAAAAACTAAACAGAAAAAGATTTTTCCGAAGAAAAACGGAATGTAGGAAAAAAATAACATATTTTTAATCTTTTTAATTAAAAGTTAGGCTTTTATTTGTAAAACTGTTAAATTTTCTCCTTTTTTTTTGGTTTTGATAGAAATCATAAGATACAAAAAACTTCTGTTTGATTTCGATTGTAGTACAATGATGCGAATATTTTAATTTTTAAATAGTAACAAGAATTTATTATCTTTAAGTGCTCTTCTTTCCAATCAATGTTCTTTTAACGTTTTTTTTTTTTGGTATGATTGAGATAAATGTAAATAAAGTTTTTAAAATCGAAACAGGTAAAACAATTCAACAATTATGAACTTGAAGGGCGCGGCACGGTTCACGTAATAAATTTTTTTTTTCAATTTGACTCTTATCGTTTTTGATTTTGAACTCGAATCCTTTTTGTAGAAAATTTATCCACACACTTCTACGTAACATTCATTTTTCATAAAATTTAACATTCGATCATTCCAAAAAATTTCTTATATTACATATGTACTCACATACATACATACATGTTTGTATGCATATATTTTTTTAATTTTTATTTTTCAAAGTGCATAACGAATCAATTAACTAGTGGTAATCTCACAACTATGTGGTGAGAATTTTTTTTTTCTGGTTTACATCCTGAAGCTTGGCCTATCTGCAGATATCTAACAAATGCATATATCCATACATATATAAATATGTAGGTAGATATGATACCTTACAATGAATGGTTTGCATTTAAATTAACAGTAACAGGTTTTTTTTTTCTTTTCTTTTTTTTTTTTGTACGATACTGAGCAAAAACAATAAAACAGAAAGAAAAAATTTATATTTTTTTTGTTTTTTTCTTTTTTTAATTCAGAAAAAAAAGGAGTGAAATTGGATTTTGTATGCAATTCAAAAACGATGCCTAAAGGCATTAAATGACATATGCATGTCGTAGAATTATTCGATTTTCAGTTTTTATATGTTTTTTTTTTTTTATTCAAGCGAATGAGGCAAAATAAAAAAAAACACGAATAAAGAAAGAAAAAAAAAGAATTACAAAACGATTTTGCGAATGTAATCAAAATGCATCCTTATAAATGTATAGATAGATGTACATTCCATCTAAAGTATATGAACATTTCGCATATATGTAGATATACAAAAATATACATACATTTCTACATACATTTTACTCTTTCATTATTCTGTCCGTTTTGTCAAAATTAGTTACACTTGAAAGACAGTGATTTGATTGTCTGAAGATGGTTTATGTCATTTATAAAAAATGTCTTTTATTTTCTTGCCCCTTTTTTTCGCTTTGTTTTTTTTTTTGTTCTTAAATTTCTGTTTCAATTTATAAAGGAATATGTTAAATAAAAAAAATATACATATGTATGTATATATACAAAAATGTTTAAAGACAGCCGAAATATTGAAGAAAGAAAAAAAAAACCAATCAAAAAAAAAAATAACTTAAAAAAAACGAGAGATAAATAAAATAAATTAATGTTATTCAACATATATGTAATTTTGATTAAACGAAAAACAAAAATATCTTACTTTTTTTTTGTTTAGTTTTTTTGCACAATTCATTCATTCATTATGAAAGGATCAAAAATTTTTGTATAAATTTTTTTTTGTTGTTTTATTCTGAAATCATAATTTAATTTTAGAATGAACATGAAATGAAATACACATAATAATAATGAATGTATATTAAGTTTGAATGAAAATAACATATGAGACATAAGAATTATAATTGCCTGTAATTTGACAAGAATTTTGATATACCTACCTTATAAAAATTTTTAATGAAATAAATTTTTCTCCTCTCATATATATTTTTTTTGGATACATACATATGTTTTGGATGGAATGATTGAAATGTATAATCAAAATTTTAAAACATAAAAAAATATATATGAGGAACTCTAAAGAAAATAAAACTAAATTTTAAAATTTGAAGAAGTAACACCTTTATTCTGCGACATGTCATATAAAAAGATTTATGAAAAGATATATAATTAAGATATTTTTTAAGAACTTTCAAATTATTTACGAATTTTCTCATGGCAAAAAAAAACAGATTAAAGAGAAAGAGTTGGAAATGTCTTGAAATTAATTACAAAACTACATCAGAGGGTTTCACAAATTTTGTAAAAGATACATGTACTTTCAATATTTGAAAAGACGTTTTGTTTTTGCATAATTAAAGTATATAATTTGAAATCATTTAATACACACGAAAGAACTGACCATAATTTTAGAATTTTTCAAAAGTTTTTCTTGGCTTCATAGAAAATGTCAGTAATCCTGATGAAAAAAATCTGAATGCTTGTTTAAAGGACTAATAAATTGATTAAATACGTGTGAGCATCAATTTCATATAAATTTACAAACCAAATTCACAGCAGTAGTTTCAACAAAAAAAAAGCTCAAAGCTAATCAAGAAGGATAAAAAGTTTTTCTTATTGTTTAAATTCCTTGATATTTGTCATTTTTTTCTTTTAAATTTTTTCGCTCTTATACGCCCACCACGAACAAAAGTCTGCTAACCAAAATTGTCTTGTCATTCGTATTTAATTGTTTGAGTCCATCATTTGTCCAGTAGAATAGCTCACGAAATCTTCAGTCTCTCATACACAAATTCACTGTAGATACCTTTAGAAAATATTCATAGAAATTAGGGAAGTTTTTATACATATCACACCTCGTAATTATTACCTTAAGTTAATTTCTAAATTGTAATAAAACATTCACTAATCTTGATCTAACAAGATATACAAAAAAGTTGACCTTAAAACTTAAAACTAACTGTAAATTAAATTGTTCAATATTTAAAATTAAATTAATTTTTTCTAAAAAAAAAAAAACTGTTCTAGATTCAAATTTTCTTAACTTAAAAAATGTAAAAATGAAATAAAAAAACTGACCTTATTACAAATTAGCAGCAATATTTATACAATAGATACGTACCTATAGATAAATTTATCCATTATGCTTTCATTTTTGAATTAATCTTTTCTCTAAAAGTAACTCATATGTCTAAACACTCAATTTAAATTTCAAAAATACAAAAAAACCACCTTAAATAGAAATTCAGAATCAAAAAAAAAAAAAAAAAAATTGCATTTCAGTTGAAAAAAAGAAGAAAAAACAGAAAGAAAAAAATGAAAATAAAAAACAACCTTTTTTTAATCTGTATAATCAAATTTTAATATTAGCATATAATCTGAAATCATGTTAAAAAAAAAGTTCAATCTGACATAATGACATGACCTGTGTTAAACAAAAACAGAAAGAAAAAAAAGTAGAAGACTTTTTTAGATACACGCGGTATGCACACGTACATCAAAAGACAACCAGTCAGTAGAGTGAATTAGATTGAAATGTGGTTAATCTATAACACCTACACATCATATGTGTATATACTCGTAAGTCGTAGTAGCTGTACATTTTGATATTTCAATTTAACATAATATGCAGGTTATAAGAAGATTTGTCAAAATAAAAGTGTAACATGGATTAAAAACTAGAGATTAAGAATTTTTTTTTTTGTTCATACTTGTTTTATTTTTGATGATTTCACACTTTTCTCTATTTTATTCAATTTTTTTTTATAGATTTTGTAGATGAAAAATCCCATTAGGGAAAAAAATGTAAGTGTTTTTTGTTTTAATTATTTTTTTTTCCTTCAGATTTTGTAATTACGCTTTATAAGGTTGTTTGAACTGTGAAAACTTTCAAATAACGAAAAAAACAAAAAGATTTATAAAAAAAAAAAGAAAAAGATTTTAAAAAAGAGACTTCTTTCACGTTATATGAATTTTTTATGAAGTACGTTGTTTTTGATTTTTTGTTGTCTTGTTCGTCGGGTATATAGATTTTTATCTATATGAAACATAAATCAAAACTAAATATGATGTTATGTTTTTTTTTTTTTTTGAAATATTTATTATAATCTCAGTCGCTTTAGAGTTATTATTCGCTGTATTAGACCAGAAAAATGTTCAACAATTCATGAATACGTAATACGTTTGAATGTACTCGTATATATTAACATTTTTATTATTATTAATATTTTTCTTCTTCTTCCTTCTGATAATTATCATGCACAAAGAGTAAATTGCAACAGGTCAGGTATTTAATAATTTTATGTTCAGAAATTTTCATTAGTATTGTTTTAAAGTACATATCTAAATACATACTTTTTTTGTTGTTGTCCATCAGAGTTATTTTTTCACATTTTTTTTTAAATTTCATATTTTTGCAAAATATTTTTCGAACATTGATGAGAACTAGTAGAAAAAAATATCTATTGTATGTGTAAAATATAATTTATAGATATTTTATGAATTTAGGATATTCCTCCAATAATAACATCTTTTCTCCAACCAATTAATAAAGAAAAAAAATAATTAAAATTTCATGCCCTTCAAGTTAAAAATCCTGTGGTATCAGGTACATAAAAAAAATATTCAAAAGAATTCAAAAAATATTTTGCTATAGGTACATTTTAATGGCACATGGTGACATTTAATAAATTCCATTCCTGCAGGCATTTTCGAAACTCTTTAAATTAATACAGGCATCGTACAATGACGAGAAATATTTAATGAAAATTTAATAAAATGCCATGAACAATTGAAAAAAAAAATTCTAATTTCATTTTTTTTCTCTTCTCAACATAATTTTCTTTTTTGTATTTTTCAATCAAAAAAAAAAATATCTTTTTAATGTGCGCATAATCCTATTTAAAAAAATTTCAATATTAATAATAAAATTGTATCTACATCCTATATACACATATGTATACTATAAAATTTACACACGCTCTCATTATCTAAGGTAGAAAAGGAAATTAAATTCCATTTAACGCTATTTTAATGAAAATTAATTGGAATCTTGAGGGCAGGATAATCGAAAAACAATGTGAAGGATGCTAATTTCTTGTTTTTAATTTTTTTATTTTTTACTTTTCTAAGACATTAATGACGTAGGATATTTGCATAATAACAACGAAATATTATAATTTGTTGACAAAGGTTCTTAAGTAAGTAGAAAATTTCGGGTGAACAGTACCTAGACATTTTTTTTTCTTCAGTTAAAAATAATCATATAATGACTGTGTGTAAATTGATGTTCGAAAAAGTAGGATTTTTTTTTTCAAGTGACTTTTTTTCATGTATAAGAAATTTTTTTTTTATGTTTTTGTAATTTTTTTTTTTGCTTTCGTTTGTTTTGCCTTATATCTAGAAGGAATAAAAAAACGTGTTTAAGCATTAATAATGATTTTTGTTTTTACTTTTTCTTTTTTCGCCATCGTTAGTGATTTGAATTAATTAAAGTTTACCAAAAATTTGGGTATGAAATTTTCTCCTTGTTATTTTCTTTTTTTTTTTTTTTTGTATCTTGTTTTCTCTCAGTGAAAGTGAAAAAAAGGGGGAGAAATTTTAATCTAAAAATTCTTTTAATGATTCATTATCGGAATTTAGAGAAAAAATGTTCATGTATTTGTTTTTTTAAATTTATTTTTTAGGTGATTAGAATGGATGGGATATAATTTACTGAAAATTTATTCCATTTTACATCCAAAAAGTAAGTATGTATAAGTAAGTATGTATATAATTTGCCTCATTAAATTAAAATGAATAAATTTTTAAAATATAATTAGGCTTATTTTTTATTTTAAAATAAGTGAAAAATAATTTTTTAAAAATTTCTATACTTTAATAAATTGTTGTAATAATGTAAGGATCAAAAAAAAGATACAAATTATGGATATATGTTTTTTTTTGTGTGTTAAATTATTGCTTAAAACATCAATTTACATATAAATCATGATAATGCATGCGCGTAATCTAACAGAATTCTTAAGTGAGCCTTTAACTAAAATATCTTATATCTACATATTTGAAAAATCTAATATTGTTATTTTATAACGTTTCATACCATTAATTTATAAAATAATTTACATAATAATTTACTCTTAGGGCATATATTCATATATAAAAACATCATATGAAGGATATCACGTGCTTAGATTTGATCATCAATTATCCAAAGTAATCAGTCTTATCTAGAAAAAGATGGTGTAAATTTTATTTTACCTTTTAAAAATTGTCATTAAATGTATTTTGATTTGCTCGAATGTATATTTGTTCACAAAATGATTTCAAAGAAACACAACAACAACGAACAAAAAAAAAAAAAAGTATTTTGATTAATATCACTTTTTATATTGCAAAAAAAAAAAAAATATGTATTTCACCGAATCCATAAATATTTCTCATACGTGATTATTTTTATTATATCTACATATATTTGAATAATTTCTTTTGTATGCAAAACAGCAACATATCAGAGTCATTTAATGTTTTGAATTTTTATATAAATAAACCATACGTGAAAAATAAAATCATAAATTCTTCTTCTTCTTTTTTTATTTTGCAAACAGAATTTTAAATGAATAGAAATGAAAAAAAAAATTAAAAATAAATATTTAAAAGATTTAGTTTTACGGAATACAAAAAAAAAAAAATTTAAGAGGGTTTTTTTTATTCAAGCGTAAAAGTTTTGTTTTTTTCGAAAAAAAATTACAAAATAATTTCAAGGTACTCGAAAATAATAAATTAGAAGAACGAAAAAAAAATGGCGCCATTAAAAGAAATATTAGCATCCTTTTAATATAAAATGTATGAATTTTATATAACATTCCTAAGTGCCTTTTATTTGAAAAAAAAAAATAAATAAAATAAAATAAATAAAAAATAATGTCATGTACTTCAAATTAAAATTATACCTTCCGAGTAACATAAAGACATCCTGTCGGTATCTTTTTTTTTTTTTTAAATATTCGTACTGTAGCTATGTGTGTTTTTCAGTTTGTTTGTTTATTTCTATATTCTATTTTAAACTTTATGAAAAATGAAACAAACAAAAAACTTTCGGTAAAAGACACTATTAACCCTTAAAGTATTATAATTATAGACAAGCAGAAAAAATAAAGGAGTCATTATAACAAAATCATGAAAACTATGTTTATTCATGCTTTTTTTGTTTTTGTTGTTGTTGTTGTTGTTGCTAAAATGGTGTCGTCTGGTACGAAACTTTACCAATAATAATAATAATAATAATAATTGTCATTAAACATAATGTCGAGAATGCACACTATAATTTCGTGAAAATCACTTACATTAAATTAAGTTAAAACAATTTCAGTTATTTTTTTTTGTTGTTTTTGCTTTCTATTTTCTTTTCAAATATTTTTTGGATGTGATTCAAGTTAAAAAAGGAAATATGAAAATTTCCACGTTTTGTATGAATGTTTGAATCTTTTGAATATTTCAAATGTGCTTAAAATATTCGAAACGTACTGTATCTACTAATTTATAATAAAAAAAAATAAATTACAATAAAATGCATATACTTACTATGGATAATATGGAATAAAGTTTCTTTTATCGTTTGTTGTTGTTTTTTTATTAATACAAAAAGTTTTATTGAATATATGAAAGCATATATTTTAGTAGCACAGCAAAGTTTTATGCATGGTTAATTTAGTAGAAAATAATTTAAGGTAATAATTATTATTTCGAAAAATTTTCCTATTAAGTTTGAATAATAAAATATTAGATTTATTTATTAGTGAAATACACGGAAATGAAAAATAATAATACTTATGTAAATTGTCAAATTTATGTTAGGAAATGAACAACAATTTTGTATTCATTCTAATAAAAAAAAAAAATAAACAAATAAATTGAATAATTATGAAGAAAGAATTTGAAATTCAGTAACTTTCTTGTGGCATTATGCTTTCGGTCTCCATTTCCCAGATACTTGGATGTCATCGAAGTAAAGAAAAATTGTATAGGGCTCCCATTCAATTCACAATTTGTTTGGATCTTCCTAACAATATTGAAAAATATTGATTTTATGAAAGCATCTTCACTCATTTCAATTATTTTTAAAAAAAAAGTTTTATTCATTTGTTTTTCAAAAAGTATAGATATCCTTGCAGCATAATAAGATTAACTGTGACAGAATACTTGAGCATAATATAGCAACAATGGCAATGAGACAATTTTTATACTATCATTTTTACTTTTAATCCTTATTCTCTTGCCAAAAAACTCGAGAGAGATTTAAAATATTTTTAGTCTAACAGTATATAATTAATCTCGATGACTGGAAAACCTTTTTTTTTTTTTTTTTTTTTTTTTTCAAAACTAATAAGGATTATCTGGAAACTATAAAATAAAATAGAAATTTTAATTTAAGTTTTTCAATTTTAATTTTAGTTGAAAAGATTAAAAAACTATGAGGAAAACTTATTTTTCAACAAAAAAGAGAGAAAAGTAGTAAAAAAAAGGAATTTAAATTTCCTATTATTCTAGAAAATAGACAAGAATAGAACACAATCATTGTAATTTTATGAGTTAAGCCAATAAAATTATCTCTAACCAAATTGAATTGATTCATTGAAGGATAAAAATGAATTTCATGACAAAAATGAATTTTATTATATTTTTTTTTTCTAACCGAAACGATGAAAATCAATTCAATTGACCGCGTTCTTAGTAAAAGTTTTATGGTTACACCTCTTTTAATTTTTGATGTATGTATGTATAAGAGTATATATACTACATTAAAACTAAATTATTGACTTCAACATTTTTCATTGGAATTTACACAGTTAAAAAATTTGAAAAATAATCTTCTGTTTTCAAAATTTTGTTGAAATTTATATCAAAATACCTCCAACGAATTGAAATCTAATATTTGTCAGGATCAAAATTTCTCACACTGTACGCAAAGATGTTTAGCCGTCAAAGGACACTTCTACTAAATTCACTTTACACACACACCTCAGTTATTTTATTTAAGGAACATGAAACTTTGTTTTTACTGTGTACAAAAAATAATAAAATTTATTACAAATATCTTATTTTACCCATATACTGCCTATTCAACATACATACATAGTATCTTTCAACTTTTATATACAATTATCGTGTAACAAGTTTTTGTGGTTTTTATATTAAATTGATTCATTGGTTTCGATAAAATAAACATTTGGATTCATTTCAAAAATAAATTGAATATTTTTTTTTCAATACAAATTACGTGATATTACCAACAACAACAACAAAACAATCAAAATAAATTTGAAAAAAAAAAGAAGCAAATTTCACGAAATAACGTAAAATTTAATAAAATTTCAATATTTAATCAATTTCACAAAAATATTGCATTTATTGTACTAAAGGTCAAAATAATAATCATAGTTTGTCTTTCACAAAATTGAATGAAAATATCATGTTATTTCTTCAAATAAGTATTATTAAGGAATTTTTATCTATTTACATACAATAAAATATAATATAATGAAAAATACTACTGTTATGTGGTACTTACTTTTAATTTATTTCAAAAGGAAATTGATTTTCAATTTGTAATTTTTTTTTTCCAATTTTATGGAAAATGAAAAATTTATATATGAGAAAATATTATTTTTCAGTGGAGAATATTTGAAAATGCCATGCCATCACACAGTTATTTTCAAATTTTTAATGAAAATGCGGTTTAAAAAATAACTATAAATTTTAATATTTTATCATTTTTTATTTTTTTATCCAATAAATTTCATAGAAAAATTCTAAAGTTACTTTTTCCCTTGGTTTTTCAACAGAACTCATAATTTTTTCAACACTATTAGAGCTTCATTTTAAGCGAACGAATACAAAAAACAAAACAAAAAGCACCAATAAAACTTTTTACATTCCGTAATTAAGAAAAAAGGAAGCGAAAAAATCTATTTAAATTTGTTTTTAAATTCTTTTTCATTAATATTTAAAAACCGTAGCGCTTCCTTTTTTTTTTAAATTTTTTTTTCAAATGCCACACGATTGTGCTTTGACTAAAAGCTTGTAAAATTTTTGGTTAAGAATTCTAATTAGCCCTTTTAAGTTTTAATTTATATAAAACCAAAAAAAAAGAAAAAAAAAACCCCATCATCAAATTTTAGCAAAGAAAATGGGAAAAACAAAAAAAAAAAAGAAGAAGAAAATTTCTATTTTAATCAGAAGGATGAAAAACTAAATGAAGTTCAATTAGGCACAAAGATGTTGTTGATTTAGGCAAAAATGTATTCCTTCTTGATAATATAATATTTAATTTTGAAAGAGGCAATTTTAATTTTTGTACAACAAATTATAATTTCCATGTTGAAAGATCTTTTTAAAGTAATTTCTTTTCTCGTTTAATACACGTTTTTTTTCTGTTTTTTCTTTTTGAGGTTTTACAATTTAGTGGAATGAAAATAAAGTTAAAACACAAAATAATTATCAAAAAATATGTATAATTCTTTTTCAAGAATTCAAGAAACTGTGAATGTGAATAATTTAAATTTAACTTTTCTTTTGAATTTTAAATATGAAATTTTATTCAAATTCTTATAAGATTAGAATTTGTTTAGAATTTATTTTTTAAAATTATCTTTTATGATTGAATTTGGCCTTTTTTTCTTTTCTATGACTCCCTTTTATTTGATAAAATGAAAGGATTTGTTGCTAAATTTCGTTTTTTTTTTACTTCGTTAGAGAATAATTTACAATATTCACAAATTTTAAATAATATTCGTTGAAATGATGTGTTGTGTCCAAAATCAAAACCCTTCTAGCCTTAATTATCAAATAAATTTACAAATTCCTTAACTTTTAAAGATAAATTTTGAACTTTCAATGTTCATACTTTTAAACACAAAATCTTAATGCAATTTGTACTTTTAGCCTTTTTTAAATATGTAGGTAAGTATACATTTTGAATCTATTTATACATATTTGTATCTTTTGCTAGACCTTTTTTTTCTTCAAATTATTCGTTATATAAAAGTTTCTTTTTGCTTAAAAGATATACTTTTCCCTTAATTTGTATAAAGTAAGAATTTTTGTTCACAAAACTTTTATAAATGAGGAGTCCTTGAATTTAAAAATTATGCAAATTTAACAATATACATATTTTATATATATAGTACATTCTATTTACCCTAACAATATAGATACCATATAGGAGAGAAAAAGTTAAGAATTTAGAATGTATATAACTACATAAATTCTTTGAATTAATTTTTCATGCAAGTCAGGTTGAGTTTAATTATATATGCCTTCAAGTAAAAGGGTAAAAGTTTGATTATTTACGTACGATAAAAAGAATCAAAAAGTAGGTATATAATATACGAGTATGTACGTAAGTATGTATATATTCATTTTTGACTATTAAATAAGAAGAAAATATTAAAATATTTTTAGTTAAAAATTTTTGTATTAAAATGAACAAAATGCTATACATATTGATGAAAAAGAAGAAGAAAAAGAAAAAAAATCCAAATAAAAGTTAGATAATTTAAACACAAAGTATTCAAAATGAATCTTAAATATTTCTATATAGAAAAATTTCAAGTATGTATACTATAGAACACAGAATGTTTTCTTTTTTTGTGTTTTCTTCGAATAAAGTTACTTCCTTTTTTGAATTTTAAAGATGAAAATTTCAAATGAGTTTCGGCATTTTCTAATAAAAACTCACATGTTATTTGAACGATTTCTTAAAATACAAATTTTTCATTAAAACTAATAAACAGTTGAAGTTTGAAATTTTGAAGTTTCATTAGAAAGTTTATTAAAGAAAAGATATTTTATTATTTTTCTGTAAAGGTTCTGAATTATTATTTATTTAAAAACAGTGGGCCTTACTAATAAACATTTTTTAGTTTTAAAACTAAAATAGTTTCGGCTTGAGAATCAGAGTATGCTTTCAAATTCTTCATAAAATGGAGAAATAAAATATTAACTTAACATATTTTGTATAGAGTTTCAAAGCACACTCTGATTCTCAAGCCGAAACTATTTTAGTTTTAAAACTAAAAAATGTTTATTAGTATGGCCCAGTATCAAAGTTCCAAAAATATGGTTTTAAAAAAAAAACACTAAGTGTCTTGGAAGTCTTGCATCAGTCCTGAAGATTTTGTTGAACACACTTTCTACTCCCGGTATACTTGAAGTGTCTTCACAACTATAGGTTTATTACCGTACTTAAGCCAGCTATAATTTTTTTAAAAATTCTTAAGATTCAGTAAAGATTTTAAGGTACGAAAACAGACCTAGTATAAGCTTTAGGAATTGTACATACTCAATATGTTTTGACATCTTTGACTCTTCAAAAAAGAGAAGAGAATTAGAGAATTTTTTTCAAAAGAATGAAGAATCATTGAACACTTTAATTAATTTTTTTTTTTTAACAGAAGTCAGAAGGTATTTGAAGTTGTTATGGATCTCCATCGGAAGTTTCGATATTTTTCTCAACGTAAAAATAAAATCAAGAAGGATAAAATTAAAAAAGTTCAGTTTTGTAAAATTCACAACTACACTTGGGAACAGGCTGCTATTCCATTGTCCATATCTGTAAGAAATTTGATAATTTTCACTGCAGAAAAAAAAACAATGAATTTTTTTGTTTTCAGATATTAGCATCACTTTCTGTAGCCATTTATCCTTCGATTTTCCTTTATGAAAATCCAAATAACTTATGTGTTATATTGTTTCAAATTGAATCATCGGCTGTGTTTATAAGTTTTTTATTAATTTTCGTTATGGGATTTTATACATGGGATATTAATTTAGCAGGCATAGTAAATTTTACGTTTTTTTCCATAATTTAATTTTTTAAAGAAAATCTTTGGTCAAAAATATTTCCTAATTCGTTTTTATATTTTTACAGGCTGTAGCAATGTCCTTAGTACATAGCATTATATATTTTTTTCTATCTATCATAACATTAATAAAATATTCTAATAGTGAAATTGAAGGATATTCGAATAAAATTTGGTATTTGACAAATCAAGTACAAATTCTTACAGCAAGTTTTATTGGTTTAACATGTACTTTTTTAATGATTTTTCAAATAATGTTTTTATATCCAGAAATGCAATTACACCAAACAGAAATGGAAAGCTTAATTCATATTGAAAACGATAAGATTACAACAAAAATTGATAATTCGAATGATATTGAATATGTAAAGGATAAAAAAGAAAATAGTCTGCTGAATGATGATATTGAGGAAGAAACGAATGAAATAAAAATGGAAATTTTAAAGGATATTGATGAAAATGAAGAAGAGACAAATGCAGATAAAAATGCAGAAACAATAATAAAAATTGAAAATTTAGACATAGATTAAATGTAAATAATAATGTTAAAAATACCTATTTTATTATTAAATATCAAATTATTATTAAATTTTCAATTGTGAATAGACTTGTCGATACAAATTCAATAGAAATACACATTCTAATATCAATAAAAAACTAATAACACATCCAATACATGCTGGTATCACAAAACCAAGTCTTTCACCTTTATATAAATTTGAAGAAGGACATTGTGCAATTGTTGAAGAATGATAAGCAGCCATTACACTGAGAGTTACTGATAAATTAATCACAAAGCTTAGAACACAAAAGAACATCGTCTTTGAATGCAAACATGCAAAAAAAACAAAAAATCAAAATCTAAATTTGAATCTTTACAGAAATTAAATAAATACCCCAAAATTAACTACAGATGTCCAATCATAAACTCCACCAATGATAAAAACGAAATGATTCAAAGCTATACTTCCAGATTGTCCTTGCAAAATTAATTCAATTATTCGTTGCGGATATTCTGAATATACTTGGAGTATTGCATATGAAATTGTAGCTAACCACTAAATTTAATAAATGTAAGTAGTTTTTATTATAATAAAATTCAGTAAAAAAATTTAAAAAAAACTGAAGTCAAAATTATTTTTACCATAATTACACCTTGAACCATTAAAAGTGCATGATCTTCATGACCATGAAATGATTGCAAAAATATTGTGCCACGTCTAAGTATACTTCTAAATCGATCTCTAAAAATAATGGATCCTAATTGATATTCACTTTCACTTTCAGTATTGCTCATCGTTTTCTCCATTTGTTTACAATAATTTTTTTTTTTTTTTGCGATCAGTTGAAATTGAATTCAAAAAAAGAGGAAAAATAATTTACAAATATTTAAAATATTTCACTGGTGAAGAAATTGATATAAATTACTGTGACTGCTTGACTGATATAAAACAGTTTTAAATGTTTTGTTCACACTTTAGTCACTTCCTCTAAAAAGTAGTTAACTAAAAAATTGAAAATAGTTCAAGTGAATTTCCAATCTAGAAAACTAGTTTTAGAAGAAAATGTAATGTTTTTAACATTGAAAGCATATTTTACTTTCAGTGTACTTGCAGATTTTCGTTAAACACAACTAAAAAGAAAAAGTGTGCAAAACAATAACGTTCCATTCACCAACTACGCCTAACTACGACCAACTACTCCTATCTACTCCGGAGTAGCTGAATGGAACGCAGCTAATTATAAAAAAATGCAAAACCTTTTGATATGAAAACTTTGGAGTATCCTCTTTAATGTGACATAGCCGAAGAGTACTGTTAAAAATGTTGTTACAAAATTGATTTCTCCGTTTCAGGATATTACAGGATACTCAAGTCACACTGAGAGAATTATTTATGTGTGTATCTCATATACTAATATTTATTAAAAAAACTTACCATTATGTATTATTGTCCAATAGTAAAGATCCTCCATGTTATAAGCAAACAGCAAGAATCTCGATTATCAAATCACAGTTTTCATAACCCGTACTATATATGTATACGCACTTTATTACAGACAAGTAAGAATGAAATAGCAAATTTAAAGCTTTTAAAGGACTTTAGATTCGTGATTTAGACATTCAGAAAATTTTCAATAAAACTCTCTAAAACTCTCTTTTCTATTCACGGAATCAGGAATACACTATGATGAAATATTTGAAAAAGTGGGTGGGACCAGCTTGAAAAAGCAAGGAAAATTTAAAAATGCAAAAGAAAAAAGTATGTAATTTCAAAAAATTCAAAAATTAGTTACTTCAATTGATCAGATAATTTGCTATAAACACACAAACTATATGTATACGAGTATGTGTAAAATTTACCAAAAAACTAATTTTTTTAAAAATTTAAATGAGCAAATACACATATTGACTTTTTCCATTTGAGTTTCACAAAAAAACGTTTAATTAATTTTTTTACTTAAAAAAACAATAGAACAGCTTTAAGTAACATGAATTAAAAAAAATTCTAGATTCAGATTGTCTGAGTTGAAAAAAAGAACAACATACACAGTACATACATACAAATGTAATCATATGTATTAAAATTCCAATTTTTTTATCCTTAGATATGTGTTTAACTGTAACAAACAAAAATTTCATTTATTCTATTTTTATATTATAGTATATGAGGAGGATTAACTCAATTTGGTCAGTAAGATTAAATGGACTTAGAATGTTTGTTATTTTGTTCTTCTTTTTTTTTCCTTTATTTTGACAGCACACAGATTGTAGAAAAGCTATTTTGGTCTGATTTATTTCAAATGAAGCTTAACATTTTATTTTTTTGTTTGTTTCATATGTGTACGAAGTACATAATACTTATGTATGTAGATATGTATGTATAGATATATTGCAAATTTTTTTGTGATGAATTTCTTTAATTAAATTTGTACTTCAATCCACAAAGCGTATAATACAACATAAGTAGTAAATTTTCCTTTTTATTCGGTTTTTCAATTGTTTTTTTTTTGCAATTTTTTTGAATGTAGAGAAAACTTTTTTTAAAACAAAATGTTAGTGAAAATAAAAAATAATAAATTTTGTTAAAGAAAAACTTCAATTTTAGTTTTTAATAGGTAGATATTGATTAAAAGAAAATTGTTGAACATCTAGACCACCAACATATATGTTCAGTTTTCGTTGTTGTTGTTTGGGATCAAATGTTTATAGAAATGGGTTAATTTTAAGTTTTTCTACTCGATTTTGATTTTATAAACATATTTTAAAACAAGATCAATTGACAATCAACTTCAATTTTTATTAAAAATAAAAACCATGAAAATTTAAAAAAAAATCAACAAAGTGAACCCCAAGGAGTATCGCATAAAATTTGACTATGTATAAAAATGTCATGGAAACGTCCAAAGCAGAACGTTTTTTTCTCGAATTATTTATTCAAAAAATTAATAATAAAAAAAATGTCCCAGTTTAAAAGTAATTCCAACTTTCTTAACAAAAAAGTTTTCAAAAAGTATAATCTCTTCTTTGAATTTGTAAATCATTTCGAAATGATGTAACTTTTATTATTGATAACACATAAAAGTGTTAAACACACGCAAAATAACACAATTCTGTTTTTCAGTTCAATTTTTTCCATCATCCATTTTCATTTTATCCTTCACTTCAAATCATTCAAAATTAAATTCTTTTAA
The DNA here is from genome assembly GCA_932526495.1 of Bombylius major. NCBI lineage: Eukaryota > Metazoa > Arthropoda > Insecta > Diptera > Bombyliidae > Bombylius > Bombylius major. The sequence continues at coordinate 52,683,280 of OW052043.1, forward strand.
CTGTAAAAATAAAAACAAAATACTCAAAATTACAGTTTCTTATTTGTTACACATAAAACTTTCAATAAAAACAATTTTTTATGACAAAATCTCGTATATACATTATACATTATACACGTCACACACACGCATATATATATGTATGTACATATAACCACTTATAATATGTATGCACTTTTCAAAAATGATCTATACGATAAAATTCACATCGTTAAACATTTTCAAAACTATAAGAATACATTTTTTTTTCTGACAAAAACAAGTGCTGAAAAAAAAAATTTAATGATAAGAAATTTATTCAAAAAGGGAAAAGAAAAAAAATCTGAGTATATAGTACATACATACATGGAAAAGTGTATGTTTGTAGATATGGTGTTGGTGCAAGTTTAAGGATATATATGAATTGTTTTTATCGCATTACAAACTTCCGTCTTATGATGATGATTATGTAGCATAATCATGATACGAAAATGACGCCATGCATGTTTATTTAATCGTCCTTTTCTTGCTATAAAATGTTAGTAGAATTTTTTTAAAGTTTCAAAAATTATCTTCTTCTTTTTTTTACTGCATAAACTTTTTTTTTGCAAAATATATCGTAAAATTTAACCTAATTTCTGAAATTAAGTATGTACAAAAAATATTTTGTATAATTTATATTATAACATTTAATATAACTTTAATTTTTATGAAAAATTACATGTCCTTTTTTTTAATATTATACAATATTTTCCTTTACTTGAAATTTTCCCATTTAAAAGAAAAAAAAGACAACAAATTTGTTTGTTTATTATTTTATTTTTTTTATATTTTATTTGAAAAGGACAGAAAACGTAAACATTCACTTGACCATCATCATCATCATCATGAGAATGGCCATTATTTAAGGAACAAGGCAAAAAAAAAAAAAATAATAAACTGAGTTTATTTTAAATGAGACAAAAAAAAAAAGTGAGTAGGTAAATAAAAAAAAAATATTTTTTTTTTGTGAAACGATAAACAATTTTTCTTTTCTCTCATTGGAACGCCCTTGGCGGTCGTCAGATATTATTATTCATATACAATTGTGGAAAACACTAAGTGCTATTGCCACACTGTTTGAATTGTAAAAGAACATCATTCATGGTTTTTTTTTACGTTTTTTTGCTTATTGTTTATTTAAAGTTATTAACAAGATAGAAATTCATATTCAGATTTTTTTCTGTTATTGTTTAATTACGGCTTTTGAAAGAGAAAAAAAATTGTTTTTATTATAAAAATTTAATTATATGATTTTGAATGAAATTGTGGTGAAGTAATAACAATATAATGAATAATTAAAACAAAAGCTAACAAGGATTTTTATTTGATAGTTCATTAGTGGTTATTCAAAACAAACATTTTTTTTTACTCAATTAAAAAAATGCAGTAAAACCAGAAGATATACCTTTTCATTAGATTATAATTCTCTTTTCAGTTAAGTGAAAAGTTTATTTTTCATTCAGAAAAAAAAAAAAAATGATGAAAATCAAGTGTCCATCGAGCTTGAGTAGTGTAAAAGTCATTAAGGATCAAAATATTTGTTTAGCATAAAGTAAAATTTAAATAAAAAACTACATAATTATTTTTAAAATGTTCTAAAGTATATAACAACCTACTACTTTTACTATACATATCTTCAATAAAATCTCTTTTCATAATTTTCCATTTTCTTTTCTCTCCTTCTCTCTCTCTTCTTTAGCATGGAAATTTTTTTTTTTTTTTGCTTTAATCATAATTGTGGAAAATATAAATCCGTTAATTAATTGGTTTATTCAATTAGTTCATTATCATTTTTATTATAACGTTAATAGGCTTCTTTTATATGCGAGTAATACCGCTAAATACTTAATTTTCTGTTATTAGTAAGAAGAAAAAAAAAGTATATATTGAAAAAGATTTTTTTTCATGTATAGTACATTGCCTCACATTATATTTAGCTGTTATGTCTAAGTACTTTCTTTCTTTCTTTTTTTCTGATTTTCATTGTATAGTAGCATGCTAGGATTTTAATTGAATCATCACAGCATGAGTTTAATGTAATCAATAAATATACGTTTTACACTTATATCGTTTAAAAAATTTCTGTTATTTATTTTTTATTTTAATTTTCTTTAAACAGAGATTATAGCGAATAGATTGATTGACAAAAAAATATTTCATTACAGTGAAAAGGACAATAATGTAGAAAAAGGTTTTTGTTTTTAATTACGACACAGCTAATTATAGTATGAACGAAGTATAAAAAAGTCCTTTTCAAATAAAGTTAATCAGAATGCCTCAGTTTCATATAATTATAAAAATTAAATTTGGAGGTAGATATATTTTTTTTTCATAACTTGTAAAACAATTGGAATAACAGAAAAATTATACATTTTCTGAATTTTCAAAATTCAAATCGATGACCTCCCATTTAACTTACTCCTAGGCTAACACCCTTTTGAACTTTTTTCAAAAATCGATCGAAATTTCTCTATTAATTAGCGTGATTTTTTGATGGAATATGTAATTCAGGATCTATTGGTTCCAAACTGTAGTAAATTAAAAACAAAAAAACGGCATTCTATTCGACTGCAATTCGAACCCAAGATCTTTGCCTTGCCGGGGCACTGTTCTACAAATAAAACTATCGAATGTCATGTCATGTTGCTCTCTGTTCTTATATAGTTACTACGTAAACATTGATTAAGAAGAATACTCAAATCTCCTACAAAACCTGAACAGAATTTTTCTGAAAGACTCTTAATTTTTAAGGTACTTATTTTTAAAGTCCAGAATACTTACGTATCATAAATTCGAAGAATTATTGTACTAACACAATAAGAAGGAATGTTCAATTCAATAAGAAATTAAATTTGTATAAAAGAAAATTGAAAATTCTTCATTATATATCTTATTATGAAAAAAAAAGGATGTTCTCAAATTTAAAACGAATAAAAGGAGTTTAAATAATATTAATATTGTTGATGACCACCAAAGATGAACCTTAAAAATTATTTTAATGCTGTGGGCATACACTTTTAAACTAATTTTAAGTTCATTTTGTCAGAATTTTAGATTTATTTATTTCACATAATTAAAATATGAGAATTAAACCCAATTTTCACATTTTACACTTGTACGTATATAGATATTATGATGGTATATGAATATGTACATACGTATGTATATGTACATATGTATACATTTTAGGCCATGCAATATTAATTCACACCGCCTCCATCTGATACGTATGTACACATCATGTTTAAAACATTTTAAAACCGTAACAGAACATTTATCACCTTTACTTTACATCTCAGATCGTATCGGGTATCAAGAAAAATTGCAATTATAAACTTTCTTGAAAATTTGTATCTGTATGTTCATATTACATTGTGGAATCTCTTATAATTGCAAATACATACTTTCTTCTCACATTCAAAAAGAAAAGAAATAAAAAATGAAGGTTTTGCACTTGTCGAATTTATTTATTAAAAGCATGATTTTATTTTTAAAAAAAAATTGTTTATATAATTTATTGCTCGTGTGGTGAAAAAAAAAAGTAATTTATCTGAATACCTCTTTAAATTATGAACAAAAGAAAATAAAACAAAAAAAAAAATAAATAAATAAAAAGATTTAATCCAATTTTTTATTTAAATTTTTTTAAAATCAAATTTTAAAAATGAAACAACACACAATGCAAAATATTACACAAAATAATATCGACCGCAAGAAAACAAATCTAATTTGCATGTCATTATCCCAGAACATTACAAAAATCACATATGAAAAGGCAAAGAATGTGTGCAAAATTTGATAAACAAATGTCCTTTTTTTTTGCCTATTAAATTATGGTATCAAAAATTTACTATTTAAAGTCCTATTCAGTATAGAAAAACAAACGAATCAAATTTAGAATTCCTATATTTACTTTTAGATTACTCTTATGTGGTTTTTAAGATGTCCTTTTTTCATACATACGAGTACAAACATATTTTTAAACGCAAACAAACATACTTAATGTATATTTTCACTCCCTTAAAAAGATACAAAAAAATATAAGGGAAATAAAAATTGAGACATCTGCACTTAACATTCGTCCTAATATTTTATGCAAAAAACATATGTGTGCTTAAAAAGGACGACATTTTTTTTGTTGTTGTTGATTTATGCAGGACGAATTTTTATTTTCGTTATAATTCATGAGGTTTAGTTATATTTTAGTAATACGTTTTTGGTTTTAAAAAAACGTTATGGTGAAATTTAAAATTATGTAACCAGAAAAATCAAAAAAGGACATTTCATTTCGGATAATTTTATTAAAATTTAAATTTTTGCAAATTGCTTCTTGAGACAATAATGCCTAACCAACGAACGCAAAACAATCGTGTGAGCGATTTTTAAAATTAAAAGAATTCTAATAAATGTTTCGGTGGAGGGTCTGGTCTGTTCTGTAAATTACATGAAATTTAATATCTTAAATTTTTTAAATATAAACTATGACTAGGCTTACTTAACCTTGTGCATGGACTCCAAATAATAATTATAGAAACGTGCTATCAGATTACTAAACTACAATAAAATTTTTTGAATACCACTTAAGAAAATATTTGACACCTTCGTTCCAAACACATATTTATCGGGTTTGGGTTGTTTTTTCTTGTTTTTGTTTTTGAGAAACGCCTTCTACATTCTATGAACTCAAAATTATGTTAATTTTTTTTTCTAAATAGACGTGCACCACTGGTAACCAAAAACAAAACAACAACAAGAAAAGAAACCAAATTAGTTACATTTTATAATTGAAAAATGAATAATTTCACTTAATAAATTTTATAAATACAAAAACGACAACAAAAAAAAAACAACAACGTTATTGTGGAGATCATTCTTTTATGAAATACATACATATAAATGTATTTAAAACTACTTATTTTTGTTGTTGGCTAAATGAATTTCCTTATTGCTCTTTCATGTCGATTCTATCTTTTTATTTGTATAGCTACCTATGTATAGTATGTATCTACTATACTCTTAAGTTTTATCATCCATAGTAAAAAATTTTTAATGTGCATAATATAAAATGAATGCATTTTAATAAATTGAACAACGTTACAGTTTTAGATATGTATATGTACCTAAGTAGATATACATAATGTATATAAATACATATCTACATACATATTGTGTATTAAATAGTGTGTAATGTCATGTAATGCGTTATTAATCATTCTGCACATACAGGTAGGCTTAATGTCAACAATATTTCTACTAATCCAGGAAATAATTGGGATCAAATTGAACATCGATTAACCATTAGTGAAACAAAATGCAATAATGAAGTTAGGATGTTTATATACATATGTACATTCTATACATTGTTGTATGTGTATGCATCTGTATGTATGTATGTAGCATTAGTATATGTACCGATATATTTAATAGATGAGAATAATAAAAAAGATACAATTAAACAAATTTTTCAAATTACAAAGATACACACAACTACATATGAATAAAATTTTACTGGGTGCACTGAAGACAAGTATAATCGTTTTTGTCTGTTAAATAATTTTAATAAAATTACTATTTTTTATTTTTTCAAATATTTCAAAAACATAAAATTGCAAGATTATTTTTAATTAAAAATGTAATTATTTTTTTTCCATAATTTAATTCATGCCACCCTTTTGCGAAAACAGCTAAAAATAAATTATACATTGTCTTGTATATATATTTACTCATGCATTTTTTATTTATTTAACAGATTTTTTTTTTTTTAACAAAACAAACTTTAATGTTTACCGAGAATATCTTCTTGACCTTTTCTAATAAATTTCTAAATATCTTTACAAAGTAGATATTATTTGTTTTTTTTTCTTGTGATTAATATCATATTTTTTACCTTTAGGTAAAAACTTTAAAAAGAATCCGCTTCTGATAGAAATATATTGTCCTACTGTAAATTTTCTTTTAAAATGACAACAAAGTATCTTATCTAATAAATTTTATCTATCGGACTATTGTTATTATTATGCAGTTGATGGTCATTCAAAATTCAATGTTGTACTTATAACTGTATATTTTAAAATATATACATTACCATCTTCATCAAAATAATATTTTATCTCACTCCGTATTCCGAACCGAAAAACAAAACAAAAAAACATTTAAGCCGTCTTTTTATTTCATTTTTTTTTTGGTAGATTTTTATTTCTTTTAGTTTTGTTAATTTCACATTTCGATTTCGAATTTATCTATTGTCCGATTATTGTTTTATAGATCACGATCTTTATATTGTGTCGTGCAGTTTACTATTTATATTTTATGCTAATCAAAATCATTTGCGAAATTTTGTCTGATGATACTATAATATTTTCGCTTGATGTCCAATTAGATGGCTAATAAATTTTATTATGAGCCTTTTTCTTCAATATAGTACATTCTCGTACATACATATACATACATATAAAGAAATAAAATGATATACAAGAACTTTATGAAATATCCTAAGGTCAATATCGTGCTAGACCTGAAGGAAATGCACATTTATCTATACAAATACGGTGTGCGGTCGATTATTTCGATATATGTATGTTATATATGTATTTAAGTAGATACTTAGCTCTTTCAAATTCTTCAGATTTTAATATATTATATATCATCTTTATTTTATTGAGTCAATTAAAATATATTGTTCATTCACAAGGTCAAAATATCATCATAAAAAATGCTTAAGGCTCTTAAAATCATTCAGCTAAAGAACTGAGAGGATATATTGAGTTGGATTTTTTTTTTCATATAAAGAAGAAAAAATTTATTAAAACAAATAAATAATAAACTGAATTTCACTTATTTTATTGATTAAATTTTTAAATCTGAAAAATGAAATGTATAACACTGTGTACGTTTTTTTTTTGAAAATGCCTAAAATCATAAAAACAATATCACCTTTTTTTGTGCTCAAAATATTTCAAGAATTTTCTTTTTAGAAATTCTATTTACATACCCTCTTCAAACATTTTTATATACCATATGTACTCAAAATGACCATTAACAACCATAAAATCCTTACAAAGATTTCTAACATTCTACAATAAAGAGGAAAAAAAAGTAAATAGATAGAAATAACACAAATATCTATTCAATATTTTGCACATCTTAGCATATTTTCTTTTAAGATTTTCTATTTTCCTTATTATTATTTTTATTTTTTTTGTTTTTTTTTTGTCTGAGGATATTGTCAACGAAGCATGTTGAAGGGTCGTTCATAAAAACCAAAACAAAATTCAGTCTTTATTCTTTTTGTATTTTTAATGTTTCACATTGTGTGGAAGAAGAAACTATTTCCTCAATTGATAAAAAAAAAAGTATGAAAGGAAATAAAAAATATTTGTTTATGATATATTTTAAATATGTGAAATATGTAAGAAAAATTTTATAAATTTAGGAAAAAAAAGACAATTTATTGATCTGATGAAAAAAAAATACGAAAAAAATAACAATTTAAAGTAAATGAAAAATATTGTGGTATATGAAAAGTTTCTTCAAAATTTTATTGAAAGATGAAGAACTCATCATTTGAACCTGACCCTCTTTGAAAGTAACATTTGATGTCCTTTACCGTTTGTCGTACAGTTTTCATTGGAATGCAAACAACTTTGTACGAATTTTGTTTGTTTAACAGGGCTGGTACTAATATTCGAATAATATAGCATTAAATAAAGCCAACACTCTGAAAAATATGTCCTTTAATTTTAATAGTCGAACTTAAAAAAAAAATCGAATACTTTTCTATCTCAAGCACTCAAATACATATTATCACTAAACTTTCATACCACCCCATACGATATGTACATAATATATCCATGAAGCAGCAGCAACAACAAAAACTTTCATCAATACCTAATTCACCTGTTATTTTAAATCGATATTTTTCTCAGTTTTTTACCATGCATCACTTCAATTGAAATTTTCTATTTATTTTCTCTTACTCATTTGTTTTTTCTTCATATACCTACGATATTTTATAATCCCAATAATAATTAAAGGTTACGATGAAGCCGTCTTAAGATAAATTAAGTGCGAAAGATACAGCTAAAGATTTCTCTATACACCAATAAAAAAGATTTAAAATAACATTTATAGATACAAAAAAATACTCTTAAGTCTTAACGTAAAAATAAAAAGATATTTACTAGCACTAGTCTAATAATTCTTAGTGTAAAAAACAAGAAATAAAGTAAACTTACAAAACTTATTTCATTTTCGAACTAATAAAGAAAAATCCATTTAAAATATTTGTTATGTATATTTAGTAAAATTCGTTGTTTCTTTTTAGCTCCTTTTTTGTTTATTAAACTAAATTGCACTTAAGGCATAATTCGTGTACTTATATGAATTATTCGTCATAAAAATGTAAGCAATATAATCTTAAACAGATTTATCATGATGAAAAAAAAAAAAAAATAATAATAATAAAGAAATAAATGAAAATAAAAGCAAAAACTAAAAAACAAAAGTATCTGTAGAGAAATACTTACACATAATATGCATTTCACATTCAAGTTATTCTGACCAAGTTTCGATGTTTATGAAACCTTTGAAAAAAATAAATAAAAAGAAGTCCTTTTTTTTCGTTTTATTTTTATGTTTTTGATTATGTTTCTGATACTGCATTGCTGCTGAAGTTAAAAAAATATGCGGTATAGTTCCAGAAAAGATGATACTAAAAACAAATGATTTTTTGTTTGTTTCTGTTCTCAATGTAGGTACAGTTTTGTTTTATTTTGTGTTATAATCGATATAAATGCACTTTATTTTTTTTTATTTTTTGGTTTTCTTCTTTTAAAAAAAATGCATTTATTTGCAATTTCATATATTGTTAAACAATCATCATCTTCTTAAGACTTTAGAAAAGAAAAACACCAGAGATACTTAGATAAAAAAAATTTTATAATACAAAAATAAAGAGAGAATTTTAAAAAATACAAAATTTCCACGAGTTTTGTAAATTAATTCACGTTTAAAGATATCGCTATTCTTATTCTTGTTTTTTTTTTCTCTTTACAAGAAGAACTGTATCTTTCGTTTGAATATAGTGCACAAAACAAGAATTTTCTTCAAAAAAAAAAACGAAGTCTTATTACACAAAATATTTTTTTATTTTTGAAATAATAAACACAGATCAGCGGCTACAATAATGTGGCTTATGGTGCTACAAAATGTTACATTTTCTTTATTATTATTATTATTTTTCTTTTTTTTTTTCATGTAGAAGATATATTTTTTTTTAATGTTCAGGATATTACGATTGTAACAAGTAACAAAATACAATATTGCGATGAAATGAACTGATTAAGTTCTTCTTAATGTAATGTACATGGTGTTTTTTTTTTTTTTTTGTATATTTTACTTGGAACGCATGAATAGTTTACACGACTTTTATGTATATGACTAAATGTTACCTGTACCGTAACTGTTTTTAGAATAATTTTTATTCTTTTTTATTTTTTTCTTATGGCCTGTTAACAAATAAAAATTTGCTAATCATTTTTAAGCAATCGAAATTTTTTCGTTCTTTTACAAAAGAATGTTGAGAATTTTACTTTAAAAAATTTTATTTTATTTTTTCATAAAGCGCTGATAATATGCGAAAAATATATATTTTGTAGTCGAATTTATATGGAATACATAAATTGAACTAAGTAAAGATCTAGCATCTGATTTTAAAAAAAAATGTTACTTTTAAAGTATATACAATGTAAGAACCAAAATGAACTAGTGGAATGCAGAAAACAGAAAAATTTGATTAAAAATATTCTAATAAGCTTTAAGTTAAAAAAAAGAAGTCAAGTTTCTATCTTTGCCGCGAATTATGAAAAAGCCCCACATGAAATGATAAAAATTTGGAATCACGAAAAGAAGTTCTTTATTTGTTTTATATAAAAATGTATGTACAAAAATGTTCTTAAGCTTCTTTAATTTATTAGAAACTTTAAACCGTGTAAAAGGTACTTACAGAAATATTTCAAAGTACAAGCCTTTTTAGCTCAGTGGTAGAGCACTGGTCTTGTAAACCAGTAGTCGTGAGTTTAATCCTCACAGAAGGCACAATTTTCAAAATATTTCGTAGTTTTTATCTTAATTTATTAAAAATAAATATCACAAGAGTATCTTTTTACCACCACAGTGGTATATAGGTATACGTAATATCCCTTTTTTCTAATAAACTTAAAAAAAAATGTTAGGCTTCCTAACATAAGATATCAAACTTACAAGTTTCTAATGACGATTTGCAAAAATAATTTGTTTCCAGTGTGTTCCTTCATTTTGAATCTATATTATTATTATTGTTCCTTGAATGAAAAACTTATTCCGTAGCAATTTTCCTATAGAAAAAGCTCATTAGTGAATTTGTATATATTTTTATGTACCTACAGCAACGTAATTACTTAATTTACTGATTAATTGGATTTTTCCACATAAAAGATCTTAAATTTATTAATTTTACAGTTTTAAGATTTCATTAATTTTTTTTTGTTCCTTTTATAAATTCATTAACATTGTTATTATTTAAAAAAAAAAAAAACGCCCCCATATAATGAATATATTGCTTCCCTATACCAAAATTTCAATTTTTCACTTCAATTGTAACCGTTTAATTCTAATTTCTTCGTATAAAAGTTAGTCAGGATGTTTAGAAATAAAAAAAAAAAAAAACAGGATAATAATGCTAGTACTCACTTACCTCCTTACTCCATGGCGCTACAGTCCGACAAGAGCCTTGGCCTCCTTAATAATGCCAGTATCTGAAAGAATTAAAAAAAAAAATTCAAAATTACGATTTGGGTATATTAAGCTCATTAGCGGCATTCGTAATTCATAGCTATTTCTTTTTAATTAAAATTTATTACAAGGACAAAAAGACTATGATTTTCTTTGTCACATCGAAATTTTCGCATTATAAAACAACAACAACAAAAATTATAAATCTAAAATAATTATACCTTCTGGCTGTTCATTTAATTTTTCAAATTTAATCGAAATGAATAATTTCATGAACATTTTATTTTGATCATTTTCGAAACTCATCATTTTAGTTGTAACATAATTTTCCATCTTTTCTTCCTTTATTTTCATTTTTACAGTTTGATGAATTTCCTTTTAACAAACTAATTTTCCGCTTCATGAAATTTTTTTTTTTTTCTTCAAAGTCCAAGTTTTTAAAATGAATGTTGTTGTTTTTTTTTCTTTCACTTTTCTTTTTCATTATTATTATTTCATTTTTAATTTATGAGTAAAAAGTGGCATTGACAAGGAAAAATTTCTATTCAATAGATTTATATATTTTCTATATATGACGACTAAAAAAAAAAGATATGATATATTTTTGTGAATTAAATTCATACAGAATGAATTCTTTTTTTTCTGTCGTTTTTATATCATTATTTTACAAAAAAAGAAAAAAAAGAAAATAAAAGAAAAAAGTTTTTCTTTTAGATTAGAAATAATTGTTAAGAAAGAGAAAATTCACAAAAAGAAAATTCATCGAAGCGTAACATATAATACAAAAAGAATGATGAAAAAAAAAAACAAGTAAAACTGTCATTTTATAATAAGGAAAATAAGTTTAAAATACAAAATATATATATGTATATGTATAATTTGTGAAAGTGTGTGTGTGTTTGTCGAAAGATATAAAAACTTTAGATAATTTACAACTTCATGCATTGTTAAACTTTTTGTTGAAATTTTACACTTGAATAAAAAATGTACTTTCAATTTACGATGAATACTACCTTTTGGCATTGGATTAAAAATCCTTTAAAACCCAAGTTTGGAAAGAAGAAAAAGAATTGACAAAAATCTACAATTTTTTCTTTATTATTGTTTCTCTCGAGCGAAAAAATTAAAGGATTTCTTAGAGTTTTGTTCATTCAACAACTAAGTCAATCAATTAAAAATTATAAATTTTTAGCAAGTGAATACAAGTTTGTATTTTTTATATTCATAGTAGGGTCCCAGAAAAACTCCCACCACTTTTCGACGTTTACTATGAAATAAAGCCTAATTTATTTCTTCACAGCACTTTGTTTCTAATAATTTCTATTTTCTGCAAAATTTATTTAAAGAGTTGTCAGATTTTTGTTTTACAAAGGATTTTCCATTGTTTTGTTACATGAAGGCAATTTTTCTTAAAGTTCTTTAAATTTTTTTGTCGTCTTTTAGAGCATAATATCTCTCAAGCTTTGGACAATTTTTAAGAGACAGCACAAACACGCTCTGCTTGAATAAAATGTAACAACTTGTTTGTGTATACTCCTTAATGATCCTGTGAACTGTAAAATATAGTCTCATACCTAGTCTCGTTTATTAGGAATACAATAAGAATTTACTAAAGACGAGGTGATGAGTAAAATGGACTCTCCTTTCTGAGTGCTCGTGGATGTCTGCATCCCCTTAGCTTACTCACACAAACAACAACAACAAATACACTCCTTAATGATAAATCCTTCAGTTAAAGAAGGTTTCGACTTTAACGTCTGTCACCTACATTATTAGATTTTTTTTTTTCTTGAAGTAGGACGAATGTTAAACTTTTTGAAACACCTTTGTCATTTACACTTTGAATCCTGCTAATTGACATTAAATTTTTTTTAAAAACTTCCTTCTGGATATATCTGATGGATTTGTTCATTTTTATTTTAAAAAATACCATAACACATAAAACCTAGTAAATTTAGAAAAAAAAATGTAATATTCATGCATTCAAAAACTTTTCAAAAATTACTTAACGTTCACATTAATTACCCATATAAGTATTATCCAAATTTAATTATCCGAAACTCCTGAGAATAAAAAAAACAAATGTATATTATTTTCTAAATCTACAAAATCAAATCAATCAACAAAATCAATTTCACAGTCTAATTCGAAATTTTATTATTAAAAATATTTTGTATCGACAAGTTAAACTGCAAATTTTAAACAACGAAATATTCAACTTTACAAATTGTTATTTCCAGGAAAAAAATTTATATTCGAATAAATAAAAAAATTCAAAGTACAAACTTTATATCAAAAAAAACTTTTTACGAAATTTTCCTTCGAAAATTTTTATTCTATTATAGAAAAAATAATGTTCTACGTAATTTTCTAGTTCAAAAAATCCTGTTTCAATTAAATTTTCAACAGTTGAAGATTACTTTTCAGAAAATTCAATAAAACTTTACACATTTTTAAAATCCTTTTTTTTTAGCTTTATGCGCTATGCAACTTGTTGGTCCAGAGACAAAAGACCAAAAATGAACACAAAGTTATCTTTAAAAAAAAAATATATGTCCACTTGTAGAGTAAAAGTAAAAATTAAAAAAATTAAAATTAACATGAATTAATTTCGCAGTAATACGATATACTCGTACAAAACATTTTTTAGGTCATAAGGACTCAATTATTACACTTTTTTTCTGAGAATTTTTCAAACTTTCACCTCGAACAAAAAAAAAATATTCATTGTTACTTTTTAGCATTTTTTATTACGTCATTTTTTTCCACAACATTCATTCAATTTTATTTTATTTTTTTCATAACAGTTTTTTCAAAGCTTATTATATTTTGGTATTTTCATTTCATAAGAATATAATTTCTTCCTTAGTAAACGAACTGGTTTCTTTCATGTTACATACATTACATCAGTTTTTTCTCTTATTTTCTTTTTTCATTTTCATTTTTATATCATGTTTTGTAAAATACTTTGTCAACGAAAAAAAAAAAAAAGATTTTTATAGAATTTTGTATACAAGAAAAATAAAGATTTCAGATAGTACGTACATAATACCACACAAATGATATAAAGGACATAAATAGAAATAAATAAAAAGAAAATGAAAGAAAAATAAAAGAAAAAATAAGCTAAGATGTCATCTATACTAGAGAGAAAAATAATAAAAGTGAAAGCTTTTCTTTTCTCATTTTTTTTTTATTAGTTGTGAAAAGCCTCAATCTGATATTTGTTCTGTATTTCATTTGTTAAGATTATTATGTCAAGATTTAAGGTTTTATTTTCAAGGACACGATAATAAGACTTTATTTCGCTTTAATAAATTTTTTCATTAAAATTTAGTTTCTTTTATTAAACATAAAAAATTGAGACAATATAATATATTTGTCTCTTTTGTATTTGACTTTTTTTTTTTGATTAAAAATTTAAATTATTGTACAAGAAGTTTTCTTCAAAGTTTCACTTCCATTTTTAACATTTCGTTTCCGTTAAACTTTTACATACACGATACTTGCTCAGAATTTTTCTACTGAATAAACCTTGAATGACAGAAATTCAATTACAAGAGCAAAATTTGTTAAGTAAAATGCACAAAAACAAAAAAAAACGGTTTTTGAAGAAATACTTTTTCCTTTCTTCTGCGACTCCTTACACACCTCTTAAGTTAGCTTAAGTGTCCTGGGATCTCGACGGAATTTCATTTCTCATTTAAAATACATGTATGTAAAAGACGATTACGAAATTCCGTCATAACAATTTTCCGTTCATTTCTGCGTTCTAGACGGAAAATAAAATATCATTGTTGGAAATGTTCAAGAAATGACGCTAACCATTGATTTTCTGTCACTGTTGAAACAAAATAAATGTATACAGACAGCAAAACAAGAAAAATTTAAGATTTTAGAACTTAGCTTTATCCTGAAAAATGTGCATTTTTTGTAATGTTACAAAACAGCCCAAAATATAATTGGCCAAAGTAGATTTCGCAGGAAATAACGAGAAGAATACCGTGCAGAGAATTTTCAAATCAATCGCGTCACACGATCCAGAGATTCAAATTTCTAAAACCGATTTTAGACAAGAACGCCTTGAAATAGAATCGAGCGTTAATAAATTCTACAAAATAATCATAATACTTATTATATAAGTAAATTATTCTAAATTCTAATTTATTTGCAGACATAAAAAATTAAATAGAATTTCATCATCAGGTTTGTTTATGATTTTATTATGATTTCATTAACATTTTGTATATACACCTTTTTGCAATTATGTACATTTTGTCTGTAAAAGTTCATTAACTTTTGATTACTTTTTATTACATACACCATGAAAAAGTAATAACTTGTTCTTATATAAGAAATAATAATAATTTAAAAAGAAAAACAAAAACAGAAGAAAAGAGAAAAAAAATAAACCTCATTAATTGTTTAGTTGTATATGCTATTTATAAAAGAAAATTTTCTTAACTTCACTTTCATATTTTATACTATAGTTTTTATTATTTTCATTATTCTTTTCTTCTGTTCTTTCTGTCAAATAAAAGTTTCATAATATTTAATAATAATTTTTTTTCTCTCTCCCTCTCTCTTCTGTTTCGTTTTTTTTTCCTTCTTCTGCTTTTGCACTTTTACATTATTTTAAGTATATTGCTTTATTTTTTTTTTTTATTACTTCAAACATTTTTCATTTTAGTCGCAATGTAATATAATTTATTTATTTTTTTAATTTTTTTTTAAATAAGTACACAAAAAAAAAAGTCTCCAAAAGAAAATTATAAACAGAAAAAGGACTTTTATTTAATTTTATTTAACAAAAATATGAATTATATGAAACATGCAAAAGTATATATATATATATTTTTTGTTGTTGTGAAACGTTATTTAAAATTGAATCATGTGCTTTTATAAATAAATATGAAAAGTTTTAATTTTTCTTTTTAATTTAAAATGTATATACATATACAACAAAGTATACAACAAAGTTAATTATAATAAAAACAAAAAAAAAAAACAAAAAATTAACTGTAAATCAAATTGTTTAAAAGTATAAACGTCTATAGAAAAGTTAATTTTCGTTACAAATTCAAATGAAAATTATGGATGAAAATTTGTTTTTTTAAATTTGAAAATAATAAAATAAGAAAATAATGACAAGAACAATATTAAATTGCCAAATACTTGACTTTTATTAAATAGCAATGACAGTTGATTTTCTTGAATTCAAGAGACTATTTAGTATAACAAAAAAAAAATTATGTAATTGTCTTCTTAATTTGCAAAATATTTCAAGGATCTTATTCAAGTCATTTCAAGTGGAACATAAAGTTTTTTTTTTTTTTCAAATGTTAAATGAGAAATGAAACTTTTTAAGAGAAAGCCATTAAAATATATTTTTTTACATTTTCTTCTTTAATAAATGGTTTTTTAAAGAAACTCATGTTTTACGAATTCTAACTGTTGTCTTCTTAAACAGCTCAAAAGCACAATGAAAGTTATTTGAAGTTTGAAAAAAAAAAAAACTACTATAGTATTTTTATTTTTGGAAGTCAGTATTGTGCTTATGGAGGCAGTAACCGATGAGTTTTTTGCCTTGGTAATATTTAATTTAAAAGATTTCTCTCGATTGAAATTGAGATCTGATCACCCCACACACGAGACAGATTTATTTAAACGCAATGTAAAAGAATATAGAAAAGTATGCCTATCTTGCCTGTACTGACATCCAAAAATAAAAATAGTATAAGTACTTTACTTTGATTTCAAAAGTTTCGGAGTGATTCTAATTTTCTAGTCTGATTCCCCGGATTTCAAAATAATTAAAGTAACTGACAAAAATATTTCGAAGTACAAGCCTCTTTAGCTCAGTGATAGAGCACTGGTCTTGTAAACCAGGGGTCGTGAGTTCAATCATCACAGGAGGCATACATAATTTCGAAAATATAATATTTCGAAGTTTTGTAACTTTCATTTCAGTAGGTGGAAAATTTTTACTACTAGAATATTTCTTTTTATGTTAATTGAAATTTTTTCAACGAGTTTTTCAGCAAAAAAAAATAATTAATACATACAAGCCTTGCTGATTTTTTCAACCTGAGACCTCATTTTTTTTTTTTAAAAACAAAAGAATGAACTGAGTTGATTTAATACATATTCTTTTTTTTTTCATTCTTCTAATAAATTTGTTCTTTTTACATATAATCAAAAAAGATTAAATGTTATTCATTTCATTTTACATTCAAAAAAAGGGTTACTAAATTTTGTTAATTTCTTTATTTAGGCTAACATGTGAATAGTACTGGTTTCAAATCTTACAAAACTTATTTAAAAAATTGAATTACATTTCTTATTCATATTCATTTTAATATTATTTTCTAAATTAATTTTGGGCTTCTTCGTAAAATGTTTCTTAAATTTCTTCTTTTTTGTTTTTTTTCTTCTTTGTTTGGAGAAATTATTATTCTAATATATTTTAAGTTTTTCAAAGTCTTTAAGTGTAATTTGTTTTGTATTCAATACAAATTTGAATGAAAAATTTTCATCATTTGAAAATTATATATGGAAACAAAGTTTTAAAGAAAGTTTCTTTTTAAGTAACACACACGCAAATACATACATAAAGAATTTTTGAAAACTTTATTTTCACATAATTTCACTTTATAGTTGCTAAATTTTGACAATTTATTTAAACTTTTCATGTAAATTGAACAAAACGAATTGGTCGTTCTAAGTTTTAAGTATAATTACATCTTTTAATAATGAAAAAAAAAAGCAACTTAAGTAAATACTTTCTTAAGAAGTTATATGTGAAATTCAATTCAATATAATAAATTTCGAGATTAAAATAATTCAAGAGTTTTTTTAAAGAACTTTTGGGATATTAAATGAGAAATTATTATTTAACAATAATTTTAGAGCTAAACTACACTTTGTTTTCATCAGGGGATACATCATTATATATTTGTTGAAAATTTTAAATTCAAGATTTCAAGATTTTTTTCCGTCGATAGTAGGTATAGTATATGGTGCAATAGTTGTAGAAATTTAGCAAGTGTATGAATACATATGAATTAAAAAACAAATTAATTAGTTACAAATCAGCAAAAATAACCGAATTTTTTTTTTATTGCATTATATTGAAAATTTCAGTAGCAGGTACTCAACGTAGATAAAAACAAGCATCAATCTCACCATGAAATATATCCAAAAACTTTCAATTCAGCTTAGTCCCAATAATTATCCTTAGAAAACTAAAATCCATATTAAAGAGCTTGTCTTTTTTTTTTTTCTTTAAAACAAAATAAAATAACTACAAAATTATATTTAAAACCTAGCCAAAGATTATTTTTAATATTTTACGGAAAAAAAAAAATCGTAAATCTTTAACTCCAAAGAACTAAAATCTTCCATTAAAAAACAAGAAACCTTAAAATATCAATTTAACTGCATCAGAAACAATAATTTCAGGATATAATCTGCAATGCAGGCAAACTTTTATATGTATATGTATAATCATAATTGCCATTATGAAAAAGAAAAGAAAAAATAATTAAAAAACAAAAGTATCTACATACTCGTATATAAAGATAATAAGACATTATACTCATAAATATTACCATTAATTCATATAATAAATGACATTTGATTACTTAGAACCCATTAGCAATTTACGGTTCACATGTCGCCATATGATCATAAATTTCATGACGTTCAACATTTTAATGCATTACATTATCATTATTTTTGTTCTTATAGAAATATCTACATACATATATTATAGTATTAATTTTTAATGTACACATACTCGTACATATTCTGAAACTTTCATCTCATCCCATTTTCTATTTATTAATTCAGCTTCAGCTATACAATTCTTTATCGTAGATTAAATTTTACGTATATTAGACACAAAGTAACAAAAATTAATAGTATGTACAAAATATTTTCTGAAAATTACATACATACTTTTATATTTTAGTAAGAAATTTTCATTTTGCATAGAAATTGACAATTTAATTTCTAATCACGAAAAAAAAAAAACTAAAAAATGTTCTCATGAATAAGAATCTTATTTAAAATATGACACATTCAGCAATTAATAAACCGCCAGTAGTTGGAAATTTTTGTTGTTGCTAATTTTAATAAATACCCGATTTAATATTTTTTGTAAAACAAAAAAAAACCCACCCTGCAATTAAATAAATAAAATTAAAAAAAAAAAATCGAAACCGCACACACACACATGACAACGAATGCGCAGCACCATAAAGATTAATTATTTCGCTTCGTTACCAATTTCATAATGTATTACAGCTACTTAAGAATTTATATTGAAACTTACAGCAGGAATCATGTAACAAAATATATATATATATATATATATGTAGTATGTTCAATAAAAAGTATTTTGCATAGATTCATTTTGTGATATAGTTACTTATCTAAAATACATAGTTTATGTATCTTTTTAAAATCGATAATAACTTTTCTATCATCCCCTGTGGTTATAAGATTATTTGTGTATGACCTTCTAGGTATCCGTAATCAGATTCTTGTACTAATCTCGGACAGTGCACCTACATATGCATACATAAGTATTATACATATATCTGAATGTTCTTGAAATTCAAGATATTAGATCAGATTCACTATGTGATACCAACATCACAAAAATTATTGTTTTTATAACTTAAATACAATTACTTTACTTACATCACTTTTTTTCTTCTTGTTCGTTATCATTATTTTGTCTTGCTACCATATCTTATTTTGTGGACATCTGCTTATACAGATACAGATACAGATCTTCTGATTATTATTATTATTATTATTATGAATAACTTTATAACTAAGAATTCATGGGTGGAATCTATATTTTTATTCAATGGTTAAGCATTAAATTCTTTTAAAGAAAAAAAAAAAACACACACACACACATACACACGAAAATACATTATAATTTACTGATACTGGCAGAAATAAATCGAACATCACTAAAATCTTAAAAATAAACACATGTATAATATTCACTAACTACTAAAAAAAAAAAATTAAGTAAATGAATAAAAATATTACTCCTATAAAATAGCCTTAAGAATCTAAATTAAAAAAAAAAAGAAAAACAAAAAAGTAACAAAAATGAAACTGCATACCAGTAAATTGGTTAGTTAAATTCTTCATAATTTATTGAAGTTCTCACAGGGGTTTCTGTAATTTTTTTTCCAATAATAAAATGAGAAATGAGTTGATTTAAAAGAAAAAAAAACATCTACATATATGTACCAATGTCCGTGTACATACATATGAGAAGAAGAAAAATAATATGTATATTGTAATATTACTATGTCTTGTAAAGAATAGCAAATTATGGATTCTGTATCACACACACAATATATATTCATATGACGTGTTCTTACCGGTTAGATAGTTTTATAACAAATATTTTTTTCCTATTAAATAAAAAAACAAAAAAAAAACTGTGTGTTTACAATAAGAGAGTGGGTCAGATTATTTATATTTTTTCATTAAAAAAAAAATAATAATATCTAATAATAATTTTGCACTCAATTTTCTAAATTATTACTGTAATTTTCAACTTAAATTACATTAGATACTTTACTTTTCTTTTATAAAATATGCGCCAGCTAAAAAGCAATAATCTTTTTTTTTTTAGTTTATTGAATTTTTCATATACGCGAGTATGTATGTGTGTTCTGATGAACAAAAAAAAAATATACTTTACAGGACTACTTTATTATAAAAAATGTATTTTTTTTTTCTCATTTAATGAGAAAAATTCCATACTGATTGTGTAAAGCACCTGCAAATAATGTAAATTATACTATTCATGGCATTCACAACACAAAATTATACGATATGAAAAAAAAATTTTTTTTTAAATAAAAATAAAAAAAAATCATAAAATTTAATGAGGTTAAATAAATGAGCAAAAATTAACCTTGATACCTTGAACAATTTGTTTTTTTCCCCCCATTTTTTTGTTTAAATAATGTAAAGCTACTTATTTTTACGTGAAACTAATGTCCTTGAAATTATTACATTTTTCTTGTGTTTCTGTACTCTTTTAGTCTGGAAGAAGTGATTACATTTTTTTTTTTTTGCTTTTTAAATGTGGGATTGAAACATAAAAAACCAACTGAACAATAATACCAGTACCAGCCTTGTCATACGAATAAATTTGTTCTCTACCAACAAATTTAGTGGTTCGCGCATTCCACTTTAAACTGTAGGTTCATGTATGATAGCCAAAGAAACTTCAAGTAATATTTGTTAAAACGCTGTGTTTCCTTGAGGAATAGCAGACATGAAAAAAATGTGGAATTTAAGGAAATAATTGGGAAAAATATAACCTTTCTGGTCGTCTGTTGAGAAAATTTGGACTGAAAGTTGAAGGTTTGCACAATCTACTGCTACTCTGAAAAATTCAAAATTAGTGTAACATTTTTTGAAATAATATGCGACCTTTAAATTATGAACTTATGTGAACAACAAGGATTTTTTTTTCAATGTGTTGAAAATATTAAATTCATGAAATAAAATATGTCAAAAATATCACATCCTTTTTGAACTAAAGTTCTATGTATATATAAAAAAACGGTTTTTATTTGTCAAATTTTTAGATTTTTCATTCCAAAAAAAGTCTCAGGACTTTAATCCTGGAACATAAATATCTACGAATCAACGCTATAGTGAAAAATTAAGCTAAAATAATTCGTTCTGCAGTGTAGCATTATTTTATTATATTGTAGTAAAAATTATTTTCTGTTTTAAACTCTTTATCCTTTTAAAAAATTTAAATTTATAAATTCCCATATATACGAGTATGTATGTATGTACTTATAATGATCTCCACTTTATAATCAAAATAATTTCCGCAAATAAATTTCATTATAATTTACACAAATTATATGAATCGCAGTATGAAAAAAAGTTACATCAGGAAAAAATTACTATTTTTTTTCATGAATCAAAAAAAAAAAAATAAATAAATAAAAAGGACACACAACGACACTTTATTGTGTATTTCCGTATTTTATTATAATTCTCATGCATTTTTAAAATAAGATAGTGCATTTTCAATAATATCATGCTCATTTAATATTTTTCATAATAATTCAATGAGGCCTGGTCTTTCCGATATTAATTCCAATTTTTTCTTTCATTTTTTTTTTTTAAAAAAACCATCATGCAGTATGTGTGAAATTAAAAAATTTTTTACAAGTGCATTTTATTGCACAGTCGTGTGTATATGGTCATATTAAGTATGCATCAAAAATTGTACACACACACACAAAAAAAAGCCTTCGATATATATATTACAAAAGTTTCCAAAATACATTACAATATGATTTGTTAACTATAATATAGACTCTTCCTTTTATCAAGGATAATATGTATATATAAAAAAAAACTGGAAAAAAAATAAATAAAATAAAAAGGAATTTTTCCATCGCCAAACACATAAATGAACGATGAATAGGACTTTTTTTAAAAAAAAATTCATTTTTGTCCTTTTTTTCATATTTTTATTTTTTCATATCCAAGTGCAGAATGTACATACACACGTATACATATACATATTTACATATTTAAGTACAAACATATTTCTGTACATGATTAATGTTATAAATTCATTTTCATTATTTTATTTATGTATGTATTCAATTTATTAACTGTTTTCTTTTTTCTCTTTAATCTCTTCCTCTCCATCTTCAAATATTTGAATGGCAAAAATTTTATTCTCATTTTTACACTTGAATATTTTTTATATTGCTGTTGTTGTTGTTGTTGTTATTGTTATGAATGTTCATTTTAAGGATAATAATTTAATTGCAGAAATGAATGGAGTTTATTTTGTATTTTACAATGTTTTTTTTTATGCATAAAATTTCTTATCAATGAGAACCACAGACAATCACAATAAAATGATGAATGAAATCGCATTAAAATGAAAATAATAATAACGAAAAAAATTAAATTAATAATTATGCTGCAAGCCAAAAAAAAAAAAAATAAAAGGAAATTTTCAACAAAAAGGACTTCATATTAAAAAAATTTAATTTGGTAATAATTAAGTTTGTAATTATTTACTCGTAAAAAAAAAAGAAGAAGAAAAAAAACACAGAACATTTTTCTTTTTTTCAGAGTCAAAATCAACAAGTGCATTTATGCTCTTCAATGTGAAATATGTTTTTTGCATATTATTATTTCAAAAATGAAATTTATTATTTAAAAGAAAATAAAAAAAAAATAAATAATTATTGAGTGTAGGAAATTGCGACTTTAGGATTATTTTTTATGTGGAATTTTTTTTAAATTATTACTTTAAAGAATTTTCTTATTAAACATTAATTTTTATGGACATAAACTATTTAAAATAGTCTCTAATTTATTCTAATTTACTACAAAACGTAATATTATCCTTATAATTTGTATCTGTATCTTTTTAATTTAGATTGATATTAATTTTCACTTTGATAAAATTAAATCATAAATTTTTGCAAGAGTACAAAATCATACTCGTATATAAGATTAATTTTCATGTTACCATTCTGAATTACAAGTTTCCACACAGAAGATAGCAATAACTTGTATATAGCTACAAAATAAACAGATGAGCTTTATTGCTTCTTATTTTTAGATAAGCGATATCTATAATGCAATATCAGTTTAATTGCAGTTGTAATCTCTTGTATGTACTTATCAGCATGTTTACATTTTATACTCATCAGATCAAAAGCATATATGTATGTTTGTAAATTCATGTATTTTGAGTTACTTTACTTTGTGATGTGCAGAAACCAATAAAGTCACGCATTATATGTATGTACATAATATGTACTCGTCTGTACCTAAATACGGTTACATATATATAGAATATTGATATTCCTTGTACTCGTATCAGCAATATTCGAGTAAATCTTCATACGAGTAGATTTAAAAACATATGAAACATATTATAATCTCATGATATACCTATGTACATAAGGAGTAAGGACAAGCTACCTATGTATCTAAGTAAAAGAGTTGATAGGCTCAACTATCTGTTTCTTTGATCAGATACTGACAGGTGTTAAAATTTAGTGTATTGGAAAAATTCTAGAGCTTAGTTGGCAAAATTAAAATTATAAAGGCGTTATAATAATGGACATTAATAACTTTTAAATTTTAGGATCGAGAGAATTATTTGCAATTATTTTTATCAAACAATGAATATTAAATTGTACCTACATCTCAAATTAATTTAAAAATCTGTTTTATTTTTTCTTATGTTATGTAATGAATGACACTACTAAAAAGTTTTCATATACATGTACAATCACACACTCATTTTTACAATGAAACACAATGAAGATACATTATAAATAGAAAAAGAAAAAAAAAAAAAAGATACTTATATGTATGTATGAATCTTTATTATTATTTTCTTTCTTTTCTTTTTCATTTTACAAAATAATATTTTGTGCACACTTTCATATTTTACTCTTCGTTGACTTCAAATGATTTTTCTACTATATACATATATGTATGTGTATTTTTTTCTTCATATTTTTTATATCTCTTTTGTAGGTCTTTCATGTTTTTATTGTTGTTGTTGTTGTTGCTTGTTTTTCCTTCTTCGTTTTAGATATTTCATTTTCTTCAAAAACAATTTTCCAACCCAATAATTTTTCTAGGCGAAATAAATTTATGACTTTTATTATTATAAAGGTTTTTTTTATGTACATATACGAGTACACACATACACAGTTATTTTGGTAATAAAAGAAAAAAAAAAAAAAGGAAAAAGGAAACGTGTCCTCATGTAAAAAAAAAACATTTGGATCAATATTGATGAAAAATATTTTAAAGGTCATTTAAAGTTTTCTTTTTGGAAAATTTTTCACATATTTGTTGAATTTCGGGTTAAAAATATGTCATAAATGGATGGAAACCATTAAGTTAAAATTTGAACTTTTAATGCTTCGAAATTTTTAAAATTGAAATATTTTTTTGCTATTTCTAGATAAAAAATTGTTCAATGAATAATACATAGAATCTGAAAATATTATTACATATTTGAATAATAACAAAGGAAAAAATATGCTGTGCATAAAAATATGAAATTTCTGGTAGTACAAATTTTTCATCCAAGTAGCACAAGTGCAGTAACCAATTCTTTGGAAAAGAAAATGAAAATTCTGTGGAACTTTTTCCATTCAAACTATTTTTCCGTTAAAGTCCTTAGTTAAATGCGAAAAAACCCTAGGAAATTGAGTAGGTATATATTCTGTAGGAATTTTGTGGATCCAGATACTCCGCAGGGGCGGAAGAGCATAAATTTTGTTGAAAACCCCTCATTTCAAATAATACTTGGCTACTTGTGTTACTTGGGTATTAGAAAATATTACATAATATTTTATAATAACAATCTTAAAATTAAACAATGCAATAATTTTAAATGAGAACGCATTCTGATTTCTTGAATTTCAATCATTCTATTTGTATGAATTTGAAAAGCTAGTTAAATAATGTCATCTGGCATATTTCCAAAACTTAGAGTACTAAATGTAATGAAAATTTTTGAATAAATGAAATTTTCCTTATTGTCATATTCAAATCTTTTACAATTTTTTTTTCAGAAAAAAAAAAAAAAGTTTTACAAAGTAAATTTGCAATGCAACATTTAATACATGCAAGGATTATTATTTTTTGTTTTTTTCTTGTTTTGTTGATTTTAATAAAAGTTTTTAGATTTTATTCATATTTTATTCGACTAAGTTGTATTGCAGTTTATTTATTGTATTGTCAAAGGAATTTACATTTAAAAAAAAAAAAAACGTTTTCGAAACTTAAATAAATTTTAGTATTTATTTATTGTATGGGATTTGTGATATTTATTGTTTGCTTATTTTTATTTCCTCTTTTTTTTAGTTCTAAACTAAAAATAATTTACTAGTTTTTCATTCAAAAAAAATTTTTTTCTACAAAATAGAAGAGAAAGTTTATGAAAAGCTCGAAAAATTCGATAAAAATTCACAGAATTTTAAAAGATTAAATTAAGCTGGTAATATTCATTAACATTAAAACTGTCAGGAGTGATATTTGAATGTTTCAAGAAGTCTTCTTTGCAAATTAATGAAGTCATATTTTCGATTTTGATTTCTATAGGCTATAGGCACCAATAGATTTCAGTTAGTGTGGAAAAATCTCTTCAAATAAGTGTCAGAAAAATGCCAATACAGAGAAGTTTGAAATGAAGCATTAATGTTGTTCGGATTGGTAGATTAGGTGTTAGAATTTAATAAAGTGATCAACAAAAACTCAAGAATTAATTTTTCAAATATTTTTAATTTATATATAGGGTCAACAATTTTCAAAATTTCCACAAAACTGATGAGTTTGAAAGTAGATTTGGATGTGGATTTCAAATGACTTGATTGGGCTCATGTTTAAAGTTCGTGTAATTTTTTTATCGTTTGCTTATGGTCAACAGGACCTCGTTGTAATTATAACAGGATATTTTTCCCTAATTTTTAAAAAAGTGATCTGATAATATCAAATACTAATGTAGCTTTTTTTTTAAACAAATTTTTATTTAATTTCATTTTATTACTTTATTTTAGTTTTTAGACTTACCATATTTTTATTTTAGAAAGTAAAACCACTTTCTTTTATTTTGTAAAACTATGAAAAAAGTACTCTGTAAACATAAAAATTTATAAACCAAAATTTAATGTACCGAATCATTTTATAAACTGCACTTGCATAAAATTCCATTACCATCATAAATAGTCAAGTTTTTGTTTTTAATTCTCTTACTTTTTTTTAAATTTCTAGTTTACAAATTTACAATTTTTTTCATAAACAATAACTTCAATAAAATTTTATTAAACACAAAGTAATAAAAATAGAATCTAATATAATCATGTGGTCATTTATTACCCATTTCAACATACCAAACATTAAAGATGAGTTCATCTAGGAAATCAACTGAAAACAAGATCTTCAAATGTATAATCAGATTGAAAAGTTACTTGATTACGTAAATATTATTAAGGTTACATTTCCAATCTGGAACCTAGAAAGAAAAACATATTTTTTTCCACTCTCACATGCAAAATTTTCCTCTAACTCTTCATTCCCATTTTAAATCTAAAATTTCACAAAATGCATCTTCAAAATATTTTTCCTTCATTTTTAACTTTAACCCTTTTAAAAACTTCAAATCAGGACTCAGGTATACTAAAAATCAATATTTTATGATTTATGTGAAAGATTAAAGAAAAAAAAACGATTTAATCCAATTAATAAACATCATGATGTAGCAATTAAATTTATTAAATGTTATATAATTGCTTGAAATTGGATTAATCTAAAATATGATATATGAACAAATCATATTTTATCCATATAAACATTATACATACATGTACCTACATGTACATATAAAATAAATATTTATCTTAAACATAGATTTTAATCTAATTTCCTCTAATCTAAAAGTTTCTGGTATATCTATACTATTATAAGGAAATCAATTAATTTAAGGAAACATCTTGAAATGATTGGAATATTCTCATATAATCCCGTAAGCAATTTATGATTATGTAAGACATTGAAAATTTGTTTGTGGTCGAAAAGAGTTAAATGCAATTCAACTTTCACATACTGTGAAAATATGTATTTGAAAGGATTTATGCAGCACATAAAATATATTTTCTATATATTTACACACATTCCTGTACCCATACAAATTATGTGAATGAATGTGTGTGTGGTTGGTTATACATTCCTTTTTCTAAGAATTAGTTTCATAAAGGCTCATTGAATTATGAAACTATACATATAACGTTACGGAAGTGTTAAAATGTGTAGAGGAAAAAGGATATATATATTACAAATTTTGCAATTGCAGCAGTTGAAAATAATATAAAAAAACACACCAAGAAATGGCTTATATGAAGAAGAAAAACAAGGTTAAATATTCAAGATACTTTACTGATATTTTTTTCTTTATTATTTGTTTTTTTTTTAGGATTTAGATTTAATACCCTTTTCAACATTGGCAAGAATACGTCATTAAAATTATTACATTTAAAATTTACTGCACTGAATCTAAATTTCCACCGTCGAAAACAATAAAAATACAAATAATTCGAACAATTTACGCTAAAAGCTGACAAAAGTTAATTAAGTTTTTAACCTTAACTTAACAAAAACTTATTTTTGTTTGTCCAAATTTGGAAAAAAAACAATAAAGGATTGAAATAACATCAACAAAATTTTAAAATCAGGTTAATTAAACTGGAAAAATTGAAGTAACCTGGACTATTGCCAATATTTGTTTTTTTCTCAGGATCAAAAAAATTAAAAATGTTATACACAAAAAATAATAAAACTAATGACATTTTTTTTTTCAAACAGCGAGAAAAAAAGTATCTTTTTAGAACAGACTATAGATTTGAATATTTTTTTTCCTACGAAAGTTTGTGCAAAACTTTTTTTTTTTTGTCTGTACGACACCTACTTAGACACTGATGATGATAATGATGTATTCACGAATGTTTCTCTAGTGAAAAAAATTAAAAATGTGGAATACATATATGTATAGTATGTAATTTATCAACCTTCATTAGTACTTTTATTAATTTTTCAAGTTATAATTTCAAAACTAACAAACAATAAAAAATAATATACAAATCACCTTTAGGCAAAATGTAAGATGCACAGAAGAAGAAGTAAAAAAAATTAAACAAACACACAGACTAAAACACAAAAACAAAACAAAACAACAACAAAAAAAAGGATATAAACAATAAATAAGAAAATAAACCTGCAATGAATTTACAATTTGTCTGATAATTTATTAATATTCCATTAACTTACTACCGTAGATATAAATGACCATTTAATAAAAAAAAAAGTTACCCAACTCCGGAATCTATAAAACTCATCAGTATTCGTTCACGTATGTATGATACAACATATACGTAAAAAGATATATGCTACATATATTATTATATCTGCTATAAAGTCAAAAACAATGAGTTACAACCTCCGGGAGACTATATAATAACCATATAACAAGAAAATGATCTTAAAGTAGTAAAGAATTTTTATTTTTTTGTCTGAAAGAATAAAATGTTGAAGAACACAGAACAGAACAAACAGCAACAATAAAAAAATGTATATATAATAATAAAAATAAAGAAATAATAAATAATAATGAAAAAAATTGTAAATGTCTATTTATAGTAAATTTAATTTATTGCTACTACATATATGTATGTATGTACAAACTATACTTGTATATGAAAAAATATATATATATATGTGTATATGTAATTTGTACAATGTATCTTAACTTGATTTTGGTCTTCTCATGTTGATTCACACTACGACTTTTCTAGTTTAATTCATTTTCTCTAAATTCATTTTATTTAACAACCTATGCCCACCGTAGGTGTTTAGAATTATTATAATGATGATCAACTATACATATATATAAACAATTTACTGGATGTAGAAGGAAATTAAAGAAAAAAAACACACACACACAAATACACATAAAAAGTCACAATTATTAAATATATCCTGTACAAATCGTGAGAAGTTATTACATATGCCCTATAACATGAAATTCTGTAATAAAAGATATTAAAGTATAACTAACGTACCTATCATAAAAAGGACATTCATAATATGTAAGCTACTTTTATCTCCAACTGAGTTAAACAGTATGATATTTATTTGTGATGTTGTCAATCACAATAAATTTATCCTTTTTTGTTAGTTTTTGATTTTTGAAATCACACTTTTTTTTAAAATTTAGATACAAAACTTGGATTTTTATGTGTTACATGCAACTTGCAAGTGACTTTTACTTTAACATTTTGTTAAACAAAAAAACAAAACACAGAAAATTATGAAAGATATGAAAATACAAATATAAGATACAAAACGTACTTTGTAACTGACCCATAACCACCACAATTACATACATATACGAGTAGCTTTTAACGGGTCTTTATTCGATCTTTTTATTATATTTTTTTTTTTAATTAAAAATTAAATTTGATTGTTTATTGCAATTAAAATGTTGATTAAATTTTTTTTAATGATTTACCTTAAATGAAATTATCGTAATAATAAAATTTGCAATATTAACAACAAAAAAAATAGCTTTTTTATAGGGTGATCAGTAAAATTTAAAGTTTTTTATATAGTTTTTCCAAATTTTGACTCGCGACGAATTATAAGCCTTTTAGAAATTCATTGATAGTGGAACAATTGAATCTATTTACTGTAGTTGTTAGTTATTGGTTCTATACAATTAAAGGTTCTCGAAAAGTTAATTAATTCTATCGGAAAAACTCCCCTTATTAGAACACAATGAATTATATGTATTGTCTGCCTCCTTGATTTATATTTTGAAAATTTCAAATTTTTTTGTTTTTATCTTTTAAAACAGTTTTTCTAATCAAAACACCTTGTATACCTGTTAAAATTTTCTAAAATAAGTGTAAAGAAAAAAACAAAAATTTTTGAAGCTATTTTACCAATTACAATTGCGAAATAAATTATATTTTAAATCAATGAAGTGTAAAATTTTCGCTTTTTATCAAATTAAGACTATAACAATCTGGTAATAAGCGAACAAATAAAAATAAATATATAAGTACTCATGTATTCAGAGCTCTTACAATCAAATAAAAGAAAATAAAAAAATAAAATATAAAAAAGAGTAATCATGTATTATCCAATTAAGTTATATTGTTGAATAAAAAAAAAAAACACATTCAATACGCTTTAAAACACCTGTAATAAGTATCTAAGATACATCAAATATGTATACCAATATACCTGCTTTTAAATCGATATACTTATATTTTTCTATGTGTTATTATTTTTTGTCTTTTATTCTTTATTTTTTATTTTCTTAATTTAACGGGAAGTCATGCAAATCAAGGTAATGCTTGTTTGACACAGAAAACTATTGGCACAAAACTATATGCGCTGGCTTGGCACAACAACAAAAAACCATGAAATTACTAAATAACATTAATTGCAACCTCATAAACGTAAATTTTTTCTGTGACCATATTATAAAGACAATTTTTATTTTTATTTTATTTATTCTGAAAGTAAAAAAAAGTATTAATTACACACATATGTACATACCTACATGTAATATATCTAAGAAGGTTGATATTATCGTTCTGTGGTGATAAAAAAAATACCTGTACTTTATGTATGTAAATATTTTAATTTTAAACCTCA
Organism: Bombylius major; assembly: GCA_932526495.1. Classification (NCBI taxonomy): domain Eukaryota; kingdom Metazoa; phylum Arthropoda; class Insecta; order Diptera; family Bombyliidae; genus Bombylius; species Bombylius major. The sequence continues at coordinate 52,714,348 of OW052043.1, forward strand.
CGATTTCAACTTTCTATTTGGATTGATTAATGAAAACTAGGAAAAAATCTTAAAACCTAATCCTTATCTAATCCTTTTACTGTTTTTGATTTTTATGGAATTTTTTTTTTCAATTTTAACTCAAATTTTACAAAACTGTCCTCACAAGGTAAACAAGGAGCTCACTAAAAACAAAACTTACACCCTAAAAGCCTCAACATCCTATGTGTGTTTGAACTGAAAAACTTATACTGATAATTTTATGATATTTAACAAAAAAAAAAAAAAGATTCAGATGAGAACTAATTTTCTAGTGAAAATTATATGAATGAATATCACGCAATTTTTAGATTAAAAAAAAAAGAAGAAAGAAAATACAAAAAGTGAAAAATTCCATCGTCCTACCAAGAAAGGCAAGGCGCAAATTATAAATTTTAATTGATTCATTATTTTCGTATCTTTAACACCTAAATTGTAAAAACGTACGAGTATATATTCTGTTTTTCTCACATGACTTTAAATAAATTTTTTTTTTTCAGTTTTTTTCCATGATAAATAGAAAGTGAACATCAGCAACAGAAGCAACATTGCAGTATCGTTGTTTTCTAAAGACATAATTAATCGATTTGATTCGATTTTAAATTTGTGTTTTAACAAAACACTGCTGCTGCTGCTGATTTTTCTGTTGCAGCTGTGTTACATGTTCGAAAAAAAAAGATATTTATTGAAAAAAATAAAAATATACTTTTAGTAAATTTATTTTTATTTTTCTTCGATTTGATTCAGAATTTATATACCTACATTAATTCGATTTTACAGATGTTACGTGTGATAACACAATGAATTTTAATTGCTTTTCTCTAAATTATTGCATATGACAAAGATTTTATTTATAATGTAACAGTTTATAGTATAGATTTTTTTCTTACATCTCACATCATCACGATATAAGAAAACTAAAAAATATTTTAATGCTTTAGATACTGCTTTTTGTTTTATTTATTTTGTACTACCTGATGTTCAATTCACACATTTAAATTCAATGAATGAAATTTAAACAAAAATTATATAATAAAAAAAATGTTTGTGCATATTTGCAATAATTTGACCAACCACACAAATTTATTCAAAGATAATGCATTCTTGTTAGTCTGTGTAGTTATCACATGGGAAATTATGCAGAAAAAAAATTGACAATGTGTAGTTTCATGCAGAAAAAGCGACTTTACCTTGCATGTATCGGACATATTATTTTCTTTTTATGATGTTCAGGTAAGGTCAAGAATTGACTGTGTTCCTAAAAATAGTTTTCACACAGTAGTCGTTTGTTTGTCGTTTTTTTTTGTTTTCTAAATTAATTCAGATTTTGAATTTTCAAAGCTATGAACTTGCCTAATTCGTACCAGAAATGCCCTATAAATTACATTAATCTTTTTATGAAATTGAATTTTTCCTAAGTTGATACTTAATAGATTTCTTTTATCGATTAAATCCTACATCCTTCATCCTTTTCAATAACGTTAGTTTACTTTTAGTGAAAAGTGACATAAGCTAATTAGAGATGAAAACCATTATGCTCTTTTTCATCTCCTAGGAAATTTTCAGCAGAAAAGGAAATTTTCACATGAAAACTGGATGGAAACTAAAATAAAAAACCTTATATTACTGGAAACAAATCAGAATGGATTGGAATTCGGATGGCTGTCATAAAATCGTTCATTTCTTATTTTATTTTTTCCTCATTATTTTACCTTTTAAAAAAAGTCATAGTTTTTGTTAACTTAAAAATCCTTTCATGGAAAATTATTCGATACCTGAGCAAAAAAATACTTCTGACTTTTCTTTGTTTTTTTTTTTTTTATTTAAACAAGAAATTCCTAAAATTTTTAATTTATCTAACTTTACTAATTGAAGTTATAATTCTTTGGAAAATCTATGAAAATACACACTACTGTGTATAAGAAATTTACTCAAATTTACATAATATCACTGTTTATTTTCCAAAACATTAACTATACCATACAAGAAAATTACAACATTCAATATAAATTTTCCCCTTTATTTCCAAAAATTCAAAATGGAACATAAATTTCCATGTTAAAAACGTAAAAACTGATTTAAGAAATTTAGATTCTAATATAAAGCCATTTATATAAAGATTTTGTAACAATTTTCTCTGTGAGTAGGAAAAAAACAAGAAGATTTATGTAAATGTGTTACAGAAAAAAAAACAATCAATTTTCAAACAAAAAAACATTTTTTCACCTCACATAAATTACAATAAAGTAAATTATTTTTTCATTTTACAGGTGTGGAAAATATTAATGACATCAATAAAAATGAATAGATTTTTTATATAAAAAAAAAACTAATATATGATCTGGAAAAAAAGTACAGTTATTTAACAATTGTGAAAATAGACTTGAAAATCATGTTTTCTTTCTGGATCATTAAAAAAAAGCAAAAGAAAAATAATTCAAAAGAAGTCGCATTGGCTGATTTTTGGAAAAGACTTTCCCATTTTGTTGTTTTTCAGAAGTATTCATAAAATTCAACAAATGGGGATTTTAATGATTTCTAAAGCCTAGTTCTACACTACACTAGTGTTTCTCATCAACACCAATTTTGTTAAAAAAGCCCAACTTTCTAAAGCTTTGATAGTTGTGGCCATGAGAGTTGCACACAGATGAACAGAGCCTTTGTCTGTAAGAGACCGATATTAAAAACTGATTTAGTTGGTAATTTGAGATCAACAGTTACCACAATTCTGAAAACAACTACTTGTAGAATCACCAGTAAACTAAAAACCGGAAAAATATTTCCAAAAAATTCTAAAACTTGATCCTTTTAAAAAATTTCTTATCAATTAACACAAAACAGACGCATTTTGTTCACATTACAGGTAAATCCTGAGAATAACAATAAATCATTAAAAATTTAAATTATTCCAAATTCCACGCGAAAAGATATATTTTTATTTTATTTCTATTAGGAGCACATTTTATTTGCAAGGATTTAGATATTTAAATTCTCTGTAGGCGTTTTTTTCTTTTATTACTTACATTTCGCACCCATTTATAAGTCTAATGAAATGTAAATGAATTATTGCGAAATTTTATTTTTAAATTGAGAAAATAACACACGTACTAAAACACACAATAAAAAGAAGAAGAACAAAAAGAAATACATATCACATACATAAATTTGAAACAATATAATAAAAATGAATTGTATAAGATTTGAAATTAATGTACTGTAACGAATAAAAAGCTCATTTATTTTCACTTTGTAAAAATATAAATTTCATATTATTTTGAAATATACTTTTAGACACAAAAAAATTTTATTATTATTATGAACAAAACAAAAAAAAAGAAATAAAGTAATTTAAAAAAGGATTTAAAAAATATTTATAGCTAAATTATTACATGAGAACATTATTACGTCCTCACACTTATTAATCAAATACTCCTAAAATATCACACCGTTTTAATGAAAATTTCAAATAATCACGATATTCTGGTTTCGAATAAACCAATTCACGTTTTTTTGCTAAAGCTAAACCATCAGAAATTACATCAAAATTAAAACCTTCTGATGCATTATGATCTAATACAGCAATTGGAGCTTCCCCAAAAAGCATAATTATTCCACAAAATTCTTTACTATGTATTTCACCCATAAAATCATCACATGAAGGTATTTTCGAAAAACGTAATTCTTCTAAAGTATTTCGAAATGAATTGAAATAATGTGTCAAAAGTTCACGTCGTTTTGTTTTAAGGACATCATAATCAACACTTGTTGCTAGAAAATAATGTATATCAATTGCAAGACTACCACAATTACATTGAAAATCAATCTGAAAATAAAATAAAATTTATAGATTCATTTCGAAAAGTCTTTGAAACTCGACTATAGTATAAAACTTACAAATTTTATATCACAAATTTCACCATCTGTATTATATTTGAAAAATACATTATTTGTCCATAAATCTGAATGATTTAAAACTCGTATTTCATTTTTTCTTGGTTTCATTGTATTTATAATCTTTTGTCGAAAATTTTCATATATTCTTTTTAATTTTTCGGTAATTCTTTCATATCCTTTCCAATGAGATATTAATTGAATTATTTGTTGAAAACTTTGTACGTAAATATTTTGAAAAATTTTTAAATTAAAACTGGTATCATTAAAAAATCCATCATTGAATAATTCAAATGCAGTTGGGTCCTTAAAAAATACGAGAAATAATAAAGTATCTTTTTTGTTGTTATTTTGCTTCAAATATTACACACGAAATCTTTTTTATTACCTTTTGTAAAAGAACAAATGAGCCAGCATGAAAACGACCTAATTTTTGTAAAATTGCTTTACTATGGATTTCATCTAATCTTTTACATCGATCAAGCATTAAATACTGTGACGTGTTCAGATCCTCAATTACGATATTTTGATAATTAGAATCATGTTCTGCATAAAAAAATCTTTCATTTACGAGAAAAAAAAAAAAATACAACAACAATGAAAATTTTCATGTGAAAGGTTTTTAATAATAATAATTTTCATCATTTTCTTACTTTGGTGCAAATGATTCATTTTTCTTTAAAATCTTTTCAATCTTTGGTATTATAATGGTATACATGGTAACTTCTTTATTAAATCCATCAAATATTTGTGATGGTGAATCAATAGTATCTGAATCCATACTTTTCACAATTAATGAAACATATTCAGATTTTTCATCTTCTTTTGAAAATTTATATTCAATTTTAACTCTATAAATCGTACTTGAGAAATTTTCACCATTAATTGGTGCTAATGTAATTTCTATATTTTCAATTTCAATATTTTTCACTTCAAAACCACTTTTTAAAGATTTCTCAAAAAATTGTTTCGATAATAATTCTTGTATTTCAGAATCTATATCTCCCATTTTGTATTCGCTTGAAAAAAAAAAAACAAGATTTTACGTATGAAAAGTACTGAAAAATAAATCTATAAATTTTTCAGTCATGTAACAATTTTTTGTTTGTATGTATGTAAAAATTTTTGTAATTTAAACAAAAACAACAAACAATAAAACTTTGATTACAAACAACGATTAAAATTTTTAATCACAGAATAAAACACAAAAAAAAACTTCAATGTAAATAAATAAATTAAAAACCAAAAACAAAGTTCACATGTCTCTACACTTAACAAGTTTAAATTATACTAAATTTCATTTCATATGACAATCTAAAATTATTAATAAAGTAAAAATAAAAAAAAACAATTTTTTTATCATATCACATTTAGAGATAATTAAAACTTATGTTGTCATATGAGTATGTACACGTGTATGTGTGTAGATGAAAAATAAAAAAAATAGAGTAATTTAAGGTATAATCGTTCAATTTTATAAAAGTCAGTATGTAGTAAATTTAATTTCATTTTAGAATATAAAGTTGATGAAATGAGAAATATTGTTAACATCGCAATACCGTAAATTAATTTAATCAATTAAACTTTACACACATGAAAAATGTAAAACTTGTATATAATATGAAAAAATTATTATATCACACGAATGACTTCATTAGTAAAAAAAAATATATATTTTACGCATATTAAGTAAGATAGATAATAAAAATATCACCAACAACAAAAAAAAAAAACTAATTTAATTGAGCATAGTTCTGGAAATATGGAAACTGAAAGTTTATAAATTTTATATAGTTACGGTTTATAGAAATGTTAACCATAAAAAGGCAAAAAACGAACGTGATGCTGTAGTGAAGCGAGCAAATTTCTTAGTAGGTACATACATACACAGATATATACGATCGATTCTTTAGATATCAAAAACATCCTTAAATGCAACGTTTTTGCCAATAACAATCATCACGAATATCGGGTCAGCTGAATATTTTAAAACAATCAGTGAACAACTGAGGGTTAAAATTTTCGAAATTATCAATAATTTTTAATACTTATAATACAAAAAAAAATTTAAAAAACATTACTGTTATTTTAAATTTTGAAAAGAACCCCTTAAAAAATATTTATTTGGTTCACAGGATGCTAAAAAACAACCTTAAAAAAAATTACCATTCTCCTACAAAAAGTATGACTAATTTTGTGTTTTTGTTTTAAAAAAGGGTATTCTGTTCTACTGATTTGAGGTAGACTTTAAAAAAAACATATATAGCTCTTTATGGTCGTACGTACGTAGCTCAAAAGGATCATGTGTAAGCCTCAAAACCCAAATGTATACATATAGGAATAGGAAAATTTCCAATATCCTTTTCTAACTATGACATAATTCATGGTAAGTATTTTGGAACAATCCCTAAATGCTTTCAAAGAAAATAAATACTAAAAATAATGACAAACAAAAAGACACTATCTCCTATTTAATAATGATATCTCAAAGGACACTTATTCACAATTACAAACTAAAAATGAAAAGCTAAAAAATAAAGAACAATTAAAATGGAGAAAAAAAAATGTTATTGTTCATTAAAATGAAACTCTATATAATAATGAAATTTTAATTAATTCCATGTCCTTTTATTATTATCTTCTTCTTCTTCCAATTTTTTTTTGTTTTTTTGTTTTTCAAATTCAATTTTATTTCTTCATTATTTCTTTTATTGTTCAATTGTTATTCACAATTTAATTGAACACTTTTGACTTTTTACAATTCAAAATAAATTGAAAGGAAAAAAAATAATAAGTAGAAGAAAAAAAAAGAGTTGTAATTGAAATATGAAATAAAGGACGAAAATCAATTATATACTAAATTTTATTTCAAGTTTAATTAAATTTAAATTGCAATTAATTGAAATAATAATTTTAAAGTTTATCATTCATCAAAACATCTTTTTTTTTTCCAATCCTTAATTATTTCACTGTTCTAAATTTTATTACACATACTCCCTCTAAAAACGTATGCCTTATTTCAAAACGAAAAACAAACCATAAAAGCCTAGACAAAAATTTAAAGTTAAATGAATTTCACATTATGTACTTTACACAAAGAATGAAAAAAACCAAAAAAAACAAAAATGAAATAATTAAATTTGTGAAAACATTTTATGTATGTATGCATAACGTAACAAAAAAAAAAAAAAATAAAACCAACAGGAATGTGATGAAAAATTCAAAATTTCATTATACTCGTACATATACAAAAATGGAATATAATATGTTTTATGTGTGTATAGTAGTGTAGATTGTAAAACAATGTAGAACGCATGTTTGTTATGTAACCAAAAAAGTGTCAGAAGTAAAATTGAATTTACATTATTCAAGAATTTTCATTTTATATGTATAATATACAGAGGAGCTCCTGTAAGTGTTGAATTAAGCACACGTACCTACAATAAAAAAGTATCAGGTATTTACATAATGTACATATACGTATATATGTAGTATTGTAACACAAGCATATACGTATTTACGTATAGTTAGTTCATTTTACACATCAGAAAAGGTTTTGAAAACTATTTGTGTTTTTTTTTTTTTTTTTTTCTTAATGTACAAATTAAATCCTGTGATGTATTCTAATTATAAAATTCAACTATTTATGTAATTGAATTTGATTAAGTAAACGTAAAGTAGTAAACAAAACGAAAAAGAGAAGAAGAAAAAAATAAAAAATTAATTATAATGTAAGATTTATAATGAAGAAAATAGAATTAATCAATTTAAATTAGTTTCTCATGAATAAATAAGAAAGAAAGGATTTCAATAAGAATTATGGTTTTGTTTTGAAATTTTTTAAGAAACTGTCGACAAAGTTAAATAAAATTTAAGTTTAAACTTACCCTTAAATTGTGGGATGCAAATAAGTGTTTCTTACACGTTTTTTAATCAACGTAAGCCTTCTTTTTCTTCTTTTAATTTGTAAATGTGTCAGTGATGTATCTGAATCATATTCTGGAAAGAAAAATTTGAAAACTTTTAGTATCTAAATACTAAAAAACTAGAAAATTTATAATTATGAAAATTTAATACAAGGAGTACTTTGTATTAAAACTAATGTAATGTAGTCTACTATAGTGTGGAAAATTTGTATTTTAATTTTTTTTTCTTATTTTTTTTTTCTTTCTTTTTTTTCATGTGCTTGCTATTCCTCATGGGAACATATATAGCGCCCCAAGTTTACTTTTGAGGTTTTTTCGATAATTTTTCTGTCATTCATGCACCTACAGTTTGAAGTGGAATGTAAACCACTAAATTCGTTGGTAGAGAATGAATTTATTCGTACGACAGTGCTGTTACTGATATTTTTTGTAGTCGGCTTTGTAGATCAGCTTGTGATCTGTAAGTAGAGCCTCCAAACTACTTCACTACCGAACACTTTTACCCAACTCAAATGAATTGGTGGTACTCATTCAAAGCTGAGTGAACTTAGGCGAATTTGATCCCTTTCGGCCACTTTCCGCCAATATCAACATTATAAAAAGATTGAAAAGTTGATAAAATCTCACAGTTTTAAAAGAAAATATTGTTTTTAAGTTTTGTAAAAAGAATGATTTTAAATTTTCCAATCTTATCGTAGAAAATATTTAAAAATAAACAAAGAAATCTTTAGTTTCAAAAGCTTTCAAACATAACGGTGTAAAATAACCTACATTTTTCTAATTAATTCAAATAATCACTGATTATTATATATTTTTGAGAAATTTCCATAAATTTAATAACAAATGAAAAACACTTAAAATTCCAAAACAATCTGTTCACAAATATGTATGAAAATTATTTAATTATAAATTTTGTTAATTTATTTCTACTCACATAACTAAAACTATTTTAAATAATGACGAGATTATTATAAAATTTCTATGGTGTACATAAAATTCAACACTTAATTATATGTGATACTAATCATACATCAGTATAAGTATACTCGTATGTACGAGTACGAGTATACATAGATACTTGTATTATTTTAATTTATTTATATTTTCTTAATTATAATAATTTTGAACTGAATTATTATTAGATTAGAATTATTGTAGTCAATAATTTGCAATTACTTTAGTTCATTAAAATTCATTGATTAATAAAGATAATTTATATTGAAAATTGCAAAATTTTATTGATGAAAATTTCATGTGGAAATGAATAAAAACGAAGTAAAAGACTAAAGTATATTTTACACTATCTGTATTTATATTGTTTGTATATATTTAGTTGGAAATCTATCCGAGTGAAATAAGTATTTTTTTAAAATTAGTTTTTAAGTAAAATATAAAAAAGTTGGACACAATTTCAATTTTAGTACTCATAAAAAAAAATATTAATAAAAATAAGAGAAAGAAAAGATCACATTTTAAAGTGGCTGCCTAACAAGAAATTCTGGTTCCAACTAGTGAAGAAGCACATATTTTTCTAATTGATAGGAAGTTGAAATTTCAACCCTTCAAGGAATATCCTGGTTAAATTTCAATTTTCAACTCCTCCCGAGAACATACTTTTTTAAAGGGACGAAAAGGTCTACAAAAATTTCTTAACTTAGATGGAAGGAGTTTTTTTTTTAGCCTTTAGCTAGCTTTCTGTTGCAGGGAACTTATTCGTAAGAAAAATTTGTAGTTAATAACGAGAAGTATGCCCTGCAGAAATTTTAAGTTATTCGGATCAAAAGGTCCAGAGATATTCAAATTTGAAATCTGATATTTGACGAAAACGTGATAACATAGACCGGCGTGTTAGACAACTCTGAAGGATAAAGTACATAAAAATTAAAACAAGGAACTTATAGTTTATTTGAAAAAAGATGTGTAAACTAAAATATATATGAAAATTTTTAAAAAAGTTGTTATCCTTAAATAAAAATAAATAAACAAATTTAAAAAAAAAACTGCTTGTTTTTCGTGACAGTACTGTACAGCTCATGTACTTATACATAAAACGGAAATCCCTATAACAATCTTGACATGAATAATAAAACGGAAAGCACATAAATATGTCTCATTTAGATTTTCATTTAATTTTCTTTTAAAAATGAAAAATTTCACATTATACACATTATTATGCTTATTTTTGTTATTGTTGTTTTTATTTTATTTTCTTGTAGTTATCTATTATTTTTCAGTATAATATGCATTGTACTGTAATTATACAATTTTCTTACTTTTTTTTTTTTTTTTTATAGAAGATTACATTATTCTACACCTGTGCTTTCCATAGAGGAAATTTAGTTCTTTTTTTTTTCTAAATAAGAAAAAAAAAACGAAATGAACACTAACATATTTTTTCATGTATCCATTTCGTTGTATAGCTATTTATTTTTCATTTTATTTTATTTTGTTACTTTCTTCAACCTTTTTGTACTTTTGTTAGAATGATTTTATGTTTATTTTGTGTTTTTTTTTTTCTAAGAAGATATTGAAGAAAAGGCTAAGTCTTCGTTAGAATCTGTCTTTGAAGTTTAGTCACGTCTCTAGAGACTTGAAATGGAAATCGCATTAAGAAAAGCACAAGCATTTTATGTGTGTTCTGTATTACTTATTATATTGCATTACAACAGATGTTCAAAACATTCTATATTATTCCCTATACATACTTAGGAAAAAAAAAAATAGCTATCTATAATGTATTTTCTTTTTCTATCTTTTTTTTTTTTCACTTAGAAAAATTTCCAAGTTTTCTTGTAAATTTAATTTGATGTTTTTTCCTCTTCTTCTTCTTTCACTTAATTTCTTTTTATTACCATTTTTTCTTTCTTCTTTAATAGTATTATCTTTAGTGACCATTTCACTTTAATTTAATTTTCTTCTTATGAAAATCATTTAATGTAAATTCAATGAAAAAAAAAAAAATAAATCAATTAAAAATTGTCTGAAAATATTTATCGATTAAAATGTACGCAAAAACATGAAAAAACCGTTTAATTAATTAATTTAAAAAAAAAAATGTAGGTACTATTATTTTAAAATTTTGTATCTGAGACGTGAAACTTAATTCATTTTGAAAAATTTCATTTACCTACCCTTGTATCCTTTTTTATTTTTTTCTTTTAATTTTAATTTTTCATTTTTTAATACGATTACAACAAAAATACTTAAACTTGTGACATTTTTAATAAAATGATGCGGTAAAAGTTTTAAATATTCTAACACTTCTTTTGTTGCTGCTGTTGTTTTTGTTGTTATTGTTATTTTGATTTACAAAATTCATGAAATTCAACCTGTTAACATTTTTGTTAAACACTCAATTTATTTCTTCTTGTTCTCATTTTTTTTTTGTATACTTTTGTTTTGGATCTGTTCACATTAAATATTTAAACAGTTTCTTCTTTAAAAGTTTTATTAAAAATTAAATGAATCTTTTGCTTTATATAAACTGATGAAGTTAATGAAAATGTGAGATGTCTTTTTCAAAAGTAAAAGTTTTTCTATTATAGATTTTATTTTAACTTTTTTGTTTGTTTGTTTGTGTGTGTATTTTGGTTTTGTATGTTGTCACCTTTCAATTATATTTTATCGTGGGTTGAAAATGTACATTGTAAAGGTATTTATTTGTATACATAATTATATATTTAGTAGTTAGATTTATTTGATTAGAAAAAGTGTGGGTGGTTTTCAAAACAAATTTGACATTGTTTCAATCACTTTTAATAGTATTTAAACATCTTTGACATTACAACAACCTTCATTCATTTATTTTTGTTTGTTTTTATAAACAAGTAAAAAATAAATCAACTTTTTGTTGATTATTTGTATACAAAAATATAATTAAAAACTACTGTTTTGTGTAGAATTTTAATGGTTTAGTGAATTTCATGAATTTTTAATTTTAAAAAAACAGCAAATATTGTGAAATAAGTTAAATTAAACAACAATAAAATGTTAAAAGATTGCAAATATTTTACAAGTTTTAAAAATGAATCTTTCTTAATTTTTTTTTCTACGCCAGACAATACCAAAAGAATGCGAGTAAATTTGCAAAAATATAGTTAAAGCTGCTTCATTTTGTCTTACGAAATCAGTGTTGAACATCGTACGTTCATGTAAAGCTGTGAGTATTTCTGTTTAAAAAATACAATTCGGGACATCCGTTTTTAAATACAAATAGCCTTTGTCCTTCCCTATTGATTATTATTTTTGCTTGAAAACAAATTTTACTATACTTTTACACAATTTTGAATGCCATTTTTCAAATACATTTAATTTTCAATTTTTGTCTTTTCCACTGCAATCATTTTTTTCTTTTTCCTTCATTTATTTATTTATTTTTTTCGTATTTCACGTATAATAAAACTTATCCAAGATACATATATTTCGTACATGCGAATTTTATGGTATATATATTTTTTTTTAACTTTATAACTCTCAAAAGTACTATATTTGCTATATTTTATGCGTTAGGGTTTCATATCTCCCAAGAGAGACATTCTAAATAAATTCGGTTGTTGTATAATGTCTGTATAGTATAGCAATTTTTTTTTTTGTTTTATTGAATTTCTGGTCTATGTAGAAAGTTATTTATTTATTTATATTTTATTTGTTGTTTGCTTTCAAATGAATAAAATAAGAATTGAAATTTCTTTTAAAATTACGAAATAATAAATTATTTAAAATAATTTAATGTAAGTTTAATTTTACCAATGTTTGACTTTAATATGAAAAGAAAATGTTGAGCAACTAAAATGTGTTAAGATGAAATTTAAAGTAGAACTGGGAATACACCCCTATCCCCTCTCTCCACGCTCAATCATGAAAAGTATAAATTTCAATAAATATAATGGAAAAAGCACCACACTATTCCACTTTTTAATTTTGAAAAATCCAATTTAATTCTTAATGAAGTCACCTCAATAGTCATACACTATTCAATAGTGTACAATAAAAACCACTGAAAATAACTTAAGTGCATCTTTTACAAGCTGGGAGCTACACATGTGTACATATTATGTATAAATGAAATTTCTGAAAGATGCTCTGATTGTGAGACAACCTTTATTTTTTTGGGTTTGGGGCCGTTTCCAACCCCTTTTCCTAGAGTCATCTAATGGGATGTTTCCTTGATGTTTCTAATAATTTAGAATATCTCCTTTAAAGTTTTCTTAATCCTTTATAAAATTGTCCAAGTATCTCTATATTCCTGTGATTTAGTTTATCAATAAAATAAAACTACAAAAAAAAATTGATCAAAAATAGGAAATTTATCTTCAAATAATTTTTTCTTTTTCAAATACAAAAAAATCTATATCACTTTAAAATAAGATAAAAATGCAATATAATATCTAGAATTCTCTAATAATAATCATTTTAAAAATATCTTTTCTGACATTTTCTTATTACAACACACATTTTCACATTTTTTTTTCAATCTTTTTTTTTCCCCAAAATAAGATATTTTTGTAAAATATATTTTCAAGAAAATATCTAAGATTTTCACATGAAATTTAACAATTTTTCTTCTTCTTCTTCTTCTTAAAAAATCCATTTAATTTTCATACTCAATGTATTTACATTAAGCATATAACAGATACATGTAATAGTTCACATAAAACAATCATCATAACATAACAAGGATAATAGTTTTATACTAAAACAAAAACAAAAAAACAAAAAACAAACATGTATTTTCTACACAAAATCTCACATATCAAAAGTTCATATATGTATGTAGAATATAAGACATATAAAGCGTATACCTAAATACCTTTATACCCCACTTTTATTTTACACCATTTTTATTTTTTCTGATAAAAAAAAAACGAAAAGCACGTAACCATTTTAAGAAAAACCATATCTATGCGTTTTTATAAAATTGCATGAATACACATATCAACAAGACGTTGAAACAGAAAAAAATGTAAAAAAATAAATAAAAATAGAAATAAAATATGTAAAACCATAAATTCACATCCTTAAATTATATGCGCCCTCACAAAATATTCTTCTTTAACATGTAAGTGAATGAGCATTACGTACGAGTATGCACATACATACATATATGTATGTATCCACATATTCTTCTTATTTTTCTTAAAATGTTTATAATGGTTATAAGAAGATTCAATCTCATTCTTATTTTCAAATGGTTATAAAATATCTGTATTCTTATTTTTTATTTTATATATTATTAACAATCCTTAAATAAAAGTTTCATTTTATACATTTTATAGTATAAGTATAAGTAAGCTACTAAACGAAGTAAATAAATGTTAAATTTTATTTAAATTATATTTACAGTGAATTTAAGTTAAATTACATAAAAGCACCCTTGGAAAAATAATAATAAAATTGTCTTAAACAAAAATAAAATGCAAAACAAAAAAAAAACGGATTTTCTATGAGTTCAACTCTTTTTTTCATTAAATACATAAAAAGATACACCACTCTTTTATAAAATAAAGTGTATAAATGTAGTTATGTGTAAGTTCACATAAACAGAAATAATAAATATTACCTTTATAGGTATGTTATGTACATAATATATGTATAGGTAGGTACTCGTGTGTACAATATACGAGTTTAGTGTACAGATTTTATAGTGTTTTTCACTGATGAAACATCAAGTATACAACTTATGATCTGAATTACTTTTTAAAACCTTCTTCAAATGCATTTCTAAATAATTTAAATTGTTTAAAATGGAATGCATATATATGTAACAACAAATGGTGTTATACTCGCATATGTATGTAAAATGTAACTAACTATTTAAAAAAACAAACAAAAAATCTATTACTCGTAAATTGTGCACCACATGAATCTTAAATCTTTCACCTAGACTTAAATTTATTGTGCAATATTGTCTGTTTTTTTTGTTGTTGTTTTTTTTTTCACTGTGAAAATTCAAGCATTTGAATTAAATGGCATATATACAGCTTTTTATTAAATGTATTTTGGTTTGGTATTTTGCTTCGTGAATTTTAAAACATACATAAATATTATTTCTTTATAAAAATGGAAAAAAAAAATCGTATTTCTAATTTTTTTTTTTTTTTTTTTTCATTTTAAAATTATTTTTAGAAATATGTTTAGTTTAAGAATTTTGAATTAAAACAGAAAAAACTTGTATTAAGAGGCATAAAATCAAGACATGTTATTTAACGTTCTTACTTCGAAATTATGTACAAAAAATACTGCATCTATAGACATAATCTCGAATTCTAGCATTATTTTCCGAGAAGAAGGCCCACAGTTTAGGAAAAATAAGACACTCTTGTCCTGAGAACACAAAGAAATCTTTCCCAATAAATTTTAAACCCACATTGGATGTTACTGTATCCTTTTGAAGATAACTTAAAAGCAGTAGGTATACATATGAATACTCATTGAGTCTATTTTGTTTCATTTTTTTAGATGACTGGATCCAACACTAACTTCACAGAGAAATGCTTTGTTTTTCAAATTTTATATACATACATAATTGATATACTGAATTTTGATACTACCACAATTAAGAAAATTAACAAAGAAAGATGAAAGGATATTCTGAAGGAGACCTAGGTTTAATGGGCTGCAGCGTCAAATAGATAGATAACAATTAAGATACCTATTCCTTTATGTTAAGGACAGATGCGAGTATTTTTCAAAATATGTTTCAAAAATGTTCATAATTAATTCTTTTTGTTAAAAAGTTTTTTTGTCGCTCTCGTAAAAAAAGGACGATTTTTTATGAAAAAAAATTTTTCATTTCAAATTAATTTTTTCCTGCTATAGATACAAACCTACTACCTACCACCTATATACTCGTATAATATATTATTTATGTATAGAAAAGAATGTCTGATGCGAATATAAATTTATGTAAATTCAAATGATTTAAATTAATTTTATATTCAAGTCAGATGAATCTTAATTCTACTTTGAAGTATGTAATTACGAGTAAAGGTAAAAGTTTGATTATAATGAAAGGATATAAGCAAAAAAAAAAAAAAAAAAGAAGGAATGCTTGAACACATTTCATAAAAAAGGAATTTAAAAGTAATAAAAGATATTTTTTGAATATTAAAATAAGGATTATTACTTAAAACATTTTAAGAAGAAATAAATTATAAATTCATATACTACATGGCATATTTTATTAATGTATGTATGTGTACAATGTACAATACATAAATACATATAGGTAGATACATACATTCATCTCTCATGCATTACATGTCATTTTTAATTCTTCAATTTTGAATATTACTTTAGGTACTCGTTATACAGAAACCTTTTCAAATTTAATTTAATAAGAACAAAAAAAAACAAAAAAGATGGCGTAGAATTTACCCTTTAAATTACTCACTCATGGTAAATTTTTCGTCACTTTAGCTTACATACAGATATACATACATACAGAATGAATATATTGCGAAAATTCTAAAAACTTTTGTTGCCATAGGACATAACGTGAATTGTGTAAAAGGCTATTTTTAAATTTTATATATTGGCTTGAATATATTAAAATAAAAATAATTCAATTATGTTTTTAGATACATTGCAGTGGAACCATCATAAACCGAAAATTTAAATTTTACTTAATTCGAGGGGTTTGTAAATTGTACTATATCTTAGACATTTTCTGAAATTTAATAATATCTTCAGATCCTTTTTCATCTGCTCCTTTGTTTTTGTCCTATGTGCGTATTTTCTTACATTTTCAGCAACTAAATTATTAATTTGATATTTGAAATCGAATTGTTAATATCTCAACCTCTGTAAACTTTGGTAACAAAAAATTAGATACATTTTAAGTTGCTTTGTAACTTTCACCTTTTCTAATTATATATTTTTTTCCACTAATGACATGTTCCTATTGAGAAGAATTAAATCGCTCTACACAATGACAATCAAATAATCGTAAAATCTAATCATCAAAAAAATCAGGAAAAAAAAAATCTTAAGATATACAATTACACTGAAAAAAAATTACATTGCATACTTTTGTAATTTTATATTCAATCATGATATCGTGTCATTTCATTACATGGTCTTTTTTTTAGTAAGCTAGTACGCTTTTTTTTTGAAGCTTCACTTTGATGACGAAACAGACGAAAAGAAGAAGAAAAAAAATCACTCATACCACACATTAATCTTTGTCATTCTCATCAAACAATTTGAAATGCAAACAAATCGAAACTCATAAATTTAGTGTAAAAGACTTTAATTGACAGATCTGTCACATTGGTAAAGATTTTATTATATTGTAATATAATTGCAAAATACACTAATGATGATAATAATTCTTTAGCGGTAAACATCAAAACTATATTTTTTAGTTTACATATCAACACATAGAAAAAATCAAAAACACTAAAAATAATTTAAATATAGTAAACGCGCATGCGAGATTAACAACTATTGTTTTGTATGCGTGTGAAACATACATATACAATTTACTACATACATTATGTGAGCTGAGCGTATAAATTCATAGATTGATTTTTTTAAAATTATTAATTACGTAAAATCACGGAATTTTTATTCCTCCAATTTAAAGTTGCTTCCTAAAATCAAACATTACCAGGTGGAAGCTTTTTCGAAACCTACCATTTTAAAAATGACACAATATTTAATTAAAGCTCTGTTTTCTTTCAAAATTTCTTCTTTATTTTGTTCTTACTTTGGAACTATACATTTTTTTCCTCATAATGTACAGTGATTTGAAAATTGCTTGTCAAAATTTCATTTGAAAGAAAATATTTACAAACTTAATCAAAAAATTGTTGCAAGGACACCAATTTATGAACTAAATTATCGTTATTTTGCTAATAAACTCAAATTTCAAGCGTTATCTACTATAAAAAATCTTTTTGAAAATATCCTAAGTTCTAAGATTTCAGAAATATTGTAAAAATGAAAATAAAAATCGCATATGTACTTTTGCATATGGTCTTCATCAGATATTAGAATATATTAAGAACCTATAAGAATCTTAATACCTACAGTTTTTCTAATTTAATAAATTTTTCTCTTGAAAATTAAGCAACATAGCAACAATTCATATCTTAAACATTAGTTAGTTCTTAAAATATATCTTTGCCTTCTCAACAAACAAGTAAAAAAGTAAAAATGATAAAAATTAGAGAAACAAGGATAAGTAAACTAAAAATATTTAATTAAATTCATGAGCCATGAAATATTATTTTTCTTTCCTTCTTTTTTTTCTTTTCATAATAAAAAAAAAACTATAGTTTTAATAAATATTTAATAAAATTATAAAAAAAGGAGAAAAAAAGACATCAAAATATCATGAAAAGATACTTTTAAAAAAAGCACTTTATTTTTTCTTTTTAGCAACATCTTTCATGTATACAATTTTTGTTCAACTTTATTATAAAATATTCATAAAAACGCAGACCTTATACGTGTGTAATAAGGTTGAAAATTGAAATAATTTTGTTGCCCGAAAACATGACTATATTATATCTATGTACTACATATGGAAGTACAAAGAATAATAAAAAAAAAAAAAATACATATATAGTTGAACTAATTGTACACAAATGATAAAAAGCTATTAACATAATAGTTTTTTTTTCATATTTTAGTTTTGAATAAATTTATTCCCTTAAGCATAAAATTTGAAGAAAAAGAAAATTGTAATTTAATACTTTGTTTTTGAATTTTTGATTGCATTCTTTTATTAATTAAATTATTATTATTTTTTTTTAATTTGTAAGGTTTTGTTCTAAATGATTTGTTTGCTTTTTTTTTTTCAAGCTAAAATTAATTCTCAAACAACATAGAAATAATTCAACACAAAAATTTTCTAGCTTAATTTAAAACTGACAAGCAAGAAAATTGCATTATAAAACTTTTTTCAAAACAACAAAAAATTAAAAAGAAAATTAATTCAAAACAAATATGCAAAAAAAAAAAAAGAAAAGATTTTAAATGAAAAAGTCGCTCAAAACAATCGATAAATAAATTTAAAAAAAAAAAACAATAGGTAAGTTAAAGTGACAAGTAATTTTAAAGTTTTATTACATTTCCATAAATGATGGTTAAACGTAAGTTTCCTAAAAACTTAAGGTTATGCGTTATACAACAAGAGAAAGTTAAGAAAATAAGTTAACGAACATGTCATCAACAAGAAAATGTGGTTCGTGATAGTGACATTTTGGTTTGTTTTTATTTTTGTTTACATTTACCCACACTTTTTGTTGTTGTTTTTTTTTAATTTGTTGTACTTAATTCAGTTTAAGAAGCAACATGAAATAAATTTAATTTTAAACTTTACTACAAGAAACATCAAATGGAATTTCTTGAAATTTAATTTATGTAGGTACATTAAAGTAATTAAAGATTGTTTATAGGTTTGTTTCTTATATATTTTGATGAATATTTAATTTTATTCACTGTTTTGTTTCAAAGTTTTGTTCAATTCAATTTTAATTCTATGTCACCCACCACAGTTTTATTAATTTCAAAATGCAGCAATCTTCTTTAAAGAAAAAATCAAACGAAATTTGTAAAAGAAGTCTAAGTTAAAGGTACAAATAAAATTATATTCACACTGAACTTTTTTTCCAATTTCCAAAGATGATTTAAAAAAATTTATACATATGATCTTCGAGATGGTAAAACATATTTTTGTTTGGACTCCATTGGACAATAACCCTTTCTTTCGGTTCTTCTTAGTTTTTACAAGACATGTTAAGACAAGACAATTCATTTTCGAGCTTTTTTAAAATATTTTTTTTATTAATTTTCTCCAAAAGTACTAAATAAAATTATCCTTTTAATTCTTAAATTACTGTACTTCTTTTTTTGTCCTGTCTTTTGAAATAGGACAGCACTAAACCGTTTGTTGAACAGAACGATTTACAAGAAAGTTCCTTTGATCTCTTTGTATGAATGATTATATACTAACTCGTACTTTGGCCATTGAATTAGTCCTTAAGGAACAAAAAATTGGCCTTTCTTTGACTAAAAAAAAAGGATCATCATAAATAGGTCTTAGCACAAATTGACATGAATGAAATTATGTCCTATAGTTATTCAAACAAAAGAAAAATTAAATGAAAAAGTAAACTTTTCCTGTAAAATTCATTAATTAAATAGAAAATCAAAAGTTACAATTACAACATCACAATTCAATTACGTATTTATCGCATAACAAATAAAATTTTCCTATTTAAATACAAAAAAAAAGTATTTATTAATAAAAAATTTACCATTGTATATAAAGTTGCGGTGTTAAATATTAAATAAACCAATATAATGATGTGCCAGAATATTCATTAATAAATAAAATTATGATCAACTAATTTGAAATTTTTGTCAATTTATTAATCAATACCCACAATACAAAATACATATGCACCTACATAAGCACGATGACATCATATTAACATTGTCATCATCCCTCTTCGGTTTATTATAAATTACATATTATTGATTTTATTATACCACATGCAACGAATGTGCACTTTTATTGAAAGAATTGAAATTTATCAACCAAAGGGATAATGACTTTTCAAATTTATAATATATGACAGAAAAAAAAAGACATAACAAAACATGTATTATACACTAGTATGTGTAACATTGTATATGCAATTGTGCATTAAAACACATGTAAACAATATGTAATTCGTATATGAATTTACTTAAAAATAACAAAATCATAAAGGTGTCAGTAAATATAAATAGTTATTAAATATTTAATTATTCATTATACACAAATATATATAAATGATACATATACATGTAAAATTACACATACTACCACACCTACACGCTTTTGTATTACCTAGCATTTTATTTATATAATGTGTTAAAATCGAATTTTAGGTAAATGACAGATAGCATATTGTGTACAAAATAATTCATGACTATTTAATAATTTATGATTGAATAAGTGTTGTGTGTTTATGTTGAATGTTGAACAAAAATTAATGTCAATTATTTATTAAGTATATTTTTCATTACTTACAAATTTACATAAAAGGCTCATGTGTAGACTGAAAATTTTTTAAATGTCTTTGATTTTTATTTTTTCAATATTTTTTTGTAACAGAGAATAATTGCCGATTAGATCAAAGAGTACAAATTACAGAATTTCAAATTCCTTTGTTAAACGGACTATTATCCTTGTATTTTTTTTAATAATTTTATTTTTATTATGCACAACACTATAACTACATTTTAAGGACATCCCAAAAATTCATTTTTTTTTCATTGAAAAGTAGCTTTAGTTGAAATCCTTTTTTAATCCTTAAAGTCAATGTTTTTGCAGATTTGTTCTGATATTGCGAACTTTTGCCTAAATAAATAAATAAAAACACATTCCGAATAGATGTACTGATGTCCTTGTATAAGGATATATATTTTTTGTGCAGTAAAAACTCAATTAAATTTGAACAATTTTGTTCTACTTTTGTTCACGTTTTTATATTTTAAACACCCTTTTAATTTCCATTGTAGAAAACTTGATATACTGTATTAAATTCTTGAAAAATTTATCGGTGAAAATTCACAAGTGTGAATGGACCTTTTTTTTGGATCAAAGCACCTAAAAAGTCTAAAAGAGGATCTTAAAAGTTATAACTAAATTTTCAAAAAATATTATTGGAGTTTTCGTATATTAAGAACATCAAATTTAGGATTCGAATATCCTCCTGAGCTCATGTTAAATTGAAGACCCGCCACATTAAATTCAAAATTCCCACACACTAAAAAAAATCTCTCCATTTTTATTAAAGAAATAAAATCCCTAATTCTATTGTAGAACGGTTTTTTTTTCTCTATTCATTTTAATGATGAAGAAAATTACTTTTATTCAAATTAAAGCCTTATTTTCCAGAGATACATTTTATATTTAATTCTATTAAATTAAAAAAAAAAAAAAAAAGAAAAAAAAAAGGAATTAAAAAATAAGAATCTGATTATAAATGTTTTTTTTCTCTTTCTTATAATTTAATACTTCGTGAAAAATTTCTAGCACTCAGTCATGTAGAAATATGTATATCTACATACATATACATATTACGATATTGTAATGATTCAAATCAGCATTTATATATTTCTCATTGCAGATTTGTCATATCTAAATAGATAATTTCACTTCAAGCAATCATTAATCAAATTAGATACAGAAAATTGCCATTATGCCTTAAGGATTGAATAATTCAAAAAAAGATAGAACTAATGATAAATTTTATTCGTTAAGATATTTCCTATATAGATAATTAATTAGAATACCATAGATACGATACAATTTTAAAGAGAATTTAAAATTTAATTAAAAAATTTAACAATTAAATTAAAAAATTATATGATTTTCTTGTTTCCAATCAAATGCAAGAATAATATGGATAAAAACTTGTAAAAAAGTTTCATAAACTCTAAAGTTATGTCCAAAATGAAAACTATAGCAAAAAAAGATACCTTTTACTTTCATAATATTCTAGTGTTAGAATTTCAAAGGATCTAATTAATTTAAAAACTCATGATTATTGTGAAAGTGTAAAACATACTTTATGAATTCTAAGAATACAATTCTAACGATTTATTTCAGAAGAGACCTTTTTTCATAATTTCAAAAATATAGAAGGATAATGGAAAGAAAATTTTGCATGTATAAAATTATTAAACACCCTTAAAAAACCAAAAAAAAAAAATAAAAAACTTGTAAAATAAAAGTCAAAAATCCCAGACTCTATATGCCACAAATTACAAAAGTAACAGGTTAATAAATAAACACGTTTGATGTATGTATTTATTATCCTAGAACTAATCATTTATAAAACAAACAAATAGAACATTTGAAAGCCTTAAATTTTCAAGCCCATAGTAAAAACCGTACTCTCAGGTTCACAAGAATTCTATGAATGTGAAAAATCAAACTTCCCCTTAAGAAATCAACACAGAAATTTATCTTATTTAAATTTTTTATTTTGTAAAAGAATCTATGTATTTTGAATCTTCTATCTTCTATACACCCACAAAAAATCGAACAAATTTGTAAAATATTTACAGATATTAATTTACTTTTCCTTTTAGGCTAATTTTCTATACTTCATATTTGAATATCACACAAAATCTTTGCCTTTAAAGTTTTTTAAATACGAAAAACACAATTTAGAAATAAAATCTTTTGTCAAAATAACAGAAGATTCATTATACTCGTATGAATCCTCAGTTCTTATTTATCACAAAAATTTCATTTTTAAAATGTAAAATAGAACAACTATATTGACTGTGTATTTTTACCTTATCATACATCATGAAGCGTATAAGTAAAGTGTCAAATAATATTAACCAAGAAATATTCAAACAAAGATCCTTAACAACAACAAGGAACAAAGGAACAAAATAAAATATTCAAAAATATGAAACTATAAAAAATTTTGAGGTGTTACAAATGCGTTCATTTTATTAAAAAAACAACAAAAATAATTTAAATTTAAATAAATTCCTTTTCAATATGCAAAAACCCACATTTAAAATGGCAAGGTGAAAAAAAAAATATTTTTAAAAACAATCTTCATTCAACGAAGATCTCAAAAGGAATAATAAATTATTGCAAAATACGTTATTAGTTGGCATTTTTATATCAATCACTTTTACTTTTTTTTTCCTTATACAACACAGCTATTTTAGTTTTTCTTTTTTTTAAACTTCTAAAATTGCAAAGAATTCCAGTGTGTAAACAAGAGTACAAGAGAAAAAATTCAATTTTCATAAAATGTGTTTACTTTTAAACCTCATTTGTTCTGTTTGATTTTTTTTTTTCTTTTTTATGAAAAGATAAATTGACCTTATGAATAAATTAAAGTCAAACATGAATAAATCAAATTCAATTTTTATTGAAATGAAATACTCACCTGCTCTAAATAATAATGACTTTTTTTTTTTCAATTGCCCTCTTTTTTTTTCTTCTTTCTTTTTTTGTTTGTTTAATTTTCGAAGACCATCGGCAATTCATTTACCAGACATTTATTGATTATATTAAATTTATCATCTTGAATATTGTGATTCAATGTGAATTTGTACTTTTTTTTTTCTTTTTTCATTTTTATAAAAGAAAAAAAAAGTATTTGAGTTATGTGAAAGAATTTTTTTTTTTAAATAAATATTTTTTCAAATTAATTAAAATAATTTTAAAAATAAAGTAAATCATGTTTTATGAAGCAATTTGTCAATTTTTTGTTCTTATTTTTTTTGTTTTTTCAATGTACAAAAATTTTAAGAATTTTTAATTAAAGAAATATCTATGAAAATTTTGAGTTTTGTTCAAAGAGTTTTTTTCTTTTCAAATCCTTGAAATAGGTAGAAACCTATGAATAAACCTTTTTAAGGCAGGGCTCCGCTGCACAAAATACCGTGTGTAACCAGCGAAAATTTGTTCTATTAAAGAATATAACAAAACCAGGATTTACAGTACTTTTCTGGAAGAAGAAAAAGGAAGAAAAACAGAAAACTGTATGGAAAACAGTCTAGTACATCATCTAGTTAGTTGGCCACTAAATGACATCAAAACTTTTCTGAATACGACGTCCGTTTTATTTCAAACGGTATAACCTATGTGATAAGTGTGACTTGGACAAAAATGTAAAGAATTTGTAGTCCTTTTTTGTCACAAAAATTCCAATTTCAAACTTTATGATTAAGCACTCATATTGACTTACGATATGTAAAGACCTCTGGAATTATTAAAATTAATGTTTCTCTCAAATTTTCCAGAAAAAATCAAGTTAAATTATTTTTATTGAAGGATATCCCAATTTACAAATATCTTGTCTTTATAAAATTTTCCTCATGGTTTAGGAATTTGCACGGATATAATTGATCACACCCAGATTCAATGTTTTTGAACAAAGGTACTTGAAAATTAATTTACTAAATACTATAATTATAAAATATCTCGAGTAATAATATTATAATAATACGTGTACTAAACAAAACAAAAAAAAATCATTTTTTCAACACAAGAAACTATGTATCAAAGTGTTTTTGACCTTAAACTTCCCTTCATATGTATGTGAAAATTTTATCTAATTTTTTTTTTCTCATTTTTTTTTGTACATACGTTAAAAACATTTTAAAATTGTTGTTAATTTGCATGAATATACACCATTTCTACACATTTTAACAAAACATAACATAATATACGAGTAACATTACTCAAAAAAAAAAAAAAAAAAAACAACAATTTAGCGATCGTAAATCAAATTAATTAACTTGAAAATCAATTTATAAATTATTCCTGTGCAACACTCTTTTTTTTTTTTAACTTCAATGAAATGTATCTATACCATATAGGTACATACATGCATATGAGTTTATACAGATTTCGTTGTTTTTTTTGTATAGATAAAAATTGGTACATATATTTTATATGTGAATGTATCTGCATATATAATTCAATATCTCCATCAAATACATTTTTAAACACAGTTTTGTTAAGAAACGATATTTTGAATTCTTATTAACTGGCTTTTACTGAAGATATATGCCATCCATTTGAAAAGAAATTTCAATGTACGTATTTACTTATCTATCAGTTAAAGTTAACCAGAAAATGCAGCTGAAGTAGCATCTTAGTAACATCATCTTACAAAAATAATAAGAAAAAAAGATATTTTTTATTTTGAAAAAAGAAGCAATAGTTACTTGTACAAAAGAAATACAGCAACATCATCATCATCATCATCATCATCAGAAGCAATAACAGAAGCTTTTGTACCAGTTACATTCAATATAAATGTATAATAATATTCAAGTTGTCCGCCTTTGTAATTTCTGACATTCAAATGGGCTTCGATGATACCTTCATCTTTATATATTTTTGTCGGCGTATAGATACATATTATATCTACTTAATATTACTTTTACTTTACTTACATATAAAAAAAAATAATAATAAACAGAATATAATTAAAGTATGTATATTTTACTTACACAAACAAAATGTATGAATAAATATATAGCTACACAATTTACCAAACAACTTCACATATTGATTGTAGAAAATATTACAAAACTATCTGTTTTTTTTTTTGTTGCTCTTTTTCTTGTTGTTCTTCTTCTTCTTATTTCTTAAAATTTTGCTGTTTCTACTATCGAAAGAACATTTTATATTATAGAGATGAAAAATTCCAATCAAGGAATATGTCAATTAAGAGAAGAAAAAGAAGAAGAAAAAATATGTTCGTTTTAGTAACTAAAAAAAAAAAAAACATTATTTTATTCTATCATTTTTACATTTTATATTTTTGCACTTATTGCACAATAATGGTCAATAAAATTGCTTTTAGTGTTTGTTTTGTTGTTTTTTAAATTTTTCTTTCATTTTTGCAAACTTGTAAATGATGAAATGTGAATCCATATGAAAATATTACTTGCTTGAATGTGTTTTCTTTTTTTTCAAGATTTTTACTTTTTAAAAGTCTTGTTAATTTCCTTTTTTTGTTTTTTTTTTTTGCAAATTAAATAAAATATTCTCATATATGGTGTTTGTATTATAAATTTAAATTCAAATACAGTATGTTTTATTTATTTATTTTATTTTTTTTATTAAGTAATTAAAAAATCATTAATTTTTGCAAACATGATTTTAATTGTAATTACCAATAAATTTAAGGATTATTAAGTAATTTTGTTGCTTATTTTAACTATAAAATTTCTGTGTATATTCTCATGTATCTGTTCTGAACAGACAAATTGTATTTACCAGAATAATGTTTTTAGGGGGTGGGAGGTTAGCTTATCCAATTAAGAAAACACATTAATTTGTTCAAATATCCCCTGAATTATTTTAAGATTTGTATTTTTGTTTTTCTTTAAATATATATTTTGCTAATCAGTGATTAAGTTAGGCTCTATATATTGTGTACGAGAAAGTTTTCGACATTGAAAAATAAACCAGCTTTATCGGAATTCAAGATTACAGTTTCCCCTATTAAATTTCCAATTAAAAAAACCCATTTGTTTTGTATTATAAATTGTCGTAACTTATTGAAAATATCCTTTTTCCATGTGTCTCAATTCTCAGCTTAATCAAAAATCTTCATTAATTTTTCCTAAATCAAATAAAATATTGAAATAGTCATAGAAATTCGTTAAAACTTCATGGCCTTTTTCTTTAGTCTCAACGGGCATAGCCAGGATGTTTCAAAAAATAAAATTCGCAAGTGGCAAGTATCTTTCAATTATTTTTATCATATTTTATTCCTTAAACTCAAGAAATGATTAATGACATTTGAAAAAAAAATTAAATGGACAGTTTTCTGAAGAAAAAAAAAATTCTGAAAAAGAAAAATGATGAAATTTAATTAAATTTTTTTTCATTTGAAAAAAAAAAGTATTTTTACAAATACAAAACGATTCAGATCTATTCCTATTTGAAACTTGATCCCCCTACGAAAAATAACTCATCGATAAAAGTTATCTATTAATCATATTTGATTAAAAAAAGGAAACAGTTCGAATTCCCACCAAAGCTTTCTTTTTTTTTTCAAAATTTCAACAATCACAAAAATCGAAATGATTTAAAAAAAACAACAAAAATGTACCTTTTTTTGCCACAATACATTTATAAAACACAATCACACTTTATTATATAAAAATTAAATAAAGTTAAAAAAAAATATATTTGAAATAAAAGTAACTAACCTCAGAACTTTTCAGTTGAATATTTTTCAAATGCAAAAAAAAAAAATAATAATAAATACAATAACATATTTTTTTGTCTGGAATGTTATGCAATATTCTTTACTTTTATTTTAGAATTTCGTATATGTGCATAACAATCTATACATATAGAATGAATACAATATACATCTGGAATACATTTGAGAGAAAAAATTATAATACGTTACGTACCTATCCTTTTTTAATGAAATTTTTTGCAATTCTAAACAGTTTTTACATTTTTTTTCATGTGCTTTTGTATAATAAAAAAAAAAAGCATACAAAAAAAAAGAAAAAAGAAAAACAAAAACACAAAAGCCCGAAAACAAAAACATTTCTCAAATGATTGAATAGCCAAAACTCACCCGTAAAATTGAGTACGTGAAAGTTCAGTTCAAACTTCAAAGTGAAACTTTTCTCTTTTTTTTTTCTGTTTTTTCTTTTATTTTCCATTTGTTTTGTTTTTTGTATATTTTATCATTATTTTTTAAAGAAAAAAAGATAAAGTTTTACTGAAAAAACAAAAATGAAAACAATGTCGAAAGTAAAGAAACTCTGAGAAAAATTTTGTTTTACACAAGAACATCTTTAAAATCTTTAAAAAAGATGAATTTTAACAATTATGAGAATTTAAAAAAAAAAAACAGTGAACAAACTTCAAATTTACAGTTAATGACAAAAAGCACAAAGAAGAAACTGAATTAAATTTCTCTTCTTTATTTTCTTCACATTACTACACAAAAATAATCCTTTAAACAATTTTTTTTAATAAATAAATTTCTTAAAGTTGATCCTCTTCTCATTTCTTCTTCTTTTGGAATTGCTATTTTTACTTTCATATCTTATAAACAAGTCAATTCTTTAATTTCATCATGGAAAAAATAGAACAAAAAAATTAGAAAATAACAATAACTTATGTAATATACTCGTATATAGGAAGAAAAGGGTTAAAAATAAAGAAAAAATAACAATGTAGGTCATTCGATCTTATTCATATCTAATATCTCATAAACTTGGAGAATTTCTTTTATATGTATTGTAAATAGCAAATACTAGAAGCAAAAAAAAAAGTATATTATGATAAATAAGCCTAAGAAAATACACATACGTTATACATACATGTATCTAAATGAAATACAAAAGATAATATACATATGTAGAATTACCAGATGCTAGCAGCTAGATTTAATTAAGGCAATTCATCAAACATATGTGAATGGTACATGAGAAATCTAAATGAGAAAAAACGAAAACAGAAAAAAAAACTAAAACAAAAAATAAAGATACAATATAACATTATAGATATTTCTTGTATGTAAATTTCCCATATACATACAAGAATTCATAGAATAGAATTTATCAGAGCTAAATTAAAAACATACCAACCATCAGGCATTTTTGTTTCTATAGCTAATACTTGGATGTATTTAATTTTTAACTGAAAATAAAAAAAAATTAAAAAAGATTGCAACATTGTTTTACTAAAATCAAAAGGAAATTTGCAAAAACTATTTCAAAGATCCATAACATGAAAAACTTCATAAGTATGCAAAAATGTTTTCTACACATATATCTACAGCTAGTTTTTTTTCTTATATAGTTTTTATAGATCCTGCCTGACCTATTAAATTTCTACACATTCCTTTAACTATATAGCATATTTCATATCCTTGCAATTCTCTTTTCAGTTTATCGATAATTTCTGGGAAAACTTCAGTATGTTTTCTATTCTCTGGAAAAATAAATATAGAAACCACATTAAAATCGATATCATGAGTATATTTGTATACTAAGCATATACTTCTACATGATTGAATTCAGTTTCTTCTTCTTTTTCATTTTTTCAATTTTTCATATCATTGTATTTGAATTTTGTATTCATTTCTTTGGTTACAGCAAAAAAAAAATAATAAAAAATCCAGAATAAAATTTTTTTTTAATTTCTCTTTTGCGGTACGTAATACTTTTTAAATGATTAAAAAATTCTCGTTTACTTCTTAAGATTCTTTTTTTTTTTTTTTTCGTTTGTTTGCTTGTTTGTTGATTTCCTTATTCTTTTGATATCTATACTTCCTTTCCAAGTATTCTTCAAGGAATTACATAATTAAAGCAATCACACACAAACAAACAAAAAAAAAGAAGAGAGAAACGAAAAGATAATAAAGAAGAAAAAAATTCGAAATAATTAAAAACCACAAGCAATTAAAAATTTATTGCTTTAAATTAAGATGCAATCAATTCTGTTGAAAAAATTTTCAATGATTCTGGGCACATACACAAAAGAAAACTCACAACAAATTTTGGTATTACAATGCGGCGTTATTTAAAAGTACCTACTCAAAAAAATAACAATTAAAAAAAGTAAAATAAACCATAAAATAACTTTGAAAAAATTTTATTTGAAATTTTCAAGTTTAAAGTGAAATTATTTCGTAAAAGAGTTAAAAAAAAAACAATTTTTAAAATCCTTTTTCCAGTATCAATTTCGTAAAATATACATACCTACATATGTACATGTATGTACATATTTTGTTTTCCTTTTGTATTATTGTTTACAACTTTTGTTTTAGTAATTTTTATTTTTGTACATAAATATTTCGGTTAAATGATATTTTTTTTAAGTTCATTCACCACTCACATGACTTTTAAGAGTATTTCGGTATAAATTTTATATTTTTTTTTTGGAATACACGATCCTAATTTTTTACTCATTCATGTTTAAATTTAAAAATACCTATAATTATTTGCTTTGTTTAATTGGAATTTTTTTTTTGTACTTTTGAAAATCATATATCATTGACAAAAGTAATTTTCAAAGAAATGAAATATTTTTGTAAATATTTTACATTTCAGTAGAAAATAATTATACCAAAGTTAAATCAGAAAAATTAACAATTATTCAGAAACGTACAAAAAAATTTTATTTATAATTTAAAGGAAAAAGATTTTCCTGAACATTTTTTTCATGTATAACACCAAAATTTTAATGAATTTATTTTAAAGATAATTTGTATCACCAAAAAATCCGTTCGTATTGTTTTTTTCAGTAGTCCTATTCGAAATTATTCCAGCTAAAGTTTAAAGGAATATTTCGAATTAACCGTTCCTGGTTTTTTTACTACAAATACTTATAAGGATAACTAAAATATGTATATTTTTTGTCTTTTACCATGCCCGCCAAGTACATTTTCACTTGCCTTTCGAACAAATTTTTCACCTTATGGATCGCTTACATAACAGATTGAAACGTAAATTTTTCTGCATTTCCTTCTTATATTTGTCAGAGTATATATCGCTTTCGCATTTATACATCGGACTTCGGAGTGAGATTTCAGAGTCAGCGTCAGATTACGATATATTTCTACTTTTCAAACTGGATGTTCGAAAAATTAGTTCCCACTAGCTAAAAAAAACTGAAGGTTTGTTATGAAATATTTTAAATATAGAATATACAGATATGTATGCCAGTTTGAATTTGAATTTTCAATAAATGTGCTTGATAAGTTCGAAAACATCTGAAATTCGAACTTACTAAAATTCATTCTACGCTGAAATTTCAAACAGGTAAAATTTCCCACGTTAGGTTGGGAATGATCTATTAAAGTGCCATGGGAGCGTTATTAAAAAATGGCTACGAATACAAAAGTACCCAGCTTTGTAAATCTTACTGTTGTTAAAGCTACATAATTATACTTATACATGTTTCATTTTAAGGACTACAGATACTATCTACACTTTGATCTTAGCCATAAGGCCGAGAAGCGATTTTAAGCACGAAGCTATCACATGGAACCAGAAAAACAAGGAGAATGGTAGTTATTCGATGTAAAAATAATAATTACGATTGTTTTTATTGCTTTAAACAAAGAATTTTTCATTATTTTCATTATATCTTCAAAAATGAATAGTAATTAGTTTTCGTTTTTATATTATCAAGAATTTTCAATATTGCAATTTTTTTTCCTCTTTTTAATCATTTTGACATTAACCGATTTTTTTCTTCCTTTTTTTTAAAAATTTTCCATTTTCATTTTATTCTTACTGATATTTACACAATTTTCTTTTCTACTTTGTTTATCTTACAGTTACTTTTTTAGGAAAATTCTCACACATATCATGACATTAAAACACTTTTACGTACACTTACTTACACATACACGTTACTATCCTCAAATGTAATACTGTTTTTCTTTTTATTGTCAAAACATATTTTTTTCTCGTAGAATCAATATCGTCACACATAAAATTGCTTTAAGCTATAAAAACGTATAACAAATTGAAATTTTTCATTTACATAAAGATGAGAAAATAAAATACATGTGAAAGGACTTTAGGGTACAATATCCTACTTTTTATTTTTTCATTTTCATATTCTTTGTATGATGATTTAGTTGATTACATTTTCTTTTTCACATTTCTAACTTCATAAATTTAAAAAAACTGGAAAAACAACACACTATAAAACTATACACTTTTCTTTTTTGTTGTTTGTTATTAGTTTACTGTCTGTGTCAACACATAAAGCACTGAGCAGATTTTCACGACACCACCAATATGAAATTTTATTAGAAAAACTTTATCAATATATCGTAAGATAACAACGATATGAAAAATATTACAAACATTATTTTTCTTACTGTACATACATACACACAAGTAATATTTTGCAACAATTTTTTTTTTCAAGTCACACAAAAATGATGATGGAAAATTTATATTGAAATCAATATGCATGGAAAAGCAAATAAAAAATCATATGAATTTCAGATAACTCTTGAAAATAAAGACTCCACTTCAATCTTGTTTTTTTTTTTATTTTGCAAAATCACTGATGTTTTATTCACGAACTTTTTATATGTATATGAAACACCCTACAATGTACAAGTATAATATTTTTTAAATAACAAAAAATGGCATTTCGAATTTATCAATTTCATTTGAAATGGATCTTCGTTTCTTTTTTTTTTTTCTTTTCTCTTTTTATAAATATTTTTCAATTATACAATTCGTCACTTTTGCAACAATACGCTGGTGTCCTATATAATGTGATTATTACCACCACTGGCACTGTGTTCCTGCTGTGTCACAACTGATTTGAATCATATTTGAAAAGCAAAAAAGCAACGAAAACAACAAAAAAATGTATCTATCTCTCGGAACTTTTGTTTTATAGATTAAAGTGAATTTTTCATGTTGTGACAGTATAATGTGTAATTACCAGTTCTACTATTTAGCCAATAGCCACTTTCAAAACGACCTCTATTCACCCATACCAATACTATTTCATTTTTACTTCATTACAGAATTACAATTTTATCAAAATGTACCAACTGATTGAATGAATTCTATGAATTCCATTGTTGTCATGATAAATTTTATTAAAGTTGACATAAAAATTTTAATGATTTTTTGTATAAAAAATGAGTTTGACGTACAAAAAAAAAACTGAATTATCTGGAATGGAGAAAAAAAATATTAGAAACATAAAAATAAGAGAAAAATGACAGCAATAGAAAAAAAAAGGAAATATCAGCAAAAAAAAAAAAACACACAAACATATTTTACATTCGAATGAAAAATTGTAATCCTATGAATTTGATAGACAGATACAAAATGAAATTTTGTTCTTGTTTTCATGGGAGTAACAAAGAAAAATAATTTAACATATTAAAATTATTTGATTACAATTTACAACTTTTTTTAAATGCTTATTTTTTTTTTGAAACGAAATGTCTGGAATTTATTTATTTTCCTTTATTTTTATGTGAAAGTTCTTGCGAACGAAATTTATTAAATTTTTTAATTTGTAAAAAATTATCTTATCTTATTATTGGGCATTGTCCTTTAAACTACCACTTGACCAAGATAGAGTTCAAAGAGGATGAAAAATGCAGATTCTGCAAAAAAATCAAGGAAACCTCAAAACACATTCTATGTGTATGTGAGGCATTGGCATCGAAAAGAGTGTATTATAATACTGTATATAAACTAGAAGAAATTCGGTGTGCACCTTCTAATAGAATTTTAGGATTCATTAAAAGCCTAAACCTATAAGAATCACGGATTGTACAAAAGATCTTTAAAGGTCGAAGTGCAACAATACCCCCTAAATATCTTATCTTATCTTAAGTGTCCAGAAAATGTGATCAAAAACCTGAAAGCTACAACTTTTTGTCTATACCACTGGACTTATAGGATCAGTTTGTTTTTAGGCTAAAAAAAGATCATTTCTTATTGAAGCTCTAAAAGCCTTCACACTTTTTAAAACCTTTATTGTCACAATTCACGGGGGGGGGGGGGGTCTATTTTCTTTTTCATTCTTCTATAACAAAGGATCTGTACCACAGAATAAGTTTTTTGAGAAAATTTTCAAGTTAGAGTCCAGAAATGTTCATGTTCTGAAAATACATAACATCAATTCAATTTTTTTCCCATAATTTTTTCTCTTTATTATTTAATGAAAATCCTTCTAATTTCTTTCTAATACTTTCCATGTATCAAATGAAAATCTCAATTATTATTGTGAATCAAAATAACAAAATCCCATAGATTTTAATTTTAATTAAAGCGAGTTTTTGTAACATTTTTGTTGTTGTTTTTAATAAAAATCAAACAAAAACCTTATAATCCAACATTTTACTGATTATCCTTATTTGAAATTAATTAGAATTTGAGTATTTGAAAACAATTTCCTATACGATTTTGTTGTACACATATTATATAAAATGAATCTTCTAAAGTATAAAAGAAAATTTTAGAATTCAAGTTGATATTTAACAATTCGTTGAAAATCGTGATTACTATTACTATACGAATAACATACAAAATAACAAAAAGATATTATTTCTCTAACTTCTTTCAGTTCATATTTTAGATCCTTTTTACATATAAAATTCTTGTTTATTTTTATCCTTATTCTTTTATAATTTAGAACGCATAGATTTTCAAAATAAATCAATTTCAACAATCATTATTATATGAATTATATGTATACAGGTACGTGTTTGAATTGTACAAATTATATTTACATACGTACTCGTACATATATATATAAATTTACTTATATGTATGTTTGTATGATGTGGTTTTAAGTATCTTCCAAAAATCATAATTGGGTGTTTATATATAATGGGTATAGGTAGATACAATCATATGTGTAAGTTTTAAACATATATAAGAGTTATTTTCTAAAATGAAATTCTAACCCAAATAATGCGATTGTTTGTTTATACATAGGACACATATAGAGGTGCGTGTACATATAACAAAGGATATTTACATACAATTTTAACCAATATGTATACTTGTTTATATACAAATAAACACATATCCATCCGTACATATAAAAATGTGTATAAATATAAAATATGTATTATCGTAATTGTAATTAAATTGTATATTGCCAGGTGTAATTTTGAAAAAGGATGAATATTGTTAACACTTATACACATTTCCAATTAATATTGTAATTCTCACGTACATACAAATTATTTAAGTAGATACATTAATTGAAAATATAAATACAAAGTTAATTTAATTAAACGGGAACAATTTGTTTGAAAAAAAAAAATTGAAGAAATAAATCAATAATAAAATAAAAATAAGATGTTAATTAAAAAAAATATCAATTAAATTTTTACAATGAAGAAAAAAAAAGGAGAAAAAATGTCTACAAAACAAAATCTAGAATATTTCTTTACAGCATGCATCACAAAAATGTGGTGTTCTCTCAAAGATGCAAAATATTACAGTAGAACTTATGAGTTCTATCTGAAGCCATTTTCTGAGTGCGCATTCATATATTTAATCTTTCATAAATCACATTTTCCCTCGTCTTATAATACCTTCGATCCTTATCAATCCTTATGTGTCAGAAATGTGCCTTGAAAGAATTTAGATCCACGTAATGGTTCTTCAATAAACAAAAATTTGCTACATTACCAAAATAAAACAACAAAATACACTAACTTTTCAAGGAAAATTATTTAAAAAAACTTCGAATAGTTCTTAACACTTTACAAACGGGCTGGATTTTATCACCTTTCTCTGTTTCTGTTTTCTTGTTGTTGTTTAGAAAATTTACAGAAACAAAGCAATAGTATATTGCTACTACTGGAACCGTAGTACAAACACAAAAAAGCCAATAATATTTTCCAAAACGAAACTCTATGTGTCTATATTAAGTGTTAATAGTTATAATTATTATATAAAAGATCAATTTTAAAAATTTTGCACTTTGAAAATTATCCTTAAAATTGCATTTTGTGTTTGTATAATGCTTAAAAATTTAATATATCACATAAGACTATTAAAGTCAAGGACTAAAATATCTACACACATACTATTTTGCAAAATATTTAGATACATTTAACCACAAAACAAATTAAACCTATATTTCACTATTTTATTAAATTACCTTAATATTTCTATTGTGATTGTATTTGTATAATGTTTACAAGTTATCAGATACATAGTACATACATAAGTGTAATTCATCTTTCTTTCTCAAATCAGCTTGAAGGCTTTCACAGAATTACTATAATAAATGTTACAAAGTATATATCGATCCAAGATTAGTTTATCGTTTTCAAATTTTATCAGAATAAGGAGACGAAATATTATAGTAATTTAATTCTATTAAAATGTTCAATAAAGAAAAATATTGTTGGTCAATTTGGTTTATAAACTTTCGAATACACAAGTTCATAATATAAACCTTAAACCGAAAATCTATTATATACAAATTACAATAACTATGATATGAATCTATGTATATATGTACATATGTATCTGTTCAATATACACAAAATATAAATATGTGTAATTTTCTAATCTATTTCACAATATGTTCTTTCATGCATGTACATTAACTTTTTCCTATTTCGTTTTTTTTTGTGTAAGCTCAATTGATTTTGATGTTTCATGTAATCATAAATTGCTTTTAGGGATCACACAACACAAGTATTTGCAATTATTTCAAGATGCTTTTCTCAATTAATTGATTTACTTTGAAAACACAAAATTCACATATAAGAAAAGCCTATATGTGAATATGTGTATGTATTATATTGCATTC
The DNA here is from genome assembly GCA_932526495.1 of Bombylius major. Taxonomy (NCBI): domain Eukaryota; kingdom Metazoa; phylum Arthropoda; class Insecta; order Diptera; family Bombyliidae; genus Bombylius; species Bombylius major. The sequence continues at coordinate 52,750,987 of OW052043.1, forward strand.
AAATTACAAGGTGGCCCAAAAAATTATATAAATACTTGTAGAAAATAGAAAATATTAATAAATCCATATATGATTTACTTCACATTTTTTCCTCTCTCCCTTGACATAACAGAGCTCGAAGAAAGCTTAAGTGTACTCAGTTCTTAAGTCAACCTAAGTTTTCGAGACTACTTTTATGTCATCCGTTCATTTTCCTTACACTCTTAACTTCTGCCTTCAAAACTGTCCAGATAGTTTTTTCAATTCGTCATTTGTTAGTCTAGGTTAATTGCTCTCTTATTTTTTAATTGTATGCCCTATGGCCTAGAACATTCTTTTTTTTTAGCTAAGAGAATTATCTGTCAAATCTTGCCAATCCTTAGAAAACAAAATCTATTTTTTTTTTTTTTGCTGTTGGTACTTTTACCCCTTTTTGCATCAATATAACTTTTTTTCTTTAAAAGGAAGTATAAATACAAAAATTAAAAATTCGTGCATAAGAAAAGAGAAATCTTTGGACTACTCTATCCACATTTTATACTAAGAAGAAAGTGGTATTCGAAAATTACATTGAAAAGTACTATAAATTTATCTCAATTCTACGCTCAGTATTCTATTATTTGGTATTATTCCTTCCCGTACGGCCTGCCCTTCAAGAAATTATTTGTGTGTCTTGGAATTTAATTAGCAAATTGTTATATCTTGACTGTTGTCATAAGACTGAGTTAAGATTTCGAAATTTTAAATTATTTACCAATTACGATTTTTCATTACAATTTTGTCTATTATGTCAAATAAGAATTCTTTTTGCCAATTTTTAAACATATTTTATTCGTAAAAACTGTCATGTTTGACTTAAGATATTTTGCCTTTTGACCATAATTTAAATTGTAGAATTTGATCTCTCACATTATATTTATCTTTAAGAGGATTTGTAAAAAAAAAAAAATCTATAGCTTCTACAATTGTGAACAAAGTATCTTTTATTATATGTACATACGAGTATGTACATACATGTTTTTTTTTTTCTTTTTCAAATATGTTTATCCTTAATTACATGAATTTAGGATCAGAAAATATAAATACAAGAAACGAAAGAAAAAACAAAATGTATCCTTCTCGTATGTAATCCTATAAAAATATAAGATTCGTTGTGTATCTCACATCACATGAACAATACAGATAAAATGAACAAAACAAAAATTGTTAAAGCTTAATGGAGAATTACCAAACATGGTAGATATTTACACAAAAATATATGTACAAAAAGAATAAGCTTGTATTTGTGTTTCCCTAATTTATATTTTTTGTTTTTTTGTTTTTTCGCTTGCTTTATTATTTATGATTATTTTTATACTTTTATTTTATGAAAATTTTACTTTTCTTTTAGATTACTTTCTTTTTTTTTTTTTTTGCATCTTTTTATTATTGTAATATTTTTACATTTGATCCTGATTTATAGTTCAACAAAAGCTATTTCATAATAAAAACAAATTTCATATAAATTTATTGTGTTTGTATATACATAAATACATATATCTAAAGTTAAATACATACATACATACATAGATGTGTGTATATTGTGTAAGAAAAAAAAATCATGGGAAAAGCCGATTTAGTTGCCGCCTGGATGATTTTCTTTTATTTTCCTTTTTCATAGTTCAAGCAAAAAAAAAAAAAAAAAGGAATAAAATAAAAAAATATCCTTATGAATCTTTAATATGAATATGTATACGTTTGTACTTGTATAAACATTGATTTAAAAAATAAAAAACAAAATAAAAGACTAACTTGAAAATTCTACATGTTTTCTTCTTTTTTATTTTAATTTATTATCTTTGTTTTTTAATTTTTTTTCTTTTTTTGTTTGAAAATATTTCAGGTAATTCAGAAGAAAAACAAAAATAATAAAAAAAATACTTGATCTTCTAGAATTTTTAACTTTTTTTTTTAAATAAAAAGAAATATTTACATAATTTTTTTCTATTATTAAAATATCTGACACAACTTGTATCTCAGTTTGTCCTTTTTTACCATCCAGCACATCCTTCAATTCACCTTAGCTTTAATTCAGTTTTAAATTATCCAAATTAGACAAGTATAAATTTCCAAAGGTTTTAGATATTGAAAGGACATTGAAAATTGAAAAACATTGTTTTTTTTTTTGTTGTTTTGCAATCATTTCTGTCACAAAATTTTAGCTACCACAAACAATTAACAAAACAAAATTTTTTTTTGTTGTTGTTTTTTGCAATATGGATGACCACAAAAATATCTACATATTTACTTTATATACATTTTAACAGTTCAGTAGAGCATGAAGAAATTTTTTTTTGTTTCAAATGAAATAATGTGTTCTATTTTATTTTATTTTATTTTTTTTTTTAATTGAAAAAGAAAAATTCATTCATCTGAATAAAATTTTGCTTTTGGGGGCTTTTTACGAAACATATACAAACGATCTTTAAATTTAATCATTCAACCAATTTTTTTTGTTTCGTATTTTGTATTTTTCGCCCATACTTGAATATTTTATATTTCAATTTGAAATTCATTCAAGCCTAAAAAGTCATTATGAATTTGAAATTGAAAAAAAAAAATAATAAACAAAACAACAAGAAAAACAATGTCAATATTTTTGTACAGAGCAAGGATAAATTAATTAAATGATTTTTATGAAAGAAAAAAAATTATTCAACACGTTAAAGTGAGATAAAATGAAAACTTGAATTTGTTACAAAACAAAAAAAAAACAAAAAAACTCGTGATTAAAAATAAATTACAATCAATTTGCGTAGCTAAAATCTATCACAAAAGTTTACTTAATTTAAAAAATATATAACAAAAACTTTGAAAATTCATAAAAAAATAACTTTTCATTAAAAATCCTTTTCATTTTATGAATAAAATTTTTGGGTAATCAAAAAAAGGATAATCACAGTTAAATTTTAAATGACACTTAAAAAAAAAAAGTACAAAAGTAATAAAACTTATTTCTTACCTTTTTCTTGTTTGTAATTATGATTCCTTCATCCTTAATCTTTAATGAATGAATAGGTATGCCACGTACAATCTTACCAAAAATTTTATGGATTCGTTATGTGTTTTTATTTCCCGTTATCATCGTAAACATTCATATTATTTATAATAAAAACATTTGACATTATAAAGGTCCATTAAATCTGTAAAAGAAAACTTATACTTTACTTACTCTCCTTTTCTTTTTTTTTCTTTTTTTTTTATAGTATTTTAGTACATTTCATTAAGATTCATATAGCCCAACATTTCTAAGATATATTATTATTCAACAACACTGACAATATATTATTTTATGACACTTTTTATGGGTTTGAGACTTGAGTACGGGTAACAATGTGTAATTGTAAGCCTATAAAAAAATAGAAATATAAAAAAAAAAAAGACAAATAAAGCAATTCAAATGAACCATCATGAAACTTCCTACACATTTCAGGGAAATATTATACACTGAAAGGAAATGTGTTTTCTTTTTTTTTTTTTTCTGCAAAAGGTATTAGGTTGGAAATAATGGAGAATTAAAAACAAATAGAAAGAAAGGACAAAACAAAAGGGGGAGTTATTGAGAACTACTTTTTAAAATGAATTTTATATGAAAAATAGTTCTTTAATACTGTTACAAAGTTTAGCTGCTGAATGGAAGCGATTTAAAAAAAAAGATTCAAAAGAATTTCAAAAAATATTAATCGCATGTTAATAGAAGATTCTGGTTCGGATGCTGGCTTATTGTCCAGTTGGAAGTTTCTGTTGTATGCGATGTTAACAACGATGTTTTTTCTTTTCTTTTGAAATCAAACTGTAAAAAATAGTCCTGTTTACATGATGCTTCATCTCTGCTGTTTTATAGTAAGGATAAATATCCTTTCTGAAGTATTATCTACAAAGTATCACAAATTTTAAAAAAGAAGTGAATAATAACTTTTGAAAAAAAAAAAAGGTACGGACCAATTACGGAAAGACAATAAAACGTCGCGTTGTCATATTCCAATACTGCAACTGTTGAATTCCAGTCCAATTATTTACTTTTTCGCAGGTAACTCCCAGTAAATCTGGAGCTGAGAATCTGATCGTGGAAAAGAGATTTGTCACAAAACCCAAGGAAAACTCAAGCGTCTAGACGAGCTGGAACACCATAGAAGAAGAAAGAAGAAAGCCTCACATATACATATTAACTAACTGTAAAATTTTCGGTACAAGTCCTAATTTTACAATGTCAAAAAAAAAGTTAATGAAAATTAATCTTTTTCTTACGTTTTCAGAAATACTGGACATACCATTATTTACTTTAATCAAATTTTCAAAAGCTAATTTTTTACAACACCCCACCCCTCACATTTTCAATTTGCCTAAACAAAAAACATACATACATACATACCTAAATATTTTTTAAATTAAATTAAAAATTTATCTCCAACATAACAAAAAAATACATAAATAAATTTTAAATTGTGTGTGTGTGTGTGTGTGTGTGTTTTTTCTCTTTCAATATAAACTTTATAAATATGTATCAAAAAATTTGACTTTTAAATTACGTACATACCTACACATTTATATATTAATAAAAATTGTTTGACAAATTTTAAATTTTCCCAGCATATAAAAGCTTAAATGAATTTGACTTTACAAGAGAAAAAAAACAAAAAAGGATATTTGAAATTTTTTGAAAATTTATTCCATCACACATGAAAAACAAAAGCATGTGGTACAATTTGTAAAATTTTTTCTTCATCTTTTGTTTTGTTGGAAAAGTGTGAAAAACATATAAAAAAAAAAATATATTAAAAAATGAGAAACAAAAAATTATATATTTCATCAAATACAACAAAGTCGTTGTTTACACAATCCTTTTTTTTTTGGTTTTAATTTTCTTTTTATACATTATATTCACTCATCTTTCTTTATACTTTCATTAGAACGATACATACTTACTTTGGTACATACTTTTTGGTTATTTTATATGATAATGCATCATATTGTGAGTTGTACATACCATACGTTTTCATATGAATAACATAACATACACACGTTTTTTTTTTTTTTATTATTATTATTAGAAAGTCTGTGAGAAATACACCATCTGGGTTAACAACATCAAAAACTGCAAAAATGTTAAACTTTAAATGTCCATTGTCAGTCTTTGTCTTCATTCTTTTAAAACTCCATATATGTAGGTATAACGTAACATATAACGGATTGTTTAAATACAATATAACTGTATATATTTAATATACATATGTATGTATAAATAATGTAAAATAAATTCATACATATTTGTTACGTACATATGTGTACATGTTATTATAAAATATACATTTTAACAGAACCCTTATCATTTTCATTTTACATTGCTCGCAAGTTTTATCCTTCGACACATACATATGTACGTAAATATGAGTATGTATATAATGTACAACGACCGTTTATATTATTATATTCATTTTGTCTACATTTTGTTATTTATATTCCTTTCTTTTTTTTTTGTCTTTCTCCTGGTTGCCATTTTTTCTTTCTTTTGTTTTTCATTTTCTAACTGTACGTAAAATTTTAACAAAAAGTGAGTAAATTTTCCCATTATTTGAATATATACAATATAATTTTGGCATATTTTTGGACGGTGATGATAGCGATGGCGATAATATAGTACATGTAAAAAGAACATACATAAACCTTCTATATGTTGGGATACGTACATATGTATGTACATATGATTTTCAAACCTTAATATGTACAGTTTATTTTATTTCAAAATATCCTAAAGTTTTAAAATTAGATTGCTCATATAGTTTTATCGTTTTTTTTTTCTCATAAAAATACAATATAACGTTTCATCAGGTATTTATTACAGTTATATGAATTTCATGTATATGGATATGTGCGCAGGAAGGAGATTTACATATGTACCTATATGATATTTAATAAATGATGAAGAAAAAAACATTTCCAATTAAGTATTTAAATTATTGTAAAAGTTGAATAAAAAAAATAAAAAACTAATTCAATTATTCATTCAGAAAAAAATTAAATAAATATTTTTTTTTTAATTTTTGAATAAAATTAAATTTTTCCATTATTTTTTTTCCCTTTTCCTTGCTAATTGAAATCTAAAATTTGAATTGATTTTCAGATAAACTTTACAAATAATTGCAATCGAATAATCATGAAACATCAGGTATACACACAAATCCTGCCTTAAAACTTTCAATTTTTAACTAAGGATACAAGTAAAGTATTTGTTCAATACAAATCCTTTCGCATTAAATTTATGTACATATATCACTACATAAGCGTGTGTATTCACCTGTATTAATATGCACGTCTTTAAATTTATTTAGAAAGCTTTTCTTGAAGATTTTACAACATGCAGAAGTTGTAGAAATAGTATGTATGTACTATAAACAAATAACGAAATACAAATCCTTAAATGTATTATTCCCTTACTTTAGTGAACTTAAAGAGAGTTATTTCTCATTCCTTCATCATACATAGGTATACGTATACATACATACTTTGTGTTTGAATTTTTTCTTTTTCTTAGTTTCTTTACTTTAGCATCATCAACTTGGAATTAATGGATTAACAAAAATGCATAAAACTATAATAAAGTTTTAAAGAAAAAAAAAGGTTTTTTTAGTTCAGGCGAAAGTGAGTGTCTTTTATTTTTAAATTTTATTCCCACACTTGTTTTTTTCTTACACCAAGTGAAATTTAGTACATATGAAAAACTGAGAGAAAAAAAAAGTTTATATACACTTTCGAACAACACTTTAACAAGCTTCTTATTTTATTCTAGAAAAAAAAAAAACTTCCGAGAACTTAAAAAAATTCTTTCAAATACTTTCTTTTTCCATAATTTTGAAAATTCTTCAAATAAATTAAATAAGTAAAACTTAACAAATTTTTTTATGAAAGAAAAAAAATAAAAAATAAAAGTAATAAGTAAAAAAATAATAAAAATTGAATGCAATTATGATTATAGTTATTTACTGTCGTTATTGAGACATTCGTAAATTACATTTTAATAAAAAAAAAAGTAAAATAATAATAATTTAATAAAGAAAAAGGTAAAAAAAAGGTAAATAAAAAATAATAATAATGAAAAATTATAAATTCAAAGCTGCCCGAATACATGCAATCAAAATTAATGAGTCATTTGGTAACAGAATGCAATTTATATTGATAAAAGAAACGACGACTAACTAAACTAAAATTACATGAACAAAATTTCATTATAGGTACTCTATAAATGTTACATTGTGGTATGTATGTCCATATGTTGTGTATATAATATATTTTTCATCATATATAAGTATCTATCTATGTATATATACATACATACGAGTATGTATAAGCTAATATATGAGAAAACAAAATAAAGTCTTAATAATACCACAACGAGAGAAGGAGGAGATGATAATGATGCTTGAGTAAGACATGTAAGAATTGATGGCTAGTTAATGTAAACCTAATGGTTGGTTTTGTAACTTGATGATTAATGATGAACTGAATCTTCTTTGAAAAATCCCTCTTCGAAACTAACTAATATGTACATATTATACAATATACATATTATGTATGTAAGTAACAAAATATATATATAAAAATACAATGTTCATGGCACAATTGTACCTGAACAACGTCAATCTTAAAATTTCTTATATTCTTATTTATTTGTTTTTTTTTCAATGTTTCTGAATGATAGAACATGAAATACCTTCTGTTGTACATCGTTAAATAATTATCTTTGTTTTACAATAAGAATTTCAATTATCCACCGTTAATTATGAACTAACCCCTTGATATATGTACATACATATACTACTTCGTCGGCTCATTTCTTATATATATATATTCTGCAGATCCTCTTGTTGTTTTTTTTTTTTGTTTTTTGTTGTTATTTTGAAATCACGAAAAACAAAAAATTCATGTACATAATTTTAGTTTGATCTTTGAAATATGACAATCTGCAGTTTTCTAATAGTTTTTGAGATATCAATCCTACAAAATACGTTCTTTAATTTGCAAATATTTAAACATATTCTTTAATTGACACATACTCACTTTGAATGTCATTTGGCATTCACTTTCAAATCTAGCAAACAAAATGGTATCCTGATTTTTTGCATTACAACTCAAATAATTGATTGTTTTTATGTGCCAACAAAGATTGAAGTATCAAAGAAAATTGTTAAAAAATTAAATTTAAATTTTAAAAATTGTTTATCTCGAAACTTTGATTTTTGGTCTAAAAGACACTTAAAAGTTTAGCCGATGATTTGTGTTTAATTAAACATTTCCTTTAAGTTTATACAAATGTCAAAATATCTTTTCTTCATTAAAATGTTGTTAATACTATATGTCAGAAAGAATTTTTCCATTTTTTTAATTTCAAATGATTAAATTCAATTTCCTTTTTCAAAATTAAATAAATCAAAAATTAACACTCAAAAGTCACATTCAATTTAAAATTGAATAAAAATTATTATTATCTACTTTCTCACTAAAACTCATTTAATAAATTGCATCGATTTCCCATTATCTTGAGAAATATTCAATAAAATAATAAAATTAAATTAATTATAATAATTTTAACCACATTCTGAAATGTTTTTTTTTCATGTTATATAAAATTTATCCTTGCAAATATGAAAATCGATTCTCAAGTGATATTTTCTAAAAAAAATAAAATAAAGAAAAACTGTTAAACATTATCATAAAATGCATTTCCAAAAAAAAGAAAAAAAGGATATAAAAATTGAATGCTTGAAAAAAGGAAATTTTCAATATGCCATAAGAGAATATAAACTTTTTAAAATCATTGAATATACAATAAATACATGTGTGTATGTGTAGAACAAAGATATAAAACGATAATATCATTTCTCATAATCCTTAAAGTAATTTCAATCAGATAAATGGCATAAAGTTATCTTAAAGACAAACTCTTCTACAACAAAAGCTTCTTTATACAAGAACTATAAAGAAGAACTATAACAAATAAACAAGCACAAAAAATATTTTGAAAAAAAAAAAAGAAATCTGTGTGTTTTTTTTTTCTCTTAAAGATGTTAAAAAGTATAAGCAATGCAATGCGCCTTATCATATACCCAAACTCTATTTTATGAGTAATGCAAAAGGGTAAAATATTATCATATACATACATACATGAATATATTCTATATGAACAAGGTAAAAGATAAAGAATTTTTTTTTTCATCTTCTTGTGAGAATAAAAAGAACAAAACTTTTATATTGTATAGATATTCCACATATATGGTATGTACATACAAGCCTGTGTTGTACTTGTATTATATATAAAGCAAAATAATAGTTTTATACTTATAAAAATGTTCACCCTTCACTTCATCTTTTCTTAGCTTTATAGATATATTTTTTTTTTCTTCTTCTAAAATCACATAACAAAAATATATAATAATAAAATTAGATTTTGTTTGTATAAAATGGCAAAATAAAAGATGTGCAAGAAAAGTCACTTTAATGCGATGATGCATATAAGGATTCATTGAAGTGGAAGGAACAGTGGCGCCACAATTTCAATAAAATAAAAAAAAAACTATAATAACAATAAGAAAAAAGTTTAAGGCGAACGAAGAAAAAAAAAAACAGCAAATCAAACAAACGATGATGGCAATGAGAAAAAATTATATATTTTTTTTTAAATTTATAAATCCACTTTTATAGGGATTTTTGCCAAAATACCTAATTTCATATAGAATCATCATTTTTTTGGAGTATTATGCCAATTAGTAGACATCGAATTGTACTAAATTTTGATTTTTTTTTTTTTTGTTTGTTTGTCGACAATATTCGAAATGTAATGGAAATGTAACATAATGTCCAGAATGAATTTAATCTCCACCTTTTTCACACTTGAAAAAATAGTACATTTAATTTATGTTGGACTAGAAAATAAGTATAGTTAAGGATATTTTTACAAACAGGAAAATTAAAATTCAATACCTTTCATTTTTATTATAAAAACGAATTTCGTAGAAGAAAAAATAAATGTGATTTATTAGGAGTTTTTGTTTTTAGAACGTTTAGTAGCAAAGAATATCCTTGAAATTTGAACATGTATAATTGAACTTTTAAATTATGATATCCGAACAGGACGCTATTTGATATTTCTAAAAGATAAAATTTGAGAATCTTTAGATATCAAAAGAAATAAGGAAATTTTTTGTTTTTAAATTTTTCATCAGTCGGTAGGATACAATTACGATTTAAAAATACGGGTGTTAGTAAACCACTTGAGTTCTTATTTTCAACGCATTATCAAGGACTTTCGTGAACAGTCAAAGTAGTACATTTCTGCTAAAAATATGAGTGACATGAAACGCCCCACTTGGTACTAACGTTTTGTAAAAAGTGAAACTAAATCATTGAAACTGAATTTTTCTTCTCAAAGGATTTTTTGTTTGTCTTGCTAACAACTGTGAAGGGTTGTCAAAGTTATAAGTAGACAATCTCCCACCCCCATATTTGTTACATTCTTCGATTTCGCGGACTATACATGATATTTGCTTACTTATTTCCTAAACCAAATTCATATTTTCGAAAAACTATCATCGTCAAAATTATACTAGACTGTAATGTTTAGCTTTTGCAAAAAATGCTACTTTTTAAGACCTAAGCAGATACTATGAATGTACTTATATAAAAAAATATATCTGAAAAAAACTGGTTCAAAGTCCACTCACAAAAGTGAGACTCCAAACTAATTATTATTATCTAGTTACCTTTTGTTTGCCACAAAAGTCTTTGTCTTCTCATATAAACACATATTTCACACAAATATAAAAAATAAAACAATATAAAAATTCACAATATGATACCACCCATTCTTAAAACAATATAAGCAACAACAAAAACGAACAAAAATTTGCACATAATAATCTTGACAATAATCTTTTGTTAAATTTTATATATGTATCACAATTCATCGAACTCGTCAAATTATTAAAATTACTTATCAAAATAATCTCGACATTCATCATTCAATTTTTCTTTGGAAATAAAGTGTGATCATCTCTTTGTCATCACACACTCAATGTTACAAAGAAGAAAAAACGAAAAGAAAAAAGATACATTAAAAAAGACAATAAAAAAAAAGATATAAAAATGTACACAAAAGTCAAGAATTGTTTTATTTTTATCGTTTTTTTTTTTGTTTTTCAATTCATGTCAGTGAATTATATTCTCAGTGAATTGGGTTACCTTTTACTTTAATAAAATAATACTCCAATGTGGTTTGTAAATCTCAGCACAAAAGACAATACATAATATACTTTGAATTTCCATCATATAAACAACATTCTGCATGTCATTTTATTATTTTAAATATTTTTTTTTCTTTGTAAAAAATTTACATTTAATTTGAATACAATCGTTAATACTTTCAACATCGTATATCATAAACATGGAATTTAGTTTTTTAAGTCAATTGAATATTAAGATAAAAACAAATACATAATAATCTAATCAATAATGTTACAGGATAGTCTAGATAGTTTATTTTTTTCTTTTTCTTTGTTTTCAATCATATGATACTTTTAGTTTTTAAGAAGACACATTCAAATTTACAAAAGTGTTCGATTTAAATTCAAATTTATTCAGGAATGTGTAACAATTGTCGAATTTGACATTTTAATGATGCAAAAAGTGAATAAATTTTTAGCTTTTATGAATGTTTTTTTTTTCAGTTAAAAAAATCAACAACAGAGTTTTGAAAGGAAACAAAAATATCAATATAATTTTTATTAAGTTGACAAAAGGACAGACGAAACTACATATGTATAGTTGTATCTGAGAATTGGGTTGATTTTCAGGATAGGCCATGTTCGAGTGGACTTGCTTTATTCAGCAAAAAGCGCATATTTCGTGCATATACTCTAAAGTTTAAATTTCATAGCGATTTCATAATATGGTAAATATTTTGATAAAATTTGAAAATGTGAAAAAAGCTCAAAACATCATTTTTTTTATACAATACAATATATATTCCAGAAAACACCATAAATTTCATCTGAAACCATGTTCTGAGCGTAATTGAAATATGGTCAACTTTTTATTAATGATGCCCTTTTTTCTGAATATTTCAATTTTAATAATTTTTTTTAAATCCAGAAATCTGATAACTCAATCAAAAATGATATCTTTCCCTCATGAAAGCCATTAAATCAGCATTGACAAAGTAAAAATAAATATTTTGAAATTTATTCTGTAAAAAAATTCGTTGTGTTTAAGTTTGTGTATGACTTACAGAAGCTTCTACTGAGAATTATTATACGTAAAAATTTCTGCAATTAAAGACTAATCTTTAAAAAAAAAATGTTTAGTTCCCAGATTTTATTTCTAGAGCGTCAATTTTTCTATTTAAATTCGATTTTGCTAACCAATTTTCGAATCCATTAACAAGTAAAACCCTTTTTCAATCACAAAAAAATAAATAAATTACCCTACTTAATCTTACAGATTTAGCACAAGATTGCAATTTGTAAAATAGTAAAAAAAAATTTTATGATTTTAAGAAAAATATGTATAAAATCTATTTTCCATAAACTCGTTTCTATATAGCGTTTTACACAAAGATACTCGTACATAAAATCTATTATTTGCAATTATTCAAGAAGACATTTAATATTATTTGACTAATAAATTTCTTGTTTATTATCAAAGTTTGAATAACGTTAGATTCACTTTTTTTTATAAGAAAAGAGATACTTTTAAACTTAAAAATTCTTACTTATTCGTTGTTTAGAAAATTTAAAATATTATAAATCATTTTTTTTTTTTTTTATTTGTACAAATCTTTAATTTCAATCAAATTCCTTCAAATAAAATTTTCTATATAAATTTTTCAAAAGAACTAATAAATTTTCACAACAACAAAAATATTATCTTTTCTACACCTCTAAAAAATTCTTTTTTTTTTTCATTATTTTTGTAAAACGGTTTTTTGTAATGTACATCATCTGAAAAATTCATGTTCTTAAAAATTTATATAAAAAATAAAGAAAAAAAAAACCTACATAGCTAGTACTTCTAATATAAAATCGTGGAATAAACTACGGTACTTTATAGAATATATAGAACAACACTAAACATTGATCAGCAGCAATGATCTCTACTTCTTCTTTTTTTTTGTCTTTATACCAGTTAGCTATACACAATGATCATGGTACAAATATCAGGTAATTGTTATAAGGTAAATGCACTTTTATATTTTTCTTTAAAAAAACTAAAAAATAAAGTTAAAAAATTGTACTTTAAACACCTATTTATATTTTTGTGTTTTATAATTTTATTTTATAATAAGATACTTTTTTTTACAATAAGATACTTTTTTTATACTATATATTCTGTCGCGGTCTATTGAACAGATGAATCAACACCAGATTTTTTTTTTTTTCATTATTTTGTGATTTTTCATTTTCTTTCTGTTGATGGCAATTGGAACTTTTGCACTTGTTCGCCTTGATTTTATTGTATCTTTTTTTCTTTTTCTTCTTCTTATTTTCATAACAGTTATATGAAATAAATTACAAAAAAAAAATTTATATTCTCTTATATAAAAATGTGTAACTAGTTTTTCTTTGTATCATTTCATTGTATCTGATTACACTTAATGGTAATTGAACTTCAATATCCATCATCATATAACTTCAGATACACCTTTTATTTTTAAAAGTTTTTCACGATTTTATAATTTGAAAAATATTATGATTTTGATTTTGTATTTTTTCTTTAATTATTGTGATTTTTAAAATGTGATTATACCACGTTGCGCATTAAAACATTGAAAAATTTATTATAAAGTTCATGAATATGGTGTTTCTTCAGGAATATCAAATTAAATGGCATTTTTCTTATGATTATTTTTCCATTAATTTAAAAATCAATGTTATTAAGCAATTTATATATGTACTATAAAAGAAATATTATTGATGATGACAACAAAAAATTATTTCACATCCTAAGAATCGCATTTCAAGTAAATTTTCTGAATTTAAAATCATGAGAATCTTGAAAAAATTAAAAAAAAAATGGAAAATATTTAACATTCTTATGTAAATATATTTATTTTTCGAATTATATACTTTTTTAATTTCAATTAAAATGTTATTTTCTTCTTTGAAAATAAAGAAACATAATTCACATTTGATTTAAATTATTTCTGATGCCAATCATTTGGAAAGTCAGTCTTTTTAATGCGAAAATGTCATCTTTGACACGATTGTCAACATAAATAACAAAAAAAAAATATATTTTCTACTGTCTTTAATTTTTTTTTCGTAAATTCTTTTATTAAATTACATTAATCATTATAAATAACAAAAATTATGCATTACACGTACATACATTACATTTTTTGTTTTTTTGTTGTTTTTGAATATATGTATGTACACAGGTGTATGCCGCCAGTTTGACGAGTGCAAAACGTGTACTTCATTTTTGATGAATGAAAGTATTATATGGAAATTGTATGCGGAATAATTCATAAATTAATTACGAGTGCAATGCTTACAATGAGATACATTACAGAAAACAAAATGTGAAATTAATATGTAATGGAAATTTTACATTTATGTATATCTACTTCTGGAATTTAGAGAGAAGAAAAGCAAACAGGTAATAGATAATAATAAAAGTCAGTAATGTTTAAAATAACATTTGTACATATAAATATGAACTGTTGAACTATACAACGGAAATGACAATGGAATTTTGTTATTTTTCCTCGTAACGTGAAGCGGTAAATTGTTAAAATTGCCTAGCCCTTGAAATCCAGGCATTTTCCAAAACACGAGAAGCTTTATTTATAAACATTTCGGAAAAATAGTATTTTAAATTTACATATGTTCAACAGACATAAAATTCCTACACCATTTAAATTTTCACCAAAAAAAAAAAAACATTTACAAAACTTGCACGAAGCTTTGACAATTAATGTTCAAGTTTATTTTCATCAAAATAACAAGACATGGAAATATTGTGACAGTTGGTGAAAAATTGATTCACTAATTTAAACACCCTTTATTCTGCATCAATTCTGCACCTTCTTTGTTCTGAATTAAAATTTCGTAACCTTCAATTTTTATTACACATTACATCCAAGTAGCTAGTCATAAATCAATTTTATTTTTCTTTATGAATACCAGTTGTACTTGATCACAAAACCAATCTTATTTATCATTTAAAGATATTTTTCAGTAGCCCTTTTTTAAATAAATAAAATTATAAAATCTGAAGAGAAAAAAATTGTTTTTCATACAACCAGTCAACGCCTATTAATTATTCAAAAAATAAATCTTTAAAAACTCATCATGTTTCTGAAATTAATTTTTATTTTAAATAAAACATAAGGGATAAAGAGCTGTTTTTTTTTTACAACAAACAAAATTCCAAAACTCTTTCCGAACACTCTTTATATACCACACCACACATACATACATATGTATACAGATACATCACATCATATTTCATGAAGAAAACAATTACATTAATTTTATTAAAACAAACAGTAGTAAATTTTCTTTTACTTACTTTTGATTTTTCATTTTCCTCCCCTTTTTATTAATATTTTCTTCTTTTTTTTTCGTTTTCTTCCTTTTATTTAAAAAATATTTGTTTTATTTTTTTATTTTCTTTGTTTTTCTTCATTTACAACATATTAAAGTTATTTT
Source organism: Bombylius major (assembly GCA_932526495.1). Taxonomy (NCBI): domain Eukaryota; kingdom Metazoa; phylum Arthropoda; class Insecta; order Diptera; family Bombyliidae; genus Bombylius; species Bombylius major. The sequence goes on from OW052043.1 coordinate 52,766,706, forward strand.
ATAACATAAAAATTATTATAGTACATACATATGTAGATATATGTAAGTATCTTTTAGCGAACATAACAATACGTGGTTCGTTAAAGTATTTCATAAAGTTTTCTAAAATGAAATTATATTAAACAGGAAAATGCTTTTCATTTAAATTATGTTCCCCCCTTTTTTTCTTTCTTTTTTGAGATATATCTTATATCTTAAATTAATATATTTTGTGTATGAGTATTAAAATACCTCTTATATGTAGGTATATACTTATCAACAAACTTTCTCCAAAACAGAAAAAAAAATTTGTATGTATATTTGTACGAGTATATGCATACCTTAAGGAACAAATAAAATATTCTCATCTTATCTTTGAATTTTCTTCTTCTTTTTTTCGTGCTTTTTATTTTTCTTCATTTTGTTATTCTATTTCGTATTTCACATCTCTTCAAATAAAAAATTGTTATCATGTGGTTGATATGTATGTATGTGTGTAGAGAGATGGTACGCGAAATTTTATTATATTTTATTATAAGGATGAAAATTTTATACCTTAAAGCAATAAATTCAACATAATAATAAGATAAATAAAATTTTGTAGGTTTTCTTTTTTATTTTTCCTTTGTTTTTTCTTTTTTTGTTTTTTCTCTTCATCAACAGTATCTGCACATATCTTTTTCAAGTATAACAGAGAGTAACTTAAATTTTACTTTTACCTTTCAAAATAAATAAAAAAAAAAGTCAGTAAAAGTAAGGAAAATTCACATGAATAAAAAAAAAGGTTTTTGTTGATTAGCTCGCGCTTAAAAATATTACTATATCCTTATACTTATGTAGGTATGTCATCATCAGTTTCAAAAGAAGATAAAAGAATTACGTTGTTTAATTTGTATCCTTTATACTCTCGTACAATTACATACAAATACATACTTGTACACCTGAATAAATCGTAACTTTATTTATTTTTACCTTTAATAAAACTTTTACTAACAATAATAAAATTAAAGATATATGAGAAAACACCAACAATAATAAACAGTGGGTAGTTAAAACATTCCGAATTCTTTTGTTTTATATGTTTTGTATATATGTATATGTGAATATCTAACCATACAATCACCATATACCTACATAGTATTTTTTATTTTATTTCCTCATCTCATTTATAAACTTTTCTTTTCTCTTTTATTTATTTATTTATTCATTCTTCTTTCTTTGCAGTTTTTCTTCCTTCTATCTTTTCATTTTTATTCACATGAAATATTCATCATGCTTCTTTATTATGTGTATTCTTCACATATTAGATACAATTTGATTGAGAAACTTGTGTCAGGTAATAGAACTAATGAAAAGGACATTTTTCCACATTCTCTAAATGATGATTTACTGTATTTTTGTTTTGTTTGTTTTCTGTCGTAATTTAACTTCATTTTTCTTTTTTCATGTTATCATCAAATACATCATTATTAAGAAAATAAGAAATGTAGAAAGTATATAATATTATACAACACACGAAAATTGGTAATGATTGATTGTGTTATCTCATACATATTTTACGTAATTTATAGTTTAGATACGTGAGGAAAAATTCAAAAGGTGTTATGAATGTTATCCTTGGAAGAAAAAAAACACAAGTAATTTTTTCTCATATTTGTAATTAAAAATTAAATTTTAAGCAGATTGACTTTAAGGCCAATTCAAAGTTTTCAAATATCAGCTCTATTTAAAGAGAGCAATTTAATTTTGAATTTAATTGGCAAAAATTGAAAAAGAACACATAAGTAAAGCAATATTTTGGCCAATTATGATCAGCAGTAGCTCGAATTCGAAATAGCTTTTAAAATTCACAGCAATCAGTACTTAGATACTTTCTCTTTTCATCAGAAAATAAAATTATTTTAAAATCTCTTCTGTTCTTAAAATCTCATTAAAAAAAATAACTAAAACGAAAACCTTATTACTGTCAAATTCAAAAAAATGTGGGCGATGTAAAACAATTTTCCAAAGTAATTATTAATTACGTTGGTAAATATTTACATAAAATTTCGAATGAGAAGAATCAGAAAAAAACAAAAGATGGGTGCTGTAATAATACATATTACATTTTTAAGCAAAAAATGAAAATATCCTAAAAATATTTGCTCGCCTAAAAACCGAGCTTTTAACTTTTTTTGATTTAATTCTAGGAAAAACCTCAACAATTTGTATGTAAAACGTTATTATGTACCAAATCCATGTATTAAGCAAATTATTGTTTGTATAACGCGGAAAAAAAATAAACAAAAACAGAAAACAAAAAAAAATGTTATTGATTTTATTTTATTTCCTTATGATTTCCCTTGGATCAATTTTATTCTGAAAGTTGAATAACATTTGCGATTCCAAAAGCCCTTTTTTTATCTGTCTTGCAACACTTTATTCCCTTTTTTATCCTCAATATCTACATACATATACATATCCTGTATATACATATGTATGTATAATCCTTTGCTCATTACATAAAATACAAACAACATTTTTTTCTTATTTTTGGGTTTTTCTTAGAGATTTTCTATATGTATCTTGTCTGTTCAGTTTTATTTGTACTATTTTCCTTAATCTTCTTATAGTCTTTCATTTCTTGACAAGATGTTTCCGAATTTTCCTTATCCAAATGGTGAACAAAAAAAAAAACTTATAAGACAAGAGCAAAAAAAGAAAAGAAAAATAATAATAAAATTTTGTATAAAACATGTCGACTAGTCAAAAAGGATGACAAAAAGAAGAAAATTTCTAAAAACAATAAAATAGGCTCAATAAAAGGATAAAGAAGAATTGAACAAGAAATTTTGTAATATCTTTAATTCCTTGTTGTTGTTTTTCACTATTTTCAAGTTGCTTTTATACAACAACAACAAAAAAATAAGGATTAGTTAGTAGAAATTGTTAATATTTTATAAAAACACCGAACTGTAAGGATATGGCCACACATTAAAGAAGAATTTTTCTTTTGTCTGGCACATTAGCTCTGGAAAAAAATTGCTTTGTCATTGAATTGCATTTACTGTGCATACATACATATATTTTCTACAGGAACGTATTATTGATATAACAGTTATTACCATTTGTATCATTCCTGCATCCTGTTCTCCTATATATCTTTAGTGGACTTTTTGCTCCTTTTTGCTTTTAAGAATTTCAATGAAATTAATGTTTTGGTTTTTGATCTCAAAAAATGTGAAAAGGATAAATTACAAAAAAAATTTCAGTTTAAAATTGAATTGAAGCAACATTTTTTTCAGATTTGTTTTACAAAACACCGTGTTTTCAAAAATTACTGATACATAGTGCCTGTCAAATTAGGATTTCCAATTGAAAACAAAAAATTAATTATATGTAATTTTTTTTTCTTTTAAAAACATCCCTGCACACATTCTTGACTTTAAAAAGGAAAAAAAAACTCCATAAATTAAATTTTTTGTTTTTGTACTTTTTTTTGTCCTTAAGTCTTTTCCAGTTTTTTTGCAATGTTTTAATTTTAACTTTCTTTTCCTTGTATGCTAAAATTATCATAAAAAGTGATATTTTTTTTTTATTAAAAAAGAAGAAAATAAATTAATAATAATGTAAACCATAATTTCTGTCGTGTTTTCAACAAAATAATTACATGTTTTGTTATTCATATGAGACTACAGTGTACAGATGACTGCACGGATCCTATCATTTAAAAAAAAAAAATTGACATTCACTATATCTCAACACACAATGTTATTTTCTCATTGCTAATAAATATAACAAAACTCCCAATACTACATATGTGTGTACATACTCGTATATGTAGATAATACGCATCAAGATTTTTATATGTACCTATATGATACAAAAAATTAAATTGCGACAACAACAAAAACAAAAATGAAATAAAATATAATTATAATTAATTGAATTTAAACCCATCAGGTTTTGTGGAGCAAAAACGGTGAAACTTCCAAGAAGGTGGAGACGGTATTGTTATAAATTGAACTTACTCTTGAATAGATCATATTATTTCATTTAGATTTGTCTTATGTGAGAAAATAGATATATAAATTTAATTTTTTATCACGTTTTCAAAGAAATATTCAAACATAAAATAAGGACTCTACAGGCATAATATACTCGTATTATAAGAAAAATTTAAACAACCTTTCGTATATCTTTAATGAAAATTACATCTTCTACAAACCATAACATTTATCCCATCCTTCACACACTTGTTCATAATATATTCATTTACTAAATAATTTCACTTTTTCGGAAATTTCACCTAAAAAGATAACTTAAAAGTCGAAAAAACATAAAAATAAAAAAACGTTAATATACAAGTTTGTCTTGTATCTTTTCTTATATATAAAACATGCAATGTAAAATAAAGATACAAACTTAAAAAATTTTTTTTATATACTAAACTATGTAATTTCTTGATCATCATTATGGCAAATTATAATCATTTTCATTACTTCAGTTCAGTTATTCGTTGCATGTATGTAATAATCTTATCCAATATTTAAAAAATAATAATGAAATACGTCCTTTTTGTATATGTATGAAAACGCAATAACATATGTATTAAAAATGTGTAAAAATAAAAACTTTCACAACAAATACGTGAAAATAAAACAAAATTAAAAAACCTAAAAAATATTAAAAATTGGAACCAAAACCAAAAACTCCAATTAACATTCAAAAAACAAGATAACTCGAATTAAAGCATAATGGCATTCACAATAATGTGGAAGGACAAAACCTACTTCAATCGCTTGAACTTGATTTCATCAAAAGTTGAAAAATAAAAATAACTCATTAAAAGTCAAATGATAACAGGAAATATAATTATTTTATTTCTTTCTGAATTAATTAAATAAGTACTTTTTTTTCTTTCTTAGTTTTTTATTTGTGGAGGAAAATTAGGAAAAAATAAGTTTTCTAACGTCTGAACTGGAATACAAAGAGAAAATGTAACAAACTTGCTTTTATGCTTTTATTAAAAACTGAAATTAGAAATTAGAAAAACAAAAATTTTCCTACTTTTTTCTTTAACTGTGCAATTATCACAAGAAAGATAGTTAAAATTCATTTTTAAATTTTTTATTACTTAATACAAAATTATTTCACAAATGCACAGATTTCAAGAAATTTTTTTTAACCCTTTTTTTGAACAAGAGAGTAATGAAATGAAAAAAGAAAAAAAAATTTATTAAGAAATATTACTTAAGAAAATTGTATCCTGAAATTTCACAAAATTAGAAAAAAAAAGAAAGAAAGAGAGAAAAAATAAAATCCAACACCTTAAAATTTTTATTGACCTTAAAACTTTAGGGACTATAAATATAAATTTAAAAAAGAAATTAAATTAAATTGTTCCTTCAATATAATCGATATACATAATAGAATCGATGAAATTTAACAAAAATATTTCTACAACCCGAAAGGATAAGGCTTTAATAAATACTGTAAACGAGAAGAAAAATCATTTCAGATGAAGCTATATTTCCCTTAAAAATTCCTATTGTTATACTTTCATCATCAGCATCAACAGTATCATTGGTAATGATCTCAAACCGATTAAATTATCCTATTGTACATATTATATCCTTTCATTCAACCTAGTAAACACTCATACGGAAAGACTATCTCGTGAATTCATGTCCTACCAATAAAAATTCCAATTTTTAATAAGAGTACATATTTTTTTTCGATAATTTTTATATAATAAAAATTCAAATTTTAATAAGGACCAAAAAGTTAAGGAAAAATATCCTTTTATCATCAAACAATATCATCAGTTGTATCTAGTCGTATTCAAACTAAATCTTTCAAACTTGAGTATAACGCACAACGTGATACAGCATACAACCAATGAGAAATTTATCTGAAATTTATCAAAAAATTCTCTTAAAAAGCCAATCAAAAATTACATACTCCAAAAAAAAAAATACTCATAGTAATGAAAATACAGTTAAATTGAAATTTTAATGAATATTTTATGTAGGTAATTTTTAACATTTACGAAATTTTGTTTTTTTAACTGCCTTCCATTTGTACCTCTTATCAAATATGCAAAACACATAAAACATGTATAAAAACTTGTGTGTAAAAAACCATAAAAACTAAATAAAAAGACAAAAAACAAAGAAAAAGAAGAAGAAAAATTATTCACTATACTATAAAATTACCGTGTGTACTAAATTAAATAATCAACATTTATTCCCACCCAATTTGATGTCAATGTCAAGAGGCGGAAAATTACTACAGAGTACGATTTCATGCATGCAAAATTTAAAACAAAAAACTAAAAACAAAAAAAACAACAAAGTTAAACAGCAGAAAGTTTAAGACAAAATTAAAACGAATAACAACAAAAAAAAAAGGATTTTAAGTCAATTCAATAAATTTTTTTTTTTCGTATGCATTTTGCACATGTTCTTCATTATAATTTTTAAATAAATAAACTAAATGAAAAAATTGAACAAATTAAAACAAAAGAAGAAGAAAAAGACATGACGTTAAATTTTGGTTAAGAAAAAAATTGTAGGTACTTTCTTTGCTTTTCGCATAATTTTAAATAAGATAATTTACATACGAGTATTTTGAAATACGGATATTAGTGTCAAATTTAACGAAGTATTTTGTTTTTAAAAAAAATACAAGAATAAATTAATATGTCAGGTTTTCTTTTTCTCTTCACAAATTTAAAGTAGGAAATTAAAAACGATTTCTTTTTTTTCTTCAAATTTATCAACAATTATGAAATTTGTTTTGAACATAATAATTTTCTTAGACTCTACAGGTCATGCCTTATGCCTGTCCGTATAAGGAAGAAACGGTTTTAAATATTTTACCTTATATTCTTCTGAAGGAAGGGTCAATTATTATCGACTTGTACATTCGTGAAATCAACCCTTTATCCACCAGAGAATACTAAATTTTTAGATATAATATTGCAAACTAGTTTTATTCATTTTCGCGTGACCCGTGATAATTTCGTGGTCTGAGAAATCAACAGAATGATATGAACGTGATTTTTATGTCTATGTAATAAAAAAAAGTTTATAAAAAGGACAATTTTTCTTAAATTTTTGAACAAAAGTCGGTATAACAGTCGGAAGTGTCCTTAAAACTAAAGGACATCTCATCTATTATACTATTTACCAATTCCGAGGGTTTTCTTTGGGTTCCCTGAAAAATTTAAATTTCCCATTTTAAACTAAATTAAAATCCAAAGAACGAATTAATTACTTACACAACATATTATCGTCACTATTTTCTTAGCTGTTATTTCATAATTTATGCACTCCTTACTGGTAATGAACTTGATGAACTTTCTCCATATGATTAGATCTACACAACACACACATACATATATATTAACGAAAGATAAAAACAACATTTCTTTCGCAATAACAAACTTGATAAATGTACGTCTTAGCTATAGTGAAGTTTCTTAGAAGTAAAATTTGTGATATGTTTTAGAATTTACGTATCTACAAAAAAAAGAAGTTTCATTTGAAGTTTCTTTTTCAAAAATAAAGAAGAAAAAACAGGGTTGGGTTTTTCCACTATAGTAAGCATATTTAAAAAAAAAAAACAACTCTTGTCTTTCCGACAGTAAAGTATATAAGAAAATCGATAGTTCATAGACGACAAGTCAATATATTAATTTGATTTCATCGACTGTCAATTCTGATTAATGGAACGATCAATTTCATTTGACTACTACTACTACTACTTAAGTATATGCCTATATACGCAGATACAAAATTTTATATGTATAAAATGTTTAATATACTTTGCGGTCTCTTCATATAATTTACTCGTATATAAAATCTAAGACATTTAAGATATTTTATATTTTTTACTTAAAAATGCGGCTTCTTTTTAAACATAAAAATTATAAAAATTATGTGCACAATATTAAAACATTTTATTATTTTTTTCTTAAAAAATCTTAAGATACAGCAAATCTAGTTTGTTTTTCTTACTTTGTCTCATTTTTAATATGTTTTAAATCACTCTTAATTCTTGCTTTCAATTAACAATGTTGCAATGAAACAAAAATACGCCTATACAAATCTTTTGTAAAATTTAAAAAAAAAATTGTTGAGAAAATTCTGTCTGTTTGAATAAAAAACTTTTCTATCTTTCTAAATTTCTAACAGACAGCAGTTTTCTGTAAAAATTAAAGTAACTTTTGTTGAAAAATATTAAAGATTGAAAATAATCAATCACAGTAATTGAATACGAAAGAAGATCTTCTAGTTTTCATTAGTATAACTTTAAATTTCAATAATTTGCTTTTTGTAAATGTAATTATAGTTTGGAAAAATTGGTATCATTACTCATAAGAACAGTCTTAGAAGCCATTTTCTTTCATCTTATGTACAATAAATTAAGATGCAAAATAACTTTCCATATAATTGAAAAACTAAGTAAAATATTAACTGAAATATTTCTTGCAAATTTGAAATTTGATGTATCATCTAATCCATAATATTTTTCCCTTTCTCCCATAGTCACACACACACATATTTAAAATATTTTTTTTCCTTTTGAAAAAAAAAAGATGATATCATATTTTAAAAAAAATACCATAATTATGAAATATTATAACGGTCTGTATTCAACTTGAATTTTTGATTAATCTTGTCTAAGTAATCTTGAGCTTTTGTTGACTTGTGATTGTTATTCAACTGATAAAAGAAAAATAAAAATATGTAAAAAAAACACACATAAAAACTTATAGACATCATAACTATAAAATTTTTTTCTTGTTTTTGCAAAATAACAAAAACTAATTTACATACATATATGATATTTTTGCTAATACATATAAATGTAGTACAGACAGGCACTTTTTTCTCATTATACTAATTCAAAGAAATAAGAATCTTTATTTATCTTTGTTGAATTATAAATATTGAGAAAATATGTATATTAGAATAAATTTTGTTTGTTCTTTTTAAAAAATTAATTTATGTAAATGTTTAAATTTTACATATTATTTGTGTACATATGATATTTATTAAACATATATGTACATTCGAGTATATGATAAAATGTTGGTTTCATCATTTATTAAATTTCTGCAGACAAAATTTAGCTTCTATTTAACAAAATTTAATATAATATTCTCCAGAAAGGAAATTAATTTTTTTAAATGTGTGGAACATGATTGGATATCCTTTGAACTCAATGTGTTTCGTAAAATCACAATGGTTTTTTCAAGGTCAAGTTCAAAGTGAAATTTCAAATATTTCTCACATACTTTTTGCTTCTGAAATTCTACTCAAAAAACATAATAGTAAATTTTTTTAACACATGATTTAATGTTGAATGGAGAATTAATTTAGGAGGCGCCGCCAAATTAAAGTTCTTGTAGAAAAATATGTACATATGTATATACCAGCTTGAAGGTCACCTTCCAAGTTCCGGAAGAATATTGAACTAAGAGACCCACAAAAAAAATTTGAGTATTTAAAGCGAAAAACGTGAAAAATTTTAATTTTTACGTACTGGAGATTTTCCGAGTTTAAGGTAGTAGACAAGCAGGGCAAGGCGTCTGCAAAAATACGATAGTTAAAATTTATAAAGTATTATAGTAATTTTGTATATATGTACATATATAATGATTGAAAGATAATTAAACCCTAGGTTGTTCCCTGAATATAGAAACATTTGTGTAAAGTAGACAGGATCATGTTGAACTTCTAAATATTCTTGGATCTTTGTACCAGTCGTCATATAATGATCGGTATTCTTTGATTTTCTGTGGTGATTTGAATTTCTAATGGTCTGTAAAAATTTCAAACCTTAGTTTCCCTATCTTGCAAAAATTTTGCTTCTTATATAATTCAAAATTTTTAAAACCTGCCGTCCTAAGCCTAAAAACATTTTGATGTCATTAAATTATTAAGAAGCCTTATTTTTTTTCCAAACATTCTAAAACTCAAAATGACACTAGCTAAATATTCTTAGCAATATTTAGGTACATACATATAAATCAGAAAAAATGTAAGATTAACACTACTACGACTTACATTTTTCTAACAGAACTACACATACATACATACATAATATGTACTTACAATACTGTCATGAATTTTGCAAAACTTAAAATTAAATATTACTCATAATTTAATTTCAGTATCTACTTAAGTACATATTACATTTTACAATAGATTTGACATAATTTCAGTTTAATTAATTTTTCTACGCCCATTTTATTTCAAGTTTGCAGATGTTCCTTATTGTAAAATTCTAATACATTATTTATAAAATAGCATGCAAAATAAAATTCAACCATCATAAGAAGATTTAATAGTATACGTATACCATAGTATCTACATACATATATAATATGTATGTACCTATACTTTTGTATAGATGCATATAAAAATGTATGTATATAAAATTTGCAATAAAGAAATAAGGTGCTGTTGTTTATTGCATATTTTATAAAACTTTTTGCATTTATACACAAATACCATGATATATTTGCAATTGCTTATGGTGCTGTTATATTTGCTGCTACTGTTTTCTTTTATGTACGAGTATATATACACTTTTACAGAAAACTAGTAAATTAATTAACCTGTTTGTGAAAAGAGGGCAAAATTGTAAGAATTTATATTATTTGTTATTTTAGTATGCGCCATATGCTGTTTTACTCGTATTAGAAAATTTCTCTTCTTCTTTGAATTATTGTTATTATTAATTTCCTCATTTTTTTTTTTTTTTAAACTAGAACAAACTATAAATTTTTTTTTCAATTAATAATTGTTTTCACTTTTTACAAACTTTACTTTTTTTTTCTTCTCGATAGTATTTTTTTTTTTTTCTGAATTTTCTTGTACACAGAAAATCTGTACTTTAATTATTTATTTTCTTTCAATTTTCACTTCAATTTTCTTTGTTTGCATGAGGTGACCTAAAGAATATTTTATAATAACTGTAAACTGGAAAACTTTAATAATTTATGTTAAATATCGGTGCTGCAAATCGATCGTAGTTGAAAAAAAGCAAGGTGTAAATTAAATTTTGAAAATAATTTCACTTTGAAAATAGTTTTTCTATTTCACCTAAAAATTTCATTGTTTCATGGGAAACGATAGATAATATTCGACATATGTAGAGTTTGTTGCTTAAAAATTAGTTGATTATTTTTGTCAGTCCTCTTTTTAACTCCCTAGTACTGACAGGACAATAAGAACGACGTTCTCAATTAGTTACAAGAAAATAGAAGTGAATATTATTTAATGAATATTATTTGCAGACAAAACTATACCACAATAATGCTAAAGTCGGCATAACATGAATGTAGAAGCGAAAATTCAGTATCTGGATTTTTCTAATTAAAAGGCTTACAAACCCTGTTTCAGGCCAATAAGATTACATTATTAAAAAACATGAACACCCTAAAATCACATTTTCTTTTTCACCTTTGCAATGAATAAATCCGTTCTTATACTAAATTGACAAAATTTTAAAAAGATTTAAAAAAAGGTAGGTACTTACTTTTTCTGGTGAAGATTTCCGTTTAGTAATAGAGATAACCTCCGATCTTTCGTCTTAACTCCACATATCACACTGAGTAATATTCTTTTACACCCTCACTTTAATACACATTTTAAAATACATTACTTTGCAAAAAATAAAAAAAATTCTCTGTTAAAGGTTGATAATATTGAAGTTTAATGTCCTTTATCACATAATTGCTAAATTACTTAGAGGAACGCGGTTCCCGCTACACATAATTGTGTACCATACTGTTATAAATTTTAATTAATTTACTATATTTAATGATTATTTTTTTTCGTTTCCAACAAAATAAACACCAATAAAATTTCAATAACATTTATATTTTCTAAACATCAATTTTCATATATTATCACCACAAAGTCCACAAATAATTTAATATACGTAATAAAAAAAAAAAAAAACCCCAATCAACCTTTTTCAACAAAAATCCCCACATACACCGTTATTTCTTTTTTTGTCAATGTAATAATTCACTAATTAAATTAATTTGCACACACATAATTTATTATTATTATTATTTTTTATTTGATTGCATTAAAAATGTTTTTTTTTATTTGAATTTTTGTTCAATTTTATTGTTATGCTAATTTAATTTATTAAATGAGAATGAATTTTTTAATTGTTGTAAAATTTTTAATAATTTCAATTTCAGTCACAATTATAATTTTTACGTGTACTGTACACTTCATTAATTTTTCACGTTCATTATGATATTGACACGAAAAATATGAACAAAATTTAATTTATTACTTAAAAAGGACATTGTAATTAATTTATTATAAATTTAATATTTTTTTCACTTTACTTCACCACTTCAACTACCACATTCATACTGAAAATGATTCACTTCAAATTTAAATTGTGTGCTCTGTACACTCCTTCTAACATTTTTTTTTCAACAAAAATTAACTGTATTTTCATTGTAATCGATGACTTCTTCAAATTGTCCTGAAATTTTATATATAAAAAATGTAACTTAATTTCAATTTATGTATTTAACGGTTTTTTTTATTTTTTTATAATCAATTTTTGAATTTCGCACGAAATTAAATATTTCTACTCAAAGCGAATAAACTGGAATAATACCTACTACTCAATCTCTATTTTTTTAAGCTAAAATGTGTAAAAAAAAAAAAAAAAAAAAAGTTAACGGTATAGTTATAAGAGCTAAAAACTCTATCATCAGGACGTGCTCTGCAGTTACCTTCTTTGACTAGCAGATGAGACGGAATTCAGTTTCTGTGTTACCCAACCTTTTCTAGTGATGTTTGAGAGAGTAATGACCTTTAAATAGGCCTAAATACATATTTAATGTACATATATTGATCTCAGTTTTAACTTGGTAAGTTCTAGTAGTTTTATGTTTGCGCAAAGGGGTTATGATTTTCTTCGCATGTTTAAGACCTTGAACTTTGACCCAGAAATTTTAATTCGTTTTTTTTTTTGTACGTATATCAAAAATGTAGAGGAATGTCCAAAGAAATGTTCTAGATTAATTAATGGAGTGTTGAGTGTATCACAGTTATCTCAAATGTCCTTGAATTTACACAAGAGTAACTGTTTTACAGAAGTTGATTTTGAGAATAGTGAAGCAGTTAAAATTCGTAGAAGGATAAAACTTCTAGTGATAATGGCTGTCTGAAATGATAAAGGTATTTTGCTCTCGTATCTTTTTTCTAAACCACCGGTACTGAATTTTGTACTTCAGCCTAAAAAATGGTAGAATATTACCTAAGCTTTTCGATATTTTACACCTCGATCCGAAGACATCAGTCTCAAGTTGAGAGTGTCAACTCTTTCTCACATTTCTGAGCCGTCTGTGTACCAAAAACACATAATAATAAGTGACCCTGTTTAACATTTGTCTTAAATATTTTTCATCGTCCATTTATTTGTATACTATCATTTTCCTAAATCACACAAAAATGGGAAAAAGAAACTCACTTTAAAAATAAAAATCTTATAAAAATCAATTAAGAATAATTTGCAATAAAGTTAAGTGTTAATCATAGTCACGAAAGTTTAATAAAATTAAATCAGATCAACTTGAAATTTTAAAAAAACCAAAAATAAAAAAAAATCTCCAACACAATTTTTAACACAGATCAATAAACAGATCAAATCACATGACACTATTTAATTTATCCACCTTTAGATTTTATTTTATTACCTCGGTTTTTTTTTTTTTTTTAATTTATTTTTCTATGAAAATGTAATTCAAAAATCTCTCATATATATGAGAACTCATCTACATACATTTTTATCCAAATCGAAATCATACACAATTTTGTTGTTCTTATATTCGCAATATACGAGTATATGACATCAAAATAACACATACTGCTTTCAAATATCTGATAATCCTTTTTTTTTTTCAGTAGCTAGTTCACATTGAAAGTAGAGATATGAAAAACAAAACACACACACACACTCAACGTTCAAGTGTAAAAATTGCATAAATAATGAATCAATTAAAATCTTTAAATCTTTGTGAAAAAAAAAAACAAAAACTGAGAAAACACAAAAAGGATTGAAAATCTTTTTTTTTTTTTGTATTTTTTTCGGAGATAAAAAAATGTTACAAAAATAAAAACGAACATGATCGCGTGATATAAGACATTAGTTTTGATCATGGCTTCAGAAAAACAGTGTACAGGTAGCACACAAAAAATAAAACTAAACTTAAAAAAAAGAACAAAAAGTAAAAGATAAGCGTATATTTTATTCTTCTTCTTCTTTTTTATAATTACAATTTACAACGATTTGATAATACTTTCCATGTTACCAATTTAAATTCGATTTTTATCAAATTTTTTTTTTTTTTGATTTGTCATTCGAATGAATTTCTGATTTGCTATTTTTTGTGTTACTCGAGAAAAAAAAAACAAGGTGCATACAAATGAATAAATTGTAGAGAAAAGTTGACAAAATAAAAGATAAATACAAGAATGTGATCTATTTTATAGTTTATGCGTAAATTAATGCGTTTTTTCACATACATGTAGAAAACACTGTTTTTTTCATATATGTTTTTCAATAAAATGTGTTTTAATAAATATTATTGAAATCTATAGGTGTCTAAGAATTTGCATATTAAATATGTACTGTGTTTTCTTTTTGTCTTCGATTTGATCTTTTACCTCTTCTTTTTTTTTAGTTAAAGATTTTCCCATCGAATAAAAATGTCTTTGCAAAAATAAAATATTTCCAATAACTTGTAATTCTTGTAAGTTCTCATACCAAATTTAACTTCACGTATATAAAAACTGGCAGCTTGTAAGCAATTTGCATAAACTGTGAAGCAGAATTTAAACCTATATGCTTGCAAGCGAGTTTAAGAGAGTAAATAAAGTTTGAGCAACCGACTACAGGCCACCGAACCGGACAATGAAAAAAAAAATTCACCTGTCAAAATTAAGAAAACTATGAGATTAAATAGTAACCATGTAAGTAGGAACAGCAAGCGACATGGCATTCGGTAGTTTAGTGGTATAGAACTGTGACCCGGAAAGGCAAACGACTTGGTTTCGAATCCCAGTCGAGTCTAAAGACGTTTTTTCTGTTAGTACTACTACATACTTGTGAGATGATCGTCTACAATTTCGACCTTAAGTGATAATTTTTTTGCTCGCTGATTCTGCTTCATTAGAACCCGAAAATTTTCTATCAAGTCGGATTACAATCTATAGGGATTATGCAGAAAAGTTCCTAACTTTTATGTTTTTTCAGCTTTCCACGGAGAACGGAGTATCTTCTAGATTTTAGGATCATTATCCTCCTGAAAGATCCAGTTGCAATTATTACGACTTAAAGAAGTCAATCTTTGCTGAACGTTTAGTTTGGGGCAAGCATGCTTACAAAAAATCATGACTATGAAGATCACTAAAATTAGCTGAGAAGAGCATAAAGCGATATGCTAGAATACCAAAAGTAGAGAACATGATATACTAATTTTCTAGAGTGAATCACACTGTGATGAAGATTAGCCGATTTTTAAATATTTTTGACCTTAGGATTTTTTAAAATCAATTCATAACACCCAAGTTTTTGTTTTTTTGTTGTTTTTCATATACCCAATTAGTTTTGATTTGTTTTTTTTTTCATTGTTTTAGAAAAAAATATTTCTTGATTAAAATTAAAATTCCTGTTCGCAAAATAAAAAAGATCGTAATTAGCTCTTTTGCCTTTAGAAAAGTTTAAAAAAAATTTAATTCTGAGTGTTTTCATTTTATTTTTTTATTTTTTTAAATTCACTGATAAAATATCTGCTGCAACAATTAGCACCATTCGTGCCATTTATGTATTTTATTTTTATTTTTATTTTTTTCTTGATTTTGTGATTCAGTCAAAGAAGGAGGACGGACATTCATTGTTTTCTTTTCCATGTTCTCGATTGAAAAATATAAAATTTCTCTTTTTTGTAAATAAATACGACATTATATAGTATTTAATTGTTTTTTTTGTTTTTGCGATTTTGTCCAGAAGTCATTTCGGTCACTATATTCATCTAAACAAAAGAATTCATAGCCTTAGTAAGTAAATTTGTGTAGTATCTTTGTAGAAGGTAACTATTTTAACTATGTTCATTTGTTTTTTTTTATTTTTATTGAAAATTATACAAACTACTTACTTGAATACAAGATATAAACTTAGCGCGTCTCAGTATACTATACACTTTTAATTCACAATAATTACAAAAATGTAAGTACACACATAACATCACATATTATAATGGTATAAAAGGAAATTCAGTATAGATATCCCATTAAAATAATAGTAAAATTTTGTAATTTTAATGCAAGCAATGTAGTAGTAAATGTATCTATATGTAAAAAAGATACTTTCAGAGAGGAAATGTTACTACTGTACCTATTGCAAAAATAAGATCTTATTTTGAGGAAAACAAAAACTCTCAAGACCAAAAAAAAACAGCAAAACAAAACTTTGTTTTAAACAAAAACAAAAAACAAAAAAAAAAAAAAAGAAACAAATTAAAAAACAAAATAAAATTTTCTTTATTTCTTTCCAGAAAAATGTAAAAAGCTTGTGATACATCTTAGTCATGCCATTTTTGTTAAAGTATATAGTAAAAACAACAGATACTCGTATATACTCATCGTCTATGTATAAGAACCTTTATTTTATATATTTATATCGTGAAATGAGCGGCTTTCTTGCTTGTGGGTCGTTAAACGCGCGATTCATTTGTAATTGTTCGATTTTACTTTGATTAAACGATTAAAAAGAAGCTAGTAAAGTGCTTGGTCTGTTTTTTTTTTCTTTGTACAAAATACAATTTCAAAGTAAATGGTGAAAATTTGTTGAATTTCTTATACAAACAATTTCTGTTTTTTCGTTTTTGTTTTTCTTAACCTCAATACACAGTCTATCAAGTCCAATTTTTTCTACCCATTTTGTATCTGTATCTATATGTACGAGTATCTACATATATATTTTTCATTTATGGTCATACCTGTGCGCATTAGAATTAATCTTTGATACTAAAAATAAGAAAAATAACAAATTTCCATTGTAACCGACAACGTGTAAATAAATTTGTTTGGAATTTCGATTTTAAGTCAAGAAAATCAATGAGATACACATAAACTTAGTATATATATATTTTGTTAACTATATCTATATACCTATGTAGTTTATTGAATCTTGATTTCTTCATGAACCTTGACGTTGATGTGTTATACGTAGGAAATGAATATACATATACACCTAAGTATATATTTTTAGATATACTTTATAGTTTTCTTTTATCAAATTAGAAGTACATAATCACGGTCACATTATGTCCAACTTAACAATAAATTGTAAAAAAAAATTGTAATTTCTTTTAATTGTTGTGCGGTTTTGTTTTTACTTAGCTTAAAAACACCATCTTGAATTTTTATTTCTCTGTCTTTTGTTTTTTCTTTTTATAAATCTCTTTAGGGTATATATGACATTATAAATAATAGCTTTTATCTGATATCATCGTAAATTGATACATCAATCTCTTTATCGGCTTTACCATAATATTCATTCATCAATCTATCTACAATAATGTCTGATATAATGTATACGCTAATTCGATCATATAATATAAGCTACCCTCCTACACAAATATAAATCATCGATCATTTTAATAAAAAAAAAAAAAAATTAAAATAAGCCTTTTTTTTTCTCTTCTTTAATTTTCTTTCTACGCAAAATTGATTGCGATCAATTGCCATCGATCTACATAAGATTTTTTTTTTTTTCAAGCGAAAAACAAAAATGTACACAATGAGATTATATTAAATCATTTTTTTTTTACACAATTTCTTTTTTTTTAAAAGATATTAGTCAGTACAACTGTTATGAAGGAGTAAAAAGATATTTATGATCGTCTCTTAGTACTTCAGATACTTTTTTAAGTGTACGTATATACATATAAAATTTCATATGAAAAAGAAAGATATTACAGCATCATTTTTGTATAAATTTACAACACAACAACAAAAATAAGAAGAATAAAAAAAATAAACATATGATGTATGTATGTAAAGAGGTAAAACTCCTTAAGTAAAATTGAACGGACACGCGAATTCATATATGATTTGTTGTAGGCGTTAACTTATGTTTATTTCAACTTAAAATTAAAAGAATCATTTTTATAGATTCATGAAGTTCATAAATTAAATTATTTCCGTATTATAAAATTGAAAATAAATAATTTACAAAAAAAAAAAAAAAACGAGTAAAATAATTCCTTTAGGGTACTATATTGTTTGTGTTAGAATGGAATACAATAACAACAACAAAATTCTCTATAAGTTACCTTTTTTTTTTGTTCTTCTCTAGCAAAACAAAGTTGAATTTGAAAAAAAAAAGTCATGAAATTCCTTCCAAAAGGAACTAGTCTACTTTAAAAAAAAAAAAGTCTCGAGAATCCTATAAGAGTTAGAACTTTGGAAATTTGCAGGTGAGTAGCATATGAGTAACACGAATCCAAGAATTAAAATTGATAATTCGAGATTTTTCCGTGTGCCATTAAAATTTTCGTTCAAAATTTAATAATACTTTGACATAAGCTTGTCAATTTTTGTCCAAGAAAATATGATATTTGCAGACTTTCTGCTTTGACTGTTTTCTTTTTCACAAACGCTCTCAAATATATTTTGAGTTTGATTTTTCACTGAATTTTCGTTGAAGAATATAAAACAAAAATGAAATTGTCAAATTGTTTGAGCAAAACGTTGTTTTTAAAACAATATCACATTGCATATTATTCGGCAATTCTTCAGAGCTGCAATAGTAGTGCAGAAGCTTATTACCGTTATCAAGACTAAGGAAAGTTCAAGGAAAAGTTTAAATTTCGTGTTGTAAAGGGTACGGCACGAAATCATGTGAAATTTATTTGAAATTTACTTTAAAATCACCATTTCTTGATTGGAATTAAAGAAAACAAAAGAGAAAATGTAGCTTACAATTTTTTTCACACTTAACATTTTCAGTCCAAAAACAGAATCGGGGGATATTTTTACCTGAAGTTGTTGATTTTTCGACACGTCGTAGAGTCGTTTTCATTCCCATATGAAAAGGAGAAATTATACAATCATGTTGAACATAAAATTGTTCAAACAAAAATCTTATATTTCAATTGAAAATTTAAAAAAAAAATTGTTTCTCAATAATATTCTCTTTTTATTGTAATATTCTGATGTGTCCTGGCAATATCATTAAATTTATTCAAACAAAATGAAGAAAGAAAAAAAAGAAAGAAAAAACAAAACAACAAATTGCTTTTTCTCATTCAATATCGAATAAAAACATTTCTAAAAGTTTTTAATTTTGTATTTTTGTTTTCTTTTTGTGTACTTTTATCAAAAAATGAAAAACAAAATATAAAAGACAATATAAAGATTGTTTTTCATTTCTCTATCAAATATCCTGTATATAAATATCTGTAGTAAATGGATGTTTCAATTTTATAAATAAAAAAAAAACAAAAACAAAACAACAGAAGAAAAAAAAAGGCTATAAAACACGAAAACAACTGAAAAAACAAATATTCAGTCACATTGAATGAATTTTTGTTATTTTCTCTAAAAAAAAAAAAAAAAATTAAAAAAACACAAAAACAAAAAAGCACATACACACACATTCGCAAAACATCATTCACTTTAACCCTAAATCAACAAGACTAAAGGAAAAATTTAAAAAATACAAAAAAACAACAACACAAATTTAGAGAGTCATGTGTGGGTGTACATCATACATCAAATGGATTGCACATCCCACAGGGACATACAAAATATATATAGAAAATGTTTTTACAAAATATAAAAGTCCCAGGATATTCAACAATAACAAAAATAAAACTCCTTATCTGTAATTGATGGGGAATGCAGCAAAATAAAAATTCAATGAAAATTAATTTTTTTTTTTGTAAAATGGAATTTAAAAAAAAAAACAGTCTGTTTTTTCATTTTAAATAAAAACAAACACAGAATTTTCAGAACAGCAAAGAAATAAATTCTTTAAGAAGAAAAAAATTGATTTAAAATAATAAAAAAAAAAAAAACTTGATGTCCTTTTCATATTAAGCGTGCAAATTACATTAAAAACTTTGTAGACAGAATAGAGACCACATAAATTGAAAATAGTATGCAAAAGGACGAATTGAAAAACAAAAAAAAAAACAACCAAATTGAAACGGAAGAAACTTTTTAATGAAAGCCTCAAAGAAATAACGTGAAATTAAGGAAATAGAGAGAGAAAAAAAAACATTCAAATAAAAGGCTTTTTTGCTTATCCTTTGTAATTACAAAATTTCAAATAAAATTCAATTACACATTGGAAATATTGTAGAAAAGAAAAAAGGAAAAACACAAATTTTAATTATTTTTTTCCTTTATTCTTGAATTTACTAACAGCAGTTCCAATAGTTGATCGGTAATTTTGGTTTATTTTTTTCCTGATTCATTCTTAATTACAGAAGAAGAAGAAGAAACACACATAAAGAACACAAAAAACGGAACAAGAAAAAAAATCAAACGGGAAAAAAAATATGAATATTTTATTTTGAAGGATGCCATTTCTTAAAATAATAAAAAAATATATATTAATATGACCATACTTTGAGTTTGTTTTTTGTTTACAGTACGTGACTTTACATACAGAAAATGTTTTAATGAAACTCGTAAATAAACTATTCAAAATTTAAAAAAAAAATAATAAAAAAATGAATGCGAATTTGTTTTGACGATGATCATTAAAGAGTTAAAGATAAAATTTAAAGTTGAAAAGTTATAACTCGATACGCATCATGTTTTTTTAATCTTTCTTTAAATAATTATATTCTCTTAAAAGTCTTCTTTTTATATTTTCTTTTTCTTTCTTAAATTCCATTTTTGTTAATTTGTTAAAAATAAAAACAAAGTTATGCTAAAGATGAATAAAATGCATTCTTTGTATGAACAGTTATCACATAAAAACAATCAATAATGACTTCTATTCTTTTTTTTTTTTTTTTGTTAAAGATAAATTAACTTTTATTCTTATGTGGGTGAATAAAATAGCAAATACTCATATATGATTTTTGTTTAATGAAGATTTTTGTCAAAAAGCACGTTCAGTACATATAATTGTTAAGAAATATGTTTTTATGCACTCAAAAAAACAAAAAAAAAAAAGCAACAACAAAAAACAAATGAACAAATACAAAATTTTTAAACGTTTCAATTTCACAGTAGAGAGAAATCTTTTTTTTAGTATATTATTTATATATTGTGTTCATTTTATGCTAATTTATATTTTATGCCTTTCAGGCGAACTCAAGTTTAACCAAAAAAAAATTCTTTTGTGTTTTTTTTTCATGTTAGGCATTCAAATATTTTTTTTTTATAAATGATTATCGTTCAACAAAAATTTTAAATCAAGGTCTTTAGTATCAGATATGAGGTCCAAAATATTAAGTTCATTGAATTCAGAAATTTCTTGTGAACTCTGCAACAGTGCAAGGAGAATTGTATTGAATTCAATACCTAGTTGATTTCATTAGAAAAAGGATACCAACCCTATATAAGTTATTCAAGTAGAATTTCTAGAATTTTGGTACCCCGACCTTTTAAATATATCACTCCTCAATAGTTATTGGTGGATTATTAAGCGTGCTTAAAAATTTGAAATAATTTCGATCAATAATCAATTTCACTTGTACACAAACAAACAGGCGAAAATATAATCTAAAATTTAAAAAAAAAAAATAACCCTTTAAAAAGAAATCTGATTACAAATTGAGTAACTAAATAGGATCTCCTAAAAATGCTATTGAGGTATCAGGTAAATCAGCTATGTACATTATACATCAGTATAGTCTAGACACACCAATCCAAAACCACTCGATTTCGCCAAATCATATTTGTGACACGATCAAATCACAGGGATTTCAATTGAAGTTTTTTTTTTTTGTTAGTCCACAGGGTTGAAATCACACTGAAAGTGTTCGAAATACGCGATTTAGTAAACAATTTTAAATAACAATTTTTTCTCTGGTGTGTTTTGGAAATCTAAACATACCAAATTTGTATTTTTGTTTGTAGGAGATTCGAGTATTCTACATTAATGTTTACGTAGTAACTAAGAACAGCGAACGACATGGTATCCGATAGTTTAATAATTTGATATAACAGTGCCTCGGAAAGACAAAAGTCTTGGGTTCGAGTCCCAGTTGAATCGAATGTCGGTTTTTCTGTTCTTACAATAGTCTACTACATATTCAATGCATGTGACAAATTCCGTCAGACTGTAAAGTTACAATCTTATTTTTCATAACGAACTGTATTTTAATTAATTTACCGATTTTATGAAGAAAAAAAAATTATAATAATAATTAGAATAATAAAAATACAACACATCCTAAAATCTCATTCTAAATTAAGTATCTTTTTTTTAGATATTTTATACTTTTACAAAAAAAAAACATTTCATTAATT
The DNA here is from genome assembly GCA_932526495.1 of Bombylius major. Lineage (NCBI taxonomy): Eukaryota > Metazoa > Arthropoda > Insecta > Diptera > Bombyliidae > Bombylius > Bombylius major. The sequence goes on from OW052043.1 coordinate 52,789,214, forward strand.
TTTCATGTTAAATTATTTAATTTAAAATTTTGAAAATTTACATTTAGACAAAAGTCAAATATTTAATTTAGTAAAACAACAACAAAAATATCTAAACACATATTTAAAATATCTTCTTTATCATTCAAATAAAAATATTTACATACTCATATATCGCTTGTATTTGTATGTATTTAATATGAATTTCTATGAAAAATTTTAATTTTTCATATGTGTAAATTTTCACTAACAACAAAATATTCACTCGTATATTTGTTATGAAAATTTTTTGTTTAATTTCTACGCATGTAATTAAGTATATTTTTAATTATATATAGACGAGCATATATTGTTAAATTACTATAACAGTTTTACAATATTTAGATTTAAAATTTTCAATTTCATATTAAACGTATACATATGTAAATATGTACTATAAAATTTTCTGATATTTGAAATCATACATTGAAATTTTATTCAAAGATATAAAAGATTAATAATAATTTTACGAAAATCCTGAAATAGATATTTCATAAAAATGTATTTAACTTACATATTTTACAAAAAAAACACATACATATACTCATATGATACATACATACAATGAACAGTGTACATACTTGTACGAAATGTAGCTTTTAAGTAAATGAAATGCAAATGCAAATATTTTATGTAGGTACACTTTTCAAACTAAACTTTTTGATAGTATAAATGGCGGTGTTTTGAAGATACTATATGTACTATAACTATATGCACTCGTATATACATATGTATGTATGTATCTGATATGTACGATGTACCTTCATGAAAGTTTTGTACATTTTATAACTTTGTTCAAATAATAAAAGAATGCATTTTGAATTTGTATTTGAAAATGTATCTAAAATTTGAATACATACTTTTATATACTACTTATATGCAATATAAAATTCGATAAATGTATTATAATTGTTAATTAATATTTTGTATGCTTATATCCTGAAAATTTGTTCAAATTTTATTTGCTAAAATGTATAAGTATATCTATGTATATATCATGTTTTGTATAATGTACATATAAGTTTTTTTTTTTTTCATTTACATATACAGATACTCTGTCAATATTGAAATTTTTCATATATCAGGGCATATAACGAGTATATATAGATACTTTTACATTTCATATATTTAACTTGTTATATTTATAGTGAATTTAGATAATTGTATTTGCTTATCTGTATAATATATGTAAAATTATGAAAATGAGATTAAATACACAAAACTATATTTAATATTGCGAATATATTATTTAAATTGTATATGTATAAATACAGGTTGGTTTTTAAAAGTGGGTGGTATGTTAGAACTTTTGATATTCATCTGAAATTTATTCAGAATTTCTGTTCATATTTTAACACTTCATCCGTCGGAAACAAATAAACTGTAAAATTTTACAGCAATCTTGCTTGAACTTTTTTTTAATCAAAAAATAGAACTAAGCTTTGGTCTTAAAATATTTGTAAAATAAGCCTGCCTGGAAGGCGGACAGTGGATGAAGCGGTGGTGTGTTGGCTTCTGATGCTGAAGGTCTCGGGTTCGAGTCCGCCTAAGTTCATTTAACTTTAAATGAGTACCAATTCACTTTGAGTTGGGTATAAGTGCTCGGTACTAAATAATTCGGTGGCTTTGTTTAGAGACCATAAGCTAAGTCTACAAAAAACTACAAGAAATATAAAGTTCGTTCTCTACCAACGAATTTCGGAAATAATTCAAAGAACCGCCATGTCAACCAACCAACCAACCAAGTACAAAACCTAGAACAAAATAACATAAAAATTTTAATTTTATTTACGGGTTAACGCCAGCCCTGTTTTTTCTGTCCTGCTGCTTTGGGTGATGTATTTTTTAAAATTATAAAACTTAAATACCTTCCAGATTTAGTGATCCGCGGGTCGTAGAAATTTTTCCAAAAATAATTTTCAAAAATACCATGAAAAATGTTCTTGCAAAAGCCACGAACCACGGACTATATAGTAAAACTATAGTACAACAACAAAAAAACTACACGAATCAATCTTCGAAATGTGGACACTTCTTGTTTCCTTCGGAAAAAAGGGAAATCTCTTGTGGAGTAGGGACCTTAAACTTCCTTATAAATTATGTAATTAGTTTTCAATAATCGAATATTTTCTTTTCACTAACACAAAACAAAATTTTCACAACTGTAAGATACCCGTGATGCCACGTCGGCTTTAACGTATTGACTAACTTTTTTAATTAAATTTTATTTTTCTACGAAATACTTTAATTTCAATGAAAATTCTCGGACACTCTCTTGGACGTGACGTGTAATGGAATGGTAAAATTTCTCACATCTCGGAAAATAAAATGAAAATTATTGTATTTTGATTGAAACTTTTTTACAACTTTTAGTTTTTTGTATTGGGCATCAAAATCACCCTATAACATTTTTGTATAAAATGCAAAAATTTCTAATTTCCTAAAAATAAAAAATAAAAATTTTGTGTGTGCAAAATTAGAGAAAATGTAGCCTCATCACTCTGTCTATACTTTTACATTTCAATAATGATAAAATAATGATGAAAATTTGAATGACAATCAATTTAGTAAATTAAAAAATAAAATTATCTGATGACAACGTAAAATATCCTTTTTTTTTATCATAATACATTTCCAATGTTTCAATGCTAAATAATGCATTTTAATTATTTTTATATAAGGAATTGATTTTGTGCGGTTATGAGGATAGTAATTACCCTTTTCGTTTTCTTTTTTTTTTTGCGATAATGTAAATTGATTGTGATTAGATTTTATTTCGGTATATGAATTATTCTGCAAATTATGTATTTTCTGTGAAATTTAAATATTTTATTTTTAACAACAAAATAAATTAAATCTCGTGAATTATCATTGTTATAAAATTATTTTTAATTACTTACGTACATGAATGTTTTTTTTTTTGCCTATACGATAATGATTATATTCAAAATGATTTATTTAAAATTAATATCATGTATTCAAACTAAATCCCAGGATTAAATTAATCTAACAAAATTATTACAAAACAACGAATAAAAAAAACTTCCAATTCAATTTAGTTATGATATTTTTCGTGAATAATTTAATTAATTTTTCATTTTTCATTTATTAATCTTGCTATAATATATACTCCCATGTATGTATGTGTGTATATGCGATTTGGTATGTATATAAATTATGAAATATAATAATAATTACAATAATTCAATAAAATATCTCCGTAGTGTATGAATTTAAATTAATTTGTTATTTAATTTTATTTATTGTCTTCTAATATAATGTTTATAAATTTCAAATATTATTAAATAAATAATAAATAAACATTACACACATTCGTATACTAATATTTACTTGTACATATAAATATAAATTCTATTTATTTATTTTATAGACGATTAAATAGATAAACAATTTCCATTCAAATAAATTAAATATAAATTTAATTTACTTTTACATGTTTATTTCGTTTAATCCTAAAACCATATTATTCAAATTAAATGTTAGTTTTTGTCCTAATGAGCCTTAAATTAAAAATAAATAAAAAAAAATTGATTACACATATTTCAAAAAGAATTACTTTAACTCTTTATTTTCTAAAAGCGAAATTTAATTCTAAATCACCATTTTTTCTTTAAATTATTTTTTTCAAGGAGGTTCAACGAAATTATTTAACAATTGGGCTATTTTAAACGATACGACAATTGTCGAATGCGAAGCGAATCTCTCGAACACGAACTTGTTGGAGAGAAGAGTTGAGAGTATTGCCACACAGAGGGCTGAGGTGAGGAGCCCCTGGACTCTGGAGGTAATATAATGGTAATTGTAAAAAGTTGGTAATTTTATATAGTCTTTGGTATTGCGGGGTAAACTGTGTCGGATGGGTTGGAAAATTTCATCAAACATTCGATATTTTCCTATTTCTCTTCCGTACTTTTCGCTTTTTCTTTTCATTACAATCTTAAAATGACAGGAAATAAAGAAGAAATAACAATTTGTTGTACACCAATAGTTTTATCGTGTGAACATAAGAGAATTTCAAAACAAAATACAAAAATCTAAAATCCAAAATGTTTCATAATTTTAAAAATCCAAAAAATTGGTTACTCCATTCGAGAGATAAAAATCACATAAAAATAAGAAAAGAATTCTTAAGAAAAAAATAGTAAGCCTTGTTGTGTCTTACAAACTTTGAAGAACCATTTTTTATTTTAAAAGAATTAAAGTTTTGATTAAAATTTAAGAAAAAAATGAATAATATTCCTTTTGTCTATCAACATAATTTTCTTTATCCCTGTTAATTCCTGTCAATCCTTGTTCGTGTAGTTTTTTTTTTTTCAACTTTAATATTTCTGTAACAAATTATGAAGAATTTTCAATGGTTCAGGATGATGTGCATTTATGTTAATTGACATGATGATCAAGATCCCATTTATAAAATGCGAAAAACGAAAAAACAAAATCACATAATTACACTTAAAACATTTTTTAATTTCCATTTCCATTTTCAAATTATTCCATTTTTTGTGACAACACAATGTGTGTTTTCTTTGTTTTTTTTTTTTTTTTTTTTTTTTTAATTTACCTAAATACCATCGAGTAGTAAAATGATTTATTAGGAATGACATGAACTGTATAGGAATATGTTGAAATTTTCTGTTTAGTATACTGTAAAATTCTACTCTCATTTTTATTTAACGCATATTTTCCATTCTACAGAATACTATAAAAAAAGAAATACCAAGGCTGAATATTAAATGGATACAAGGATAAAACTTGTCGACATTATACTTCTGTTACATATTATGAAACACCAATGCATTGCTGTATGTATATGTATATCACGATATATACCTACATACCAACAACATTATTAGAAATTTAAAAAAAAAAAAAAAAAGCTAAATTGACAGACAATGCTTTTGACGGTTCGTCTGTCTGTCATTTACATTTGGACAATTTTATGCACACATAACATTTTTTTGTTCTCATGAAGTTGAAAAAAAGGATGAAATGCATTTGTGCAATAAAATGCAAAATTTATAATTAAAAAATGATGCACTACACCTACAACGTTTTTTTTTTTCGAATGTACAAATACAATTTTTATTCCACAGATTTTTTTCTAAAATTATCAAAATTAAACTGAAATATTCTTGATCCTTAAAGACAAACTAATTCACCTCTGTTTTCCAGATGATAACGTTCACATCTACACTATGAATTAGTGTTCATTAAACTTTTTTTTTTCCAAAATGGCATGCTGAGGAGAAAAAAAATATTGATGATTCAAATTGATCTCAATCCCCACCCACAAAAGAAAAGAAAAAGCTCTATCAAGTGAATACGGATTTAATTTGAAAAAGAAAAAATATTATAACGCATATTTCATGACAATATGTTACTTTGTAGTCCTGTCATTTTTTTCAAAACAAAATTAAAGAAAAGAAGAAGAAGAAAAAACTTTATTCCTTTTTTACACGAAATACAAATATTTTATGTACGTGTTAACTTCCTTATTACAAAACATTATTTATACATTTATTTTTTTTTTCGTTTAGAAACATGTATCCTTGAAGAATTTACGCATCAAAGTCAAAAAGAAAGTAATTTCGTATAAGCAAAAACAAAAAAATTGGCCGTAAAAATTATAGAGAAAAAAAAATTTAAGGATATTTTACACTGATTCGCAATTTAATTTGTAACTTTATCAAAAATTCTAGTAGGTATATGTACATAAACTTTTTTTTTTTTTGCTTTTCTTTATCACGTCATGTGTATAGAAAAATACAAAAAGAAAATGTTAAAGTTTACGAAAATAAAATATTTGAACATATCCTTATACTTTTCCTTTAAGTTGTTCATTTTTGTTTTTTTGTTTTTTTTGTTATCATCTAATTTTTGAAAAGTTTGTTGTATGATGAACGTGTTAAATTGAATTTGAACATATGGTAAACAAAATGGCCGACATATCGAAAGTTTTTTTTTTCTTTTTTCACGTTCTTAAAACCGAATCCTGATGCTACTAACTTAACTAATGTGTGTTTGTCTATTTCATTATATCGTTTTATATGTTATATATATTGATTAATCTCCCCCCATTATTAGATCACTTGCACAGCATTCATTATTTGTTAAACATTGCGTGTATCTTGTTAATTTCAAAGTCATTGTGCGTAAACAGACAAAAAAAAATAAAGAAAAACAAAATCTTTTTCCGTAGTCATTTTTCTTTGATAAATAAAAAAAAAAAACGAAATGGAAAAAATAAAGTTAAAACGTGACATGGATATTTTATTTTAAAAAAAAATGTTCTTCTTAAAAAGAAAAACTGAAATTGTTCATTTCAGAGTTATTAAAGTTTGTACCACACACGTCCTTTTGATAGATACATGCATGTCACAATTTTTTTTTTTTTAAATTTTTTTGTTCAGTTTTTTGACAAAAAAACAATAAACTTTTCCTCCAATGTCTGAGAAAACACGTAAAAAGAGAAGCAATCAAAAAAAAAATGTAAAAGTGGATTTTCACGGTCTAGTAGTGTTTTTCATAAAAAAGCAGATATCTCTGATACAGAGTTAGAGATTAGAGGGGTAATTTGATAATTCAAAGCCAGGGTTGTACCGAAGAAAGTATATGTTGTACGTAAGATAGCAACATAAATCACAAAATAATTTAGAAACAAAATTCCGAGTTGGAAAAACTATGTATGTTCACCCACTCTCAAAGATAAGCTAATATGGAGTAAAAATATAGTTGGAAACAAACTTGCACTTGCAAAACAAAGCAAACGATAACACGTACGTGATTCAAAACGCTTGTTCATAGCCACGTCAGCTTTGAATAATTGACAATTAACAGTTTACAATTAAACATTCAAACGATTAACAGTTTCAATTTTGTAGTCGATTGAGTTTTTGAATTCAACCAATGTTTTTCCCTTATTGGTCCCATAAAATTAAGACCAGGGTCTTTTGTAATGTATTTTGAAAATACTTAAATGCCAATAATTTTTTGTATGTGCGTAAAACTATTTCAAAACCTTTTAAAAGTAAATCACTTACTTTTGACTGCCCCAAAAATAGAAAAAGGTTTCGATTCTCCCACACTCCATCTAAATTTTCATAAATTCAAATTTTTCTCACCGTTAAAGTATTTCTGTTTACAAAACACACACAATAATTTTAATTTTCACATGTATTTTTTTTTTGTTCAACAAAAACTTTACCAGTTCCATTTGAATGTGACTTAATAGTTGTAATGTTGTAAATTCCAATTATTTAATTAATATTCCACGAAATTTAATAACTCTTCCTCTTCAAAATTTTAATTATTTTTGAGTGTAAAACCTCAATTATTTTTATGTATGTACTTGTATGTATTTGTGTATAACATGTTCACATGAAACGTTGTAAAATATGTACACTGAATTTTTGATTTTAAATACATTATTTTTCTGTCCTTTTTAATCGGCTTTATTTTATTTTTTTCAACTTTAAATGTGAAAATTTCATTAGTTCTCATTTTATGTTTTTTTTTTTTCTTTCATTATTATTGCCTTTGAAAACCCTAACCTACACCAAGTATGCACATCATAATCCATACATGCCTCGTACACAATATAAAACCACTTTTATGCGTATCAGTCTATAGATACATTTTCAAATACACCTATATATACATTAATATTGTAACTACATTTAAAATTCACAACAGAATCACATGATGCAAAAAGTATATATTTATTATATATCCATATATGTGTATGTATAATACATATGTACGTTGAGGTTGAATGCATTTACATAATTTTTCCATAAATTATCGTATTTTCTTTCTTTCTTACTTTTATACTTAATAATTGTTAATGGAAAAATAACAGAAATAATTTTGGAATGCAATAACACGCGATAACAAAATTTACCCCCATTTAATCGTAAATTATGAAAAATTTATAATTTTTAATAATTATACAGGGAATAGTGTAACATTGTTGTAATAAGCGATATTAAAGAAACAAATTCGTGTTTTGGATTTTTTTATTTTCCAATGAAAAAGTAAGGAAAAAAAGTTATGAAAATATCTACAAAAGGATTATTTGATAAAAGTGGGTTTGGATGAACTTTTTTAATTGGATAATTCTGAACGTTTCAAAGCCTTGAAAATTTTATGTGCTTCGAGCTTTACAATTTTTGTTTAGTTCAAAGGTCAGAGAAATGAAAAATTTGAATAAACAAAGTTTAAACGAATCATTTATTACTATAGAGCGTAATAAAATCTAATGTAAAAGGAGTACCAATAGAAAGGAAGAATGACATTATTATCGAGAAGTGTTGAACTTTTACCTAAGGCTAAAAATCTTATAAAAATTCTATAATACATTACGTGTGAAGTCTGTGTATAATTGGTTCCCTTTCAACCAAAAAGGAAATCAGAAAAAGGGTGAAATACCAAAGGAATTTACAACTGTGAGATTTAAATATTCTTTATCAATTAGTAACTAAGAACAGCGAGCGACATGGCATCCGATATTTTAATTGATAGAACAGTATCCTGGCAAGCCAAAGGTCTTGGATTCAATTGCCAGTCGAATCGAATATCGCTTTTCTGTAGTCTACTACACTTTGAATCATAAAATATTTTTCACAGTTTTTTCTACCTTGATCCTTGTTCATTCACACCTTTTCACTTTGTGACAAAATTCAATCATTTTAACAGATTTCGAAAGATCATCATAACTTTCTACAGTTTTAGACCCCTAAGATTCACCGATCCTTGCTACAATATATCTTCTTCAATATCTGGATATATTTTTCAAATACAAGCTTTTTCATTGGATTATTTTATTCAAGTATTGGAAGAATTTCGAAAAATAAAATATTTAAAAAAAATCTTGACTATTTATTCAGGGAGAAAATCAAAAAGAATAACACAAACAGCTTTAATTCTTTTTATCACGTAAAAAAGTTTAGCAAAAGTCCCTTATATTGTTGGTATCACAAAATTCAATACAATGACAATTTTTTTTAATACCTACTCGTATCTTATTAATCCCTATTGAAACGAACCATCAAATATTTGAACAATGAAAACTGTTTAATGTATCTTAATCGTATCATAGAAGACGATTTAAAAATTTTTTTTTCTTTCATTTTTCAAGATATCAATGGATTCAATAAAATTTATCGAACTTGAAAATATGATTAAAAAAAATGATTTAGGTTCAAATTTCAAAAATTCGAATTATAAGAAAAGAAGAAAAAAAAACTTAATATGACATTTCAATCAAGAAATCAACACGTTTTATTCTTTTCTTTTTTGTAACTTTCCCTTTTTTGTAAACGCACGATCTGTCGCTAACAATAGGTGTCAAAAAAAATAACATTGAAAAAATTTTGTTAAGCTAAAAAATGATTTATTATATTAATTTTGTTAAATAGGAAAAATCCATTATATTAAAAATGAAATCTGTTTATTCTTGTCTTTGTCCGAATTTTTTTTGTTTTTTTTAAAACTTTGATAAGAATTTTCAACAGATTGGCTGAATTTTTTTCATTTAAAAAAAAATCATAGATATTAAAAAGAAAAACGTGTGAAAATTACGAAAAATTACCTAGAAAAAAATCTAATATCTATATTTTCATCTTAGATGACAAGTTGACAACACTGAGCTCCAATGATATAATTTATTACAAATAGGGTGGTTATTAAAATATCATTGATATTTTCAATATTATGACATTATCGCGGTGACCTTTAATTTATATTTTGTTTATATTTAGAAAAGATACTCAATGGAATAAAAAATTAGGATGAATATAAGTTAAATTTAACAATGTGGTGTTAATTTGTACTTTTTTTAAGATATTTTAATTTGCATAATATCATGGCGTATCAAGAAATGTCATGTAGATAAAAACTTTTGAGTGGTTTTTAATCGAGTTTTCGAATTTCACAGGTACTCTTACCAAATAATTATTAGAATACAGTGTAGTTCTAAATAATACCCCGAACACAATACAGCGGTTATTCGCGACGGCAAGCGGCGACGGCAAGCTTTGCATGTATTTTAATATTATTAAAATAACAAAATACATGCAAAGCTTGCCGTCGCTAATAACCGCTGTATTGTGTTTGAGGTATAAATTGTTATTTTACTTAATTAGATTATATTAATCCTTCGCAATCGTGTGTCACCTTTCAGCTCAGGTGACATATATACATATGTACATAAATAATGTGCAGAGGACTACTTAAGAAACTGACAATTTGTAGAAAGATTGGTTTCGTAAAACGTAATTTTCGAAAATTTCGAAGAGTAATTTTTTTCAATGGAACGTTACTTTGTCTAATAGGGCCCATAGACGGTCAACTTGGTTGACAACCAGGTTGTCAACCTAAAACCTACAGACACTCCAACCCTATCGTCAACTTGAATGCCAATCTCATTTTTTCAAAAGATTTGTTAGGTTAACAGCTATCGGAACTTGAAGTTTTTACTAGTGGAATTATAAATTTCAAATGCAGTTGACAATATTGCTACAGACACAACAACCAAGTTTACAACCGTTCATAAAAATCAAAAAATTTTGATTTTAGTCCAACCAGTTGGTCCAACTTGATTTAGGTTGTCAACCTGCCCACACACAGTCAATATTGACTTCAACTTGCAATGTTGACAACCTGGAGTGCGTTCAGAAACGTTACTATGGTTAACTATAGTTAACTATGGTTACTTTGAACCGTTCAGAAAGGTCGTGGTATAGTAAAACATAACCACCAACATAACTTTCAAGCGTTCAGAAACACCCATAGTATGGTTAATTTTTAACCATCTGTAGTTAAAAACTTACCACACTCGAGAGCATGGTAAGTCATAGTTAACGATAGTTATCAGCTGACTCGTATACTAAGTGACAGCCGTATATAAGGTAAAAAGTGAATTTCTTCAGTAAAATTGAAATTTTTTTGGAAATAACGTAAATTTAGGAAATAAAATACATAATGGAATTTAATTTCTACCAATATTAAAATAAAATTTAAATGTCCTTTGACAATTTTTGACAGCTGATAATTGTAACCACGGTGGTAACTATATGAGCGTTCAGAAACTACTTAAATCCAACATAACTTCGATAGTCAAGTAACATAACCACAGTTAAACTTTACTATACCATTACTATGGTTATAGTAACGTTTCTGAACGCACTCCTGGTTGTCAACCAAGTTGACCATCTATGGGCCCTATAAGATACAAACTTTTTTTGAAAAGTTCTAATTGATACCTTTTTTGTGAATTATGGATTCTAGTACCAAAATATTACACTGAATACTTGGAATTTTTAAATTACCTTCAAAATACGTATTTCCAAAAAATACAAGATATTCCCGAAAAACCCTTTTTTTATCTCAAGGTATGTTCCGATCCTACTTGGAAATATGATCAATATTTTAATTTAAAAAAATCTGAAATTGTGGAACGTTCTTCATCCCCATTTTTTCCCCATCCTATAATCTTAAGAAGTTCATCCATCAGAACTTCCTTTTTTTTCCCCTTAACTTTTCCCCTCTATTTTTCCATCTGCAAATATCAAAACTGTGCATACTAGAAATGCAGTAATTGGATATACGATAATAATGGTTTATAATTATAAACGAAAAGTTGTCGAATTTTAAAACTACTCGTAGTAAGTGTACTTATCCTGAAAGGTACTTAAACCCTTTCATGATAGAAGACAATAAATTATCATCTTTTTTTTTTCAAGACCTTATAACTACATATAATCAACAAAAACATATGATTAATATTAAAATTTACTAAATACTACTTTCTTCATTTAAAAATAATATAGAATTTAAAATTTCCATTCACGATTAATATTTAAAAAATTAAATTATAAAACAAAAGCTAACAAAAAAACACACACACATACATGTTTTCACATAAAATTAAAGCTTTGCATAATGTGAAAATTTTCTTAAGGCAATAAACTCTTATTAGTTAGTTATTTCATTTTAAATGCAATATACGTTTTCTCTTTTTAACTTTTTCAACTTTTTTCAACACTCCGATCTATGTTAACTTTTACATACGCCCGTCTATGTTGAGGAAATTTTTGTAGACCTTTTCGTCCCCTTAAAAAAGTATGTTCCCGGAAAAGTAGGAAGTTGGAATTTGGCCAGAATATTTCTTAAAAGGTTCTCTTGCAAACAAGCAATTTCAATTTCCTACTCCTACTACTTTTTTAAGTGGAGAAAAAGGTCTACAATAATTTCCTTAACATAGATTTGTGTAGTTTTTTTTCTTTGGAGATCTTGTTGCAGAGATCTTTTTTGTTTAAAAGGGAATTTTGTAGAGAATAACGTCAAAAATACCATGCAGAAATTATTCAAGTTATTCGGATTACAGGGTCCAAAGATATTCAAATTTGAAATGTGATTTTTGACGAAAATATGCTAAAATTGATCGGAGTGTTAAAAAAATTACTTTACAAAATAAAAAATAATAAAAAATAAAATTCTTTTTCTTATTTAAAATACCAAAATGAATATGTTATGTTCGCTTTATACTCATTTTATGAAATTATTTAGTATTCATTTTTCATAATTTGTTTGTGTTATATACATATACTACATACAGTACTCGTACGTACAACCAGTATAACATACTTACAAATATTTTATTTCTTGATCATCATATTATCATAATCAAATAATTTTTGAGAAACAAATTTATTTTTTTTTTGGAATATGTATGAATTTATTATTATTATAATAATGGTGAATATGAAAATACATACATACATTCATACATAAATATACCTACTGCCTATTTACAAACCAACAACAACAAAAATTCGAATTAAGTAAAACGTTGTACGTACGATAGTATTCGTAAAAGTTTGAACATATTCATTATAATATATATTTTGCATTTATTTTTGTTTTGATATTAAAAATGAATTTCTTATGTTCTTAAAAAAACAACAACAAAACAAAAGGAAAGAAAAACCAGGATGAAAATCAAATTAATGACATACAGCTAATTATACTGATTATCATAAAAAACACATCAAACTTCTTTCATGCGAAAATCAGATGTTTTATTATGTTTTGTCGTTTCTTAATAATTCCCATTCTGTCCTGTGTTCTGTATTCTTTCGTAATTTCCTTCTTGTAATTTTTTTGTTATTTTCATATACGGACCAGAGCATATATGTACATACGTAAAACTTTAGCATTAAAATTGAGACCCATGTGACTGCCATACGTTCATTATATTGTCGTTTTTGTTTTTATCCATACATACATAATGAATCCGATGGTACAATTATATTTATATAATGATGATGATGATGATGATAATAGTTTTTGGGAATTTTTTTTAAGGAGAATACTTATTTTTTTTTTCTTTTCTGTTTATATTAACGAAACAGTGTTAGGATGTTTTATTACATACCTGAATAAATTTTTTGCCTTAAGGCACTAAAGAATTATAATTACGTATGTATATGAAAGGACAAAAATAATAATAATTTTTATTCAGGTGCATGTGTGTATTCCGTGTCCTCGTATGTAATTTTTTTTATAAGTGGACAAAAAATTTATATTTTAACATAAAATTTTATTAAATTCAAAATTAATGTCTTTTAAATCAAAAATTCAATTTGAATTTTTTAAAATACTCTTTTTTTTTTTAATTGATTTAATAAACGCTTTTTTTTTTGTCCCTACAATACACTGAATATTTAGCTCTTCCTTTAACTTTTCATTCAATAACGGTTACTGTTAACTGAAAAGAATTTTTTAAACACATTCAATTTAGGAATCGGCTGTCTGTAAAATTTAGAAAAACTTCTCCTTGTGTGTGACTTTTTTTCAATATAAAATGATTGATTCTTTCCATAACTTTTTTGGATTTTGAACCACTCTGCAATGGTGCACTGGTGCTGTTCGTATAATATTTCATACAATCTAGCAAAACTTTTGCAGTTTTGGTCTTTTGCAATATTTTGGCATATTACACCACGTGTCAATCATGTCCTTTTCTAGTTACTGGGTCACACTTTGAATTTTTTGAAACTTGAAATTACGAACGCTAAATCAGTATTCTTCAAGCTAACCTTGTCAAAAACTACCAAAGTTTTAGAAAACACATACTTATTCCTAATAAGTCAGGAGGCGGTTCTTTGCTCTTGAGTGCCTGTTTCTGTCACTATAAGGTCAAGATTTGTTTCTAAAAACAGTAATATTTTTCACATAAAATTTCTTTAGTACTGGAATACTCTATAGGAACTAAAGAAACCAAGAATATCTTTTTTCTACTACAATTTTTCTAATTAATTGCACACATATTACAATTTATTATTAGTACCAAAAAAATGTGGATTTATTTTGATTTTTAGACAGTTTTAAAAGTTTTATGAGAAAAAATATATCATAAAAAAGGATTTTCTACAAGATATTTCTTGATAACGCATATAGAAATCTATTGATTTGTACGATCCTAGACTAGAACTGAAACCCTTTTTTTTTTATTCAACAAGCTAAAACTTTAAAAAGAAAATTTTACAAAATCATAAATCAAGTATTGCTTTAATTAAAGAACTATTTTTTTTTTTAAAGAAAATATAACATAATACATATTAAGATTATTTTCATTCACATGTATAAACATCATGTACATATATGTAGGTACTACAATCTGGTGTATATTTTAGATACATTGTATCAAGTTACTTTCATAGTATTTCATTAGCGTATTACACAAAATTTATCTGCATATACTCTTTATAAATATATGTAACATATATGTAACACAAGCCAATGTAATATTATTTAAACATTAATTTCAAAATCAAAGTACAATGTTAAAATATATTTTCCTTAAAGGTTGTACCTATTAAAACTTAACAAAAATATATACTATGTATACATATATGTAGTTTGAAATCTATATCTTTTAAAAACACACAAAATACTTATGTTATATTCATCTTCGTGTTAAACATAACATCTTAATGAAAAAAAAAAATTATTGTTAGTTCGAAATGTATCTTTTAATTGAAATGTCTTTAACTAGATTTTATATACATATACTGTTGTGTGTACACTCCGTTTCATAACTATATCACCACCTCGAAAGTTATATTTTTTCCTATTTTAACGAAAAAATCTTGCATGTAAATTTAATGAATAGAATCAATACACCAAATACCCTTTTTTAAAATAAAAAAAACTGTATTTATTTTAACCGTTATAAAAAAAATTTAAAAAAAAGAATTTTTGTACCGTTTCATAACTATATCACCACTTAATTAATTTAAAAAATATGTAATAAATTTGAAAAAAAAAAAGTGAACAAGAGTAAATTTAGTAATTGGTAGGATCTCTTCGATTATGAATTAAGGCAATTATGCGGTCAGGCATACTCCTAATTAGTCCTTGAAATTTTTTTTCTGGAGGAAAACCCCAAGCTTCTTTCACAGCATTTTTTTAATCAGCAACATTGGTGAATTGTCTATTATTACCCTAAACTTCTCTTACTGAAATGCCCCAAAGATTTTCTGTGCGATTTTTGTTCAAAACATTAATCTCATGTTGCTCAAACCATTATTTTTAAAACTTCTTGTATGAACTGCAGCATTTTCTTGCTGAAAAATCCATTTTTCATTTTTATGTTGTTGAAAAAAAGGCAAAATCTTTGGCTCAGGAGTTCAGTGTATTCTTCACTATTAATTCCAGTGGGAAGGAACGCTAATGGAACAGTCCCAGCTGAAGAGAAGGCACCTCAAACCATTAGGCTTCTTCCACCAAAATTCCTTTTGGAGAAATACACTGGATCCTTTCTCATATCTTTCCAATAGTACTGAAATCCGTCTGGACCATCCAGGTTGAATTTTTTCTCATCAGAAAAAATTACATGTAATGAAAATTTCCTTGGGAAACCATGCAAAAAAGTTTGGTGGAAGAAGCCTTATGGTTTGAGGTGCCTTCTCTTCAGCTGGGACTGTTCCATTAGCGTTCCTTCCCACTGGAATTAATAGTGAAGAATACACTGAACTCCTGAGCCAAAGATTTTGCCTTTTTTTCAACAACATAAAAATGAAAAATGGATTTTTCAGCAAGAAAATGCTGCAGTTCATACAAGAAGTTTTAAAAATAATGGTTTGAGCAACATGAGATTAATGTTTTGAACAAAAATCGCACAGAAAATCTTTGGGGCATTTCAGTAAGAGAAGTTTAGGGTAATAATAGACAATTCACCAATGTTGCTGATTAAAAAAATGCTGTGAAAGAAGCTTGGGGTTTTCCTCCAGAAAAAAAATTTCAAGGACTAATTAGGAGTATGCCTGACCGCATAATTGCCTTAATTCATAATCGAAGAGATCCTACCAATTACTAAATTTACTCTTGTTCACTTTTTTTTTTTCAAATTTATTACATATTTTTTAAATTAATTAAGTGGTGATATAGTTATGAAACGGTACAAAAATTCTTTTTTTTAAATTTTTTTTATAACGGTTAAAATAAATACAGTTTTTTTTATTTTAAAAAAGGGTATTTGGTGTATTGATTCTATTCATTAAATTTACATGCAAGATTTTTTCGTTAAAATAGGAAAAAATATAACTTTCGAGGTGGTGATATAGTTATGAAACGGAGTGTATATAGTCTTATGTTATATTTGTTTGTTTTTGTTTAATTTTCTTATAATAGACATTGCATTGCATTTATGCATTGAAATCTAAGACAATTTCCATGAATTTCATGTGATATCTTAATAATAATTTATTTTGTATAGACACCAACCGAGAAACCTGATCAGGACTATATAGTATATTTATTTAGGTTCTTATCGAATATATGTTCTAAATTCATATATACATACATATTTAGATACTACATTATATTCTTTAGCAAACTAAGCTATATCTTATGTATTAGCCATGTATCTGAAATGTTATACTATCACACAAAGTTACAAAATTTAAATGAAATAATTTAAAAAACGAAAAAAAAAAGTCATTTAAATAAAAGACGACAAACATATTGTGACAAGTCCAATTGAGTGCTATATGTATTTTGTCTACTGTATCTACTAGTTATGTAGATTGTTGTTGTTGTTCTTGTAAATTTATATGTTATGTCTATAAAACAATATAATTTTATAAACATATAATGTAAATTGAACGTGTTACAATTTTATCATATTACAAATAAAACTATTTTGTATTTTAAATACACCTATAAATAAATCAGCATATACATGTACATACATACATATGTGTAGATATAGATACAAGATACTTTTTTCTTTTTTCACAAAAAAATATTCAAGGTGTTTTTCATGTCTAGAAAATATTATACAGGTAACCTTTAAAACAAAACGAAAATAAGTTCACCATAAAGTGAAATTCAAGAATTAAGAATTTTTTTATTATCAGACAATAAAATACCAAATCAGACTTAAGTATTCAACGAACATGATTCTTGTAGTCAGTGATCTTTAAGCTGTAAATTTATACATAATAGCAAAAATGATGTTTTTTAATATGTTTGCTGCTGTTAGTATGTAAGTATATTGAGATATATAGTTTGGTTACTTACTGGATCGTGGTGCACGAAAATATTTGTTTCTATGTAAAATCAAACATATATAAAATAAAATAAAAAAGATACACAAACACACACATATTATACCTACACAAGTCCTTAACACAATCAAACAAAGGATAAAAATTAAAACAAAAACATAGTAAAACCCATTCTTTTTTTCTTTTTTTACATTGCACATGAAACAATTAATTTCAAATGTTTTGTTCTACGTTCTTGTTCTGTTTTCTCAATATCATCCATACATCACCATTAAAAGAAAAACAAACAAACAAACAAAAAACATTATTTCTTAACAAAATGTTAACTTTTGTCAAATCAAGAAAAAACATACACTAAAAAAAATTAAAAATAAGTGTAATTCCATAAACAGGAATACGTTTAATTATATTATGTTACTGGACAAAGGAAACCTTTTGATTACCCTTTTTTGTCGTTTTCTATATAGAAAAAAAAGTATCTACTAACTACTAATTTAAGAAAATTTGTTAAAAGGTATATTGTTCATGTTTTTTTTTTAAAAAAGAAAACGTACAATTGTCATGAAAATGTTGTAGGTGTTACATATGTGGATGAAAATTTAAAGAGGAACGTGCTCAAAGTCAGAACTGAAATTGTACTTTTTTTTTAAGGTTAGAAAATGTCATTGTAATTGCTAATTTAGTAAAAATAGCAAACAAACAAAAAAAATTGAGAATTTATGGAATGTTTACTTATTTTATTCAACAGGATAAAAATAAATTTCAAAGAATATCACTCCTCGTAAGGGATTTGTGTAATGTTTCAAATAGGAATTTTTCACTAGAAAAAAGGTTTATTTAAATTGTGAAAATGTGCAAGTCAAACTTTTTATAAACTAAAAAAACAAAACGCTATACACACACGCAAAGGTAAAGAAAGAGAAGAAACTTAGAGAATGGTAAAGGGCTTAAAGAGGTTGCTAATTAAAGGACAAAGCTTGCAGATGTGATCGTTTCATTACAATAACAATACTTCTTAATAATTAATTAAGTTATCTTATCCTGCGCAGTCAAAAAAAAAAATTCGTTCTGTTCCATAAATTAAAGACCCAAATTTTTCAAACACAAAGCGCTTTAAAAGTGCTGTCAAAAACCTTTTTACATAGCTAGATGTTGTAAAATATTAGAGTAGAGGTAAAAAAAAAGTTATTGTACAAGAAGAAAGTCTTTCATACAATTTAACAATGTGCTCTGTCAGCTGTCAGTGGAAATTTCAATTCAGACCTACTTTTTCCTCTGAAGTAGGCCTTTCAAGTTAAAATATATATCTACTTCATAATCTAATTCAAGTAATTAAAATTTCACATAAAGTGTGTGTAAAGTCCATTACATACACAAAATCAAATCTATTCTAAAAATGAAAATCTTTAAAATAGAAACATTTTTTTTTCTTATACCGGAAAAATAATTCCGGAAATTTATTTATGTAGAAGCCAATTTGCTTCGTTACATATCAACTAACGAAGAAAACCCTTTAAGACAAACTTTATCTATGTATGTACATATGTATATCAAAATTTCCACAGAATCTATAATTCCACGCAATGTATCAATTAACAAATTTTTTACAAGTATAGATCTGGCATTATTTTTTCACAAAATCATCGTTAAAACTTTACGCCTTGTAGGCTACAATAACAACAACAGAACAGATTGTTTTCTTAAGGCTTTCACACCTTTTTGAACTTTTACTATGAAAATATTAAAATTGTAGTCATTATGATAAAAAAAAACAACAAGAAAAGATATTGAAAAAAAAAAATAAACGAATTAATAACGTATTGCCTATACAATTTGATTGTAACCAAAAAGTAATAATATGAACCGCCTAAATTGCCCATACAATAAATTCATGAGTTTAGTAACTCAAAAAAAAAAAAAAAAAAAAAAAAAAAAAAAAACAATGTTTTTGTTTTGTAGATTCAATTCAGAATAATTTTCAATTTAAAATTGAAATATAGAGCTTCTTATATATATTGGCTTTATCTATTATTATTACCTACATTTTATCTGTTACATCCATACAATGTAACATATGTATTCGTACATACATATGTGTATTATATTTTTGACGTGTATATAAATGTTATTTGTACTTCATATGTAATAATAATGAAGATGTTAGGGCTTTTAAACTGTAAGGCTGTTAAAAATTCATTAAAATAATTGCCTTCATCTGCCTTTGCCCATCATATATTTATGTACGAAATGAAACGTCCAATACAATATCTTTTTCTCTTCAAATCCATGAATATAACACAAGAAAATATAGATTCGATTACAACATATCTTTTTGTCTGATAAATGACTGTTACACTGTTTTATATTCTATTTTTTAAAAGCATTTTCATTCAAAGAATCTTTTTTTTTTCATGATTCAAAAAAAAACCTACAGAAGAATAAAAAAAATACATACATAGTTTGTAATACCTTTGAAAAATCTTTCTATGAGCAAGTGTAATTTCATCTTTATAAATCTGAATACCTGTGTATGTTGAAAAAAATAAAAGTGAAAAAAAAAGAAGTAGATCTAAAATGTCTTATACATATATGTACATATTTTGTATCTACTACAGTGCTGCAGCTATATATGTACAAAGTATATTATAATGTTTATAAAGCTCTTTTTTGAATTCACAAATAATCATTTTCGTCGTTCTTTAAATAAAATGTTGTATAACACAATGCTGTTAAAAAGAAAAATAGATACAAAACAAAAAAAAAAAGCATACTAAAAGAGTAGGTATATATAACAAGCAACATACATGAATACATGAAGCAATTTTTTTACCAGAAGCACCTACAGCAACTTGATTTCTACGAAATTCAATGTGTTGTTGAATACAATTTTAGAAAGAGAGAAGATCTAGATCATTATTTTTTTTTTAATAACACAAAAGGTAAAGATACTACTTCTTCTTATATATACAATAGTTATTTCGTGTGTGTTTTATTCAAAGACAAGCTACCTGTAACAAATAGTTGGTAGATAGATTTAGACCAAAATAACTTTTCAAAACAAACGTACATGAACTGGAATTCTTAAAGTGATTTTTTTAACCATTTCTTTTCTTTGGATTTTTCTTCAAAAGTAATGTAGAATACCATCTTTAAAGTGTATCTTTGTTTGTTTTTAATTCTATACTCTTTTTTTTTTACTCTGAAGTTGATTCAAATAAAAGATTTTAAATTACACTTAAAATATAAAATTTAATACTAAAGAATCATTTTATTTTGTTGATGATGGTCAACAAAATCAATTATTGTATACACATTTCGAAATAAAAATTGAAACTTTTTAAAAGCAAGAACAAAAAAAAAAAAGAACATACATGTAAAAACGTATACACAATTAAAAACTAAAATTACAGCTTAAGATATTTTTTTCGGATGTCATGTAGGTAGTACTTAATATTATAGATATTTTCTCCTTTTTGCATAAAAAACCAACAAAAAAAAACCAAAACGACAAAAATAAAATTGAAATTAAATTTAAATAAAGACTGAAGAATAAAAAAAAAACTAATAAAATCATCCTTTTTTCTAAAGATAACGAATTTCCTTTTTACTTAATGTACAAAAATGATTTTATGTACAAAAAAATCTCATTTTTAGTATTACTTTTTATCAACGTTTATCCTTGTTTATAACCTTTAACAATGTATCTTCATGTATTTGAACTTTTAAGCACTTATTTTTTTTTCTCAAAGCATAATCTTTTTAAAAAAAAAAATGTAAATGAAAAAAAATTTAGAAAAACTTAAATTTATATAACAAAAAATATTAATAACTAATAAAAAAAACCAACAACAACAATAAAAAACACACATACTAACTTATAAAAATGTCAAAAAAGCATAAAACAGCATTTTAATCAGAGATCAGAACTCAGAACGTCCGTTCGTTCATACATATGTGATAGAACATAAAAAACCTCAATAAAAAAAAAAAAAAAAAAAAAAAATACAAATACAAATACTACTTGGCTTTTTTTGCGCAAATAAAACAAAAAAACAAAACAAAAAAAAAGATATTATTGGCAGTAAATTGATTTCTGCTATTATGATATAAAAGCAGTTTACCGGATAATGTTAATTAGTCATGTATCTCTGTTCACTGCCTGGTATTATAAAACTTAAGTGGTTCAATTCTAAAATTTATCTTGAATTTTTATAATTTTTAATTTTATTCGTTAAAAACAAAAAAATATACTATTTAAAAGCAGCAACAACAACACCACCACAATAAGTAGTAATTTTACAGAATATATATATATTTCAAAATTGACTATAAAAACATGTTATTACACTTCAAAAAATTATGACTACCTATAACTAATTTTATAGAAATATAGATAATAATGTAAATGTATATTTTGCAGTTATCAAGAAAATTTTTAATGGCAAATTAGCCAGTTTTATTCAATCAAATAATTAAAATAAAGAATTATGTATGAATAAAAATTATCAAAAAAAAATTAATGAAATTCGAAATTGGAATTTGAAATAAAAAGTATATTCTTTACGAAAAAGTAGATAAATATCTTCTTTGTAAGAATAATTTAAAAAAGATATAAAAAAAATGTTTGTACATTTGTTAAGGATTTCAAAATTTAATTTCATACGGATGCTCTCAAAAATTTCCTTAATTTTTAAGATTTTTTAAAAGTAAAGTGATGTCCCCAAAATAAGTTTAAATTTTAGAGGTGTTGCGAATATTGACTTTAAAAACCGTGAATATGTAATTTGGTGAAGTCCTTTCAATTACACGCTAAATTAAAATTTTATGAAAAAATTACATAATCTTCGGTGGAACAGATTAGTACTGTAAGAATGCTATAACATCGGAGTATTGTGTCCACAATTGACTTTGATTATCGATTTTCGAGAAAAAAAATAGTCCAAAATAATTAACAAACATGAACCTATAATGAAAAAGCGTTTAAATTGAATATTTGTCGTGTTTATTTGCTAACGAATATCAAATTAATGACAAATATCTGAATCATGTAATTTTTACAGATAAATTTCAAGAGTAGCAACAGTTTTCGACACACGAACTTTTAACAACATTTCTATATGTTTCGTATTTTGGGCTTCAATAGATATTTTTTTAAAAATATTTCAAGAATCTAGAAATAAATTACTAAAAATATTTTAAACCAACTCAACTACCTATTCTACCATAGTTAGTTACTACTACCGCGAAAATATCATAGTAGTGCAGTTGAACTTAAAAGTTTCATTCCATCTCAAAATTCTCCATGTTTAAGTTTCTGACAACTTTAACTTCAGCCTCCAAACTCCAACCTCCAAACACAAGAGCCTCAGCCCCACTTTTCGGGAGTAACAACTCATTCTCTCACCATTAGCCTTCCTCTAAAATGTATTAAACGAACTTCTTTGGTGTATGGAACATTTTCAAAAGTTTCATATGAAATCAAACAAACTTTTTGTAAACCAATGTTGCATACAACTATATTGGATTTATGTTGTATCCAACATTGGTTTAATACGAATTATAATTATTTCACATTTCAGTCAGTTATGATCGAACGCAACATGTTTCAGAACAGCAATAATTATAAAATTTTTTTTTTTTAAAAAAAAACAAGTTTTTGCTCCAAAAAAAACAATTTCCTTTGAAATTTTTTTATGGTGTTGCCTCCATTTGGATACAACACAATTGTTTAACTTGAAAGACTTTATGTATGAAGAATTTAAGTTTCAAAGTTTCAATGGAATCAAGTTTTTGTTCCAAAGTTGTAGTTGTAGCGTTCTTTCAACAAAGTTACTAATAGCGTTGAGCTTATCGAATATTTTTCGAGTATCCAAGAAAATCTTTTGCACTTTTCTTTGATACATTTTGATATTGAAAAGTTGAATCAATGGTAAAGTCTATTCAACAAATACATATTGAAATCAACAACATAATCATGAAAAATATTTAAAAAAGATATTAAAAAGTGCTTGATTACCGCCAGTTGCTTCAGTTTCTTAAAAACGGTCTTAAAGATTATTCAAAGTGTTACATCGAAGGTGGTTGTTTTTTAATCGGAATTTGACGAGATTTATGATTATTCAAAATTTATTCCGTAAATTATCTTGTATCGTTGAAAATTTGTAAATAAAAAAACAAAAAGAAAATTATGTGCAAGTATGAAAATAATTAAAAAGAGAAAAAAAATTGAATTAAATTTATTGGAAAAAATTATTTTTACTTTTTGTTAATTTGATTTTTTAAATTTTAATTTATTTTTTTTTTTGCATAGAAAGAAATAAATTCAATGAGAAATTAAATGTTTTTGTGTTAAAAAATTGAAAAAAAATAAATAAAAAATGTAATTGTTATTATTTCCTTGCTAAAAAAAAAACAAACAAACAAACAAAAAATATGTGATGAATTTAATTAAGTGAAAAATTTAATTATACTTTTTTTTTCTGTTGCTTTTTTGATTTTGTTTTTGTTTTTTGTTCTTTTTTGATTTTATTTTGAAATTCATATGAATAAAAAAAAGGGGAAAAATATAACAAAAAATAATAATAAAAGAATTACCTACATGAAAAAATAATAAAAAAAAATAAATTAATTGAAATGGTTAAATTAAGTGTGTTTATTGTGTTTGTACATTTTATGCTTGGATTATGCAAGGATATTAAAATGTCCAAAAGCTTATATCGATGTAGACAAATATGTTACACAAGAGTAGGTTGATTTATTTTGTTTTTTTTCCAAAATGTGTTTAATTTACTTTAAGATAATTATAACAGTTTTTTTTTTGCAAATGAATGTGTAATTCCATTGTGTTATGTATGTAATGTGTCTAGGATGTAGAAATCGGAAACTATTTCCTGAATTATAATTTCACGAGCAATTTAGCAAATTTTATTTTTTGAAAATGC
The DNA here is from genome assembly GCA_932526495.1 of Bombylius major. Classification (NCBI taxonomy): domain Eukaryota; kingdom Metazoa; phylum Arthropoda; class Insecta; order Diptera; family Bombyliidae; genus Bombylius; species Bombylius major. The sequence continues at coordinate 52,813,767 of OW052043.1, forward strand.
GATTTATGTTGAATTTTAAATTTAGAGGCGCTTTTTGTGGAGAGAAGTTTTTTTGTGAATGAAATTTTTCAGAAGATTTTTAGAAGCAAGAAAATACGCCGGATTAATCTTTGTTAACTGCCTAAAAGTCTGACAAAAAAAATATAAACAAAACTTTGTTTTCAGTACGGTTTTATACGAAACGAAATTTTCTAAATTCTGTCAAAGGGTTTTCTTAGTGAATTTGTCATTTAAATAAATTTCGTATAATGCAAAGAACTCATAGTCGATACCTATAGATACCTACATACATGAGGTTTTTGTTCTTTAAGATGTTCAATTTTGAAGGTTTTCTTTTACTAAATTCAACCTACTTATAATTTGAGTTATCCGCCGATATGGCTTGCGACGCCTCAGCTTAGTGTTAGTTAGGTGGTTTGTTAAATTAGCTTAATTTTAAATAAATAAATAAAAATTCGAGTTATGTAAAATTTGATTTTGGCATTTTCATGATCCCTAAAGGTGACTTTTTCAAGATGAGAAAGAAATTAATTATTTCAAGTTGACAGCAGCTTGAAAATCAAAAGAAAAAAATATTTACGTATGTGGCCGCTCAGCGTGTTATTGATAAATTACAAGTAGAAAGATTTTATGCATTCAAAGCACATACCGGTTCTACACATTTTTTTACAAATTTAATGAACATCATTTACACAATGTTGCAGGACTTTTGTTTAGCTCTAGTTGTTTTTAGGATAGTATATTTTGGCGTAATTTTAAGATCGATCTCAATTAAGCTTTTCAACTTCCTACATATTACAGTTAAGTATAATAGTATACAGTAGAGACTTTGGCTCAATAGTTAACAAGTGCTTATAGCTATTATATTTCTGTTTTCTTCCTTTTTTTAAGGACTCTGAACTGAAATAAATAATCATCCATGAGATTGTCATTAATTTTGCCAGTTAAAAAAATTTTTTTTTAAATTTTAAAATAAATTTGAAAAACAAAATTAAAACACATTTGTGTCCTGTTTTCTCTTAACAGGATTTGTTAAACTGTACTTAAAAAAAAAAATACATTATAGGAAAATCTTAACAAAACTCAAAATGTCATGACAAATTTAGGAACAAGACATTTCATATTACTTTCCTTGTTTTTCTTCTTCTCTTCCTATGGCGCCACAACCCAAATTAGATCTTTCCACCTCTTCAGGATCCTTATTTCAAATAACCCCTCTAAGATTTAAAGACTTTTTAAAATTCTTAATTTTTTATTGATAAACATAAAAAAGTAATATTTTCTACTATAAAAAAAAAACATATAAATTGGTCTTTCCAAAAAAAAAAGTTAGGAAATTAAAGTTATTTCAGTAATGTGTTGAAATTCCTTATAAAAAGTGACGGTGTACCTACACTAAAAACCAAACACACACTTAGGTACCTACTCTCAAAAACAGAAAAATAATTATAACAATTTCCTGAAATTCGCACACAAAATGAAATTTTATTATTTAATTAAATTAAAATTACTTAATTAGACAAGTATTAAGCCTATACCAGAATTCTGAAATAAAGGTAACTAATAAAATTTTCTTACCTTTTTTTTACAACACATACATACACATATATACTTTCTTTATTCGAGTAAAATAAAACATATTTTTAAATTGTTATTGCGAAAAAAAAAATAACCTTAATTCTTAAGTGCCTACAATCTACCTTTTAAAAATGATTATCCTGAAAAAAATAAATGAACATTATTTTTCAATTTTTCCACGTTTAATTCAGGATAAGGAAAATTATTTTTTTACAACGTTTTTTCTTCTTCTTCGTGTTCATTATTGAAAGTAGGTGTACTCTTTCTGATGAATTACTCATGAATTCTCGTATAAGGATAATTTTTATATACACACACAACTTATATATAAAAATAAAAAGAAAGCACATTATTGTATAAAAGGATAATACTAGGCTACGAAGGATAAGAATTAAAATATAAAAATACACAAAATACAACCAAACAAAAAAAAGCTAAAACACAAAAGAAATGAGAGAGAGAATAAAAAATTAAGAAATATCCGAAATTCAAAAGAAAATTAGATACAACTTTTATTGTGACACGTGCCAGGAAAGTCATAAATGGACTAAGTCGTGCGAAAATTGTTGACTATTAAACTAGACGACGAGACAAGGAATGATATTTTTTTGTTTTTTTTGTTAAAGTGCTTTTTTTCTCTATATTGTTCATTCTAATTCGTTTTTTTTTCTGTTCTTGTTGGTTTTTTGTCGAAGCACTTAGTGAAAATTTAGTAATTTTTTCATTGATATTTCTTAGAATTTTGGATTAGTGCAACAGTTTTTCTATTTTTTTTTTTTTTTTTTGCGAATTTATTCTAGGAATTTAATTTGAGGAAGAAAATTAAGTTGCCAACGAATCAGTTTCAAGAGAAACTTTTCAACATGAGTTGGTGGTGTTAAGATATTTGTAAATTGATATCATGAAATTTTGTAATTGTTTCTAAGAAAGGACGACCCAATAAATATAAATGCAAAAGTATTGGTTCTAAATATTGTTAAATAATTTCGAAATCGACGGACATACACCTTTTTTTTCAAAAATTGTCGACGAACTGTAACAGGGAATTAAATTTTCCATTGACACTTCTTAACCCCTTTTTTTAGTTTTTTACTTCATTGACTAAAATTAAAATTCCAATACTCCTATAGCCTATTTTGAGTTCTTATTTCTAAGGAAGTTATAATTCACTGGAGTTCTCTTTAAAAAAAAAATGGCAAACATTAAAAATCAAATTTTTATGAGTTTAAATACTTTAAACCAAACAACAACAAAAAAAAACAATAAATTTGATAAAATTTCTGCAATTAATTTTAATTTTCATGTTAATTAATTGCTTTAAATTTTAATAAAATCATTACTTTCATACAACAATTTTTTTTCGATGTCCACCTCATGCTGTGACATTAATAATCTTGTTTACAATGTGCGATGAGCGTTCTTTTTTTTTTTGTTCATCTCATTTTTCACTTCACATTAAAATAAGTTGATTGACCCTTTCAATAAAATAATATGTGAATTGTGAATTTAAAAAAAAAAAATGAAATTTGAAACTATTGTATTTTAATGTTCTAATAAACTTTAAAGAGAGAAAAGGAGAAAAATAAATAAAAAAATAGATAAAATCAATAACATAAAAATCTCTTCAAGTATATATTTATTTATTTTTTTAGATACGCGGGCTCATATAATGTATCTATAGTACATATATAAATCAGTTTATTTATATGGTGGGTACATATTAATGTGAATTTAATGAATTAAAAAATGAAGAAGAAGAGAAAAAAAAATACCACTGACTAAATAAATAACACGTTGACATACTAAAGTTTTTTTTTTTTTTTTCTAAAAAGAAAGTCTTTTTATAGAAATTAACACATCAAAACCACATAATAACATAAAATTTAATTTTTATAACATTAGAAAAAGGCCATGTGAGGAAGAAAAACTAACAACAACAACAACAACAACAGTTTTTTTTTATTACTAAAAAAATAATATAATTAAAAAACAAATCATTTTTATGGTCAATAAAATCTTATATCAATTTTAGAGAAAGAAAATAAAAATCAATAAATCTTTAAGTTTATAAATTTTAAAATATGAGATAATTTAAACATTTAAAATGATGTATTAAATAGACAATAAATACACATATCATTGTGTATGATTATGTGTATAGAAATATTAGAAAGACATGATCAAATAATTTTAAAAAAAAAAACAACAAAACGAAACGAACAAATTTATAATGTAACATAATTTAAGATACCTGTCAAAACTTCCTGTTTTGAATATATGTAGATACTATACATTATAGTTTATGATATCTATAAACAAATAAGATACTCAAATTTTTTTTTTGAGGTTAATAAATTACATTATTCTACACTGATATAGAAAAATTAATTGTTTAGATATTGAAAAAAAATTTTTGGCAATTAAAATTAACAAATTTCGAGATGGAAAAAAAAAGAGATAGAAATCTAAAAATTCATTAATAACGTTGTGGCTCATAAAAAATATGTGAACTGTAGAATGTCTATAAACTTTTTTTTTACAGTGAATTAATTTTTAATTTAGCTACTAGACTAAAATTCAGTTTTTCAAACTAGATACTAAATACAAATTAAGTAAAAAAAAATGTTAGAGTTTTAGATATTTTAAAATTAAATAAAATTAAAAAAACAATTGGCTTAGCTTATTATTCACCTGACTTTCAATAAGTAATTTTATTAACTTAACCCTTTATTTCTTTCAGTTCGCAGAGGATTGGAATCATTGCACAGATAATAATGCAAAGGAATGCAGCGATGTAAGTTAAATAAATTTTTAAATTATTGTTAAAATAAAAAAATAAAAAATAATAGGGTGTCCGATAAGGGTGACAAATTCAGATTCTGCAAAGAGGCCAAAAAGACCTCAAAACCCATTTTGTGTGAATGCGAGGCAGTGCTACACACGCACCAACTTTTTCTCAAGCCTGAGGAAATTTGGTGTGCACTTTCTAATAGAATCTTAGGATTTATCAAAATCACGAGCGGTAGCACAAAATATCATATTAGGTCGAGGTGCAAATAGCCCAAATAATCTTAATCTTAATCATAATCGAGTTTTGAACAGAAGGCAATTTTTGGTTTTCTTCTTTGATTAAGATTATTAGTAGGTAATTCCTAGTCATCACTTCTCATTGAAAAATTCTCACGTTTTAAAATTTATTATACATAAGCATAAAATATGTCCTTAAGTGTACTTTTTAAAAACTTTCTAAATTACGTTTTATAGTTATACCCCTTCTCCTAACAAAATATACAAAATTCTATACTAAAATTAGTCCATAATAACATCCAGTTAACTGTGAACTCCTTCAGTTTATTTGAATCAGAAGAATAATTTAGGAAAATCAGAATAAAAAGGATAAAAAGCCTCAATTTGAGGATGAATAAAATTTTTCCCTTCGACTAACTGACGGGTGAAATGATTAAGATTTTACAGTAAAAGTTTTGATTTTGGTGCAACTCAAACTAAAAAAAAGCATCCATCAACACTTTCTCCTCCTACCCCTAGAACTTCATCAAACATTTTTACATCTGTAAGTGACAGCACGGTTCTAATAAAAGTGCAGTGGAAGGGCTATTCCTAACTTGTCATAAGAAAATAAAGAAAAAAGGTTTAGTTCACCGATTTCTAAAATTTATTAAAAACTTAAAAGAAAACAAAAAACCCGTTCAATAAAATATACTGAACGCATAAAACTGTACTGTTATTAAAATTTGATTAAATGTTATTAAAATCATAAATTTATGAAATTTTCAGTTTAATTTAAATTTTATTAAAAAAAAGTAAGTATAGGTAATTCTTATTAAAATATCAGTAACACCTGTGCAATGTAATTTAAAAGTTTAAAAAGTGTATGTAGATACCTCAGAGATTGCAAATAAGTATGTTTCACTTTTTTTATTTTTTAAAGCCTGTTCATGTTTGTTATACATAAGTCAATACCACCCAACAGAGAACATGATGTATCAGAAGGTACATAAAATCATTGTCTGATCAACATTTTTTTTTTCCTTTTTGTATCCCAACAATAAATTTCTTTTCATTTTAATTTTTTTTTTTTAAAAAAAAGCCTGTCATCGTCATATTGGAAACTTTTCAAGTTATATCCTTCTACCATGTAAATCTTGTTTTACAAAATACTTGTGTACCTGCATACCTGCACAAGTTCTTCTTCTTCCCTTAAATTTCAATCACAGTTTTCTAAAAAAAAATAAAAAATAAACAAAAATAAGAAAAGTTTGTCATCGTTTTTTTGCAGGTTCGATATCATCGCTTTGCTTTTACGAAAGAAGCTCACAATCTCTTCTATTTTGTTTTTATTTTCTTCCTTTTTTTTTTTTTTTTTGCTTTTATGCAAATTCAACAAAAAAGGTGGTGTCATTTTCAATTCATAAGTTAATCTCTGGAGACTTTCTTATGTTTTATTACAATTGTATCGTCTTTTTTTTTTTCTTCGATAAGATTAAGAAGAAGAAAAAAAAACTTTATCGAACGAATGCCAAAGTTTTTAGTCAACTACAAAAAAAAAAAAAAAAAAAAAAAAATTTAAAAGAAATGCCTTAAGAACATGACAAAAATTCTGTAAGTGTTACAATACACTTTACACTATCACAAAAATTTTTCATGGTGTAAATTGTTAAACACGAATCCATCATCAGTGAGAAAAACAGAGTGAAAACCTACAAGAAAAAATACTTTTTTTGTTAAAAAAGAAAAAGAATTACAAACAAACAAAAAACAAGAAAAAAAAAAGAAGTTAGCTAAGGTGCTCAAAATGGTGAAAAAGGTGGAGTTTATAACACTTTTTTTGCTTCATGTATCAAGTAACGGTTTTAAAGAAAAAAAAATAAATATACAGAAAAATCAACAAAAAAAGAACATCCAACAAAACCATCAACAATAAACTTATATACATTTAACGTATGTCAAAAAATGGCGGAAAGAAAACTTTTAAGAAAGGTTAAAAAAAATAAATGAGAAACAAACAACAACAAAAAACAAAAAAAAAAAGAATAAATGACAAACAGAGAAAAGAATATGAGGGCAAAATTGAATAATTTTTGAATTTTAATAAAGTGATTTTGCAATATATTTCTTTTGTGTGTGTTTTTTGTTTTTTTTTTGTTTTAATTTTCTGCTAAAAATGGAGAAAACGAATTTAAAAACAAAAAAACTGAATGAGAATCTGATACTTTTTTTTTTGCAATTTTTGAATTAATTTGTTTTTTTTTTTTTGCTCGGTCGTTGTTTAAATTCACTCCCACTCTATATATGAACTTATCACAATAATATTTATTTAGAAACCCGATAAAGGTCATACCCACCATCTGACTTTTTTTTTTCGTCGATTTAATCTTTTATGTTAATTTCAAATTACACACACATACACGAGTAGATACTCTTATAATTTTAATATTTTTAATGATTTTTTTTTTTTCATAAAACATCCTGTTGGTGAACTAGATCATTGGAATTGTGATTACGTAAAATTTAAAGAAAAAAAAAAAACAATAAAATCTGACAATTTATTTGTTCCTTCATCTCCTGTATCATTTGCACACCTTAAATACATACCTGATGATAATACACAAATATTTACATACATATGTATTTCTTTAGTGTACTTACTTATATAAATTTTGACACCAATTTTAATTCAACAAAATTCAAAACCACACACACGTGCCCTGTTGGTTTTTTTTTAGTTATTGTTTGTTTGTATATAATCCCAAATTTGTTCAATCACAGCAAGAAAAAGTATCGAATTTTAAATACACAAAAACAACACATCTATACACATATTTTAATCTCATGGGTATTAACCCCAATTTTCTTAAACTTTATGATGACACTGATAATGCAGATGTTACCAGTTTGTATATTTTATTTTATTTTTATTTTGCAAATAATAAATTTATGTATGTGTGTGTGTGTGTGTTTTTTTTTTTAATGATTACGTGAAATCTCTGAACAACACAGAAGAAAAAAAATTGAATTTTTGTGAAATTATTTTTATGGTAATTTTTTTGATTTCTGAATAAATAAACACGTTTAATACTTTTAATAATTATTTCAAGATGGAATTTTTTTTTTTTTTGATTAAGAACATTATTTTGTACATGTCTCCATCAATTTACAATGTATATATACTTAAGTTATAGGATTTTTAAGTTACACTGATGGAAAATTTTGGTATTCCTTTGAATTAGACGACGGTACGCAATCTTTTATTTTGGACAAAATCTCACGTTTTCGACTTACACGGAACTAATTGGAACTATTATTTGCCTAATTGAAACATTACTTTATCGTATCATTATTTTTCCGTATCCTTATACATATCATACTTTCCTAGGCGATAACAGTAATTTAATTCTCAAACAAAAATCAGTGACATAATGAATGGATTTTTTGGTACAAAAACACAAGATTTTCAAGGAAAAGAAATAGAGAACCTGGTATAAAAAATAGACACTTTTTTTTTCTCTAGAAAACTTACAACTAGGAGCTTCTTCTTCAAGGACCTTGTGGAAATAGCAAAATTTGTTACGGTCACAGACATTATACGATTCCTGAATGGAACAGGATGGCTATAGTGATCTACCGATATTTCGAACGTCATTGCCTGAGGTTACGCGAGGTGTGGTATCAAAACGGAACTTTCAATGCTAACTGGGTCTTCGTAAATATTCTTTATTCTTAATTTATTCTTTATAAACGATGCCATTTGAACAAATTTATACTAAAACTACTCAATAGCTTAATGTCTTCTATGTACAAATCCCTTATTCGTTCCATCCCACCCTCAAAAGTTCTTTCTGCAAAATATTCACGGCTGCAATATAATACTTTTCAGGCTTGCATAGGATATTTCTTTTAATTTTAATTATATTAAAACTGAAAGATTCTGTGTTATTGTCACTTATGAAAATAAAGCTCTGTCCCAATACTTTTGAAACTAGTGTACCTATACTCTATATTTTATTGGAATTTAAACCAAAGAAAATGCAAACGAAAATAAAATTTTAAATCTACCAAAAATGGAGAACAGATTCAATTTTATTGTTTATTTTCTTCGGATGAGATATCCATTTAAACGCAATGTTTTTTTTTTCTTTGTTTTTTTTTCCAATTTCATATTTTAATATACGAGAACCTTACTTATTTTGTTTTTTTAATAAAACAACAATTTTCCATTTCAATATAAAAATAATAAGGAAAAACAAAAAATCAATTTTCTCTTTGTTGATATTACTTTTCTTTTTTATTTCATCTACTATTTATGATATGTACCTATACCTAGTAAAAGTATTGTTTTTCACAAAGAGATATTTACTTTTTAGAGCTTAGAATTTTTGATTTTATTTATTTTTACTTTTTTATTTTCATATATGTACACACATTCCTCTACCTACATGCATTAAAATGATATTTTATATTCAAAACAAAGAAAAGAATGAAAAATATAAAAAACAAAATAAATAAAAAAAAATAAAAACAGGTAGTTTTTTTAGTAGCCTCCGGGGAAATATTACATATACGATGTGTGTACTCGTATGTAGAGAATTTTCTTTTCATTTCACATATTATGCAAAAACAAAAAGTTCTTTCTTGTTGTGGGATGAATAATATGTACCATATCATCTGAACTAAAAATGGTATTGGTATGAGATCATATAATATAACAAAAAAAAAACATACTATTTCCCTTTTATTTTATTTGATTTTTCTTTTTCTTCTTCTTTAATAATTCTCATCCATCCAACTATAAATGAATACTTCATGAAAGAGTATTCGATTTGATTTTTCTTTCTATATTATACATAGGTGTGTAAGCACAACACACCACCTCATCATCATCATCATCAGGAAAAATAATATTAAAAAAGGAAGAGAAAAAAAAAAGCACAAAGGCAAAACATAAAAAGCACAACAAAAGTGTAACAAAAAAAAACAAAAAAAAAAGGCAAGCAAGCAAAATGAATGAATGAATGGTGATGATGTTCTTTTTTTTTAACACATCTAATATTAAAAGCAAAAGCACAAAAAAAAAATATAGAATTTATATTTCCATAACATTCCCAATTGAATGGTTCATCTTAAAGTCTGTTTGTTATTCAAAATGAATCTTATGAGAATACATACATACATATACGTTTTCTATGCAGAATATAATTTCTTTTATTTTACTTCTTTTTTTTTCTTCTCTCTAACATAATTCTCAATATATTCGTTTATACTTTTTACAGGGTGATTTAAGAATCGAATCAGAATAAAAGAAGAATAAAAAAAGAAAAAAAAAGTAAAATCGAAAAAAGAATAATAAAATGTTAAAATATGCAAATTATAATTCACATACACACACACATACACATACACAAGTCCATACACGCATGTATACAATTTTTGTATTCCTAAAGGTGAACTAAATTTTAAGATTATATTGGATTTTCGATTTTTAAAGATTGACTCATTTTCAAGGCAAACAAAAAAAAAAGGAGAAAATATAATATTGATGATTTTCTTTTATGGAAAAAAAAAGTTAAAATTGTAAATGTATGTGTATCGATACTTCATTAGCAAAAAATAGAAAAGAAGAAAAGCCTTACATAAATTTTGTATTGTAGTCAAATAAAAAATAAACTATATGCTCCTTTTTTTTTTTTGTGTGTAATAAACACCTTTGGGACTTTTGATTGTAAATGAAGTAATTTAAAGAAGTATTTTTTTTTTGTTCTCTTAAGATGCTTTACTGTTGATTTTTTTTTACTTAAAAAAAGGTTTCTGTTGTAAAATAAAAATAAAAATGTTCTCTCTTGATTAAAAAATCATACAAAAAATAATCCTTTTTGTAAAAAGCTACCAATTTACATATTGAGTGATTGTGTATTTTATTTCTGATAGTTTGAAAAAAATTTTCATGTACGTTTTTCTTTTTTACAACTGAATCATTGACTTAAAGGATCAAGCCCGCAGAATATTTTTTTTTCCATATTTTTCATATTACAGTGCGATTTTAAATTTTGAATCGTGTTTTTTCTTAAATTGAAAAAACATTACTGTCTTTTGAATCGTCCTGTCTGATAAAAAAGAAGTAAGTAAAATAATAAAACTGAATAATAAGGTTGGCTTTTTTTTTTCATATAAAAATTGCATAAAATTGAAAATAAAAATAATTATGAAAAAAAAGAACAGAAACTACTATACTTCAACGCGACCTTTTTTTTCCCGAGCGTTGGCGTTTTTTGAAAATGAATTGTCTTTCTAATGGCTTTCCAATATGACGTCGTGTGTCTACATAGTGTCAACATTTTGTAAACGCAGTGATCCAGCCTATAAAGATCTTTTTCCCATGATGAATTCTAAGATACTACTATAAGATAGCTTCATATTTTTTAGGATTAAAGGATTAAAGGAAAAATGTCTGCATGTCTTAGAGATTAATTCAATGCCTCATATTCACTCAAAATCGCCTTTCCTTGGCTTCTTTAAAAAAAAATTTGAATTTGTCATCCTCTATTAACCTCATCCTACTCATGTAATAATTGAGTGAACAGTGCACGGTAGAAAAGATTTGTGATGGTATTTAAAAATAGCCAAATTTAGCAGATAAAATTATTGAAATTTTTTATAGATGACAAATACGCTCTAATTTTAGAATTTTAAAATATTTTTATGACTGAAAAACCAATAAAATAAAAATACACACAATTTAGTGGCACCAAATCAAAATTTCAAAAATAAAATTCCACACTTCTATTTCGCCTCCCACACATAATCGATTAAAATTAGTATTTCATAATCTAAATTCATTTCTAAATAATTTTATTATTAATTTATTTCTTCCATCTGGAAAAAAAAATTATATTTCGCCGTTTGCGTTGTCACTAAAAAAAAAAACAAAATATTATTTCTAAATTAACACCATGCGTTTAATGATATAAAAACAAAAAGATTTTTATTACAGTTACCACATGAAATCTTCATTACTTTTTTTTTTTCTGCACTCTAACATAAAACAATTTTCTAATTTTTTTTTCCTTGTCATTTACGTTTAAATATTTCACATTTGTTTTCTCAAGAATAAAACTACACACAAAAATAAATAATTTATGTTCACTATATGGGCCCGTACACACATATGTTAACAACATATTATATGTATCTTCTAGAAAAAAAAACAAATATTTTTCATATAATAAAAGATGACATTCAACAAGAACAAATTAATTTTAGTAATTTATGAAGTCAAGTGTTATTTATTAAATAATATACGAGTATATTGTGTATTTTTATCATATCAATTGCATATCCTGTTTTCATTTATATGCATATGAGTTATAGTATGTACTCATTTTGCTAAATTATAATCACACATAATGTGTTTTTGTTGATTATATTCAATTTTAGAATTATTTTTTTTATAATAATGCGCGTTAGAATTAGTTTTGTTAAATTTTTTTGACATTGAATCTTTACTACCCTTCTTATATGAGATTATTTGTGAAAGTATGAACTATTTTGCTGTTGCTACTACTTCAATTTTTATTAAAATGGGGTTAATTTGCATTTGAAAAACGAATTGAGGGTATTTTCAAGCAGAGATCACATTAAATAAATTCTTTGAGAAAAACAAAAACATATATGCCATATTTTCTGCATGTGATACAATTTTTCAACTTTTTATTTTATGTAGGAACATATTTCTTCTTTTTCATTATTTAACTTTCACAATACTAAAAATTCTTCTTTTTTTTTTCTTCTTCTTGTTCACAGATGTGCATAACACCACCCAATATCAATAATTATATCCCAGAAGCATTCAGTTTTCTTGTGAGTTACCTAATTTCAAAATTAAATATATTTTTTCTTTTAATCGAAAATTCATTAACTTAACATACGAGTAATTTTTGTATGTATATTTTTTACCTTACTCCACCCACTCCCACCCTATACGAAAAGGAATTTTTAAACAAAAAAAAAATAAACCACAAAAATGATTATTAAAATAATTTATGGTAAATGTCCTTTAATTCAATTTGAAGTTTTTATTAAATATATACAAATTCAATTTTACATAATTTGAATGACAATTGTACATGACAATAATATTTTTAATTGAAGCAAAATTAAAAAATGGAAAAAAACAAAATAGACAATTGAGTTTTTCATTAAAATGTAATTTAAATTTTTGTTTTTGCATATTACATAATTTATTATTATTTACAATTAAAATAATAAATAATTTAAAATTAGTTTCACATGGTGACTAACAAAATAATATGAATTCGACAATCCTAACAATTGGCGAAAATGACACGAGTTAGGTAGGTTACAGCTATGACTACAGGACTGATAGTTTCAGATACCTACATATCTTAGATATTTAGATAGAAAATACCTGTAGACTGTCTTTTGAAGATAATGAGACAGAGGTATACACTCTATGTCAATAGCCAATATATTGTCGAACAGAACTGTATCTAGTCTCCATTTTATAGAGGATGTGAATCAGGTAACCTTCTAGCAGATGCTCAAAATCGCTAGAAACTTTTAAGTAAGGCCCTTATAAGATTACTCTAGGAACAGAGATGAAAAAGAACTCAAAATTTTGGTCTGTTTCAAAGCACTCTCAAGAATTTATTTAGATTACGACCAAAATATGATCTTATCGGAAAAAAACAGATGTTAAATTCTAAACCGTTTTTCTTTGCGCCAAAAAAAAAGTATCTTGAACCAAATGCAAAATTAGATTGAAACTTCATAAACTCTAAAAGGGTTAAGAATATACAAATAATCTTCCTAACAGTAAAAGAACATTGTAAGATTGAAATTAAGATTCTCAATTTAAAAAAAAAAAAACTCAAATATTAAAAATACATACAAAATTTATTTACCAATCACCCTCTACAAATTCTGTTCATGTGATCCATTTAATTCACTTGTTTAACAATATTCTCATTCCATTTCCTTTGTTTCATGACAATTATTTATTTTTAAAAAAAATTATAATAATATTTTGTAATTATGTTTTCAAAATAATTTAATTATATTCAAAAATACGACAAAAACCCTTCAAAAAAAAAAATTACACAAAAACATGAAGTACATTACTTTTGTAACGAGTCCTTTTTTTTCATCATCCTGAACAATTAATCAAATTCAATTAACATTTAAATTGTAATTAAAAATTATAATAATGCACAAAAATAATATTTCGCTTTTCCCCATTTTTTTGTTAGTTTCCGATTAATAATTTTTTGTAAATAAGTAAAAACAAACAAACAAAAAAATTAAACATTAATTTATCAGAGTAAATTGCCAATTCATTACTCTGCCTCTGTGATAATAAATTGATTGTATTAACTTTATTTTTTCAATATATTGAAATTCACAACCACAAGAGAATTTCTTAACAATTTTGTATTTACGATATTTCAAATTTTCAAACAAGTATCTAAGTAATTTAAATGCCATCAAATTCAAAACACTATAATTTGATTAAAATTATAAGAAAAAAAAATACGTAAGTAAAGACTATTAACATCATAGGTTAAGTCAATAAACAAATATCTTTAGCAGCTCTTATACTTGATTCATCCCATTAACAAACACAAAAAATAAAAAAACTGTAAATCTAAAAGGTAAATTTTTTCAAACGTTAACCCATAATTTCGTAATAATTTTGCAAAAAATGAGAAAGAAAAATACCAAAAACCTGATATGATAGTTAATACCTTTGTGATGCATCGGTTTTAAATCGATCTATGCTATAATACTACTTACATACATATCAAAATAAATAACAAATATGACCTTTGACACAAAATATATAAATCAAACTGAACTGAGTCGTGATCGATTTTCAATAAATAACTCTTTTTTTTTTTTTTGCGCGCGTTATGGGTTTTTTTCTTTTTATTTTTTTATCATCTTCTTGAAAAGAAAAAAAACCCACAAGAAAAATATTATTTAACTTGAATTTTGTAATCAAAAATGTGTTTTTTTTCGCTTTTCTTTGATAAATTGTTAGTGTGTATACACATTCTTTTTATTTTTCAAAAGATTTATTTGTATTTTATGTAAAAAAACAAAACAAAAAAGATTGATTTTTTTCACTTTCATAAATAATTTCACTTTATAATCTTTGGAGAAAAAAAAAAAAAAAATTTGAAGATATTTTTATCTTTTTCTCTTTTTATTTTCATTTTTATTTATTTATATTTTTTTTCTTTTCTCCTTTTTTTATAGTGTTTAAATAAATGTGATGAAACACTTGAACCATTTGCATTAAATGTAACATCATCAACACGTGAAGGATCACTTATTTTAGCAACAATATCATGGGATCAAATAATTACAAATTTATCAAAACAATGTCTAGTTACATGGGAAGTATCTGGTGGTGGTCTTATGGGAAATTTATTGACAGATACATCAACTGTTGAATTATCCCTATGGATAGATACAATTTATCACGTACAAGTTACGTGTAAAAATAAAGTAAGTTGTATATGTTTTTTATTTATTTTTAAAAAATTTATTTGTTTTTATTTTAAATGTTTTATTTTGAAAGAAAATTTATAGAAAAGAGTATACATTGGATAAAAAAAAAATTCTGGCACTTGTTTTTCAGTAAAAAAGGTCATGCTCATGCTTTGACAAACCTATTTAGATAATAGTTGTTTGAGGTTATAGTGTTAAGACAAGAGTAACTCTTAAATTATTGTCAACTTAATTTTTCGACAAACCAGGATTTTGTACAGTTAAAATCAACTCAAGATTATTCTTCTTGTAGTTCCAGACTACAAAATTTTTCATATGATTTCTACTATGGTTTTTCATTTCTCAAACAATCAAAACCTTAGATATCCGATTATTTGATATTGGAATAACTCGTATCCTATCATACATTCTGTCAAAACAACCTATTAGCCGGAAATATGCCCCACGTCAATTTTTTGTGTTCCTCAAACTCAAATTACCACTTCGTGGAAGACATCTGACAATGAGTCAATTGAGGTGCTAGATCAAAATTAGAAGCTAAACGCTGAAGTCAATACTGTCAAAGTGTCTATAAGAAGAAATACTTCGAAGGGTAAATTGGCCTATATATATTGCATCAAATGGGATCTACTTTAAGGGTGACAAAAGTAATTTGGATGATTAATCTAATATTTTGTGTTATATTGAACAATTCCCGGTAATGTACCTACCGGTCTACATCAGTAGATCGCATTCCACAAAAAAGATACTTTATTTTCCAGACCACCATTCTCTTACACGATTTTCATTTTGATTTTACTAATGTCATCTTTTTGAATTAAAAGAAAAATAAAAAACAATTTTGTCCACCCATTCCAGTTCTAATTCCCCAGTATGTACTAAAAGTTTTTTTTTGTATTTAATTAAATCTCTCTCTATAGGAAACAGGAAAAATGAGAAAATCACATCAATTAATTATAGATACACGAAAATTAAATACATTAGATTCATCATTATTATCTACTGTAATACCATTAACAACACGAAAAATAACAAATAATTTATCACGATCTCCAATACCAATACCAACAATATCATCCGATCCAAGTGTGAAAAATGTTAAAAGGATTGAAGATGTTTTCCTTAAAAGATCATATTTGAAAAATTCAAAAAAGCATTTACAATTTCTTCAAACAAATAATAATTTATCCAAAGAGAACATTAGTGAAAAAAATGAATCAACACTATTACAACAATCAACAATTAAAACAACAACAACAACAACAACAGATAAATCAACAACATCAACAACAACCAACAACAAAAGTAATATTCCATCTGTGATACGAAGCAAACTTATATCAGAAAATGATGATAAATCACCAACATCATCATCATCATCAATATTTTCATCAATATCCAATAATATGATTTATGCAATAATTGAAGCAATTATTGTATTTTTAGGTATTTTATTCATTTACATATTAATACGATCATCACGTGATGTTGATATTGATTCACAAACATTAATTGATAAAGAACATTTGCTAGTACGTAATGAATTTTTCTCAGGTAGAAGGATAGTACATATGTGAAAAATAAACAACAATTGAAATGCTCAGAACATACATATGTAACGTAAAGTAGACCTAAAAGATAATTAAAAAAAAACCAGTAGATAAACATAATTGTTTTTAATATTGTTGTGATGTGATCTTGTAATTATGATTTAAAAAAAAAAAAAAAAAAAAAAAATTTGTATGTGATGCTAAAAATTAACATACCTACAAAAAAAATAAAAGTAATAATAAATTAAAATTGTGTAATATTTATTCCATGTAAATAAAAAAAAAAATTTAATTTTGTTGTAAATAATAAATTTAAATAATGAAAGTCATAAATTAGAAACAAAAAGAAAAAAATTATAATTGAATAATGAAAAAGATACAAAAAAAGCGAAAGTAATAATTTAATTTAAAAAAAAAGTTCATTGGAATTTATTGTAAAATTAAATAACGTGTGTGTATAAATTTTTAATTGTAACTATTATATTTTGTATTTATTATTTTCATATACATATACGTATGTATGTATGCATATGTAGTATATATACTCGTATAATAGGCTAGTTTAACTTTAATTAATGCTTTTTAATTGCTTTTTTGTGATTAAATTTTAATTTAAAAATTTTTGAAAAACAAATTGTAAAAAAAACATTGAAATTATAAGAAAAAAACACCAAGGTTTTAACTTCCCTAGTCTAGCTAAAAAAAAAAAATAAATAAAAATTTAATTCTATGCAATTAAAATTTTTAAAAGAATTTATATGTATCTGTATCTATTTAAAAATTATTTTAGAATAAGAAAGAAAAAAATTATGAAAAGAAATTTTTAGAAATGGATTCTTTTAATGTTTTTTTGAATTTTGTAACGATATTTTTTAAAGTCTTCGAGTAGTGTTTTGTTCTTTTTTTCAATATACATATTTTTGTTCTAAGAATTTAACGTCCTTTTAGTCACAATTCTATACTCACAACAAATTGGTGCAAATTAAAAATATAAAAACATGAACTAAATCAGCAAGATCAAAGTTCAAGGCACTTTTCTACTAGATATAAAATAATTATATAGTTACTACATAGAAATACGTATGAAAAACTTACCCAGAGCCAGAATTCAACAAAAACATGGTGCTTCATCGTCGAAAGTTCTAATGAGTTGATCGAAGCACTGTTGTTGAGATAATCCACCTCGAAAGTCGTAGTAAATCACCACACGAAAATGTTCACACGTTAATTTCATTTTTAGACCAAGATGAAACTTTAAAATCACTGAACCAAACAAAACAAGCATTCGAATGACAAAACCTTCTGAGTATACGTACACTGTCTAAAGGATCAAACTTTACGACGGCTATGTTACCGAGAAACACTAGCCAGTTGCCAGTTTCCGAATACTCCGAATATCACTTTTCCTTAAAATCCGTCATAATCGTTCAAAACTACCGACACGGTCAGGGTACTGTAACAAATTTTTTTTTTTAATTTACTCGAACTGTTTGCTCACGGAAAGCAAGTTCACAAAGTAGTCTAAAAGCCTATTGTTAATACTCTTTAAAACGTTTGCTATCTTTCCTGAAAAGAAAAATATTTTTATGAATTTCTAGGATAAATTTCCTAAACAACTGCTTGTTCACCCGAATAAAAAATTCAAAGTAGAAAAAAAGTGGACGTGTAACTCAAAATTGAATTCCATTTATTTCGAAAAAAAATGGTTTTTTTCAAAACTATTTTGCTTTGGTTTTAGCTTCTAAAAATTTCATCTTCATAAGAATTACAACAACAAAAATTGTATATATTTATTTAAATGTATTTAAAAAATAATAATAATTAAGAATTAATTAAATGTAATAAATAGAATTTAAGACTATAGGCAAATTTGCATAATGCATTTTTTATTCGTGTTTATTGAACAAAAATTTAAAACTATTAATTGTACGTATGTATGTGTAAGTAAAAGCAATAATTAAATGTCATAATTTTAAAAAAGCTTGACTCTAAATAATTAAGAAAAAAAAACAATAGTTGTATACTTGAAACTTTTTTTATTTGTAATTATTTTCTTATACACCATACTAAAGCAGTAAAGCTCAATATTTAACTTTTATTAAAAATGTAGAAATTTGTTAAAGAATCTGATTTATTTAAAACAAAATGGAGAAAATATCTAACTGTTGATGAAGACCACCTATAACGTCAATTGTCGTAGCTGAGAGAGAAATCCTCACCGATTATCTCTGCAGCTATCCGGCACTGGCCAGCAGGGGAGCAATTCTGGTTCTGTAATAATATAAAAACGTATAGCGTTTACACGCTTACACCAACTATGCGATTCTTGTAGAACATACGTAAACGTAAAGTCGTGTAAAATTAGTTGATGTCAGTTGATAATTTGACATTTAGCGGAGTAATTTATATGGTAAATACAATTCAGATTTTTATTCAGCATTTTTAAAACGAGAATCGCATTTTCATGATTGGTGTAAATGATTTTTACGTTTTTACACATCACAGAACAAGAATAGGCCCCAAAAGATAGGTTGCAGACAATGGAAAAAGTTTCTTTCCACACAATGACGTATTTTAGTGTTTCATCAGTTAATCGAAATAAAAATTTTAGGTAATTTAAAAAAAAAGACTTATTAAACTTTTAAGTTGCTTGTTTTTTTTTTTTTTAAATACCCAAGTGGCAAGTATAGAAACTAATATGTATAATTACAGTAAGCTAATTCAAAAACTATAATTATAGTAGAAAAAAAAGATAAAAATAAAATTGTGCATATTTGTAAAATAAAATTTTAAAAAAAGTAGAAATTAAAACAAAAAATACTCTTTTAAAAAAACCCTCTTATTATTTTCTATTTTTTTATTATTTCACTTTCCAACTTTTTTCAAATCCTTTAATTTTTTTTTATCTTAAAGAAATCCAAATTAAGCTTTGAAAATCGTCATTTTAATCTTTTTTTTGTTTACAAAAAAGAGAAGAAAAAAATAGTTTTTGTAGTTGTTTTTTTCGATTGAATGTGCTGCTGCATTTGTATTGAAAAATAAACTTTTTCCAATTATATCAGAAAAGGATATAAAGTTTTGTTTTTTTTTTTGTCTTTCACCAATGAACTTGAACAGAAACAAACACAAATTATTTTTCCAGTCGAAATGACATTGAATTTACTTTCTCAGAGAAATAAAAGATTAAAAAAAAGAAAAACCTTTTGCAAATTGATTATTCACAAACGTGGAAAATTATAATAATAATTTTGGATTTTGTAAGAATTTTTCTTTCACTTTGATTACGTTTTGTAGAACATGGAAATCTTGTTTTTATTTATACCAAAAATTGAGTTTAATAAATTGCATTTTTGTTCTTGCTAAAAACAAACTTGCGCTTGCAGAAATGTCCTTTCTTGTTCTAATATCTTGCAGTTTATTTTTTTTCTTTTTTTCCATTTTCATGCACTAGAGCTTTACTAATTAAAAGTGCAAAACAGGGATCTCACTACGTTTTGGCTCATTATTTATTAAAAAACATGATTTTTCACTGAATAAAAGAAAATTTTACGACAGTGCACCATAAGATACAAAACTGTTACGTCATTTCATGCTAAATTACAAACTAGCACTTATGAATTAATCTTCTTGTCCTTAAATACCAAGTTTTTTTTTTAAGTTTTTAATACGAAATTTAAAAAGGACCCTTCTACAAAATAACTTTATAGTTCCCCAATTTATCCCCCAAACAAAGTTAACACAAATTTATACAGAAACAACTGAAAACGGCATCTTTAAAAACATTTTTCTTGTTATCCTTTTAGTTACATTAAATTTACCGTAGTATAAGCAAATTTTAATCAATTTACGTCTATATCGTAGAAAATTCCCACTTTCCCACTCTTCAATATTCTCGTCCCACGAGAACACATATTTTTTGAGCATATAGAAACCTTTTTTTTCCGAAATTCCAAAGGCAATAAGGACACTTCTCACAAATTAGTAATATTTTTTAAAAAAAGGAACATATTTATTCAATTTTTTACTATCATTATTTTTCCACTTTAATATAATTTGTATATCTTTTCAATATTTTTTTTTGTCAATAACAATGTCGTTGAACATTCATAAAAGCACTTACACATATGGACAACAAGAACAAAAAGGATACTATTATATCCTTACAAAACAAAAACTAATATCATTCTTTTTAATTTCTATAAACAATTCACAAAAAAAGAGGACATTATCATCATTTTCTATGTTTTTAGATTCACAAAATAAGAGAATATATGTATGTATGTTTCACTTAAAAATTTATTGAAATGTGCCATAAAAATGACCATTTACATTCAGAATGTCCGATTTAAGCAATAAAAATAGAACAAAAAAAAAAAAAAATACAATAACAAAAACGATAGAAGAAGAAAAAAATTGTAATATAAAAACTGCTGTTTTCAATGATAATTGCCTTTTGTGTATATTTTTGAAATAAATGTCTTTATTATATTACATGCTATTAACATGTGTAGCCGTATATGTTTTCACGATAAATTACAAATTATACACATACACTAACACACATACATAATTTAGTTTATTTATTTCACATCTGGAAAATTTGTATTTTCTTAGTATAAAATTTACTATGATAGAGAAAACACAAATTGCCTTTTTTTAGTATAAAGATGGATAAGGACATAGTCTCTAGATAATATACTAACAAAAGATACTTGATTTTAAGATGAATAGAATAGATTTTTGATGAAATCAAAATGAAAATTAAGAATGAAATATTGATTGGTGCAGTGTACCGGGTACAGATGCCAGATGATTTCTTTTCTTCACGATGTTTATTGAAATTTTCTAACATTGACAAGTCATTTTTTTTTTCGAAAGTGTTGAGTTCAAGATTCCCAGTTGGCCTTAGATTTCTAGTAAAAGAAAAAAGGATAGATATCATCAAAAATTCAAAAATAAATAGGAGAATTTTTTTTTTTTTAACTTTTTTAACTTAAGAAACTTCTCTTTAAAAACTGAAAATAAATTCTGGAAAATTATGTGACCATCGTCAAACTGTCCAAATTTAAAGCTTTAATTAAGAAATTTTTCTTGTAAATTCAAATTTTATGTAAAATATTTTAAATCCGAGTGAATTCTCATATTTTGCTGTGGAATGTAATAATTTCGTTTTAGACAATAAATTTTCAATGTGAAAAAAAAGGAGGCATTAACTGGTAATATCTGAGGATTAACAAAATTTCAATTCCCATTAATATTGCAATTCAGGGACTTTCATTTTCCTTTTTTTTTTTTTTTTTTTGGTTTTATTTTCAAACTGCAAAAGGCAGACACAATAAATATCATATTAACAGAATTTAAGCTCACACATAATCTCCTCCATTTTCATCATACGCGAAATTATCTTCTTTTTTTTATGTGTAGGTACGTATAACATCATCATATACGCGTAACGTACAGCAAATAGCAATTTTATAAATGGTATCGTGTGATAAAACTGTAAAAAATTCATTTTCCCAAAACAAAAAAATAAAAAGCAAACATTTTTCAAAAAAAGTATGATTGGAAAATTCGTTATATTTTTTTTTTTTATTATTATTACATTTCATCAATGAAAGAAGCTTATAAAACCTCATCCAAACATGAATTTAACAAAAAAAATACACATCAAACGTTACCCAAAAAAAAAGAGAAAAAAAATATGGAAAAAAAAGGGTTTAAAGCTATCAAACAAAATTTTAGAACTGTGCAAACAAAAGGATTAAATGCAATCGTCTGGATAAAATTTTTTTTTTTTTGGTTTTTGTTTTAAAAAAATAAAAATAATAAAAGAACAAACATTGAATAAACTCATATTAAAATTTGTTTTTTCTAGTATGTGGGTGTAAAATAACACTTTTATAAAAGAGAAAAAAAACATAGAATCCTAACCGTGGAAAACATATTGTGCTTATCACACACTGAACTTTTATTATATATTTATAATACAAGAGAATTTAGAAGTAGTATTTTGATTTTGCATTTCGGTTTTCTGTATGTGAAAAAAAAAAATTGTTGTTGTTTTTTATTTATTTTTTTTTGGGTTTGGATTGAAAGTTTCCAAAAAAGATTTGTTTAAAGTATATGAAGAATAAAAACTAAAATGTGTGAAAATATTCGATGAGGAGAAACAAGAGCAGACTGAGTATCTACATAAGTATATAGATAAAAGTTAAACAATTACGTACATATATACTAAATTAAATCCGAGAACAAAAACAAGGAGCAAAAACTCTAGGATTTATAAGTAGATTTTTCTTCAATGTACTTTATCCTTTCAAAATTTTAAAAAGATCAAGATTGAAAGTTTTTACATACTCATACATGAAGATAGATAAATTTTTAGATAAATTTAATTTTAAGTCAAAATGTCATGTTGTTTAAGATTCTTGAAAAACAAAAAACATACATAATTTGAATTTGTACCTGTATCTTTCTTTCACACCCTCTACTATTCTTAAAAACACATTTAAATCTACTAAAAAACGTCAAAAACTTTATAAAACTTCATTATACAAAAGTTTGGAGGATATGTGATGAACTTTCTCTCTGTTCTCGTCATGAACTTTACACCATACTATAACGCATTTTTGATAGGTTTTATAACGTTTTTAAATTTATCTATACAAAAAACAAACTGTTAAAGTATCTTATACATGTCATATGAATAAAAATAAAATTATTTGAAAGACTTCTTGTTTTTATTTAAATTATCTTTCTCATCGATCATTTAAATGACAACTTTAAGCGAACTTAACGTACAACAACTTAAGAACTTGCAAGACTTATAAATAAATTTTGAAAAAGAAAAATAAAAAACAAGATACGATGAATAAAAAAGAAAAGGAAAGAAGGGAATATCTAAAGTTTTAAAAAAAAGATAAAACAAAACTCAAAATATAAAAAAAAATCCACAAAAATTAAATTGTAAAAAGATACAAAATCGTGATTCAAAGTGTTAGAGAGAAGAACCGATGATGATTTTTACTATTCATGATGGTAAATTAAGATGAAGATGAATCTGTTACAAGCCTGACTACAATATGTAAATGTTTTGTTGTTTTTTTTCTTTCCATAAAGTTAGATTATATAAATGTACATCCATACTTTTAATAGTGCCAGAAAACAAACCAGAAAGACGAAAAAAAAATAATTTATTGAATGAATCAAATTTTTAACTTTAAATCTCTGCTGACTATTTGATTAGATCGATGATGATGTATCGATTTTACACGATGTATTTTTTTCTTCGTCTTTGTTATACTTATAATACAAAAAAAAAAAATTTTAAATAAATTCTAAATTAAATGTACATCATAGACAAATCATATGTAATTCGTGTGTCAGTGTTAAAATGATGGATTAAATTTGATCTATTGCACAATTTTATTTAACTTTCATTTGAAACTGTCAATTTTTGAATTATCTAATTTATCAAAAACGTGTATGTTGTTATTTTTGTGCGTAATTTTATGATTATTCGTATAATTGTATAATATTTGGTGTTAGAAACACTTTTGATAAGTCTTTAAGCAATTTCAGCTATACGTAATTACAATTTATTCAATTAAAGTTGCAACTATTCAAATGATGTAACTCAATTATTTGTTTTTTTCTTGGCGATGGATGAGACGAAACAAAGACATATTGTTACGTAAAATAACCAGAAACCTTCAATTGAAATTGGAAACTTTTCCAAGTAATTTTGAAAACTTGGAAATAGCTTAAAAACATTCTTTTAGTCCTAGAAGTGTTCTGCCGCAGAAAAAAATCCGACCACTTTGTTCTTACTAACGTTCAAAATGTACTTGTTCCTCTTGGCATAATTTTAATTCTAGTACTTAAGCTTTTTTGTTCAATAATTTATTTTGTTTCAGTTTTTGTGTGTTCAGTACAAGAAAATCATAGGAAGAAAATAATTTTGAAGTACCTAGAAAATTCGGATATATCGCAGAGAAAATTGTCGAAAATTCTTACATACATGTTACAGATATGCTGACAAAAACACGCAGACCATGGAGAAAAGGTTCAGGGCGAAAAAAATGATTCAACGATAAAACCATTGAGCGGAAAGTTAGTTGTTCCAAATCTAATCAATGTTTAAACATTAAAGCGAAAATTTGTTTGATTATACCTACAAAGTCATAAATAATCTATAAAAAAAAACCTTTTCTATCCTACTTTTTATTAGATTTGAGCAAATGCGTAAATCATTTCGCGCACAGCTTTTTCATACAAAAATTTTCGATCAAACTGCGACAATGCGGGCATGGCTTTGTCATTCTAATTTTTCTGTCTACCAAAATAATCTTTCGGACTTTATCGACAATTTTTACTCAAGTCACCTTATTATGAAGTCTATACGGAACGTTTTATCACTAATACTTATTTGGCCCGTTCTACATTCAGAAAACTAGCCTAGCATTTAGCTATTTTATTCGGATAAATAGAATTCTATACTATTTTTCTTTTTGGATGTCAGTACAGGCAAGATAGGCATACTTTTCTATATTCTTTCACAAATTGTTTGAATAAATCTGTCTCGTGTGTGGGGTGATCAGATCTTAATTAGAATCGAGGAAAATCTTTTAAATTAAATATTACCAAGGCAAAAAACTCATCGGGTACTGCCTCCATAAGCACAATACTGACTTACAAAAAGAAAAATACTATAGTATTCATATCATTTAAGCCTTTAAAATAAGTATTTATACTTAGTCCCAGTACGTCATTGTTTCTGATCAGATTTAAACAGATGTGATAAATTCCAAATTCAAAATCCATCACTTAATAAATCCAGAACATCTAATACTAAATTTCATTGTTGTTTAAATAAAAAAATCATTTACTTTAAAAATAATAATATTCTATCAAATTTTCTTAATGAGATAAGACAAAAAACATAATAAAAATTAAATATTATTATCTTTATATACTTTCATAAAACATACGAAAAGTATACATATATTGGCATATACCACAGGATTAATTTTGTAACACCTGTACTATTCACATAAAAACTTTATTCTACTATGTATTTATACTTCTTCTTCTTCTTATTGTTCTTGTTTTTCTCCAAGAAACGATTTAAGCTTTCATTTACTACAAAAATATATTTTTCATAGTTTTTTTTCTTTTTTAGCAAGTGAAAAAGATATTTTAAATGAAATAAGATTAAAAACAGTTGTGAAATAGTTTGTTTTTTTTTGTTTTTTTTTTTCGGCAAGTAATCACTTGATGCATATTTTATACTTGCAAAAGTACAATTTAGTTTATATCTGTGAAAGAAAAAGATGATTTCTTATGTTTACTCAAAAAACACATGCATAATCTATATATGTATACATGCAAATGTGTAGATACAAATTACTGTTATCATTTTCTTATGTTATACATATACCGAAAAATATATATGTATATGTATTTAAAACATTGTTGATAAAACTTTTCATTTTTAGTTACTTAAATTGATGAAAATTTAATTTTAAGTTTTCAGAAAACAAAATTTTGTTCTTATTTTTCATTTTCTTTATTTATGGTAAATATGATTGTGAGTGTGTGTGTGTGTGTGTGTGTGTGTGTGTGTGTGTGTATGTATACGGGTGCACTTATTCTTATAAAATTTTCTATTCTATGTAAGAAGTACTTACTTTAATTTTTATAAATGCAATACCATTTTCAAATGAGAATTTTAAGAATTCACACACACACACACAAACATACTAACAATTTAAAAGTATCTACTCTCGATCTGACATGAAGTATTTAATAGAGAAAAGATAAAGGATGTTAACAGACAACAACAACAACAAAAACAAATAAATGAAAACAGAACAGAAAATATTGTTTGGTATATGATAAATACATTCATTTACATTTTCAGAAAATTCTATATTATTCTTTAAAGATTCTTAAATATTTTCTTAATATGGTTTCTTGAATTTCTATTTGGCAACAGATTTTTGTTATCCTTTTGTCTTTTTCTTCTTTTTTTCTTAAATGACCATTTCATGCTGAGTTAAAAAATAGTTTTGACTACAAACAAATTGAAAATGAAAATTCTAAAGATTATATGCAAGCAATGATGATTATGATGATGATGGTAACTTTTTTTTTGTATATGAAAAATAGATGATTAAATATTAAAGTGAAAACACTAAAGTGAAATAAAGATTAAAGTATGAAGAAAATAGATAAAATCTATTAATTTTTTTGTTGTTTTTTTAAATGAAAAACAATTTTGGTAAACAAAAAAAAAATAATATTTGTTTGGAATTATGGTGAATTTTCAAGTATAAGAATAGTTTTATAAGTAGAATTTCATTGAGAACATTTTCTGTAGAATTAATTTCTCAATTATGCATTTCAAGATAATTTTTAATTTAAAACTTTTCAGATTTTTAACTAGGTTTTTTAAATTTTATTGAATCCTATCCTATTTTAATTTTTTTCTTTTTAAATTTGAGACTTGAAGAAAATAGCCCAGTGAAAAGCTTTTATTTTAGAAGAGTAAACGGAATCCAAAGGAATACCAAAAAACTCAATGACATTCAAAGCAGTTCAACAAGGATTTGGGTTACTAATTAGACAAAGATAGCACTAGATCAGATCCTATTGAAAATATCCTATTATAAAATTTCAAATAATGACTTTACTAATTTTTTTTTAAATTTTTTTAATTCCATTTGAAAAATACAACATTAATTTAATGAAATCTTTTGAAAATATTAAAACCACAATCAATTCATGCTAAATTTAGGTCATTCCAATCTCATCCGTATCTCATTTTCTAGCTATACATGTAAGCTAATACTGATGCTAAGTAGGATCTACTCTCAATAAAATTAGATCAAACATATAAAAAAAAAGAATAATGAAACTGTATATCCTTGTATATGTGTGTGTATACATAAAATAAACATATGCTTATAGAGATTTAATTAAAACAATTATTACACATATGTGAAAAGCAGCAATGTATGTACATATATATACTTACGACCAGCAAAATGTTTCAAGTTACAATCATTCTAAATATAAAAAAAACACACACATATGTATACCGATATACTTAAGCATTATATGCATTTTATATTTATATATATATACAAAAACAGGATGTGTGAAGATACATATATACTTTTCGTATTTATTCGAAATACAAAATTCATGAAAGCTTGCTTGATAATGGGAAAATAGAAACTATAATTCTATGTGATTCCTTTTTCTGTTCTAATTTTGTTTTTTTTTTTTTTGTTTTTTTGTTTTTTCTTCTTCTTTATAATCCTCTTATCAAGTTTCATTTTGATAAAATTGCAAAAAGGAAATAAAGTATAGAAAAACAACAAACAAACAAAAAAAGAACAAAAATAAAAAGCAATAATAAAATGTAAAATGCATATTGTATTATATGTATGTGTTAGTGTTAGTATATTTGTATGTATATAGATAAATACAAGAATTATTTTCAATTTAAGAGAAAAGGAAATACAAAAATGTTACAAAAGTGAACTGTTAATTACGATTATTGTAAACTAACTTTTACCAGCTAAAAAAAAAACAACAAGTACTTCAACGATTTATACGATGACCTAGTGAACTCAAATTAGAATAAGGATTTAAAGTCCTTGAAAAAAAAAATATAAACGATTAATTGCATTTTAGTTTAAAATGAAAGTTTTCACTACTCTTTGCTATTTACATTATTCTGCCTTTCAAAAACATGAATATATGCATTCAATTTTATACAATAGAAAAAGTATACGTTTCCTTTTAGTCTTTCATTGAAAAAATATCCTCCTTTAAGGATGTTACAAATCATAAAAGTGTTTTTCTCTATTACATTCAAAAGTGCACATCAAACAAAATAAGATAATTTCCTAGTAAAAAAAAGCTTATTTATTTCAAGTACAAAATAATGTTAAAAAAAATAATTAATTTAATATAAATTACACATCAAGGACGATATAAATATTATAGACAAACACATATAAAACCCCAAAAATCTACAAGAAAAATGATAGTAAATAAATTAAAAACTAATAAAGGATAAAACAAACAAATAACAATAAATAAAATCGGAACAAAACAAAAAAAAAACATGTATGAAAATGACACTTAACTAACATAACTAAAATACAAGAAGAAGAATAAGGAGGAAAAAAACGTATCCTTGTTGTTTGGTTAGTGACAAAACTCATTATTCTAATGGTCTCCTTTTTTTCTGTACACTTTTTCTTTATGTTGCTATTTAATCTTTGACCTTTTTATTATACATTTAGTACACTTAATAAGTGAATTGCTTAGATATTTATTCAATATATAAGAGTATAACATGATATTATATCCTTTATCCTTTAAATGAGCTTGTTTTTATATGGTGTTCATCTCGTTACTGTTTTTTTCTCCTATTTTCTCATGTTTTTTTTTTTTATTTTTTGTTATTCTTATTCAACAATTTATTAACGAAAACATATTCGGATTATAAAGACGACCTAAGAAGAAGAAAAACAAAATGTGTGTGAAATTATTATTATTATTATTTTTTTTTTCTGTGGTAATAAACATCAAGAATTTTGGATGATAATATCAAAGATATTTGACCCATATGTGCAATCATATAAGATACATTTAATAAAATGTTACATTCTCCTATAATTTTGTATATCATTTACAAGATATAGAGCCCCTTACATCCTACATACTCGTAAATAAAGAAAATGTGGAAAATGTTGTAGTTTTTCTTTTGTTTGGTTTTTGTTCTTGGTGTAAATTATAAGGAATATCAAAAGAATAAAAAAAAGGATAAATAACTATGGTAGACTGTATTAATGTTAGAAATTAACATATTTTTAATTTTCTTAAAAGGTTATTGAACTGCAATATATTTTCTTTATTTTGTTGTTGTTGTATATTTTCATTTCTTGTACATTACATTGATTAAGTATTTCGGAATAATTATGATAATGGTGAAGAAAATATTACAAGAATTTTAATTGAAAACCAGATAGTAAGTTTTTTTTCAAAAGAAAAAGAAATAAGGTGTGAAATTTTAACATATAGAGTATACCTTGGACACATTTTTGATATAGGCAACGATTTTGAATTTTGAACCTGTAACATAAATCTTTTTTATAAAAAAATGAAAGCCAGTAGAAAAAGAACTCATAATGTATCAAGGATTTATAAAAAGAACTTTTAAAAATATTGTAGTAAAATTAACTAAGGGGCTGGAAAACCCTACTAATTTCTGTACTGGGTGCTAAAACACCTCCTTAATTTATTCGAATTCAGGAGCTCATGTGTTAAAATGACAACTGCTTAAGGAAACAACCTTTTTTAGAGCTCCTACTTTATTATATTTCAGCCTATTTTGAATATTTTTATATTTCAACTCTTTTCACTCCAAGCTTTTGTTTTACAGGACAACCATCAATTCTGCAATATTTTAAAAGAAAAACCTAACAAAATAATGAAATATCAGAACGGTATCTGGTTCAAGAATGGCATCATCAAGGGGGATAAATCTCAAAAGTTTGACTGTGAGAGAGCATTTACTTAACACCGTATTAATTCCTAAAGAAACTTACATATTTGACAGTGGTCTCTTCAAGCCATTTATGATAGGTATCTAATTCATCTTCCCACACAACAATCCTTTTTTCTGTCTTTTAGGCCTAGTTTTACAATCAACACTTAATTGTAATCCTACTTTTAAGTAACAATATCAGTTTCACCGTCCTTCCTTCTCAAGTGTGATTTAAGAGTCACTTAATCTTATATGTAGCTGGTGACTTAAGCTTCCTTTGAAATTAAAACTTGTTGAAAAGCTATTCAACTTAAAATTAAAATTTGAATCATTTTCGACTATCGAAAATATTATATGTTAATACTTAAAAAAAAGCTTAAGGGTTCACTGTTAACGTTTTCAGAAAAAAAAGCTATACTTAAGTGTGAAATCTCACTTTACTTAAGTATTGACTTTAAAACAGGCCTTAAATGAGCTACCTGTGATCATCATTTCGTTGAAGGACATGAGTTCAACTTGCTACACCACAAAACTTCACAAAAATTGCTTTTCCAAGAAAAAAAAACTTGCAAAAACGATTTCGTTCTTTTGAATTCACATGAACCGAACTCAACAAAAATAAATATCAATCAATTTTATTTAAAAAAATCTATAAATGAATTTTATCTTTTTTTTTATTTAAAAACAACATCAAAGACATTTTTTTTAAAATATGTAGTTTTTTTCCTTTAAAACTCATCAGCGATATTATCAAAGTCAAAGGCACACAAGATACAACGTGAGAAAAAAAAATCATATTCACTATAACGAATTTAAATTTATAAATAATATTTATTCAAACATTACTTATCATCCATAAACATACGAGTACACATATGAGCCTGATGAGAATGTAAATATGGTTAACCATATGTAAAATTTATCTTATCTGTTTACAGAGAAAAAAAAATTATCCAATATTATAAAAAATATCCCGACTATCAAATAAAACGTAAACGAACTTGTGTGAGTGTTTTTTTTACTTTCTTTTTTCGTTAAAATTTTCAACTTTTTTATTCAATCAGAAATTTAAAAAAGAATCATTTTTATTTTTACAAAACAAAAAAATCCTTTTTCTTTAGGCAATTTTAATATTTGAAAATGTGTATAAAAGCAAAATACAGAAATATTAATCGAACTGAGTTTATAAAACAAATACTTACACAAAAACAAAACAAAAAAAAAGGATTTAACCAGGATTTTTTTCTTCTTATAGAGCCGAAAAAGGTAATTTTTTTTTGGTGAGAGAAAAAAAATTTTTTTAAGCACGGAAAAAGTTTTTACATTATATTAAAAGTGTGTTTATATGTCTTTTAACTGTTTTTTTTTTTTCTAAATAAAATAGAAATTCTAGAAAAAGGATTTTAAATAAACATACACGTATACACATATCGAATTTTACTTTTTATCTGTGAGAAAATAAAATTTTTAACAGATTTACGGAATTTACAAAAAAACAAAATAAAATATATACAATATATACATGAATTTCAGATTTATCTTAAAAGCTACTTATGAAAATGCTTTAAGTACCTATATACATGTGTGTGTGTATTTTTTATTATTTTACAACATGGTAACTGCATTTAAATTAAGACGCTAGAATTATTTTCAAAAATTCTCACACATTAAATAAACATTAAAAGGAATCTATAGAATTTTTTCTTAATGCTTTTAAATGTGATTGAATTTTGTATTTTGTGATATAAAAAGGATAATTCATAGGAAAATTGTTCTAGAATCTTCAATTTACGAATAAATTTTCTCATAAACAAACTTTATTTTTTATGTCTTTCCAAATTAAATGATTTTTCATGACTGTTTGATTATAGATCCTTCGAGTCGAAGGAAAATTTATGAAAATTGAATGTCACCATTAAACTTTGGTTGATCTTCAGTAAAAATAGGACTGAGTCAATAAATCTCTTCCTTAAAAATAATATTGAATTTTTTAATCAAATTTTATCTCCAGAAGAAAGATCTTATTTGCTATTAATAAAATATACTTCAATAGTTTCAAAAATTTTCTGATAATAATTTCTAAATTCCAAGAACGTTTCTATATAGATAGATAGATTATTAGGCTAGCTAGATAGTATCATTACACTACGACCGATCGAGATCTTTCATATAGTCCGTGCTTCTCATAGATTTAGGCTGTTGATAAATCTCTGATATTCTATTAGAAGGTACACACCAGATTTCCTCTGGTTTGAGAAAAGGCTGATGCATGTAGCACATTCTCTTAGAGGACAATGCACATTCACAAAGAATAAGAACATTTCTAAAAAAAAAGGTTAGTTTAAAATCGATAGCTTGAACGATAAATCTGAAATAAAAATTGGTTAGTTTAACAGCTTGTAGATTTTTTGAATAAAAAAGATATGAAATTAAAATAAAGTGATTTAAGCTCGATTGGAGGCCACTTCAAGTGACCAATTCGCATCGTTTGAGTTATTTTTAGCCTGAATCCTAACAATAATTTTAATAAATATTTTTCCTAAGTGGCTTTGCCATACACTTTTTTGTTTTTAAAAATAACTTATTCGTCTATAATCTTTAAATTTAAAGCTTTTATCCACCTTAAGGATGTTATGTTTTAAATAATAATCGTGTGGTCACTGATTGAGAATCATTACAATACCGGAAAAAGGCTAGCATACTTGATCAGTTCCTATTTTACAATTAATTATGTTTTTTTTACTTTTAATTAAGAAATTTCTTTTTGTTTCTTTCTCATTTTTGAAAAAAAAATCCCCCCTACTAAAACTCTAACGTCATAGAAAAATTTTATATTTTACAAAACCTACATTGTCCTAGCACATCATAATCTTCTGAAATGAAAGAAAATATAATTAAAGAAAATCATCATTTTATTAAAAATTCAAAAAAGTTCTTGAACATTATAATTGCGCTTTACAGATTTTTTTTTATTCATAAATCAAGCCATCAAATTTTGTATCTATTCGTTTTTTTTTTTTTTTTGTTAATTTAATAGATTGAAGAGTACTTGAAAAACTTTTCATTTTTTCCAATTAAAAAATTCAAAGAATCTTCATTTTTTTTTTTTTTTTTTTTTGAGATTAAAAAATCGCAACAAAAAAAATGTTAAGTAAAGAAATTTTTTTTCTCCACAAATTATTTCATCCTTTTTTTTTCAATATTAAACTTTTTTTTTTCAGATTCAAATGTACATTTTATCGTTATCTTCTTTTATTTACTGAAAAAGAACTTCTTAAGTACTTTAGATAAAACGTTAATGAACTTTTGTAAGAGTTGCATTTTAATTTTAGTTTTCTAAGGTAAATGAAAGAAGGAGAAAAAAATACACTCCTTAACAAAAAAAAAAAGTATTTTAATTCAAAAATTCAAATTTACTAAGATTTGATTTTTTTTTCGACGTTATTCATGAAGTAAATTTAAATATAGCTTACTATACATATGACAAAAGATATAGAAAAAAATGCTTATTTTTTCTATCTTTTGTTGTAAAGAAAAAAAAAACTAAGAATAATAACGGAGATTTTCTTTACTTTTTCGTTATTAACAAGAAGAAGTAAATAAACTATTCCATTTAAATTGAATCTCAAAAGAAATCCTTGAAAATTCAATGATCTCAAATAAAGTATCTTAGTATTTATGCGCGTTTTATTTCAATTTACAAAAATAAAAATAAAAGTCCTTCAATGATTTTTTTTATTTCGCAAATGAATCCTTTTTTATGAATAATTCAAATAAAAATTGAAATGATACTTGTTTGTGGTTTTCTTAATTTCAGTTTTTAACCAAAAAAAAAAAAAAAAAAAAAGAAAATAATTAGATTCCTTATGTAATTCAAAAATAAAGTATCTATTTACAAGTCAGTCATTGAACCTATCGAAAATTGCTTATTTTATTTTCTTTTACTTAAAAAACTCAACAGATTAAAAGAGGAAAAAAAATACAATAATTCATTGTTTACAGATTTTTTTTTCTTCTTTTTTTAAATATAAAAAGGCTATCCTTGAACAACAAACAATAGAATATACCACTTTATTTTTCTTTCCACATATTTTCTGAATTCAATTTTTGTATCAGAATACATATAAATTTATAGCTCGCAATAAACGAAGTGTTCTTCTGCAGATAAATATCATGAAATATTCAATTTAGATATCGAGTGCTTGTAAATTGATATTTTGCCATAAAATATAAAAATTTGTATGTAGATTTTTTTTTAAAGGTTTTCAAACAATATTTTGTCCCTTATCTCACCCATATTTTTAAAAAATTTTAAAATGTACTTAATTTTTTTAAAATAATATTTTTAAACCTTTTTCTTTTATTTTAAAGAAAATATTGCACTTTATTTTCATCATTTTATCAGTAAAAACTAATTTTTTAGAGCATATACGAATTTTACAATAATTTTCTACGAATCGTAATCATTATTACGGTTTCAATGCTACAATCTTACAATATTATGCAATATATCTCATTTTAATAAATAAATAAATGATCCTTTCAGAATTTTGCAAATCAACTTTCATTAATTTTCATTACACGAAATTAGTCTAATTCACACCTCCTTTACAACAAAATAAACGGAAATATTTCCTTTTAGCGAACGTGAGCTATTGAAATGCGACTTTATTCTAACGAAACCTTGAATCGTTCTCTTCAAAGTTACTTAAAACAGGCTATTTTGTCCTTTTCATGACAAATGAGGTATCATTATAAAGAGGACAAAATAACCTTTTATATGATATCGAAAAACATATACCTACTCGTATGTCCTTTTCCAAGTTTTTGAGTCAAGAAGTTGAAAAATCGATTTTAAAAAAACAAGAACGTTCTATATCTCAAGATACATAAATCCGATATAAATTAAATAAAGTGTGTTAGAAATAAGAAGAACTTCTCTTTAAAATCCATTAAAAGTGTTTTCCTGGAATATCCTGGAACAGAGAAATAACGGTTTTTATAAAAATTGTTAATTTTAAACGGTAATTTTCAGCTATAAAATGGAGCTATTAAAAAGGACACTGCAAGATTTTTAAAAACATAAACTATCACTATTTCTACGTGATGCGCAAAAATCTATCAAAGTGGGAAACGTTTCTAGATTGATAATAATTAACAACATAGCTATATCCCGTTTTTCGCAATTCTTAGCAAATGCATTTTCTTCCAAAATTTAAGCTTCAGAAAAAGATATATAAAATATATCGAACGTCTGAAATACCATTCCTTCACGTTATCCCTTTAACAAACGTTTGAAAACTAACATTTCTTTAATTTATGACTTTAAATGCATCCAAAAAGTAACCTGAGCTATAAATCTTAAAATTAAATTTAAAAACAAAACCAAACTTCAAACTTAGTTTTTATTTCTTAAAAAAACAAACGAAAGAAAAAAGATCTCATAATCTATCAGTGCAAACTTGTTTGCCTCTGTCAAAGTATTTACAAATTTTTTTTTCAACACTTCAAAAGAAACACAAAAAAGAATTATGTTACTTGTTCAACTTTAAGACGTTAAAATATTCATTTTCATCCAAGCAACAATCTTTAAGATGAAGAACCAAAAAAAAAAAAAATAAAATAAAATAAACTAAAAATTACAAAAAATTGAGTAATTCTTTATTGCCATCCCAATGAATTCTAAAATTTTTTTATATTTTGTTGTTGACACATTTATCATTTCTATATTTTATATTATTTCCTTAGCAAAAATTACATTATTTTGACCCTAACTTTAACAAAAAAAATCTAAAGAAAAAAAAATTAAAAGAAAAAAAAATATCTGAAGAAAAAAAATATCTAAAGAAAAAAAAATCTAAAGAAGAAAAAACTACAAATTATAACAAACAGATGCTGTTCCCATATTAATAATCAGTCAACCAAGCGTAATATAAAATTATTTAACACTAATCCGCCTCATTTCAAGTAATTAATTAATTATGACATTATTATATGGGGTCAATGTTTGCATATGATGAATGAATTTTAAATGTATATAATATACTCGCGTGTTTATCTATAGATATGCATATACATAGATACCCTTAAAAATTGATATTTTCTCATGAATATAAATCATTTTTAAATGTGGAATACTTGCTGTGAATTACCAACAATAAAATAAATGTTTAAAAAATAAAAATAAACGAATAAGTTGAATGAAAGATCATTAAAATCGGGGTTTAAACGTTTAGTTTTCATAGTAAAATTTCGACACAACAACAAAAAAAAAAGAACTTTTTATAATTTAAAGTATCTTTACTATTTTACTACAAGATATTTCATTGAAAGTACTCGTAGTATATTTGAGAAATCGACTTAGTAAAAGTTTAAATATCAAGAGTGTCTTTGTCTTATTTAGCTATTTATTTTTTTATTGTTTTGTTTTTAAAAGTTAAGTTCAAAAGCTTATTTTTCGGTCAAAAGAAAAATGAAAATTTTTTGATATTTTTAATAAGCACAAAAAAAAAGAAAGAAACAAAAAAAAGAAAAAAAAGGATTTTTTTATTTTTTTAAATTTTAAAAAAACTATTCCTTTGAAATTTTCATGAAGTAAAGCGTGAAAAGTTCTTATTTTGTTTTTCTTGTCTTTTTTTCAAAAACTAAATACAACAACACTCAAAACTTTTGTAATTAAAACATAAACTTAGAGAGAAAAAAAATTAAATTAAATAAAAAGAAAAAAACTGGACAAAAAAATTCCATTAAAGTAATTTGAACACTAGCAAAAAAAGAACTTTTGTTTTTCTTCCATAAAATGTTTATTCTTTATTTTGATGATGTTGAATAAAAATATTTTGTAATTATATTATTTTGTTACAAAAACAAAAAGGTAAAAAAAAATTAAAAAAAACAAAACAAACAATACTCAAAGAAGAAAAAAAAACAAAATTAAATATAAAAAAAACGAGAAAAAAACAAAAATAAAATTTGACTTATGTTGATGATGATTGTTTTTGAGTACATACTTAAATTTTAGTTAAATGAGAGAAAAAAAAGTAGTTGAAAATAAACTTTAAAAATAAATGTTCTCTTGAAATTTTTTAAATAAAAAACTATAAAAGTACTTACTTAATTTTTGAGAGCACAATAAACTATTTTGGCAATTTTTTAACGTTGTTTAAACAAAAAATGCATCCACCCCCGCAATGCTTTTAGAATTTTGAACTTATAATCCTTTTTTTTTTATTCTAAAGCCTGTTAAAACTTTGCCACTGCAGTACTTTGTCTCTTAATTCTCTCGGTCTTGAGCTTAAAATTCATTTATTCGTTTGCTTTGTATTGACTCTGCTCACCATGTAATTAATTTAATGAATTTAATGGAAAAATTGTGTCCTTATTGTGGGTTTAAAGTGGAAGAATAGCTGTGTTTCGAAACGTCAAAAAATGGGTATCGATACAGTAGCAATACAGTACTAATATATGTAAATGTGATACATAGCAGTAATACAACATTTTAATTGTGTATCCGAAAAAATGCGCTAGTTGCTTAAATGATACGTTAAATATACATTTTCGATACATATTGAAACTTGTGACAATGTAAACGTTTTATCTTAGACGTTTTAAAACTTGTGACATTGTATTAATACGGTGTTAATACGTTTCGAAACACAGCCAATTTTAGAACCAACTTAAAGTATAAAAATTATTCATTATGTAAATTTTTTTCACGAGCTGCATGATTGAAAAAAAAAAATATTTCCCTTGGTGATATTTTTAATTATTCTACAGAAAACATTTTAAAAAAAATACAATTTCAATTTGAATTTGACTTTAAAATCATCTTTCTAATTAAAATATGGAATATCGAATATTATGAAAAGCCAAAAACGTTATCATAAATATTTATTTAGGTCAAACGACACCAATAATTCTTCTGACGTAATTTCCTTCCTTCATTATTTTTGTTTTTCTTGAATCATAAAAAAATTCATATTTTTCTATAGAATAGAATATTAATTACATAGAGGGTCATGAAACCAATAACGAGCTCTTCTGCTTCTACTTTTTGCTTACGAATATTATTTAAAAAAAAAAAAACATGTTCAAGTCAAGTATCCTTTAAATTTACATTTTTTATTATTTATTTTATATTTAGGATGCTTCAAGTCCTTTAAGACCCTATTCAGTTTGGAAATTTCTCAATTTAATTTTTTCGACGAGACAGATTAGACCCTCTGTGTACGAATTTTAAACATTCACTGAACTGAAATTTTCAATTTTTTCAAAGCAAGACAATTTTTTTATTGAAGCCAAGCATTCAAGTAAATATTTGAGCTGATTTGATGGCATGGAACTGATTCGAAATTAGTCCCTAATCCTAATTTTTTACATTCTTAGTAAATTTCAATAAAACTTGAGGAAAAAGGCTCTTGACAAGAAAAATAAACAAATTCTTACGATATTAGACAAGTTGTTAGAATTTTTCAAATAAAAATGTGCAAAAATTAAAGAAAAAATGGAAAAGACCCTCAGTCAAATTTTTATTTTCGAAATTTTTCAACTCGAATAACACTCAAGACGTTGTTCGAAAAAGCTCAACATTGGTATCATAACCCTAATTTTAAACTACATATATGTAGATAAAAAAATACATAAATATCTTCATTACAGCAAATATAATAATATTTTATTTAATTAACGATTGTTTTCATACTGTTTTCCATCTGTCGAATGAACAAACCATGTGTGTAGTAAAATTCATTACACTTTTAAAATTTTTCATTTCTCTTTTGGTTTGTTTTTTTTTTTGTCGTAATTTTTTTTTTCTTGCAACTCATTAAGAATTTTAAAAATGTAACTGCAAGTTATGAATAATATTTTTTTTATTTTTTGTTTACATAATTCATAAACATTCTACTAAACTACCCCCCTCCTCTTCCCCTTAACAGTTTTTTTTAAATTCTTACATTTAAAATCTAATTTGAATAAAAACCGAATAAACAAAAATATGAATAAAATATGTTCTTTTTTAATATCTTTTAATTTAAAATATCTTACAGTTTGTATCTATAGTTTTTTTTTTTATTTCAAATTCTTTAAAATTATTTATTCAAGTGATATTTTGAACACATAAAAAAAAAAAACAATAACATAAAATAAGAACAACTCACATTTTATAAATTTTATGATAAGCAAATTACCACTTTGATCACACATAATGTTCAATCCATTTTGTATCTTGAAATACAAAGCCAGATACACACATGCATACATAAATGTATCTACATATTATTAACTTAACGAATGGTTCATAAAAAAAATAGAATAATAATGAATAAAGTTTATATAGCGATCATAATAATATTGTAATTATGACATGGTAATGATGTCTGATAACTTATTTATTTTTTTTTTTATAGAAAAGATATTTTTAAAATTTTTGAAATAAAACTAATGACTTCATTAGAATTTCATGTATCTATAGTTTTTTTTTTCTTTATTTATTTTTAGTTTTAAAGCATCTATGTTCGATGTTAATTCCCCATTCACTTGTTATTATCTGAATTTTTGAAAATTTTATGAATTTTAATAATATTTAAAATTTTCACTTTAGAAGAAAATAATCTAAAAGCAATAAAACTGAATAAGTTTTAGCTCATCGTTATAGTACGTCGTTAAGATATTGGGAATTTAAAGAAGAAGAAAAAACAATAAGAGCAAGGTGAAACTAAAAAGTATCAGATATAGATATTGGGAATAAAGATAGAAAACTTTTGAAACGGTTTTTATTACACCACATTGGAAATTGAATGCATTCTTGTAATTTTTATTCATTAATTATTTTTGTTTGGTTTATTTTTTTCAGAAATACTTTTTAGATACAAAAAAAAATTAAATTTTAAAAATAATTTTGAGCTTAACTGTGGAATTGATAATAATTCCACACCATATTTTTGTTGAGATATTCTTAATAGATACATTATTTGAATAAATTAGCAAGAACTTTGGTAATATAGAAAAATGAATCAACAATCACCACCCTTAGTCCCTTACTGTACCCGCATAAATTTTAGTTACTCTATCGGAACTCTATCGTTATAAATTTCCCCTTCCAGTACCGAAACATGCTAAACTCTAGCGGAACATTTTCAGTACTCGTTTAGTTTTGTTTTTAAGTATCGGATAGGTATCGGATTTCATTATCTATACAGTACCGAGCTCCAGATATTAAAAAAAAAAATAAAAGTGGATTTTAAATATTTTTAATAATAATTTTATATAATTATTTGGAATGTTTTTTAGTTCGAAGACATATTGCTCTGCTGAAAAAACAGTGAAAAACACAAGAATTTTTTATTATTTTACCAAATCAAATTACCTGACCAAGGTTCGAACTCACGACCTGAAGATTTTCACATACAGTATCTTTTCCCTAGCCGCTTCAGCCACATCACCGTGTACTCAAACAAGATTTAATTTTAAATATAAGCTACACAGTATCGAAAATCGAAATTCAATCGATATTCTATGGTTACTGCGAATGATGAGTTTCGATTATAGGTACTTATATACTTATATATAAATAATTCGATATTTAGCATACAAAACTCTATAGTGCTTTAATCCAGCATTCACCCAATATATAAAGAGTATCAAAAAACGTAATTGTTTTTACAAAAGTAATATCGCAAACCGGTGTTTATCGTATATACTTTTAATATCGGAATAAATATTGGTTCTAAAAAAGTGATATGGTTTTGTAAAATTATATTCAATATTCTATCGACACAATTAAAACTAAGTCAGTCACAATTAAACGGTATTGTATAGGTACTGTATCGATACTGCGTGTTAAATCACGTTTTCCAGTACTCTATCGGAATTGTAGGTCAACAATGCGTCTATAGTTAGATTTCAATATTGCGGGGGTATTTTTTTTTACAGTAAACTGTAATACCGATACTGCATCAACATCTGATCAGTATAGAAAAAAGTTATTCATCCTCTAAAGTCGAGACACAGTAATCGTTATTATACCTAAAGTCTATCGACATTGAAAAGAAAGATGGTGGCATGACTGAAGTAAACTTTAATACCGGTACTGCATCAACATCTGATCAGTATAGAAAAAAGTT
Organism: Bombylius major; assembly: GCA_932526495.1. Classification (NCBI taxonomy): domain Eukaryota; kingdom Metazoa; phylum Arthropoda; class Insecta; order Diptera; family Bombyliidae; genus Bombylius; species Bombylius major. The sequence goes on from OW052043.1 coordinate 52,855,130, forward strand.
ATTCATTCTCTAAAGTCGAGACACAGTAATCGTTATTATACCTAAAGTCTATCGACATTGAAAAGAAAGATGGTGGCATGTGGGTTCGTATAGAGTTACGATTCTCGATACTGGTCAATCAGTTCCGGTAAAATTTTATGCGGGTACCTACATAGTAAATTAAATTTTCATTTTAATGCAAAAGATTAACATTTAAATAAGTCCTCTTTTGATAAAATTAACCGATTTTTTCTTTTTTCACACAAGCTTTTGTAGTTTCATCGAAACCCATCTCAAATTTTCCATCTTCAATTTCAATTCACAGAAAGCAAAAACTACACTTACGTCTTTTGAGCCCTAAAAAACATTCTGGCGTATAAAAAAATACTAAAAATGGCCTTTTAATTACATTTTAATGCTGGATTTTCGCTGAAAGTTAAATCAAGTCAAGTTTCTTTATTTGCCGTGAATTTGATAAGCTTCACATTGAATGATACTGGAAAAAAAACACTAAAATCATGAGAAAAAGATTAGAATTATATTCTTTTTTTAATTACAAAAAAAAAAAAGTAAATATTTTCAAATTCTTTTTGCTTCATAAGAATTCCATTATACCGTGCGTTCGAAACGTAAAGTAATTATTAAAGAAAAATAATTAAAGATACTGACAGAAACAATTCGAAATAGAAGCCTCTTTAGCTCAGTGGTAGAGCACTGGTCTTGTAAACCAGGGGTCGTGAGTTCAATCCTCACAGGAGGCAATTAATTAGAAGTTTTTTTTAAAAGTTCATATCTAATTGTAATTTTAATAAAAAAACTTTTCTTGTTACTAACACATTTTATAAAATATCTTTTTTTTTTAAATAAACTTGAAGTACAAAAAAAGAAGACTACGCATGAGAGTGAGAAGAAACATAGATTCAAGTTAATATTAGTCATTTTGACTTGATTTGTAAAAGAATGTACTTTTTTAGGCATTTTAGTCATTGTGAGTCCCATTTTCTTCATTTTATGCACCTAACTTGAATAAAGAATATTTTTATAGAGATTCTTGTGAAATTTAGTGGTCTATTTTCCACAGTGAAAAAAAAAGTTTCACTTTTTACACATTTACACAAAGAATTGTTCGAATTTTTTATTAAGCAGATAAAAAGAAAGTTATTTCTAACAAACTGAAGATTGACATTCAATTCAAAGCTTTTTAAGGTCCTTAAATATCTTGGATTGAAATTTAAAGTATAGACTTTAAAATTTAAATAAACATTTTAAAAAAAAGGGAGAAAAGGACACACGTACACTCTTTAATTTTTTTTTAATGCAATTTTACCAATTTTCAATTTCAGTTGTGGTTTTTCCTGTGGTTTTTCAATTACATTTATTCCATCTAAATAAAAAAAAAAACAAGACTTATTTTTATCTAAATAACATTTTAATTACACATACAAACACACACATATAGGGTAAAGATACAATCCTCTTTTACATTTATCTTTCATGAAATTCTGATGTTAATATCATTGATAATATTATATCTTACATAAAACTGAAAAATAACAAGGGTTTTAATTTCAAAAAGGAAAATTTTATTGTCTCTATATTATACTTTACACACATACATACACACCCACATACACTTACCAAACACGTAATATATAGATCATCTATATGTATGATACATACATATGTTTATTCATATAAATAACAAAATTTTCAAGTCAATTTTCAAAAAATATATATATCTACATGCTTTTACATATGTAAAATACAATCTTATCTGATATGAAAATATTATATATACAAGATATATTATTGTACGAAAGCTTAAAAATTCCTTTCATGTCTGATATGTGGTGACCAATGAGATTAAATATGAAGATAGAAAGAGAGTGAATATATGATAAGTAAATTTTAGAAAATTGATGACTTCAAAAGAAGCTTTGGTATGTTGAAAGATACTTTAAAAGTGATATACAATCTCATATAATGATGATAATAATCATATCAGATACAGATACCTATATACAAAAACACACATATTAAGTATACAAGGATGAAAAATTTAAGTTAATATTTTTAAGGTATATTATAAACTCTTGTATATCGTTTTACTGGAAATTATAATGAAAAAAGATATGGTAAGTGTGTTTGGTATCTCATCCTTTAAAATAAAAATATATACAATTTTGAAAAATATATGTATCGTAGATATACAAATTAGTTGAGTGTTATTTTTTGTTGACAGATGGTCATGTTGCGGTTAATAAAATCTTCTGGTTTTTTTTTTTTTTTTCACTTATTTAATTCGTTTAATTATTTTTGTTTGCTTTTGATGTTTTTTTTGGGGTTTTTGTGAAAAACTAAGTAAATTAATGAAAATAAATGTAATGGGATTTTAAAGATTTAAGGCTTTTGTGAGAAATTTTACACACAAGGTAGTGCAATTTACCATTCACTGCAGAACAATGTGGTTTGAAGCTGAATCATTTTTTGTAACTCCAATTTACGACTTCAAGCCTCCACTTTAACACTTAGTATAGTATTTATCGACGGCTTTGTGGAATTTGAAGTACGAAAATGAAAACTACCTGAAATAATTTAGAAGACGTTTGCTATTCAACTCACTAAAAGTCACCTTTTGACTGCAAAGGTTAACAATTTTTGTCCTATTTGCCTAAGACAAAATAAAATTCGTCTATTAGTAAGGCTCAATATCAAATTATATCAAAAGATATTCTCAAGTTATATTAAAGACTAAAAAAGATAAAAATTATGAGCATCTGAAACTTTAAAATTGTACTTTCATCAGTAACCTACAAATAAGCGCCAACATGTGATCTGCATTTTTATTTAAATTTCTGGCCTTTTAAGATTAACTAAAACTCTAGATAATTCAGAATTTCATTTCCAAAAAAGAAAAGAGAAAAACAAAAAAACAAAAAAACAATTAAATAATTTTAAACGACAAAACACTTCAACAATTCAAAAAATTCAAAAATCAAATTTTAATCTTCGGAGACTACCAAAAAAAAAAAAAAAAAAAACACAAATTCAATAAAAAAAAATATCTTTCACAGAGTCTACTTTGCACTTTCGAAATTTTTCATAATCCAAAAAAAAGAAAAGAAAAAAAGACTCATCCAATATTTAAAATATGAAATACATGATCATCACTTATCAAAACCTTTAAAACATTTCACATTTATGATTCATTAAATTTCAAAATTACAAAAAAAAACAAAAAAAAAAGATTCATAAAAATTTGAAATAAAAAAACAACACGAAGAAATTTTTTTTTCTTTACTGGAATGACCGGTAGTAAACGATGTATAATGATCTGATCAGACATTTAAACCAAAAAAGATCCAAAAACGTAAGACGGAAACGCAAGTGGAGTATACTAAAACAATCTATAAACATAAATTTCACCCAAATTCATGGATCCCATAAAGAAAATATATACATACATCCATATTATTATGAAGGAGGTAAATTAATTTTAATGATGAAGATATCGACTATCACAAATCTTCATAATTAATGATATACATACATTTTTATGATCGACATCTTTAAACATTTTTTAAGAAAAGAGAAATTAAAAAAAAAACATCCACAAATTAATTTTTAACGTCTGAAAAATATAACGCATATAAAATAATTTTGTTTTATTTTATAAAATTTTAAAATCATATCATCCATTCATGTGTGTGTGTGTGTGTGTGGTTTTTCTCTCAACAAACAAAAATTCTTCTAGATCCAGCAAATAACATGCATCCAAAAGTCACGTATGAAAAATATGTAACAGAGAAAATTTCATATCTTCTCTATAAATTTCCTTTTCTTCCTTTTTTCTTTGTTTTTATTTAAATTTTTTTATTTTACAGAAGAAAAAAAAATCAATGTTAAATTTCTCAGTATTCAAAAAACAAAAATAATAAAAAAAAAAATAACTTTGGTTGTTTCTTCAACCAAAAATACGCAATCAACATAAATTTTGATAAAGAAAAAAAAAGTAGCTATCATATATACGTATAAGAAGTTAAATTACATGCATAATTAGTTTTATGGTTCAGTTAATAAACCCTCCTTCGGTTTTTTTTTGTTTTCTTGGTTTAAAACAAAAAAAAAAAAAATTCGAATGTCCGAAATATTTTTTTGGGATAAATTTAACAAATTTACAACCATTACGTGAAAATAACATATATGTAGTATCTTTCATATAATGATGTTATATATTTTATAACATTCAAAATACATATTACATGATTTTATTTGTGCTAAATATATACATTTTTTGTTAAATTATGAAAAATGAACAAACATTATATTGTTAAATTATTGTAATAACTTTTAGTTTTTTTTTTTCAAAATTCATTGCAGTATAATGGAAGTTTATTGGAGTGTATTTAAAATTTTTCAAAAACCATGTTAAGTCAAAGAGAGAAAAAAAGAAACAAATTTCGAAGAAGTTTTTAAACATTTTTCAAAAAAAATAAAACAGAATAAGGACAAATGTGTAAAACTAAATTTTAGATTGAAAAACAGGTCCCCCTTGAGGTGTAATTGGTTCCCTGTAGGTCGAAACCGTGATGTAAATGCATAATTCGTCCTAGAGTCGAGCATATGGACCAGAATGTACCTAACTAAATGGGTCACAATAATGAGGGATAATAAAATTCCACCTCTAAGCTGGTTCACTAATCTAATCTAATCTAATCCAAATTGAAACCGCGTCCAAGTCGAGACTTACATTTCGTACAAAACTAAAGACTACGTAACGTGTGACTTGAGAGAATGTCGCAAAATTTGATTGAAATTTATTCGGTGACAGATTAAACAGCTCCATTCTCACGTAGTAGAATTTAGTCCTTAGTGGAATTAAAAATATTCAATAAATCAGATTTTCATACTGGCAAGAGATTTTATACACCTAAAAAGAAATGTATGATTTTTGAAATGAATTAAGTTTTAGGCAATTTTTTTTTTTTTTTTTTATAAAGTTTCTGAAATCGCATTTAAATAAACAAATAGATAACCAATTACTTCTTAAATAAAAACTCTTAAAAAAACCTCTCACTTCGTGATGAAACCTATATGTTTGCTTTTATAAAAATTATTATCTTCTCAAAATAAATAAAATAACAGATAACTTTTTAATATAAAACTTTCTACTTTCCCACAATCCCCACATGAAAAAAAATATATATAATTTTCACACTGTCAAAACTCACTAAATAAAATTCACTCAAAAAATTAAAGCTACAAAATTCTTAACATCTATCTACTACTTTCCCTAAAAACAAAAAAAAAACCCTCTCTCAAATCAACACACTTAAATCTTTTGTACTTAAGATGATCGATAATTCTGTGATAAAACACCCATGCTTTCTAAAAAGTTCTTTTTTTTTCTATCTTCCATGTCGATTTTTTCTTCTGTTTTTGATTAATTAAAGAATTTCTATTTCTTTTCTAGAATATTTCTTTGTTTTTTCGGAAACTCTCAATACTATAAGACAGTGTATCCGATCAGCCAATCATCAGCTTTCAATTTCTCAACACAATACTCTAACAATTTTTAATCCTTCGTACATTATCTCTATCTATCGCATCCTTAATCGAATTTAGTAGAGAAAAAAAAAGTGTGTGCATGGTTGGTTGTAAAGCAAGGAAAAAGTTTTATCATTGAGAGAAAAAAAACAATTAGAAAAAGTTTTGAAATACTCGTACAAAGCAAAAAATAATAATAATAATAATACATAATAGTAAAAGGGCTGTAAAACACTTTATTTTCTACACATGCAGACAAATAAAGAAAAACTTCTTTAACTTTATTTAGTCCATTCCATATAATGTATGATACCACTTACATATAATATGTATGTTATTTTCATTATGCATTCTGTACGAGTATTTAGTATTTGAGTGCTTTAGTGTATCTAAAGTTTATAATGAAATTTTTTAACTTTTTATTTGTTTTTGTTTTTTTTGTATTTTTGCCTTTGTAGCATTAAAACAATAAATTTTTTCTTAACATAAGAGATATGCTTATATTATTATTTCGAAACCAATGAAAACCAATACATTAAGACCTTAGACACACTACAGTCTTTTTTTGGAATAGTTTGAAGTATCAATCCACAGTAGTTAAAATTTAATCGTCATAAATATACTTTCACCAACTCATCGATGAATTTTCTCACAGAAAAGTGGGAATTTCGAAATTGAACTAAATATATCTGACATCTCACAAGAAAGAAGTTATAGTTGTTTTCTTCGAATTTCAAATTTGAACTGAACATCTGACATATTGTGTCAAAAAAATGGCAAGAATTTAAACTTTAAATGCATTCACTTTGAATACCGTGGCGATATTCGAAATTAGCACCGAAAGTACCGTTTTGATACACTTTGAATGCAACTCATAAAAAGGAGATTTTCAAAATTGTTTTTTATTTTTGCTTTCGACAGGATATTAATTCATTATTTGAATAAATAAATGATCAATCACGAGCAGTAGTGTATCGAAGGCATAGCTAATACAAGAACTTTAATCCTTTTTAAATTCTAAAAAAAAAAAAATTCAATTTATGAAAACTAGAAGCTTGAAAAACTTAAAAAATCATATTCCATACATCTTAAATATTTTTTGACATACATAAAAGGCAATTTACTTACTTACACTACCCATAACAAATATCTCATTGAAATCTGTTCTTTATGTGTACAGCAAAAAAAAACTATGATTTTTATCGTACGTAGGTATGTATATACTTATACATATATCCAATTACTTCCGGAATCATAATTATGTCATCACCAGAATTATTTTATTTTTCAACTTCAAACATCTTTTATTTCATATAAAAAAGAAGGAAGAATAAAGAAAAAAAGGAACTTTAAGATATTTCCGATTTCACTTAAAGATTATGAAGTGTATCTTTTGAAATACCCACAACATATAATCTTATACGTTTTATGACAGAAAATTTTCTTCTTATTGAATTTATCTATAAATAGTACATACGTACATTGTTTACAATTCAATTACATACATATACATAATACTTAAACTCATTCATATAAATGTACATTATGTTGTACATTTATGTTTATCATCGGAAATACTCGTACTCGTACATCTTGTAAAATAATATATAAGTTCACAATTAAATTTTAAATCATTTATGACTTGAAGAAATATACACAATTCTTAGAATTCTATGAAGAAAATATACAGATAGATACGATTACATACGATTATATGTATATGGAAAGAAGATGATCCTTCAAATAACTGTCATTTACAATAAAAATCAATAGTAAAATCTGTATGTAATAAGGGTCATAAAAATGCTGACATGAAATAAACAAAAAAAAAAAATTTTATGTAGCTAGTTTTACAAGTTGTAACTTAAATTGGCTGTCAAAAAGTTTTTTTTTTCTTTTTTCTTTCATGATTATCACAAGAAAAACACATGTACACGCCCATTAAACATTAAATTAAATTCATCTATCTAAAATTTGAGGGGAAAAATATGTCCTATTGCCAAATATAAAACAAACAAAAATCGGCATTTTATCATCACGAGAAAAAAAAATAATTTGATAGTAAAGATGGTGAATCTGCGAAAACACGTCAGTCATCAGATGATCGTCAATTGATGAAATTCATCAGCAATTCAAAGTTTTAACCTGAATTTCATCAATTGACAATAATTTGACGTTTTCGAAGATGCAAAATACTTTAGCGAAAGAAAATAACTTTAAAAAAATAGTTGATAAAATGAATTTGGTGTCGCGTTTTTTCTTTGGACACTTTTTTTCGAAAATAGACCGAAGATGCCTTTTTTCGAATAATTTTCCGAAAATCAAATAATGAAATTTCGAAATAATTGTTTTTTTAGTGAATTTGGCTTTATTAAGTCAAAATATTTTGTGAGTGAGTACATTATGTTTTCTTCCTCTCTCTTTTTTTTTATTATGCGAGTAATTTTCGAACTACATAGTTGGCCAGCTAATAAATTTTCTTGTTTTCCTTTTTTTTTAATGGACAGAAATTCAAACAGAATAATATTCATCAATTTTATTTTTCTTTCCTCCCATAATTTTCTTTTTGTACATTGTTTTTTTTTCGTCTTCGAAAAACAAACCTCAAGAATTTTCAAATATTTGTAAAATTCAACTTTTGTTGTTTTTTTTTCGAAATTGAGTATACTCGTATTTATTTTCATAGTCGTCCCTAGGAAAAAAAATGAAAATATAGAGAAGGCACCTCCTTCAGACCATAAAAACTGTAAAGATAAATTACATTGAAAATACAAAAAAAAAAAAATAATAATAATAAGATTTATTTCAATTGTAGGTTGTTTCTTGTTGTTGTTTTGGTTTTTTTTTTCAAAAGGTGTAGTAATTATCATCATCTAATCATCAAACATTTGCAAAACAAACATATGCTAGTTACACTGTTTGACTTTATATACAAAAAAAAAAAAAAGGAAAAAAAAATCAACATACCATTGACTATACTCTCATCAGTTTGTAGCTGAGCTGAAGTATCATTCATCCTGAATGCAAAATATAAACTTACCAAAGGTCCATACATTATGAGTGCATACATACATATATGCTTTGTGTCTATTTAAACATACTTATTTATGCTAATTTTTTTTTTACCTTTATTTATTTAATTTTTTTTTTTACTCTGTCATATAGGTATGTGTACTCAAAAAAAAAACGTATGTAATAATTCTAATTCTTTGATGTTTCTCTATATTTACGTAGGTGAATTGCAATGCATTATAATATTTTTTTTTTCTTTTTTTTTTAAAACATTTTTTTTTATATTTGTTTTCCGAATGATTTATTAGTTGAGTGTTGAAAAGTAAATGCATATGAATATACATTAAATTACTGATATACAAACATAATTACTCTTTTAGACTTTATCTATATAGAAATACCATGATAATATAAAACGAAAGGGTTATAGCCAGCAGGTATTCTATTTTATTTTATTTTTTTTCTACAATGCGAATAAATAAAGGATAATTTAGTCTATAATTTAGTTAATATACTATGTAAATGCTAATATGACGTTTACTTACTGGATGGAATGTATATTTTGAAGTACAAAAAAATATAGTTAAATATATGTATGTATATATTTGTACACATAAGTACGACGGACAGTTTTATAGATGTAGATGCAAACAAACATACAGTATAATATAAAATTGTATATATTTCTACTTTTATTTGTTTTGTGAATTTTTTTTTTTTTTTTTAAATTACATATTTTATTACTTAGAATATAGTTAATATGAAAATTAAAATTTATCATAGAAGGAATTTATGTACATTTTTGTTAAAAAGTCAAAAGTATCTAAAAGGAAAACTTTCATATTACATTTTTAGTGACTTTTTTTTATTATTTTTTTGTACACATTAAAAAGTTTAATTTACTTTGTGACAGATTTTTGTTGAGTTTTTTCTTTGCTTTTAATTTTTATAATATTAGGGTTAGGTCAATTTTTAAGCCACTAATTTGAGGGTTTGAATAGAGTTTTGTGTTTGTATAGTCATGAAATCCTTTTAAATTACTTTTTACAATCTAGCTCATATAATATAAAATGAAATGTTAACTGCGGAGTAAACAAGGAATTGTTTTTTGTGTTTTTTTTTTATATTTTAAGGATAAACATTTTTCTCATTATTTTTCTACTGGAACATTATTTAAATATTTTCTTTTTAGTTTCCCTCTTCGTATCATTTCAACAGATTTTAAGCTTTTTTGGGGCTGGATAATATTCTTCCATTTGACTAAATATCCTATGAATTCCGAGCTTAATCGTTTTAAGGATATGTAGGACTTGAAATAGTTGGTAACGTTTTCCCCAGGTGTCTTCCTTAACGTCTGTTTAAGAATATCATTCTTAGAACCTATCTTTCAAAGCACCTTGGTTTATTTATGGATCGTTTACATAGCAGATTGAAACGTAGATTTTGCTGCATTTCTTTCTTGTATTCGTCAGAGTATGTGCATCTTCGAAAAGGTCACATTGATGATGATAATAGTCAGTCAGTTGATGAAATTCAGCTCATAACTTTGAATTGCTGAATTTCATCAATTGACGGTCATCTGACGTTGTCGAAGATTAACTATACATATGTCGCTTTCGCATTCATACCTCGAAATGAGATTGCAGAGTCAGCGTCAGATTAATATCTACTTCTACATTTCAATCTGGATGTTCGAATAATTGGTTCCCACTATACTTTATTTAACAATTAAAGTCAGTGTTGTGCTTATGGAGGCAGTACCCGATGAGATTGTTGCCCTTGGTAATATTTAATTTAAAAGATTCTCCTCGATTGAAATTGAGATCTGATCACCCCACACACGAGACAGATTTATACAAACGAAATGTAAAAGAGTATAGAAAAGTATACCTATCTTGCCTGTACTGACTTTAATTGTTAAATAAAGTATAATTAAAAAAAAAACTCGTTTCACTTTAATGTCAGTTTTTTAAAAAAAATTCCATGAAAAAAAATGTAAGGAAATTATTCAACTGACAAACTCTATTGTTTTTTCCGACGTTTCAAAAGTCTAAATTATAAGCCTATTTAAATTTCATCTTCATATCACAAGGACCTATTTTTATTTCATTATTCGAAATTTTCTAATAGAAATGAAAAATAAAATTCCACATTACATATGTCACAAAAACATACATACCACACCTGCAAGATATTTTGAAGAAATAACAGTCGTTTCGATATTCTTTTTCTTGTTGGAGCTTTCAATTTATTAGTGACTTTTAGTCGTGAATTTCTCACAAAAACAAAAACAAAAAAATAATTGTAAACTCTCTCATCATCATATCACCTATTAAAATTTTAATTAATTTCTCATATATCATTCAACACCATTATTGTATCTTTTATTTTTATTATTTTAAGTTTGTTTTAATTTTCTTTTTTTTCTTCAACGGTTAAAATAAAATACGTTTCAAAGGATTTAAAATATTTTCTTTATCTGTCAATAAATCTTTTCATAAACGTTATGTTTTTCTTTTCGATTTATGCTTCGTTTTTCTTCTTTTTTTTTTCAATTTTATTAGTCAATATTATATTGGAAAATTATTTCCTAGTTAAAGGTACAAAACAAACATTTTCATAAAGCGAATATAAAACACATTTATACAAAACATATATGTGAATAGATTACATATACTACAAACACAGTATCTATATAAATTAATATTGGTTTTTATCGTTTAATGACGTTAAAGTTTGTGATGATAGTTTTTTTTGCTTCTTTTAATTCTTCCTGTTAAATTTCTGCTGGATGCACACGGTATTTTTGTATGTAATCCTCATGATAAAGTGCATTCATATTACACACTACACTACCAGATTCTTTTCATTAACTCACAATATATACTATCATATATTCATATACAACATACTACATACTATGTACCGTACAGTAAGTACTTATTACCTTTTCAATTACAGGTTTTAACATTTTACACACATTAAACAAATTCATTGAAGTTATAATTTTTTGTTACTCCTAGATTATTATTATTATTTTTTTTCATTGGTAAAACATTTAAGATTAAGTTGGTAGTCTAGTATTACGTCTTTGAAGAAATGAATGTATTTATTTGCACAAAAAAACAACGAAGAAGAAGAAGTAGAAAAGTAGAGAAAAGATTTAAGTAAAATCTTGGCTACAAAGTGATTAGTCTTGTACTAAATGAAAATTTAAAAAAATTGAATTGAATTGATTTTATACTTTTTAGTCAATTGCACTTTATTAAAAAATTTATACTTACATACATATATGTAATATATGCTGCACATTACACACATAAGCACACACACACATATGAAAAAATAAAAAAATAAAATAAAATAAAAGTAAGGAGCTGTAACACAATTATTTATTTATTGAAACGTATAAAGAGAGACTTGTTGAATGTCATTAAGAAGAAATCTTTTGTAATGATTTATAAATATTGCAATTTTAAACAAACATACAATTTTATTTTTTTTTCTTTCAAAACCTATAAAATCATCTAAGATGCTATAACAACTGTTATATGAAAATTTCTCTATATGTTCGATGTTCGAAATTAAGAAGAAGCAAAAAAAAAAAAGGTTGGGTTCCGACAGATCACAAATATATACTCGAACGAGTATAAAGATAAATAGATATTTAAAGAGCCGGTTAAGAATTACATAAGAAAGAAAGTTAATATTTATTCTTTTTTTTATTTTTTTATAAACCTACAATTAAAATAAATCTTTTTTTTTTTTTTTTTAAATTACATCATAATACACGTACGTATCTATAAATGATATTGCAGATATTTATTTGCAAAAGAATCATTTTTTTTTTTTTTAATGAATGATGCGAGCATATAACGTTTTTGTATATGAAAAAGAGTTATAAGCCGACAAGGAAAATTCGATTTAAAAAAAAAAAACAAATCCCATGTTGTGTTTAAAATTACGATCTGTGTGTATGTGTATGTATATAATATACAATAAAATAAGATATCAAGACGTTATTTCATTATAAAGACAAATTTTATATCAGTTATTAAATCAATATGCGGAAATTGAAAAATATAGTAATTTCTTTAAGACAAAGTATATAATGATTGAAAAAAAAAATAACATATTCTTTAGATTTCCCACATATGCATCGATTTTTACAAATAAATTCTGTGCCAAATTTTGATGTTTTTTTTTTCTTTTTGAATTGCATATAATAAATTATACACCAAATGGAACTAATATCTAAATTTAAATTCAAAATTGAGGACTTTCATACAAACACAAGACTTACCAGAAGCTTTACACTTGTGCTTAAAATTAGAAAATGTTCTAATGAACATTAACGGTAATCCGTGTTCAACACAGTAATGGCGGTTTTCGAAATCAAGATTTTCACTCTCGCGTCCTATACCCTTTTTCCCTACAAGTATTATAAATATGTATAGTACTTCGTTAAAGTTTAGGAGTAGATTTTTCTTGAAAGTGGCGAAATGGGCCAAAATTATTCGAGAAACAAGAAAAAAAATTGTAAAAATTTTTTTATTTACCGTAATTTTAAATTTTCTCATTTACAAATTTAATTTTTCTAATAATAAATATTATTTTCGGCTTGCAAAACTTTAAAAATGAAGAAAAAGTGTAAATTAATCCATTTTTTCTTCTATCTTTTTTATGTATCTTTCTTCATCTATCTTTTTCAAATACATCTCCTTTATAAAAAATCAATATTTTTAATATTCCGCAACCGAAAGACGAGACAAACTAACAACACTTTAATCTAAAAAACATCATTTACAAAACTTGTAAATCGATATTCCGCCGGTAAAATAGGAAAATATTCTACAAGGACGAAAACAGTTTTTTTCTCTTGATAGTTTAATTTAATCCATCGTTCATTATAAGCTTTTTTTTTAGAATTTAAAAAAAAAAATATTCTATTATATAATACAATAAGCAGTTGGTTTACATTTTTTTTTATGATAATAATAATGATAAGATTCGGTTTTATAACTTTGGAAATTTTTTTTAAATGAAGATAAACTTTCTCTACGAAAGTTTTTTTTTTAAGAATCCATAGGATCATAATAACTGACCTGTTTATCATTACAAGCAATCTGCCTGACTGAATAATGATTTTTTGTATATTTTGTTGGTTAAAAACAAAAAAAGAGAATCTGTAAATTTGCTTGGAAAAAAAACGGATTTAAGTTGATGAAGAATTCTTACAGTTTTTAACCAAAACAGAATAGATAAAGTTTTTCAATTAATATAATCCTTTTTTTTTTAACTGAAATGAAGAAAAAGGAACGTTTCATGTTGGTTTAAGTTCATCAGGAATTTTTGTTATTTTTAAATAAAAAAAATATAATTATTATGGTAATATTTTGTTGCAAATAAATTTGTCTAAAAAAAAATGACGAATAAAATATTTTTAGATTTATTTATTGAGATAAATGAAGCCCCGAAAGATAAATTTATTTTAAGATTACGGTATTTCATGATTTATAAGAAAAATTTCGCCTAGGAAGGTTTAATTTCATTGATTTATTTTTTTTTAATTTGAAAAACTAAGCAAAAGAAAGCAAATAAAAAAAGAAAAAGGATATTCAGTTGATTGTTGACATTAACTCAGATTGACCATTACAATAACTTGTTGTTCATGTGGGTGGAAGGATGAGGATTAGCACTCATAAAGGAGAGTCCATTGTTCTCAGCCCCGTCCCGTCTTAATCTTTTCGTTTTCCTATAATGAACGAGAGGATTTTCTCTAGGGGTTGAGAACAAATGTCTTCTATTCTCATTGCTTCAGAATTCGATGTACGTAGTACTAGAGAAGGCTGGGCAACAGCAGAGATGGTGCTCTGATGTTTCCAGCTTCCAGGCAGGCCTCGCACGTTAAATCCTTGACCACATTCATGACCGTCGGTGTTGGTTACATGTGACAATAACTTATTAAGAACAATTTTTTCAGATACCGTAATCAAAAAAATCACTCCAAACATTCAGATTGACAAACAACATGAAAACGGTTAATTAAATGAGAAATTCTCATGATTAAACTGAAATTTTTCCCATTTACCACTTTTTCATATTGTTCTGACTTCTATAAAAGCTACAGCTTTACAATTTACAGTTTACAATCTCATTATACTTTTTTTCAAAAAAATCTTAAAAATATGAATCTTCATAATTCTAACAATTTAATCTTTCCTTAATCTTTCTTCTTACAAATATGATAATCATGATTTCAAATTTTCTCCTTTTACCTTATATCTAAAATTTCAAAACAATCTAAAAATACATTTATTCGAATATAAGTTTTATTTATGAGAAAATCGTGTTTATTTCATTAATTTTTTTTTGTATTTTACTGCTAAAAAATTAAGATATTTTACATAAAAAATTAACTTTCTTGGGAATTTTCACAAAAGATTATCTTATTTTATTTTCTCAAACCTTTCAAAAAATATCTATTCTTATTACTTTGAATATTATTTTCTTGTATAAAAATATAAATTGCACTTTTATCAATTTTATTTAAATAATATTTTGACATTTTAATTAATCAACATGAATAAAATTCAAACAGCAGCAACTTGAAAATGACTATCTCAATTACAAATACATACTGGTACATACAAAACTATGAAAATACAATAGATACAAAAATAAACGAATAATATACTTAAAATCAACATAATAATAATAATATTCAACCTGGAAGCGTTTTAACAAAAGACAACATGAATTAACTTCTTGTCATCATAAAAACTTTCTTTTCTTTTTCTTATTTTTTGAGAACACTAAACTGTATTTATTTCATAAACAACATACATATATGTATGTATACAGAAACCATTCTTTGAATATCCAACAGGATCTTATTTAATTTCTTCTGTGCAACAATTGCAATTGTTCCTTTATTTTGTATATATTCATAAAAGACAAAAAAAAAAACAAGAAGAAAATAAAAGAAACAGAAATCACCATCAATTTTCTAGATTTCAAACAAACCACCTACACACGTCAACGAATGTACAAACTTGAAAATAATACTTATATGCTTATATTTTTCTGTATTTTAATTTTTTTTTATTCCTTCCTACAAAATGAATAATATTTTAATGAAAATAGAGCAAATGCAAATACAAAAAAGGAAATAAGTAGTACAAGGTGATTTGAAATTTCCTCTATTGTTGTAAATGAAATTTCCTGTTACAATTCTTTTGTTTAAAAAAAAAAAAAAAAAAGAATATTCAACTTTGTAAGCTATTGTGCAAAATATCTTTTAACTACATACAGCAAGTCAATTAAAAAATACACGGTCGATATAAGCACAAAATAATGGTAATATGCTTCATAGAAAAACTTAAGGGAAATAAAAGCTTTATTCATTTAAAACACTGAATTTTTTAATGTTTCGTAATTTTTAATTAGTTATAGTTACAGAATTTTCCAGAAAATAAAAATTAACTACACTACATTCTCGGAAATTGGACTTCCTTTATCGACTTTTTGGGAACTTCGAATGAATTAAGGCTTCCAACCAGTTAATAGCTAAAGCTAAAACATGGAACAAAAGCTTTTTCTATCAATGGTCCACGACGTAGGGATATCCCTTTACTAATGGATGAAGGGGGTTCAGGGTCAAAAAATGTTGATGATTGTCATATTTGAACTTCTGATGGTTATAAAAGGGGGAGAAACACATATTATAATGAAAGGGCATTCGACTATCTTAGGGCTTAAACATTAAAGAACTATCTGAAAATATGGAACAAAAGATTTTTCTATCAATGGTCCACGACGTAAGGGATATTCCTTTACTATACTTTTATTATGCACAGCGTTGATACATAAAATTAGAAAATGGAAGAGAGAGATTCAGGGTCAAAAAATGTTGATGGGTACTATATTTGATCTTTTAAAGATTATAAAAGGGAATGACCACATATAACAAAAAAGCATACCACAATCAAAGAGCTTAAACATATAAGAACGATCTCGAAAGTGTGCAAAACTTGCAGCTTTCAGAGACTACTTTAAAGAGATTTTAAATTTCAAAAAAGATTAGTCCTAAATTAGGCTAAATTATAAATGCAAAGTTTTTGAAATGACAATAGAAAATAGTCCCTCTTCATTATTAGTTTGGAAAATAAGAAAAGCTAGTCTTTCAAAATGAAAGCTATGAGATGAACTCAGATGAAAAACCTATTACTCAAACACCCTGTTATATAATTGAAGTGATGATAAAGTGATATGAAATCGAAGAAAGAGAACCTCTTTGATTTTGTACATTAAAAAAAAAAATTCTTTATTTAGTTTACGTTCCTGCATTGTACTTTAAAGTTCTATTCAAGAAAACAAAAAATAAACACAATCTTTCTTGTCGTTACTTTTTTTTTTTCGTGTGATATTCAATAGGTTTTTCATTCTATTATATTTTAAGATCTTTCTTTATATTTCAATTTTCTTGTTCTTTTTTTATTCTTTTCTTTTATTTTATTTAAATGTTTTTTTTTCTAAATATTCATAGAAACCTACACCTCATAATACTTCTTTTTTCTTTTAATGTGATTTTATTTTTTTTTTTTTGCTGTTTTTGTGCTTTTGTATATTCATCCAGTAAGTAAGTTTTAAAAAACATCTTTTTTTTTTTTTGGTATAAAATAACGAAGAAAAAAAATTGAATATAGGAGTAGTAGATTTTGTAATACAAAAAGAAGTATCAGATACAATTGTATATTATTCTGAAAGAAAGAAAAAAAAAAGAACACAATGAAAGCTTTGGAAGTATAAAATTTATGTTGATTTACCTACTTTATTTATTTTCTTTTTTTTTCTTCTTACTTCTTTTATTCAATTTTATTTTATTTTTTAATATTCGAATGTAACAAAAAAAAAAAAAACCCGCAAAAGAATAAAATAATAGAAAAAAAAATGGTAGTCTATCTTCTTTCTTGTTCATTTTATAAAAATGTCGTACTATAATCACATTGAACAAGATTTTAAGATTGTCCTTATAACACCTACGAACAACATTATTTTGTTGATTACAAACAAACAAGAAAATCTTATACATATAAGGATTTTTTTTTTTCTAGTAAACCCTTTCAATACAACTCTTTTTTTTAGGAAGACTGAGTCATATGTGAGGTTTCTAGATTGTATATACTTTCACATAATAGTACCATCACTATTCACTACCACAAGTTTTTTTTTTTTGTTGTTTTTGCACAGAATTAAAATAAAGAATATATTGTGTATTTAATTTAATTCCTTTTATTATTATCAAAGTATCTTTAAACTTCTGTTTTGTATTTTATTTTAACTGCTTTTTTTATTTTTATCTCTTTTTTTGTAATTCAAAAAGACTATTTTCATAATGAGAATCTTTATGCATTGAAAACACAATCATCATGATGATGAGGTGAGAGATGTATGTAGTAGAGTGTTGTGTAAGGCATAAAAAAAAAATTATCATACAAAAACTATTTTGTGTTTATGGAAATATACTAATCGCATCATTAGCTTTAAGAAATTCTACGTCCAAGATGATTTTCATGTATGTACAGTGTACACATACTCAAATTCAAGAAATAAATGTATTGAAATATATTTTTTTCATTTTTCAAAATATTTTCCATTTTTTTCTTCCTCTCATCATCATTTCCATATAAGAAAAATTTACATAAATGTGGACTGGACTTCACAAATCTTGTTCTCAATTTTTTTTGTTTTTGAATTTAGACTTTAAAAAATCAAAAAAGAAAAAAAAATCAAGTATCTTTTTTTTGTTTTTTAGTTTGAATTGAGAAAAACTTGAAAAGACTTGAAAAGTTTTACCCATAGATACGTTTTTGATTCTGAAAAATATTCTGACTTTTCATTTACTACACAGTACTTTTGAATAGTACAAAAGGATCGTATATTCAGTTCATCTTTTTTTGTTTTTTTTTTGTTTCAAATATCATCATAAGCAGAGCATCAATACAAATTCTATATATTCCATTCATATTTTCCATATAAACAATGTAATTCAATACAAAAATTTATTTATTGTTTCTGGATCTCTGGAAACTTGAAATGAATGAATGGATAACAAAAATTTTCAACATACTAAAGGCTGCTAAAAATATCTTGACAAGCACACAGTCCAGGTATTCATAGTAACATACATATTCTACATACATGCATAGAATGTATCTTTTATCTAAAATTTTGATTTGTGGAATAAATATGTTTTTAATTTTACGTTTTTTTTTAAAAAACATTTTGAATTTCAAAATAATTTGACATCATTTTTTAATTATGTTGCCAAATGTAAAATATAAACTACAAAAATGGTCAATTTTTTTCATCGAATACATAAATTAAAATAAGAAATTTTATGATGATGCCTGATGATGATAATATAGTTTTTCAAAATTTCAAAGTTTTCTATTATCATGAGGTTTTTTTTTTATTTTTGCATATATTCCAGTCATACTGAATTCACACATTTGTATGTGATAAAATAAATTTATTAACAAAAACTTTTCAAAAGTTTTACAACAAAATTGTAACATTTTCATCAAAATGTAAAGTAAGTATATACGAGTATACAATACAATTTTGAATAATTAAAAGAGTTTATTATCTCTTGTGAGCTGAAAATGATGAAAATTAAATAAAGGTTAAAATATTGAAAACATTAAGTGAAATTATTTTGTTATGAAACTGTTTCATTTGGTAATTAAAATTTCATGATCTTTGTTCTTAACAGATAATTGAAAATCTTGTTTTTGAAATATTGAAATTCAATAGTAGCTGCTTTCGATTTGCCATTTCCAAGTACTTGCGAGTACTAAAATGTGTCTTGGATAAATGGGTAAATCGAACGACACAAAAATTTTGATAGGTGTCAAAACCTAAAAATAATTTTTATTTTGTCATAATATACATACAAAAAAGAAAAACACATCTAGTGCTCTTAGTTTTAAACAATAAAGCCCTCTGTTGTAAAAATTGTGCGTAACTACTTGTATCTACTTATCTACTTGAAAAATTTTACATGAGTAGCTACGTGTAGATGATTTAGCACAGACTTCCACCTTATCTACTCGCAAGTACTTGAAAGTGGCAAATCGAAAGCAACTAGTATACAATTCTCTAGGATTGAATTTTTAGAAATAATATTTATTGTATCCTGATGTTCATTAGGATCAGCTTGAATTCAAAAACAACTGTCAAATAATTCCAATTTAAAGTGTGAAAGAAAAAATTGAATCGAATGAATCGAATCGACAAAAAGAAAAAAAGGTCCTTACACTTTTATCTTTTTTATAAGAAAAGTGTAAAATTTGAAGGAGACTTTGGAAAATTACAGAATAATTTGAACTTCATCAAGAAGTTGAACTTTTCTTAGAACACAACCTGTTGCTTGTAGGTGTCCTGCAGGAACCTATTTTTATTTTCAATTAACAATTACAAAGTCCTATACCTAATTAATATCAATTATAAATACTAAGGACATGGCTTTTTTCCACATTCGTATGCCCACAAAAATTAAAAACAATTTTTTCTGATTTAAATTAGTTTGTTTCACTCACCATTATCTGGCCTCTGCTGGTCTGATGTTATAGTCCACTGTGAGCGATCTCATGATAACTTGAGATTTCCTTGATATTTATGATTATCACACGTCCACCAAAAATTTTAAATTCAAACCACTAAATTCACTGGTAGAAATAGTTTTTAATAGTTCAATAGTTTTACTTCTTCGTTCATACATCTCGTTATGAAAGATAGTGCCTTGATACTTATTTTATTCACTTTGCGCACTACTGTGCGGTCGTTTTAATAAAAATCACTTTTAAAGTTAAACTTTTGAAAACCGCACAGTTCACTTTTACCAAACGATTTTCCCACGTTCTACAACTGAATATTTCGTAATAAAAATAAGTCTGTTTACTTTTTCTTTCTAAACTGCAATATAATTTTAATAATCAAAATTTTTCTAATTTTTATATTTTCTTTTATATTATTCAAGATATAAATTTTATAAAATTTTCAGATTTAAATGAATGATAAAAAAATATGAAATAAACAAAAATAATTGTAACCACAATGGGTTTTCTCTCCCCCTTTTTTTAAGGGTATAGGTATATTATTTTCTCTCCATATACAATTTTTAACAATATACAATATTTCTCCTGAAGATAAGATATAATTTCTTGTCATCTTTTTACATTTATTTAACTTTTTTTTTTTTATATATTTTATCAAATTTCCTTTGTATAATAAAAATTTATATTAAATTTTGTTTTTTTTTTTTTTTTTTTTTGAAAGTAAAACACGGTGTATTTTCCTTACTTTTACATTTACTTTTTTTCTTTTATTTTCAAAAAAAAAGGAAAACAATTTATTACTCCCACGTTATTCATAAAAATAAAACAAAATTATATACATACATACCTACACACACAAAAAAAAAACATATAATAAAACTGGACATAAAAATTAAAGTAATATGAAAGGACATAAGACTTGATTGAACTTTATGAAATCTTTCTTCTATAATATAAAAAAATAAATTGTAATGTTCCCTGTACACAATATGTCTCTTGGGAAATTTTCTCGCAGAAATTGATAACGAACAATAAAAATGAATCTTCTCAACAACAACAAAAAAAAAAAAAAAAAACAAAGAAGAAGAAAAATGTAACAGTTTAATGTATAAAAATTCAAAGTTATTAAAATAAATTTAAAAAAAAAAAATCATTTTTTATTTTTTGTACTAAATTTTAATTTAATAATAATCTACTACCTTGATCTCATAATTTTTCCTCTTACTACCCCCTTTCAATAGCAGACTTCATTTTATTATATTTGAGAAATTAACAAAAGTTACATACTTAGTATACAAAAATGAAATGAAAAAGAAAGAAAAGATAAATATAATAAACACAAAAGTGCTGAATCAACAACACCTTAATCTCAGGAAATTAATAATTTTTAAGAGTCCTTATGACATAAGAAAAAGATAATACTTATTTTTCGAGATAATAATATAACGCATGATATCTATGTATTTTTGTGTGAATGTATGCTATTAATTTTCATGTTTTATATAAAAGGAGCATTTAAGATTTTTGTGTGTATGTATGTATGTGTGAGTGTGTTAGAATATTATTTTGATTTTTTACTTAAGTATTATAGCAATTTTCGGTTTGCCTTTCCAAAGTAACTATAACGTGTTGAAATTGTATATAATGTTCAATTTAATATCTTTCACTTTTATAGTGTTTAATTTAAAATGAAGAGTCCTTCAAGAAAGAATATTATCATGTTCATGAAGGAATCATCAAGGTGAAAAAAATGAAAAAGAAAAAAAAAACGACAAATAATAATACTCATTCCTATCAAAAGATATCATTTAAACAGATTCTAGTTACATCATTATATGTAGGTACTCTCAGTAAGAGTATAATTTCTTTTTATGAAAGCTTATTGTAAGATATGTATGTGTATGTATATGCACACACGTGTATTTCATAATTATAGAATATGTTAGTCAAGAAAAAAACTTCTTCACTACATTGACTGAAAATTTCATTAAAAAAATTAAAAGATACAAAAATGAGAAAAAAATTCAAGTGTGCAAAATGAAATAACAAAAAAGGATGTGAAGTAGGAAAAAAATCTGTGGTATAATTTCAAGTTAACGTATTTGAAAAAAAACATACATAAATACTTTTGAAGAACTCGTAGAGAGGAATTTGGAACAATTTATGGAATATTTACGTCCCTATAGAATATTGGATTCTTTAAAACCTTTTTGGTGTTCAAACAGTTCTATTTCGAACAATTTTTTAAAATTTTAGGCAATTACAAAGCTGAAAGCTTAATCATGAACATCGATGATATTGATGGGACATTTTACATGACATTGACAAGGTCCATGAGCTACATTTGTTTTTCATTTCAGTTTTCCAACCTTTAGAACATTCTGATATTTTTTGGAGTTTGATCTGGTGAATTATTATATTATTTTTCTCAAATACAAGTTGTGAAATAATACTCGCATCCTTCCTTCTAAATCAGGTACTCAAAAATTACATTGATCAAAGACTCTACTGATTTAATCCGTCTCTAACACTTATTTGTGTACTATATATTCTCAAAGATTCCTTGCTATTTTTTATGTGAATAAAGAGAGTACATTGCAAATAATCTGAAATAAGCCTGGTCTTATTTTCTTCTTTTTTAAAAAAAAAAAAAAAACCGTAAGCATTCAAAAAAATTTAAAAAACAGTTTTCCATCTCTAAAAAATGGAATTATTCACCTCATTTATTTCAATTAACACAAGCAATAAATATTTTTGCAAAAACTTCCAAAAAATTTTTCAACATATTAAATTTTATAATCCCCAAAATTTAAAATGATATTCGGACATCATCAATGATTTTAATACACTTGTACTTTGTCCAAAAAACAAAAAAAAAAATAAAAATGGCCAGCCAATAAGATTTTACATATTTAAAAAAAAAAATGAATAACACATGAGAAGAAAAAAAATTAGCGTAGTATTTAATCATTTTTTTTAAATCTTCGCCATGATCATTGTGAGTATAAAAAAAGGCCCTCAAGAAAAAAAAAAAGAAAAACATTTTATAATCTTCTTTCAAATATATTTTGACAGTAATATTTTTTTTTTTTTATAATATTTCAAAAATGCAAATTTGTCAGATTAAGTGAAATTGCTTGCGAATAAATCCAAAATAAATGAATATCACTCATGGAACCGGAATTAATTAAATGAGAAAAAAAATGTATGTATATGTATTCGAAAAATTCGAATGATTTTAGTCTGTAATAATCCGAATGAAAAAATTTATTTTGTTGTAGAGGACTTAAAAATTTTAAATTAAAAAAAAATGTATATTTTGCTTTAAAGAAGAAAAATTTAATATAAAAAAAATTCAAGTATCTTTTATCTTTCTTTTTTTTGTATATAAAAGTTGAACACAAAACAAAAACAAGCATAATCTCAATTTTTTTTTAAAGTAAATTCTTTTAAGAAATTTACCTAGAATATAAACTTTCTCTTTATATATATACGAGTACATATTGTACAAAGTATGTATACTAGCTATACATATATCCGAAATTTATAATTTATTAAAAGTATCTTAAAACTAGGTTATCTTCCAATAACAAACTTTGTCTTTGAAAGATTTTTGTTGTTTTTGTTTAATCTAAAAATTTTAACAAAATATCGTAAATTGTAAGTTAACTAACCTTGTATATTCTCGTACAATAAATAATACACAAATATCTAAAACTTCGATATAAGAAAATTTAATTTTTCATTTAAAGCATGAATGAGAAAAAAAAAAACAACAAATAAAGAGAAGAATAACTTTCTTATAACTTGTTAAAAAAAAAACATCAACACTGACAACAATAAACTCGATTGCGAAGTATCTGTATCTAATTCTATAACATAGTACATCTACCAAATTTTAGAATAAATAAAACAATTTACTTGTCAAATTCTTAAATTGAATTTTAATAAGAAAAAAAATATGTCACCATATTCTGAATTTATTTAGCCATATAGTTCCAAAAAAAAAACGAATAAACTTTAAAGTTAATTGAATGACACTGGACCCGCTCGTTACGTATTCAAGAAGGCAGACGTAAAGTGGAACCAGGACTATTTACAATCTTTTTCAATATTCGTTTTTTCAATGTTTTTTTAAAAATACCTAAATTTTGATAAAGCCTTCTAAAAAATTCAATGTTCGACCAACTTTTTGACTGTTTAACATAAAATTTCTTTAAGGGTTTTCATTGTGTTTAAGTTCCATCTACTCCAATTCTTAACAATTAACGAATAGAGCACGTACTCGTATATTTTCGCGTTTTTTAATACCTGCCTTCTAAGATGGATCATGTAAGTTTGCGTTTTGAAAAAAGTTTACAGCATATCGTCAAATATTATTGGTTTGTGTGTTCACACTATTTCCAGAAGGACTTTACCCTACCACTAGTTTTTTTCGTAAGAAACCATTTTTACAAAAATATTTCGTTAAAAAAAAGGATTCAAAAAGTAAGTAGCTAAATATTTATGTTAGGCTTGTAAATTTTGTTTTTTTTTTACATTCTGAGCTGCTTGAAAAATTCGCTTAATTAGAATAATTATATCTCTTAACAAAAAAATTAATGAAATAGAAAATAATTAAAAAGTTAAACAAAAAACAAAAGCATATACGGAACAAAAACATAATGCACTGCTGTACAATGCATTATTTACAACTTTAGATACTTTTATGCTTAACTTTTTATCGTCTTCATATTTTTAAAAAGAAAAGGAAAAACTTTTAAAATATAACAATGCACAATAAATGCACTTAATGCGTGATTTTACAAAACAAATATAAAAAAAACAAAGAAAATATTTTCACTTACAAGTTATTCATAATCTTCCGAATTTCATCGCATATACATACGAAAAGTTTTACATGTTTTATGCAACACCATTGAAAGGTGTAAAATTCTGGAGAAAAAAAAAATATTATACATAATTTTCTTTTTAAAAAGTTTTTAAACTAAAGTAGCAAAAAATAAAACTGAATTTTTCTAGCATAATATTGAAATTCATATGTAGAAGTACAAAAGTATAAAATAAAGAAATTTGTTATGTAATCGTCATATAAATTTTTAGATTTGAATATACAGATATATGTATGTATGTATCACCATTATCGGCGCAACAGCCTTATTTTGTCATCGGCTTTCTCCAAAAGTTTCTTTCATTCTTTGTAACTGTCATCTTTTTGACATCTTCACTAACAGCGTCCATGTATTTGCCAGTTCGTCGTTGTGTTGTCTTTGTCCAGTCCAAGAATTTCTTGTCATTTTCGTAGCAAATAAATATTGCAAAGTTTCTAGCAACTCGCTTATAGGAGGATTAAAATTCAATATAATTAAATCTAGTAAGAAATTAAAGGATACGTACTCGACAAAGGTTGGAACAGGGAGAAAAATTAGTACTCTATTCAAAAAAGACCTTTAGCTATGATTAAATCCAGATTACAATATGAGATAGGTATATTATAGTTTTAGCTGGTATAATAGAGTTTGCTCTCTTTTTTTTCAAGAAAACTCTTATATTCTTCTACACAATTCCATTCCAACTTCCAACATTTAAAAAAATTAAATAAGATTTTGTTTGTATGAAAGACCGACCAGTCAGATAAAAAAGACACCATTCCTTCGCAAAAATTACATTTTTCTGGAAACTTTAAGTTACAAAAAAAATTTCAAAGAGAGCACACAACGAAATATAATTTTCACCTTCTGTGAAAAATTACTCTGACATAAAAAATATAAATACATAATAAAATTTACTAAAAACAATTTATCATCTAACTGAACTTTACACTTCAAAAAATCACAATTATATCTTCTACACACAAAAAAAAAAAAAGAAGAAGACACTCAAACTGACTCACTGTTGTGTCATTTACCTTAAATAACATTCTACATTCTAATATACAACAATTTATAACAAATATTAAATTTTTGAAAGTTTTAACTGTTTAGTATTACTTCCTTTTACACACACATACTCGTATACATTATCCTAGACATGTTATACAAAATTTCAAAAAAAAAAAAAAAACAAAATACATACTTTTCTTTATTCTCAAGTCGATTTACTTTTTCTTACTAAAAGTTAAAAAAAAAAAACAACAGCAAAAAAACAAAAACAAGAACAAAAATAGAATAAAATAACATGAAAACTAAATAAAGGAAAATTCCAACACGATACTTATTTTTCATCAAAAATTATTCTACAAAAAAAAAAAGAACTTTTGCTCTTAAATACAAGCAAGTTTCAAGGAAAATTAAGGGATAGTAAAAGTTTTACTTCTTCAACGAAAAATAAAAAATGAGAATACATATAGTAGTAGAAAAAAAAAGGGTTAAGAATTATGAAAGAAACTTCATAACGGGGTAAAAAAAAAAAGGATAAGTTTGTGTATATACGACGGAATCCTATACCTACTTGTTAATACAGACGAATGTACTACTTTCTATTTTCTTTATTATATTTCATATATGAAATAAGTTGTAAATACTTTTAAATTTATTTAATTTCATTTTTTTTTCTCTATACTACGTATGTAATAGTTTTTCATTATATACACACACACAGACAGGATAAAAAAGTTTTAAAAGCAATCAAGGTAGAGTTACTTAAGAAAATATTAAAAAACTTTAAGAAAATTAAAAAGAAAAAAAAATAGAAGATAATAATAAGTAACTTCTACTCTACAGAATAATCAGACATTTTTTTGTAAATTCTTTCTTTTTTTTCTAATATCTACAACTGGCTATAAACTCTAAAAAAAATGGTAGTAAAGGTTACGCAAAATTCTCCATCATTATTGCGATATTTAATTAATAAATGAAAAACAATAAAAAAGAAATTAAAAACAGTCTACTGGAAAATAAAATAAATTTTAAAAACTTTTTTAGCGATGGTACTATTCGTACTGCATACATATTACAAAATAAATAATGGGCCCTATTCTGGTCAAATTATTCAGCTAGCAAATTTGTCTCCTTAAAAGTTAGCAGATTCTTAAATATTCGTATTCTAGTCACAAGTATTTTTTGAAATCTTTATGAAGCTGTCAACAGAAAAATTCGGAATCTGCTAACAAATTAATGTCACTTTAAAGAAATTTTCTGTCATTCTACACTAGGTAGATAAACCAGGTTTCTTACGATCGCTTTTAGAATATTGGTATAATTTATTTCCAGCGCCGTATAATAAGAATCATCTAAAATAATTTTATCACTAAGACAATACACTCACACTCTAGTTGAAATTGGTCGTGTCAACTTTAACTGTAATTTAAACCGTTGTAAAAATATACCTGCTACGGTAACGAAAAATTAGCTCATTTTTATGTTAATTTTTAGGATCATAATACCAATTTTCGTCTTAGCACTTGCTACGACCTGTCAAAATTTTGTATTAAAGTTAATAAAATGTCAGAAACTGCCAACTGCGACCAGAATAGCTCCTAATATTATAAAAAAAAATGTTTATGAATTCCGTTATCGTTTTAACAGAATTAAATTAAATCTCATCAACATAAACGACGAAGAAAAACTTTCGGATACACATATAACTTAGCTTTTAAAAATAAACAACAGGGAAATAAAATCCCTTTTACGCATCCACTTATAAATTGTCATTTTATAAATTGCATATATGTATGTATATACAAATCGAGCTTAATCAGTAGTTTATGCACGTGTGTAAATCACAAGAAACAGAAATAATAAAAAATAATAAATAAATAAGCAAAACCATACATTTACCCTATGCGTATTTGCATTCTACACCACATAATCTATGCGTATAAAACGTACACACGTATATGTATACATATACTCATATACTCATTACACTGAATAAATAATTGCATTAATTTCTCAGTTGTCCTTTCAGTAGAACAACTTTTTTTTTTTGTTTAAATTTATTTTTATATATTGTACACCCTCATTATCACAATAGATACAATATATAGATATCCTTGAAAATGATTATTCACTGTTGGAATCTAAAGGTGTATTAACCACTTTTATGTTAATCATATATATATAGATAGATAGATACCCTAAGTAGTACATATGTATAATTATGTCCTTAGGGATTAAAAAAAAAAAAAAAGAAAGAAAAAAAAAACACATCTAATGTACAAAACATATAACAAGCTTTATTAGTATTTATATACGTGACATAGAAAATTAATCGAAAGGTCCTTTTCTTTATCTTTTTTATTATTATCATATAAAATGCGGTTGTTCTATTATATTGCATATAATATAAGAAACATGTATGTATAAGTATATAAAATAAGGGATTCATGCACCACACGTATTTTATCAAAACACATGAGTATTTCATGCATTATGTCCATCGGATTTTAAGAGAAATCTTGCAAAATAATATAACAGCAAACATAACTTAATTAATGTCATCCATATATAAAACGTGAATAATGAAAATTTACTCTATTATACGTACATATGTACCTACATGTATGTATATATACTGATGTATCTTTATACACATACATATATGTATGAATTTATCTATTTGAGATAAATTTTGCAAGAAAAAAGGCCTATAAAATCGATAAATGAACATTATATGGGGTTTTATAATGCACACATAATATGTACAATGTACATACATACATATGTGCATCCCTAATAGCCTTACTGCATTTATTGTACATACATACATAGTATATACTATCTTTCAATCACAATCATAATTATTACTGATGACTCATCTTTATTATATGATAGAGTATTTGCTAAATGCAATTTTATTATAAGAATGATTGCAATATGTTTTAATAGTATCTGATGTTTTTAGTTTCTGGTATGTATCTAAATGCATCATCATCATCATCATCATCTTTTAATATGTAGATCTATCTATCAGATATTGTAATAAAGATATATAATGTTCAATGTTTATGTAGACACTTATAAAATTTCACAAAACTTCAAATTAAAGAATATTTGATATTTAACATGATTTTGTGTAAAATTTTGTGTATTTTATACATATGTTGCATATACGTACATATATGTATCTTTTTTTAGAAATCATGTTTATTTTGTCTGATTTTTACATACATACATAAAAGATAAGAGATCTATCAACTTGTCCATCACAATAAAATGTTGCAATTTTTGTATCTGTTGGAAATTTCATCTGTACAGTATATGTACACATAAATATTTAACTTTACTACAGGAATTATGGTTTTCGTCAATTATATTTTAGATACAAATCCAGATATATATGATAAATCAAGATTTTGAAGAAATATAAATTTGTATTGGAAAAGATATTTTGTAAAATATATGAATCATATGTAGAATAGTAATTTTTTGCCAGAGGGATTTAAACGAAAACAAAAATTAACAAAATTTACAATTAAAATTGAATTAATTTTACTAATGAATTTTCTACAAATATCTTTTCTAAATTAAGTTTTGTAATTGTTGTTGATTTTTTTTTGTTAACTTACGTGACAAAAATTTGTCATACCTACCAAATTTGGTTGACACAGCTTAAGAAATTGAAAGGCAAAAAATACATATCACCTGAATTCAGTACTCAACTCTATAATTAAAATTGTTTCATAATCAAATCAATGATCTTAAACAAAAGAAACAAACAAGATATTTTTTATTGTTTATAATTGCTTGAAATTGTTCACGATTTTATTGTTAAGTTTTTTATTTAAAAAAAGCATACATGGTATTATGTGTTATTCCATTTTTGTATATATCAACATTGTCAGCCTAATACAAAAATAAAAATCAAATTATTCCAATTGTTATGAGTGTAAAAATTGTTGACAGTAACGCTTAACAATAACAGAGCGTAGGAAAATAAAATTGGAAAAACTAGTCAAAAAAAAAAAAAATAAATAAATACAAAATACAAAAACCAAAATTAACTAAAACCTGTCAAGTTTTTCTTATAAAAGCAAAACAAAAACAAATAAAATCTAATAATTTGCAATTAACGTTATTTTTCTATGTTTCACACAAGTTAAATAGAAAAATATATCTTGATGAGATTATTCAATTGTTGTTCATTTAAGATATTAGCTTAATAGTGTGTTTCAAAAGCCTACATTTCTTTTACTTTCTTGTAAATAACATGAAAATTTCCATATGACAGGACGGTCCACAAGACACAATTATTGTCCAGTACTTACTTGCTTATCAGCTACTCTATGACGCTATAGCCCGTCAAGAGCCTTGGCGTCCCTTAACACATCTATTCACTGTCCAGTTCCGGTTCCAGTAAAAATCCTTAATTAACAATCAAAGATTAACCTCAAAAAAGGATCTATCATACTTATTTAGAAAAAGTGGTTTTGAGGCTTAAATTTCTTTTTTTCAATCCTACAACGGCTCATATGGATCTAACCTTCTACAGCTCTGTCTCTTAGACCCTACAACCATCAGCAACAATTCTTTTGTAGTTTTCAATTTTTAGCCTACAGTCATCTTTTATTGATACATTATCCCTCAACCTTGTAATAGATTTTCCTTTTCATCTTAAAATTTCACAATCCTGAAATTTCATATTTTTCTTAAATTTCTCACATGAAAAAGGATAAATTTCGCTTGGATTCTATCTATAGAATTGCAAAATTCAATTTTATAATTCCAAAAATAAAAATACAAATTTAATTATAATTAATTAATAATTTGGAAATAAATGCAATGTATTCCTTTCTTTAATTAACAACAAACAAAAAATTCTATATCTGCCTTCCTCCTTTCTACAAATGACGACTTCATTCTTTTTTTTAAAAACTAAATTCTTGATATCATATTTTACTCAAACATTTCTGAGAAATACATTAATCTTTTTTTTAAAAGCATTACATTTTCAATTGTTTTGAATGGAATCATATTTCTTAAATTTTCTCTTTTCTTTGAAAATCTTTTTTTCAACTTTTAAAATTAAAAACCATAACAAAAATAAATAAGCTTACAAAATGTCACCAATGATTTCCTTTTTTTTCAGACAGGTGTAAATTTCTTAACTTCTTGTTTCTCTTTTAGTAATAAAAATGCCAAATAAAATTTATTCTTAGCCCGAAAAAAAAAATGCATTTTAAATGATGAGTGGTGTTTGTGCATTGTACAAAATGAAAATTTCTATTTCGGTGATTCCATTCACTGATATTTTAAACCAAAAAATAAATGAAAAAAAAAAAAAAAAACAAATATATTTTCAGCAATCTACTCACACATTGTCTTTTAATTCTGAAAATTGTAAAATATACTTTAAAAAAATTTATAATAAATTTACCGAAAAAAAAAATTAATAAAAGAAAATCTCCATTCTCAAAAATTATAACCCGTAAAACAATGACAATAAACGGTGACAATAACAAACAGTGTAAAATTCAATGTTTCATTACAAAAAAAAGATACAGCAACACTTTTGAATATTCTTTTGGTTTCATATTACCATATCAATGTATTTAATTCAGTCAATTGAAATCAATCTTTTGATCAATTTGACATTATATATTTACCTGAATATGTGATACATCCATACAAATCTATACATAACATATATGTGCATTGAAAATATATCTACATATACACACAAAACCGCACCCAAAATAAAAAACCACATTTAATCTGTATCTTTTCTCTTTTTTTTCGGTTTTTATTTTTTTCTTTCTTGATGCTCATATCATGTATGACCCCGTTCAACCCGTTTTTCTGCCATTAATAAGATATATGGAGGTATATTGCATGCGAAATATGTGTATAGATACTTACATGTATCTACATAATATGTATATATGAAAATATGCCACACATACGTGTAATTTTCCCAAGGAATGCAACAAAATTCATATAGGTGTTTTTTTTTTTTATGCACAATAATATAATGATCAATTTGAAATACGAAACTTATATACGGAAAAAATATGATAAAAAAAAAACTTGATAAAAAAAAAATGAAACAACAACAACAAAAATTAAATTTCGATCATCATATCAGTTTACTTATATCCTATATAATTATACTCAACCATTATGACTGAAATGTCATTCAAATAATACCCTGTCTGTCGTCAGATTCATTTCTTGTTTTTTTTTTTCTTCATTTTATTTCTCTCTTTTCAAGAAGAACTTCAAGGAAAAAAAAATATGAAATTCATTCGAGTCAAATTAAATGAGTCTTGTGATTGTTGTAGCCAGGACTTAATAATGTAATCACTTTTGCAGGGTGGTTTAAATAAAAATTGCATAAATTACAATGGTCATTTTCGTTTTTGTTCAAAAAGTAAATTAAAATCCAATAATTAACTAGATTTTTAATTCACGAGACGTACCTACTAAGAAATTTTATTGAAAAATTAACTCTGGTTCCAAAGAGTTGTTTACACTCTAGATATAGAAACGAATTTATTCGTATGACAGAGCTGAACTGTTATTTGTGTAGTTGATCTTATGTACTTGCTAATGGTCAGTAAGCAGAGTCACCAAGCACTTATACTGAACTCAAATGAATTGGTACTCATTCAAACATGAATAAATTTGAGCGGATGCGAATTCGAGACCTTCAGCATGCGAAACCAGAACTCTACCGTTTCGGCCACTGCACTGATAAAAGAAATCCTCGATTGGAATCGTAAATTATCCATATTTATTTATTCAGGACGTATCTGAATCCATTTTGAAGTGAATCTTGATCTATGGAAATTGTAGCTTTTATTTGTAATTTCGAGTTTGATTACTTTTAACTTTAAAAAAATTCATGGATGTAAAAATAATGAATTTAGCTTTAAAATTTGCTTTCATAACTCACCAGATTTATCAAAGTCCAAATTTCTGTGCTAAGATGTTATAATTCTAAATTATTTTCACTATTTAAATCCTTCAAAGTTTCAGGACACCCTCTACAATGAAAAATACATGAATATCAAGTTAATGTATAATATCAAATCTACAATACCTAGTCTATACACTGCAACAACGCAACAAAAGACAACGATCAGGCTTAGGATAAATTGACAAACCGTGACACAATCATAAAATGATTGCTTTAAGGATAATTTTTTACTTATTCAATCTTTTGCAATGATCATGCTTACTTTCATTTTGTTTTGATATTTTCATGTAAAAACAACTACATACAACTATAAAAACAACAACAACAAGAAAACTGAATAAAAACAATAATACGAGTATAAGTACAACATTTTCGAATAACAGCAGCCCAACAGCACCATCAACTTTTATCATTAAAATTAAATGTACATACATAGATACTTTGATACTTTTTCGAATTTTTAGCTAAGTTTTTTTTCATTTGCAAAAAAAAACAGCACTCATAATAATAATAATAATGACAGTAACCACAATAAAAACTATAAAACAACGACTTTATTTGTTTAAGGCTTACACATATGTAGTCTCATTAGGACGCAACCGCATGCAAGACATTTTGACATGCTGTTGATATTTAAACATGACTGTCATGTTATCTTATTTTACATTCATGGATTCATGATGTGTTGCAGATTTTTTTCTTGTTTTGTTTTTGTTATTGTGTGTTTCTTTATCATATAAACTTCTTAAAACAAAAAAAGTTTTCTTCTAAACATCGTCTTTGTTTTATTATCATTTTACAGCTATACACTACAATTATGCATTTTTTTTTTTTTTTTTTTTGTTAATGTCATTTTAATCCTGTTTTTCTGTTTTCTTCTTAAAGTTATTAAAATTGTTCTTTGTTGCTGTTGTAGAGCTTGCACTTGCATTATTGCTGTTTTACTCCGGCGTGCACTTTTTTTCTATGTATGTTACATACAATCAAGTTTTTATAATCAAGGTGTCATTCAAAGTAAAACAACGTCAGATCATGTAATCAACATGCAAAATAATTGCTAGAATTATTACATTCTGTATCAAGAATGCTCAACGATCTATGTATGATGATAATGATGATGATGGGTAGGTGTTCTTTGTTTATTTTTTCGTTTTAGTAAAAAAAAAAAAACTTTTAAATTATTATAATTTGTTTTTCGAAAAATCACCTTGATGGTAAAGATTCGAAATTTATTTCGTTGCAACCACACCTTCAATAGTTTAATAAATTCAAATGATAAAATTATTTAGGTCAAGGATATTTGAGAAAATTTATAGCCCTTCACTGTGTAGAAATAACTTTCAACAACTCAGTGTTGCATTTTGGCATATCATAATTGTTGAATGTTATTGTTGACATATTTATTTAGAAGTCTACAATACTCTAACTAAGCACACAAAAAAATATCGCTTCAATTATTTAAATTTAGACTTAATTAATCACCTGTATCCTTTTTTGAGTGGGTGGGTTTTTACCAACAAAACTTTATTATATGGTTCTAAAGTGTTGAAAGAACTTTCAATTAAATTTTTTATTTCCACGGGTACGGAATGATGAAAAAAGTATTAACCTTTCGGAAATTTATTTAATACCAAATACCAAATACCAGAACTTAAGTTGTAATAATTTTGTTTAAAATTCTACAGTCCAGAATTATTTTAGAAACCAAATTATGGTTTCCTGTACGTTTAACATAAAATCAAAAAATTTCATAAAAATTTACACATCATATTAAACTTCTACTTAAATATTACAATTCTTTAGCTGTTAAAATAAAACAAAGTATCAGATGATGATAAATAAATACGCAAGACGTGTGATCTTCTCATTTGAAATTCAAACTAAAATGTGTCTGTCTATCTTACATAGAAAAAAAAATCTATCGAGCTGTCAATAATGTTGATAGACCTCAACATAGAGCGTCAATTTTCTTTCTCATAATATGAAAATGTCCTTTATATGCATTATTTCTTTTTAAACGTTTTATATTTTACTCGGTGTTGCCAATTGAATGTATAATAATTAAAAAATTACTCTTTTTAATTGCAAAGTATTTTTCAGTAAAGGTTTTGGAGGAAGTCTGAAACGAGAACAACAGGGTAGCGAGCCATGCTTTATCACTGGCCAGTTTTGCAACTGTTGGATTCTTATCCAAGTGCTCGCTTTATCCTCTCGTTATAAGACGTCGGTAACCCCTGAAAACTGGCTTAAAAGGTTGGTCGTGAGGCTAGCAATATAACACTGTAAAAAGTAAGTTTTACGAAACCGAATAATTTTGCCTCGGTTCACGGAAGGATACAACAAACGACGACACAAAGCAAGGAATAAGGATAATGATTTTGGTATACATAGGTACATGGAACTTACGAACTCTCCACAAAGCTTTAAGGCGGCCAAGACTCGAAGAGCTATAGTGCCAAGAAGATATAAGTTTCGGAAGACTATTCCGTAAATACTTATAATATATTTGAAGACAGAGAAGAGTATGAATTTTGAAAAAAACTATTTAATTAGGTAACACTTGACATTTTATTATTGAAAATATCTAATAATTCTCTATGATTCTCATACGTTTTTGCATATTTGCATACACACATATGTACGTGTATCTATAATGATTGCAATTTAGTTAAGTGTCAAAATCGACGAATGCAATCAACGTCACTATAAAACGATCAATAAGACTTCAATAAAATGTAATTCTTTTTTTTTACATACATACACACGAAGATTTGTGTTTATTCTCGTATGTATGTAAAGAATATATGAAACTCATATATAAAATCCAATGGACAAATAAAAAAAATATGCAGATAAGATAATATGCATTTTGTATACACTGCTGCAAGTAGACATTGCATCTGACGACGGTCTTCTCATGTTTTATATTTGTTTTTTCTTCTTCTTGTTTTTTTTCTACATTTACAGAATACATTTTTTATTCGATTACCGGCGTCAATGCTGAATAATAAACTCAAAATCAACTTATATTATAGATACATGAATATTTGACATATATAGGAATTAAAATATATGAAGAAAAAAAAAACAAAGTGATCAAAGATCAATAAGAAAGATAATTTTTACTTGATTGGTTGTCACTTGTATTGATTTAAATGAGTTTCAATAACAACAACAACAAAAAACTGAATACAAAATGAGATAAATATTATAAAGTTTGGGATGCTGCAATAAGAATTTTTGACCACCCAAAATATATATTTCAATGGTTACGTAATGCAAAATAAATGAAAGGAAAAATATTTTTTTGCATAATAATGATTTTATTGAAAATTTTGAGTTGAAAAATTAAGATTTAAAAACAAATTTCCATTTAAGTAAATTTTACAGCTTTAATTTATTGAAGGCGTAAATTGAACCTTCTTGCTATAGACAGAGAGATCTGGATGGGGGTGAAGTAATGAGAAAGCTGAAATTCCTTTTAAACCTTAGGACTTGAACAAAAAGATGTTTTAATATTTTTTGACAGTCAAAAATATCCTTCATGAGAATCCCGTTGCAGAGATAATACAAGAGAATAAGTGAGAATTTCCACAGTTGTTACTGAGAAAGTCCTGACAGGAAAAATCAGTAATTCGAAAAAATGAAAACTTCAATTTTATTAAGCGGTTTCATTAAGATTTGGAAAATAAGTTTTCTGAACAAAGCTGTAGCAGTTCAAAGCAAAAAACTTGGAAATAAATTTTTACTAAAAATTAAAAACAAAATTCAGAAAAATGATAAAATTACATCGCAGCTGTGTTAGGTTTTGTCCGAATTTTTATAGTTTGTGCACAAACTTAGAGTTTTAGGAACACGGAAACTGATCACCATGTCATAAAATAAAAAATGAATAAGGGCAGAGAAGACAGAAATGAGAAGGAAATAAGACTTATTCATCCTCAAATTCAGGCTAAAGTACTTGCCACTATAGTTCATTCCGTGGCTCGAAACTGGAGACTTTTCCCTACTTTTTATTTGTGCGGAAGTTTTTTTAAGGTTATCTTGAAAAACAAAATCCTATAAAAAAACATAACATTTCTTTTACACAATAAAAAAAATTTTTTCTGTTGTTTTATAAAGAATTTTTCTGGTTCGTTAAAATCATTAAAAATTGATAAAATTGTTTACACTTAAATATGAAAAGAATAAACAATCCTACACATTATATCCTTTTAAATAAAAAAAAATAAAATTCCAGATCTTTCATAAAAGTAAAATAACAAAAAAAAAAAAAAACGAGTAGATAATAAAAAATGTAATAAATCATGTTAGAATCATAAAGTTTCAAAAAAACAAACAAAATTACATTATGCTTTGTAACGTACATATATAAGCATGTTCACGTATCTACGTACATACGTATATCTATGAAATTGAATCTTGTATGTAGGATCCTTTTAAGTTTTAACATAACACAACTACATAAAATATTTAAGGTTTTTGCTTTTTTATGATTTACACGATGTTACTCACACCCGATAAATGGGTTATATGAAAAAAAGATACTTTGTGCACATAATACCTTTTTTTTTTTTTTTTTTTTTCAAAGCTTTTTGATCTTCAAAAAACTTTCTAACAATAAAAAGACATTATATCTTTTTAGATTCCAAAACACACTTCCGTTTTTAAAATATGAAAATATCCTTTGTTGTTTTTTGTGCTTTTTTTACATTCATGTTTAATCTATTTATATGTATGTGTACATACATATACATACGAACGGTGTAATAAAATTCACAAAGTAGAAATTTTTTTTAGATTTGACAGGAAATTTTATTTTATTTTTTTTTTTTTTTTTGGGGAAAAAAAAATTTTTTAAAATAACAGAAATTGTTTTCAGATAAATAACAAATTTTTTTTTTTTTTAATAAAATACAAAGTAAATAGAATTTTGTTTTTATGGTAATTTTAAGGATCTATGTAATAAAATTTATTTTCAATGAAAACAAGGATAGAAAAAAATTAAATACATCCTTTAAATATAATATTTGAGAGGGGAAAAAAATATTCGGTAAAAAAATGAAGAGAAATTCGAATGAAAAGAAAAAGCTTAAAATTTATGGAAAAATAATAAATTGTATACTTCAATTTTGATCAGAGTATGTACATATATGCGTAATTACACTCAAATTCAATAAATCTGTAATTTGTAAAACATATATTCACCTTAGAAGTCATTCTTAAAAGTTAACAATTTTACTCGTAATCCGTTGAGGGACGAAAAAAACTAACAAATCCTCGAAAAAGCACACATGTCATCTTTCAACCTTCTACACTCCTCATTAAAGGACTATTCGGTAGGTGAACAGAAAAAAAACTCCCAATCAAACTCACACATAAACAATTTTTTTATCGAATAAAAGTAATTTCTTCTTATTTACTTTTTCTATTTTAGCTCCGTGTTCAGAAAAGAACTCTAACACCCTATGGTCTTACTACATATCTGACATAACTAGTTGACAAGCTTAATCCTGTAAATTCTCTATAGACAACCTACTTTTCAATTTCATTCATTTGCAGGTCAAGTTGAAATGGCGCTCCTAAAAAAACAAAATCATGGCAAAAAACCGCGATACCCCTTTTTTTGCAAATATATGTTGGTATCTTAAATTTATTTAGAAGAAGAAGAAGAAACGCTTTTATGCATCCTTACATTGAAAAGTGTCATGTCATTGCTCTTAATAATTTCCGAAAAATAAAAATAACTTTTCACGAAGATTTCAATATAAATATTGCGAATTAGTTCAAATGTATTTGTTTGAAAGAAGAAGAAAATAAACCTAATTCAAAGGGCTTTTTTTCTGAACAATTAAAATCTTTTTTTCTTTCCTTTTCATCTACAAGTTATTTAAAACACAATTAATTACATATTTCGAAATTGTTTCCTCTCTTTTGTATATAAAATTGCAATGATCTGTAAAATATCTGTAAAAAAAATTCCAATCATATGCACCTCACCATGAAGGTTATTTTCGCTCTTCAATAGTTCATAAAATTTCGTTTCATTGTTTCAATTTTTCATTATGCGAAAAAAATTCATTGTCATCAATGCAAAAAATTATTAATCATTATAATATGCATTTTTCATATTTTATTTTTTTTTACCCTTTCCCTTTATCTTTTTTTTTAAATCATTTTTTAACATTATATTGTTTTATTGTCCTTTGTAAAATATTTCATAATATTAATGTAATCAATAACTGATATATACTCATAATAATTTTAAATTATATCGCAATATTATCTGGTACTTTTCAATAACATAATCAAAAAATATTTTCCATCATTATCATCAGAAAATTACAACAACGACAACGACAAAATAACATACGAAGCAGCTTCAGCATCATCATTATTATCATCATCAAACAGATTATATGCATTGTTTTTTTTTTATATTTTCTGTTGCACCGATATTAAAATGAATTAAAAGCATTAAATATTCGCTTCATAAGCAAATTGCATTGATTACGATGAATCATATTAAAAGGAAAACAACAAACAACAACAACAACAAAAAACAAAAATCCCAAAAGAAGTAAAACACATTCACAAAAAAACAAAAAACAAGAACTCTCTCTCTCTATACAAAGATTGGAAAATCGGCAGAAAAAAATTTAAGCACTTTTATATATTGGCGAAAAAAAAAAACAACAACAAAAAAAGAAAATATCGTATTAAGGTAGACAACAGAGAATTTTAATTAAAATTTTAATTAATTTCACTTAATGTGTAAATAACAGTGATCGTTAATTTAATTTTGTATACCTTACCTGGATCATATTATAAACAAAAAAAAATGAATGCTTTAAATTATGTACGTTTAATATAAAAACAAACATATTATGTATATCAGTATATGTATGTAGGTATGTACTTTAAAATGTAATTGAACATGTATCACATATTGATGTACAGTGATTTAAAAAATTTGTTGTACACTTAAGAATTTTACTTTGCCAAAAACAAAAATTGAAACATATTTACATATTTCCACTGGACTTGTTTATTCAAAAATGTTGAACAGTTCTTTCACCCAAGTCTTATTTTGGTGTTTTAATAATCAGCACTTCATCGTGACATCATCGAAAGTGTCAAATTTATCAGCACTAGTTACAACGCAACGGTGAGATCAACATTATAACTGTAAATTTTATTTGATATTTTGTATTGACACCGTTTTTTTTTTATTCTCCGAAAACACCACCTGTCAATCTTGTCAAGTGTCAACCAACATGGATTTACCGTATGGTGTGGTGCTCAATACGTTTAACATTGAAACGAACCCATTTAATTTTTTCTATACGTAACGTTAATTTGATATAAGAGTGAAAAGTGTGATACATAACTTACATAAATCTTTGGTCCTATTATTATTAAACACATCAAAATTCTAAACACTAACCAACTGAAACTTCGAGTCTAGTTGACAAATTTTAATTAATTGAAGCTTATTTTGTGCTTTTTTTTTCAATGTGGACAAATAATTTTTTACATCACTGTATAAAATGTGTTAAAAGGATGACAATAATCAATTAATGTATACAAAACAAATTTGTTTAATACACGATGTATGTAAAACGATAAAAAGAAGATTGAATAGTGAAAAATTGTACTTAAAGTTTCAAAGACAAAAGAAAGAAGAAAAAGAAACAATTTTAATTTAACCAATGAAATGTGTTTTAATTAAAATTAAAAATGAACAAGAAAAAAAAACTGAATAAAGTAACAAATTTGGTATGGGTAAAGGTTCTACTATGTATAATTGATTAAATACTAGAACGTTCTCATTGTAATTTTTCTTTTGTTTTTATTTTGTACTAAATGATTTATTTATGTTTCACAATTTTTTATTTTGTTTTCAATTCAATCACAGAGAAGTTATAAGTATTTTCGAAGACTCTTTTGAATTCAGGAAATTGATAAAAAATTTTTCATGATCTTTTTTGAAGGAAAACAGGACTGTCACTTTATTACTGATGTAATAAATTCGCCACTATCCTTGCAAAATATCAAAATTTAATAGTATTTTTTTTACTACGTTTTTAACAATATGTCTGATCGTATACAAATGTATAAACTTCGACTTTGAGCTTCATTTCGAACATTATGATGATATGATGATTTTGAGTTACGCCCTTGAAACTTCAATAATTTCTCAATTGAAGGGTGGTACGCAACCACCCTTTTTTTTAATCCTTTTTTTTTTCTTTTTCAAAAAAACATTTGACGTTTTCGAAGATGCACTATCACACAGTGTTTCAAATTTGGTCATCCGGGTTTGTGATCGATGATCTAATCTGTGTTCAATCCTTCAATATTGGAAGAATATTTTCACTTTAAATTTTCCTTTAATTTTGTGTACTTTGTTCTCTTCTAGCTTATTTTTGTGCATAAAAAATTAAATGTTCATAAATTCTATTTTTTTTTATCAAATTAAATTATTATTGATTAGCTAAATATTTTTTTAATTGCAAAAAAAAAAAGTTTATAACAAAAAACTTATCGTATAAAATTCACAATGAATTAGTATTTAATTTAAATAATCAATTACAGAGAAAATTTGAAA
Organism: Bombylius major; assembly: GCA_932526495.1. Classification (NCBI taxonomy): domain Eukaryota; kingdom Metazoa; phylum Arthropoda; class Insecta; order Diptera; family Bombyliidae; genus Bombylius; species Bombylius major. The sequence goes on from OW052043.1 coordinate 52,896,758, forward strand.
ATTTTTGTATCTATTATATTTTAAATGACACAGAAAACAAAATAAAAACATAAATAAACTTTATAATAACATTTACAAAATTTTACGTTCAAATTAATTTCATTGATATTTTTTTTTTTTTTTTGAAATACAAATTTCCATATAACCTTTTTTTTGATATTTTATGCGACAAAATAGAATTTTCGAAAATCAAATATATTTTTCTATTTAAAAATACAAAAAACAAACAAAGTGTAATGTAAAATATTTGAAAATTACATCAAACACAAATTAAATTTAATTAATTTTAATTTCGAAAACAAACAAAAAAACTCATTGTGTAAAATTAAAAATTGAAAATTTTGTAATTTTAATTAAAATAGATATATTTTTTTTTGTACAAAATTCAATAAAAAATTTAAAAAAACACATAATTATCAGTAAATGCTGATGGAAAATATTATTTGTTTATTTAAATTTCTTCTTTGGAAAATTCACAACAAAGACTATCCTTTTTTTTTTTGATGCGTTTTGGCTTAAATCAATTCCATTCAAAATTCCATCCTGATACTGATGGTTTTTGATTAAATGAATGAAGATGAAAATTTTTTCATATAAGTAAAAAAAATAAAAACATTTGAATAAAAACTCATGCATTGCGACTATGGAAGAGAAAACTTAAAAGGAATATTTTTCACATAGCAGGAGTCTACTACAGCAGATACGTCATATATTCCTTATTTTTCTTATAAATGAAAAAAAAAAAAAACCAGCCTTCTCTATTAAATACTGGACTGTATTATTTTCCAGCTTTTTTATATCAATAAAATAAAAGCCTTCAGGACATTATATAGTCTCTTTTAAAATCCAATCTGAAGTCTCTATTAAATCTGAATTTGTATATATGAATGCCTTTGATATATGCAGAATCAAAAGATTTCGTGATTTTGTATTAATCATGAATGGTGTTCCATACATTATGCACGTTAATCCTAAAACATTCTTTGGAAAAAAAAAAAAAAGAAAAAAAAAAGGAAATACTCATGTATTCTTCTTTCTTTTGATATTATTTTGAAATACATAAAAGATTGCACAGCAGTATTAGGAATGATTTGGTGTATTGATATCTTTTATTCCTTTCACTTTTAAAAATGTACTTTCAATGGTTTTTTCTTTCTTTTCATTTTCATTTTCGTTGAATTTATATCAAAGATATTCAGAAAATTGAAAAAAGAGAAAAATAAAAGCAGAAAAAGGAAAGTATATTGTATATGGTTTGCCAGGCGATCCTTTAAAGGTTTTTCTAGTTAAAAATTAAAGTAAACTAGTGAGAGCCATAAATGAATCTTCAACAATATTTAAATTTTCTTTTAATTAAAATTGATAATAAGTAATTTTAAGCTCATATTCGAAATAAATTTTAAAAAAATTGTTCAATTTGTCAATTTCTATGTTTAAAAGCGATTAAAGCTAAAATTTGTTAATTTAAAATGCTAATTCAACGAAATGTCAGTTTAACACTTTGACTACTTTTTTTTACCAATTTAAATTTACATGAAAAATTATACATTTGTCCTTTTTTCGTCATCCAAATCAAAATCAAGGATATATGATATTTTGATTTGTTTAATAAGAAAACATATTGCGTATTCTGTAACTGCTGTCATTTTTGTCCTTTTGAATAAAAACACTTCTCTTATAATTTGAATTTTTTTAAGTTTTTAGAAAACCGTCACCCTAATGGAATTTTCTTAAAATTCACAAAATTAATCAGACAACGTGTTTTCCATAAAATCTTAAAATATTGTTGTTCTAAAACCGTGACTACAAAATAAACACTTTTTATCAATAATTCCAAATGTAACAATTTCATAATAGACCCTTGCCTCTCTTGTTACGTGCTCCTTTCTACGTAAACATTTTAAAAGTAAAGCAAAAATTAACCAAAAACGCAAAAAAAAGAAAGAAAATCAACAAAATTCAAATTTTGTAATTAACAAAATAAATATAAACTTTAAATTTAATAAAATATTTGTGTGTATATGTACGTTAAATTAAATTGTTTTTTAGGCATTTTAAATTTTCTTTGTAAATCTAATAAAATTTTCAAATTCATTTACACAAGAACAAACAAACAAAACAAAACAACAAAAAAAAGTACGTGCTTTTACGATTGACTAAGAATGAATAAATTTTTGTTAAAGATTAAAACCCTTTAAGGCATTTTCTTTCTTCATAATTTGTCTTAATTTTATTTTTATTTTGTTTAAAAAAAAAATAATAAACAAAAATGAAAAAACAAAGAAATTAAAATTCTTATTCTTAAACAAAATAAATTTTAAAATAAGAAAATACGTTACGTTACTATACTTTCTTTATATGTACTTTATGATTTTATTTTGTTCTTAAGCAATTAAATACAAAAAATGAAAATTCGAAATTAACTGTAAAAATATATAGAACAACAATATATCTCTTTGCATTTTATAAATCATAACATCGTGCAATTTGAAAAAAAAAAAAAACAACAAAAACCACTCAATAAGAACAAAAACAACATTCAAAAAAAAAAATATGTATATAAAGAAGAAATTAAGAAAATGTTCTTTTCTTTTAGAAATTTAATTAGTTCTCAATCCAATAAAGAATATTATTTCGTTTGATTATTCAGTTGTGTATTAATTTTAACAATAACAAGAAAAAACACAACCCTTAAAACCCTCCTCTCATCCTCCTTAATCGTTTTATAAAAATATTTTCCAAAATTTATTCTTGAATTCATTCAAAATTTTCTTTTGTTTTTTACTCGAAAAAAAATATATATTTTTTTTTGAATGTGCGTTTATAAATTAATCAACAATATAATATTTTCTTTTAAAATATCCTTTATTTTCTATTGTGTACAAGAAGAAGATGAATATAATAAAAATGAAGTGATTTGGAAAAACTCAATTTTTATATAGAAAATTCATCGAATTAATACAAAAGAAATTTATTTAGCTTCGGTTTTTTGTGTTGTTTTTCCTTTAAATCATTTTTTTTTAAAGTTTTTAAATTAAAAAATAAGGGAAAACGAAGAATTTATAGTAAAGATACATTTAAAAAATTTTTCCTTATGGCAATTAAACAAAATGAAATTGTATTTTCCTCTGAAAAACAACAGTGGTTAGTTTCCGGTTAAAAAAAAAATTAAAAAATAAATTTTTAATTAAAATTTATTTCCACAGAAATACGTTAGAAAAAAAAAATAGAAGAAAAATCGTTCTGCCACTTCTTCAGAAATAATTGTCTTGTCATAACAAATAATTCCTCATTTAAAAATTACATCAAAATAAATTTTCAAATAAAAAAAAAAAACACCACTGAAATAAGAGTCAATTTTCCCGAGGAAAAACTGTTTTTCTAATGAAATTCTATTTGTAGGAAAATAGGTTATTGTATTTTCTTCGTTTTTCTACGAAGCTAAGGAAAAAAAGCTTACTATTATCATTAAGCTTATGATGTCTTTTATATACACAGTCGAACATGTTTGTAGAATATTGTATGTAAATTGCACTTAATAGGGAAGATTTTTTTTATTTTTATTATAAAATTATTCAAACAGTAAAATATTTAGAATGATATTTTTTTTTTTTTGCTGTTATTTAGCTTCTATGACATTTTATTATTGTTTTGTAGTCATCGCATCATTATTTATGTTGTATATTTCTTGTAAAATGCTAATCATTCTCCTTTTTTTTTTTTTGCTAATTTTTTCTTGTAGTTTTCTTCTTTTTCTTTTTTTTCTCTCTTTCAAATAGAAAAGATCATTTCATTATACAGTAATTTACATTAAATATATATTTTATGCTAATTTAATTAAAAATAATGTACATTTCCATTACATCTAACTGTACAAAATAGTTGATTGTTATGTCCTTTACAAACAAAAAATTAACAAAAAATAAAAATAAGTAAAATTAAAAATGACAAGTAATAAAAATAAAATAAGGTTATATACTAAAAGGATTATATTATTATTAGATACTTTTTCAACTATTTAATTTCATTTTTAATATGCTCATTCTTTATTGTTACTAAAAATTGTTTTAAATTACATTCAATTTTACCTGAAAGAAAGTAATTATTGCTAAAAATTATCATTTAAAATGAAATTTGATATTTTATAAGACAATTTTATGTTAATTGACGATTCATTTTTATTTTCTATTTTTTTATTTACTTTTATAGAAGTGAAATGTAGGAAAAGTGAAAGTCAATATAAAAACAATTTTCTACACAATAAAAGAAAAAAATTACTTAAAAAAAATATCTTAAATGGTAAATATCCTTTCATCAGTTTTAAGGTAAAATGAACAGCAAAGCCTGGGTTGGAAAAAAAATTATTTTCTTCTCATAACTCTTCTGTTTACACAAAAATATCTATAAAATCTCATCAATAATTTGAATAAAAGGCTTTTTAATCTAGAGCCCTCTATTTGATTCAAATCAATTTGACACAAGCTGCGATATTAGAGTTTAAAATTGGGAGGTTCTGAAATCTCCCATGCTATGAAAATTAGCGCAAAAATATCATGAATTGAAATTTATTTTATGAAACAATTATTTTTTATTTTATTTATTATTTTAGCGTAGACGTTTTACTTTTATAAGAACCACCCCCCCTCCTATCTAATCTAATTTTCTATACGATAAATACCAAATAATAGCGTATTTTTCTCGATAAGAGAGTCATTCTTAATATATATTTCACTTCAAAATATATGTAGTGCTGCCACTTTTACAAAGAAAATAAGCGGGGTAGATGATCATGATGGAAAAGAAAAAAAGCACCTTGATAAATAAAGACTTACATATTATTATGCGGTACAAGTTTTTGAAGGTTAATTTGCTTACTTGCGAGAGCAAAAATTATCGAGGATACCATTTTTATCATTTCAGCTAGCAAAACGATTGATGTTCTGGCCCATAGATACTTGAGCTTGAAGTGTATACCCCTTAAGAACTAAGTTGACAAACGGCTAACAATTTTTCATTAAGTACTCAAAAGTTGTGGATTTAAATATCATTCCTTCGAATTGACTAATGACCAAAACCCCAACTCACTATTTTCTTAACTCTTGTAATAAAAAAAAAAGTCTTAAACTTATACTCCTAAATTTCACTTCTCTTTAAAGTCTATACCCAATTTTAATCAACGAATTCTCCATTAAATTTTTTTTCTTCTTTTTTCGTAAAACACAATTCAAAAGCAAATTTTCTCCTTCAAACCAATTTTCATAAAACAATAACAATAATCATTTTGTAAATTGTATGTACATATTTCATTGGCTGGCATAATATGTGTTGTATCTACTCAAATAACAACTTATAAAATTATTTCAAATCTATTGTTGACATATAATAAATGCCCAAATTAAGTGTATACGTTATCTGTGTTGTACGTAGTACGTTAATACAAGAATATTTTTCTTCTTCTTCTTATTCGTAATACATAAATAACTACAGTGTAATTTTAAAATTTCCTATCTAAAAAACACAAAAAAGAGAAAAGAAAAAAAATAATAAACCAGCCAACAACAGATAGAACGAAGCAGCTATCAACGAAGCTTAACAGAGGAAAAGCCTACTATATATGAATTTTCTTGTGTTGTGTCGTTATCACAAATGAAATACATCAATGTCTTTTATAATAGCTAAAAACATTTTTCTTTTTCTATATCATTCTTCTTATTCACAATTTTTACTATATAAGAGTACTCGCCCTAGCTATTTTAGAAAAAAATAAAAACATTCATATTACAATACAATTTTCTCGTCATTGTATCATTTTTTTTTCTCGATTTTCTCGCATTTCTAAATTTTCCAACATTCCCTTTCAATTTTTCCCTAATAGTATTTTTTTATTTTTTCTTGATCCTCTTAAATTGTATATATACAATATAATGTAATACTTTCTTATGCAAATCATTTTACTTACTATATACGAGTATACTTTTTTGGTATGGATTGTATCTATACAGTATTTTTTTTTACATACATATTTTCATCCTTCGTCCCATCGTCTAATCTATATTTTTACAGTGTGTATTGTTAACATTTTTATACATATAAAATGTGCTAGCTATTGTTGTTTTTGTTATTTTTATGTACATATTTTATTATAATTTACAAATGTCAATGTGACATATCAGAAATGTAAATTTATTTTGTATATGTTTAAATTTTAGTCGCCCCTTTTTTTGAATAAATTTCAACTGATTTTCCTCAATATTTTTTTTTTTCAAAATTAAGCCTAAAACGTATACATGACAGATACATAATAATTACACTTGGAGAACATGTAGGTGTATAATGATACATGAAACAATTTAGGAAGAAAAAAAGTTTGTTTTGATTGAGGGAAATTTTTGAAATACAATTAACCCTTTGAGTACCTGCGTATTCGTTGAAGTTTTTGGTTTTTCCATACTTGTTAAGTAGTCAAAATACAATATACAACTCCAGTAAACAAACATTAAAAACCATTAACAATTTTTGCAGAAAAGCGTAATCGATTATCAGTATAAAAAATGGATTTCCCAAAAATTAAACACTTTCCACTACCTAGAAAACATCGTTTACTAGTGAACGAAATCCTTAAGGCAGTACTCGAAGCGTTAAATAAAAAAACAATACAAAAATAAAAAATTTAAAGTGACCAAAATTAGAAAAACTTGAGAAGATAGATAAAACAAATTTTTTCAGGACCCAAAAGATGACCATTTTCGAAATTATTTTCCACAAATTCCTATAAAAATTTCAATGACTTTCCATAATCTTATTGGTTTTTTGTTTTTCGATAACTTTCACCAAATTACATGCTTGCGAAATTTCGTTTGATCTCTAAAGAAAATGATCGAATTCAGGATTTCAAGTAACTTTTTCATCTACTACTACTAATGAAAGTATTGTAAAGAGATATCCCAACATTGCATTGTATTTCATAATTAAAAAATAAGAATGTCCTATTTTGAAACTAGGAATCCTTCTACTAAATTTTTAATTCCAATAGTATTTTTTTTTGTATAAAAATTTTTCTAAAATCCTTATCGAAAACTCAGTCAAAAAGAAGAAGAAATTAAGCTAAATCAAAAACATTGTAACGTTATTTTCCTACTCGTTCTTATTTTCTTTTTATTTTTTTGAAATTTTTAAATCTCGTTGAGTCTGAAGTAATGAATCACACTCATAAATTTCAAATTCATTAAAAAAAATGATATTTGATGAGGATTTAATTTATTTGATTGTCAAAAACACTTAAAATTTTCTTTTTATGTAATTCTCAATCGTAAAAATCACTTAAATTCACTCTCGTAAATTTCATTTTTCAATCTTTAAAGTCCTTTATTAAATCCTCTTTTTCCATATTCGAATGCATATATATGTATATCCCACATTTTCGTAGATGTGATTTTCGAGTATCATTTTTATTTTTCCATCTATTTTTATATCAAAAAATCCTCTCTTCTTTTTTTTTTAGTGTTAAATACCATCAACTTGAAAAAGGTATCTTTACGTATACATGAAAAAAAAAATTCTCATTTTGTGTGAAGTTCCAAGATGAAATCACCTGTTCCATTGAACAAAATACACAAACAAATAAAGAAAAAAGGATACAAAAAAAAGAAAAACAAATACGTAATAATAAAAATTCCTAAATCTCAATTTATTTGTTCTCATTAAGGAATTCTAAGGACATTTTATATATTGTTTTAAAATTTGACTATAAAATGTATACCAACGTTATTGTATATGTACTTATACCATTCATATAGTACATAAACTGGCTACAGGATTTGTTTCAATTTGAAGAAGAAGAAAAAAACATACACAAACACACGTCACACACAAGTCGATTTATCTTCTTATCTTTGAAATTGATTTTATATTACAGGAAGATATGTATGGGATGATTTAAAATAAAGGATAAACCACAGAATATATAGTTACAGGAGAGAAGAAAAAAAAATGATGAAAAAAATTAATGATATCGTATAAGGAATTGAAGTAAATGTCAAGTCTTGAGTTTATTTAAATTGATTTTATTTTTTGAAATCCAAAATAAATTTCTTTTTACATTCAGGGTTTTTTTTGTTATGTTGAAAAATTTGAAGATAATTGAATTTATTTTTGTTTTTTCAAATCCTTGAATTTAAAGGATGTCTGATATTTTTGAATTAGGTTTTTGGAACACCAACAACAATTATTCTAATATACATACATCATACATATGTATATCTCTTGATTCTATGATCCGAACCTCCAGAATATTATCGTCATTCTCTAAAACGCGTCTTTTGAAAGAGCTTCTTGTAACATGCTCTTCTTCTTTGATGGCGCTACAGCTCATATCAAACCAGAGCCTCCTCAATTGAGGTTTCATGACAGTATTTCTGTCATACATGCACCTAAAATTTCAAAGTGGAATGTGAACCACTGAATTCGTTGTTAGATAACGAATTTATTCGTATAAGTGGACTGGTACTGATATTTTTGTAGTTGGTATTGTGGAGTTGCTTATGGTCGGTAAACTACTTCAGTACCAAATGAATTGGTACTCATTTAAAGCTGAGTGAACTTAGGCAGATTCGGTTCTCGATTCTCGAGACTTTCAGCATCAGAAGCCAGCACTCTATACCAAAACCAAAGAAATTGAAAGTTTATCATAATAATAAAAGTCAAATAATTACATATTTCGAATATCACATATTAACTTACAACATTCAACATTCTTTCTCTAGTTACAATTTAAATTTTATGCACTTTTTTTTCATATTTATTTTTTGTTCTTTACATGCTCATTTTCTGCTACAGAAATTCAGAACTTCAAGAGAAAAAGAAAATGTTACAAAACGTGTTTTTTTCTCTTGTGTTTTGTTCCCTTTTTTACAAATCTTCTGATAACATCACCACAATATAATAACTCAAAGTTAATTATAGTTTTGCTTCAAAGATCATAATACTACAAAAGTAAAAAATAAAAGAATCTACTAAATATATTTTTTTCGTTTCTCTGCCAGTCGCGCGGTTGATATCTTGGTAATTTGTAAAATTTGCCATTCCGCCTATTTACTGATTTCATATACCATCCCATTTTTTTGTTGTTTCTTCTTACATTTATGTAAGTAAACTGAAAAAGAAAAAAACACAATTAAAATATTGCTTATAGTACTTCACTTTTGCTTTATACAAGAAGAAAAACAAAATTTCTTGCATCAAAAAGCATCTTTATTGTATAGATACATAATAAAAGATACTGATTTCACTTTCATATCATAATTTCTGTAAATTCATATTTACTGAGTTTTGTTTTTTTTGTTTTCTGTAAATTCACAACCACATACATACATATTTCAGTTATATATGGTTATTGTGGTACCTATATCATAATTTTTCAATTTTTTTAACATTTATGATACACTCCTCTTTTCTGATTATTAAGTTATAAAATTAAGATTTTATTTTTCTACCATAGTAAACTAATGAAGACAACAACAAAAACACAAAAAAAGAACAGATACTGTTGTCTGTAAGGATTTCTTTTATTCTTCAAATTTCAACTGCATATAATACTAATTTTCCAGAAAGTAGTCATCACCAACATCATAATTTACAAACTTTGTCTGTTTGCTAGTCTAGAACCTTTAAGAATTATGCACCTCTACTAAGTATAATTGTTCAAAAAAAATCTTCATATATCAAAATATCTACAGTACCTTAGTGCAATTGCATACACCATAATACATAAATTAATGATTACAAAATGCAATGTAAAAATAAAAACAAAAAAAAAAGAAAATAAGACGTTACCTTAATATACTCATTATTATTGATATTAAAGAATCTATTTACGTAGCAACTAAAATTTTATCTAAAAGATTCAAAAAAAATTCTGCATTATATCTACAATGCATTTTCAATGATATCTAATATTTTATTACATACACACACGATGCATATCATCACAACAACGGTTATACTTTAATTGCGTAATTACATTACGTTTAATGATTTATTCTTTCTTATTAGTGCTCATATATAGTATAATAAAATAGATAAAATGAATAAATTAAAAAGATTTAAAGAAGAAGAAAAAACAAAAAGGAAATATGTATCTTTATGTGTATGTATGTATTTATGAAAATTACACTTTACGCTCGATACCGCATCCATGAAACTATAAAGAAAGTACTCGTATTATAATATTTAGTTATATATTGTATTAACATTTAAAAAAAAAAAAAAAAAAGACCACCAACTGTTATAGTATAAAATTACATGAATCTTGAATAGTATAAAATAGTATCTTGTATATGGTATTTACTATGTAAGTTCATCGTTCAAGTTTTATATACACACAATTTTGCACAAAATTTTAATGATTCGTATTCAAAAACAAAAAAACAAAAAAGATAATGTATAATAGTTTCCACTACACTTCTTTTTTTTTCTGCATAGTAAACTCAAAATGCATTATTTAACATTACACTGTAAAACAGGTAAGAAAAAAAAAACAACAAAAACAAAAAAAAATAATAATAAAGAAAAAGTGAACTGCATTTTATACTGAACTCATTTAATTTTATAAGATAAAGATTATGCATCAGCTACCATCAGCGTGCAATAACGCAAAAATGAATTAACTGTAAAATCAACACCTGAAATTTTAAGGTTTCAATCGACATCCGTATTATCCGATTGGATTCAAGTTTTCTTCAAAGATTGTTGGATATATTTTTCTCATCAGTCTTAAAGTAGAAGTTGAACCATCTTCAAAACCTCACGATAATCACCTCAGGGCCGGATTAGCCATATAGCAGAAATAGCAAATGCTACGGACCCCGCGCATAGAGAACAAATTGACCTTTTTTCCTCGTTAGTAGAAAATTCGTTAGAGAATTCTGGGGGCCCCGCGCATAGAGAAGAAATAACATTTGCTAACGGCCCCGCGCTGCTGGCTTAATCCGGCACTGAATCACCTATTACTTCATGTGAACTCATTGTAAAGACTCTCTTATATTTTTATCCTTTCAGAATGAGAATATGCTTTGATTTCCATTTAAAAATGAATCTTTCATCTTTTACGAAATTACCAAATCCTCAAACCTTGCGCCCAATGATAACGACAACCACAACTGCTTTCAGACACCGACAAAATTAGAAATAAATCTAAATGAACGAAAACGTTGTCGTTGGGCGAGAACAACAGTCGTTCTATGGATTCTAATTGAACGTCACGTTGTAGTTGTCGTTGTCATTACCATTGGGCGTAGGCTTTCACTGATGATGAACCAGGTGTTGATCATACAGTTAAACAAATTGAAAATTCTTTGCGTTAAATTAACTAATTTCTTCAATGATAATAATTTACTCCAGCTACATAAATATATGAATACACTCACATCACATACATATGTACATAAAAAAAAAATCTATAACATATTACACTATGACAATTTTACAAGTATGTAATTCAAGAAGATACATTTTTCTTATAAATTCTTTTATTTTTATCTGATAAATTATTTATCATACAAGTATGTATACACTTTAATATGAACACTTTCAATATCGAACACAACAAGTCAAGAAAGATAAAAAAAACTACTAGGTATAACAATTTTCTGATAAATCAGAGAAGAGCACATAATTTTATTGGAAGCATAATTTTTCTTTTTTAATCAAAACAGAAATTAAAATTGCTTTTCTACATACATACTACATAATGTATCTTTTCTTCCTTCTAAATTACACACATGCTGCTCGTATACATATAAAGTCAATGTTAATATTTTCAATTCAATAACGTGTGAAATTTTTATCTTGATTATATTCTTTGTGAAAAACAAAAACAACAAGAAAAGAAAACTGATGATATATCTTTATTATAATATGATTTTTACTTATACACATACATACTCGTAGTACGTATGTTAAATTATATCATCAAAATTGGTTATGTATTTCAAGAATTAAATGATGCTTCATATATAAATGAAAAAGGAGTCATTAGGTGTGTACGCGTGTATAAAAGATACAGAAACTTTGAATGATCTAAAAAAGAAAAAAAAAATGAAAGTATATTATATTCAAATCTTTTTTCTAATCTATGTAGATAAAATCATACACAATTTGAAATCACTTGTTCATTTTTATTTTTATTTTTTATTTATTGCTGATTTCTATTTATTTAATGACCTAGAAAATAAAATATTACAAGAATTTTTATCGAAAAGTATATATTTGAAGATTTTACATCAATAATAATAATAATAATCTTGTATTTAGTGGATGTGTTCTTCAAGGAAAAGCACAAACACAAAGTAGGAAACGTGAATTTGAGGGAGCTACGTGAAGAAACAAAAAAAAATAAATAAACTAAATGAAGAACTGTAATGAAAAAGTTTTCAAATTAATGTACCGAAGTCAATAAGATTTTCTGGTTTTTTGAATTCTTGAATAAATTTGTAAATTATATACTGGAAATCTTTTATTCAAAATTGATTTAAAGCAATACAATTTGTATCACGTGAAATTTTTATAATAAGTTTTCAAAATGAGAATGATAACAGCCCACATTCATTTATTTCTATAAAACATATTTCCTGTCAACAAAATCCTTTATAAAAGGACCCAAAAAATAGATCATTTCCAATAAAAATACAAAAAAATAATTGAGTTTTATTGTACAATTTTGATCGATGAAAGTGCAGACCTGAAAAAATAGTCTTAGATTTCTTTTTACTTCTTTTTAACTTCAACAAGGACTAAGAACACCTGAAGTCTGATGGCTTCTGATGTGCTGAAGGTCTCGTGATCGAGATCACTTGAGTTGGGGGTATAAGTGCTCCGTACTAAAGTTAGTTTGGTGGCTCTGCTTACAGACCATAAGCAAGTCCACAAACCACCTACAAAAAATATTAGTACCAGCCCTTTCATACAATTAAGTTCGTTCTGTACCAACGAATTTAGTGGTTCGCATTCTACTTTAAAAAAAACTGTAGGTGCATGTATAACAGAAGGGCTTACAACCTTGTGACTCGACAACTGCGAAGTGTGTGGTATCAAAACGGTACTTTTAATACTATTTGGGTCTTTGGAAGTAATCCGAGAACCGTTACGTCAACCAACCAACCATTGTCTTCTTCAATTTTCTATTAAGGTAAATTCACATTTGGCTGTGGAATTTTTCTAACAAATTAAAAATAAAATAAAGGACCCTATGAAAAATCTAGAAAATTTAATCCCCTTTCCTCATGTTTCTTTTGTCCTTTAAAGTGAAATACATAATATTTGACATTTTAATGTATATTTCCTATTATTAAAATCAAATAAATCATTTCTCATAGTTTCAGTATGCCTTAAGGACCTTAGTTTATAATTTAAAAACACAACAAAAATACTTTCATATCAAAATATTATATTCATTTAAAATTAAATTAAATTAAGATCAAAAATAATATTTCAATTGAATTAAATCAATTTATGTAATAAAGTAAATTTTTTTTTAGTTTTCCTCTTTTTTTTCCATGACATCCTTTTTGAATTTTTAAATTTATATTTTTCAAAAATCAAAAGGTAAAAAAATAACCCAATTAAATGTGATATTTCATTAAATTTATATTCTGTGCGATTTTTTTTCATTCTGTTTTTGAAAATACAGAAATATTTTATAAATTACCTTGATAATGTATTTAAAAATAAAATTATAATGTAATTCTATTATCCTGTTTTATATTTTTTAAACTTTTTTTATACATTTATGTATTTTAATTTTAAAATGTAAAAAAAACAACAAAATATTGAAAATAATGTAATGTAATGTATTTAGATGTAATTATGCAACGTAGATATATTTTTTTTTATTATTTTATAAATGTGTTTTAAACTTATTTAATATACTAAAATTCATACATCCATACATACATATGTACTACACATGTATCTGGTCGATTCTCTGGTAACGCAGAAGACATTTTGTGAGGATGTTGGACAATAAAAGTGTAGAGACTTGATGCTTCTTATTTATTACAATTTACCTTCACTTTTAAAACTAATAGCGTATTCCTAAATTTTTGACCTTTTTGACCCTTTTTATACATTCTTAATATTTGCTTTAAGAATTACTCGTATGTGAATTGTTAAGTATTTAAGAATTGTCACTTTTATAGTTTTGTTGTAACACATGTCCTTTAAAAAAGTATTCAATGGAAAACCCATATAATCGATCTTTTACAATAAAAACAATAAAAATTTATGAGGACATTCCAGGTAACGCAGAAGACAAAAGAAGGTAATGCAGAAAACACTATGAAGTAATTGAAAAAAAAATTAAATTGTATACTGTATTTGTAATAATATACTAAAAATCAATTCCGATATCAGGTCAGCTACCTATAAAAACAAAGAATTTTTTTTATATTTAGCTATTCTTTTCAACACTTTTACAGAAGAAAGTGAAAATTTTAGTTTCATTTTACAGAGAATCGACCATCTATATACATATGTAGGTATACATTGAATATGTATTTTCAATAAATACAAAAACACATATACAAAAAAATAAACATACTCTATAGTTTAATTAAATTAAAATTTTATGGAAAATATCTGGGATTCCAGGACAACATCATAACATCACCACCATGAACATTCATAGTACATGAATACTTTTTTTTGTATTTTGTTTGTTGTTGTTTTATTTTTCCTTTTTTTTTGTATTTTTTTGGCCATATAATATGTAAATTGATATCAGGAGGCAAAAATGAAGAAAAAAATAACAAAAAAAAAAGGATTGAGAAAAATTAAAAATAAAAAATACGTAAAAAAATAATAAAAAATGCATGAGAATTTTTTAATATGAAAAAAAAATTGTGTATTTAAAATAAAAAAAAAAAAAAGGATGCATTTTTTTTATGGAAATAATTTTTAAATTTTAAATTTGTGTTCTACTTTTATTTTGGCACATTTTTAATTTTTTTTCTTTTCAAGGTTTTTTGCTGTTTTGCTTGTTTGTTGGTGTTTTTGCCTCTTTTTTCTGGATTTATTGATGAATAAAGAATTAATGTTATTATGTATGTAAACCAACCAATATTGATTATTTTTTTTTGTTGGAACTGAAATGAAAGTTTTTTTTAATTGTAAAAGAAAATTTTCCTCAGAAAAACAAAAACAAACAAAAAAAGCCGATAAAAATATAGTCCATGTGGATTATTTGCTTTTTGAAGTGTGTGTAAAAAAACACACATACATATTTTTGCTTTGTAATTTTTAAATTTTATTTTTTTTTAAAAACAAAAACAAAAAATTGTATTAAATTTTTAAAAGATTTTTAAGTTGTTAAAATTATTTTTGTTTTTTTTTTTTTCAATTCACAAGGCTTGATGTTCACACCATGAATAATTGAACTAAAAAACAAAAATTACATAATATGTTGAGTAATACTTGAAAAAGCACATAAGTAGAAGAAGAGAGATTGAATTACAAATTTAAAATTTTTTAATTGTTTATATTTAAAAACTTGATTCACATGGAAAATATTTTACATGAAAGGACCTTTTCTTTTTTACTTCCTCATCAATTTTCCCACATTTAAAGCAAAAGATCTATATAAAAATATGATGAAATTCTGATCAAACTATATGAAACTTTGGTAATTTGTCCGAAAAAAAAGATCGATTTTTTCAAAAATATATCTGAACATCTTTTCGGCTTTTTTTCTTTCAAAAGTAAAAATCTATGTACATATTTTAAAAATGAGATATTATCAAATTGTCATCAATAAAATGATATTCATCAAAATATCCTTAAGGCTTTTCTAATTCATATACTTAGGTGCATAATTTAACAAACAAACATGAATCAATGAACATCATCAACATAATAATCTTCACGATAAAATCCTTGTTTACTAAAACACACAATACAATAAAAAAAAAATACCAAATCTTTTGAATAAATCTTAAAACAAAACTTAAACTAGCATGTTTTCATGACATCATTACATCATTATCATCCTAAAACTATCGGTCGTTTTAAACATTAAAACTGATAAAACATGAAAATCTATTAGCGTCAATCGTCAAAATATAATCATTTATTCAATCAGTGCCAATATACACGTGAGTATGTAAGTATATTATATAGAAAATCAATAGCCGCATTTTAAATTGCAAAGTTACTTGATATAATCTGTATCTGATGCATATAATAGGAGCTTCTGATTTGAAAAAAAAGGTGAAAATTAAGTTCATATGATCTTTGATATAACATATGTACACAAAATATACAATAGAGAAAAAATACATAAATACCAAATCCAGGTGTTGATGATGATTATGATACTCTTTGGGCACCTTATAAATAAATATTGCGTAATTCTATCTTTGATCTGAACGATCGCGATGTAACATCATGTAAAAAAAAAAAAACATGCAATATATATCCGTTGCTATAATGCTAATTCACATTATAACACCTTCCATAATAATATCATCTGATGAGATGAAATCTATCTTTCGTTTATATTATATATGGTATACCTTACCAGAACTCACACATTGGTTTGTATGATGTGAAAGTAATGATGATGATGATGATGATGATGACAAACCCATTCAAAGATCTTTTTTGAAGAGTCAAAAGAATACAATAATGTATGTAACATTCGCCACCTTTTAATCTTTTTTTTTTTGTATTTTGTTTTGTCCGCTGCCAGATACAAACTTTATAGATACATATATGGGAATTTAAAATATCCATAAGGTGACGATAAATGAATCAATAATGCACAAAACATTACTTTTAAAAAATAAAATAAAATATGTACTCGTATGTATGTATGTTTCTTCCATATTCACATAAATCGCCATGATAAAATTAATATTAAGTTATATAGAGAATCCATATATGTAATATATGTATGTATCTTCGTAAACTTACACGTTAAAAGAAAAAGTTTACTTAAAATAAGATACTTGCGATATACAAATATATACACATATGTATGTATGTGAAGCAACTTTGAATAAATATAGATATAAAATAAGTGAAACTATAAAAGCATTTCAGTACAGTACTTTATTATGTGTTATATTGATCATATAGAGTTTCATATAGAAATATCTTTAAATATATGTAGATACTATTCTTCACTAAATACCACCAAAAAAAAAAAAAAAGTATATTTTCATCCATAAATATACTTTTACGACTGTTTTGTACTGTTGTTAGATTATTTTTTTTTTCTGCGTGTATTTATTCACGTTATTTTTATTTTTTTCTTACAATATACAATTCAGCAACCAACATATTCCTGATTTATGTTCAAGTAATACATGATTTATATGAAACTACTTTTCACCTTTGAACCAGTTCAAATCGTGGATGAAGTAAAAAATGAGAAGAAGAAGAAGAAAAAGCATCTAGAAAACAAAGTATATTATATATGAAGGAAGTTCCTCTAGAAAAATGATAGTTTTTCAATTTTTTTTTTTAATACGGAAAAAAAATTATATAATAAATTTATGTAAGGTATCTATCGCGCCCATCACCTACATTCAAAGCCCTTTTATTTTATATACTCATCGTATGTAGAATATATCGCATGTCACTTTAAAATAGATTTTTTTTTATTATGTAACGAAAAAATTGAAAATTTTACTTAAATATTTCACAAAAAAAATATATATATATTTCTGGAATTTTTAAAAGATTATAGAGCCCTTTTTGATGTCTGCACCCGGAAATATTTTTGGTTTATAACGTGTATGTGACGAGCAAAAAAAAAACCATGTGTTCATGTAGGTAATCTTTTTTTTGTAACGGCTGAATAAGAAATTTTTTTCAAATATTGAAAAAATAGAATATGAATCATTACATGTCAAATAGTTTTATGAAACTGACATTATTGAATTTTTTCACTTTTATTTTTTGAATCAATTTAGCAATCTAATTTTTGAAAATTTTTCGTGAAGAAAAATATATTATGAAGTGTTATTTTTGAATTTTGTTTGTTCTGTAGTGAGTCATTTAAGAAAAATTTGAAATTCTATCCTGTTTAAATTTTAAGACCTCACGTTTACGAGGGCACACTTTTTTGAAGGAAGTTAAAAAGTGTCTACATTTTGTGAACTTCACATTATTCCTTGTAGATATTTTTTTTTCACCCTGTAATTTGTGTTCTGTTGAAAAGACTTCTTTGGAAGCAAACGAAATGTTTTGGGAAATAACGGGAATATTTTGAGAAAATTTTAAGTTTGGTGGATCACAAAATTCAAGGACATTCAAATTTGAAAATTTAATAAAAATAATAGCGCCATACCGTTAACGTGCTAATATATTAAAGTGATGCGTTGACGCGCTGTCACGAAGCTTTGACGCAGAACAGTTATAGTCAAAATAATATGAGTTGGCGAATCTCGCGCATGTCTTACATGTGCTAGTGATCTTCTTGTGTATACATATACGAAGGAAGAAACCTCTTTCTTAGAATTCACAACAACAAAAATGCATGTGTGTAAGTATCTTTTCTTCTGCGCATAATTTTCTAGTATAATACGATTTGGCTACTTTTTTAAATCGAGCTATAACTGCTGTAATCGCTTTCTTTCTTTCTTTTTAAATTTATTTTATGCTATTATGCGATACTTACTTTTTTTCCATCTTAATTTCCAAATTTTTAGCATCGTGTGAATGAAAGGAAAAAATCACTAAATAATTTTACATACATTTTACGTAGGAATGAAAGAGTAAAACATAAAGTTCCATTTGAAGCTGAAGTGCGTGAAAGTGCACGAAACTAAGATGATACAAGATTAACACTTTTTTTTTCTTCAAATTAATCTTGTACCGACTTAATTTACCAACAAATCAATGCTTATTAGTTTTGCTTGTCTATATCTTATCTCCTTTCTCCAAAGCAACTGTCTCATTCACCCATTGCTTAAAAAGATTTGAAAAATTAAGATGGAAAAAAAGTAAGTATCATAACAGCATTAGCGTATGGAAACATAATATTTTGAAATTTAATAGGAAGGACGTGTACTTTTTCCATCTCATCCATTTTTATAATGAGAGTACCTTTGAAATTAAACTTACAACAAATATAAAATTTGTTAAAATTTAAAAGCTTTGAAGGAAAATTTGAAATATGTACTTTTCAAGACGGAATTTTAATCCATACATAATTCAAAGAATTCCTTGCTCAATGAGGATTTTTATTAAACACATTTTCAAATCCTTGCATTAAATTCGATAAAATTATCTGCTCTTGATTTAATTTTCAAAAATCAAGAAAAAATGTATCCCACAAAGCTTCTTGAATTTAACTTTTTTTCCTTTTTTTCTCTTTCAAAATAATGAACAAACCTTTTGTTAAAAAATAAACAAAAAATCTGAATCCATGTTATCTAAAAAAGTGTTAAAACCAAATTTTTCCATATTTTCTTTTTCAAATACTATCTTATTTTTTATAATATGAAAAAGTAAAATAATTTAATCATGTCACCCTTATTTAAATCCTTTATAAATAAAAAAACTTGCATTATGTAAGAGTAATCCTGATAACACAACAGCAACCTACTATATGTACCTTCCGATAAATTTTCATAATTTTTTTTTTCATTTTCTTCTTTTTTTTTCCGTTTTATTCAGATATGACTTAAGGCAAAATATAATCTATGTAAAGGTATACACACCCCATATTATTCAACGACTAAACACGTTTTATTCATATGTATGATGGTTTTAAATTTACCACTTTATAGACACTGATAACGTCATACATTATGCACTTTTGGCATTAAAAAAAAAATTGGAGATAACTATAGTAAAAGTAACATCAAAAAAATAAATAAAAAAAACACCTTATACAGCATTATACATATATGTACATCATATGTGATGATGATGATGATGGTATTGTACACTTGAAAACAATTTTATTCAATCAATATGTTACCTATAATCATCAGATAAAACAGCAGCATCAGAACATTACATAGGTAGTTAATATGGCATGTGATTTGCAACATACTACACACATATTATCTAACCATTTCATCAGACATTTTACACACATAAAAATAAGTAAGAAAAAAAAAACACACAAAGAAATATGACATTAGATAAAACTAAAAATGACAATCAAAAAAATAAGAAAAATAATAATAACATCATAACACAGTCAATAAAATGCAAAAATAAATAAAAAAAAAAAAAGATAGAACAACAAAAAGATTGAAAATTTATTACATTAAAATTCATACAAGATACTAAAAAAAAAAAAAAAAAAAAAAAGGTGTGTGAATCTGAATAATAAATTTTATATATTTTTCACAAAATAACTTTATTATTTTTCGAAACCGTCATCATCATCATTGATTCGCAAAAATACATACAATTTTAAACATTTTATTATATTTTGATGAATGTTTAGATACATGCATGTATCTATATCCGTACATGCATATATGAATATTCGCGAAATAACACTTTTATATATATTGCACAAGTGTGAAAACTGTCAAATATATAAAATTGATTTTTACATATTATATAAGTTCTTATTATTCTCAGACGATATACAATGTACGAGTATATTATATACATACGATACATATTATGTAAATATCATATGTGTAAATGCACTTTAAATTTTATATCCGAAAAATTTGAAAAGTACCAATAGATTTTTATATATCGATGATATAGTTCATTGAATTTATTTATGTTGCATCAGTAGCAGCACACACACAAAAAAAAAAAAAAATACATTAATATCCCAGTTGGAAAAGTCAGAAGCCCTTCCTTAGGAAGGCATGTAGAAGTTTTGAAAATATAAAGTAAATTGTAAAAAATTTCTGGGAAGGTATAAATGATAGTATTAGAAGTTTTAAAAATTTTTTCTAACCTATTTTTTCCGTTTTTGCTTCTCTAAGAGCTGTTTGGAAGGTTTGTTTTTACCTCCTGTAGAAGGTAATGAGAAGAAAACGAAGAAAAACCGAACATATACCTTCCAAGCCTAGGACATGCCCATGTGAAAAAGATATTATGTGGGATACGGAAAGGAAGGCTTCCAACCGTTTTTAAACTTCTAAAGAAGGCTTCTGCATGCATGGTAAAAGGCTTCCATTTCCAACTGGGATCTTTCTACATATGTAAAATGTCATATAAATGTATTTTGATGTATGTTTGTTAACATAATGAAAAGTCAAAAAATTGAAAATCATCTCGAAAATTTCATTGTAACATTCACATGAAATTTAGAAAGTTTTAGAATAAATAAAATAGTAAATCTAAAGTACAATTTGGGGACAAAAAAATATATATTTTCTTTTTTTGTGAAAATTGTAGAAAAAACCCTCAATTTAATACTTCAACAATTGAACCTCCTCCATGGGTCATGATAATCTACACCACAAAAAACCACCACTTTGCCTCTTAAAACTAAATTTTCTAAAACATCATTAACAAAAAAACAAGAAACAAAAAACTAAAACTACTTAAATTTTAGTTTTAAAATACAAAATTTTGTAACTTTATGGGTTGGACCACTCTTTTTCTTTTTTGTTTTTTTTTCAACACAAAACAATACATTTTTGTTCTGTTCATCAATGAATATATTATATATGAACGAATCTTTGATTCTGATTTCTGACTATAGAACCACTAAAACATACTTTATATATGTATGTAATATCAATCATGTACACATACGAGTATCTATAGATACACATTTATTATATATAAAAATATTTTTTGAATGGGATTTTGTAATGCAATTTTACGTGTAAATAAAATTTTAAAGAGTTTTTCATTCAAAAAGTGAACAAATATTACATATACCTATACACCATATAATATAACGTATATGAATGAAAAACACCTTTATTCACTCATTTTATATGTGTGTAGTGGATGTATCTATCCTTATATTGAAAAATTTTCCAATAAATGATGATGTAAAATATATTTGAAAATTTCAACAATTGTATAAATTTGTATTCAATCGATCAAGTGAAAAATCGAAATTTAATTTATAGATAAATTGTTTGATAGCTAAGAGTATTTAAAAAAAAAATACATACTCACATATGAGTGCATTGAAAAACTATAAAATAAGATGAAAAATCGAAAATAAATTAAGTTTAATAAAGAAAAAAATTAAAGATCAAACAAAACATTGTTTTTTTAATGCAAAAGTTAAAATCTTTGTTCTCTGAGAAAAAAAAAACAAAACAAATTAAAATAGAAATAAATAACTTTTTTACCGAAAAAGTCGTTTCTTTATAGTTTCAAACTAGTTGGGGTTGATTCACACTTACGACACGACAGAAACGACACGTAACGTAACCCACCACACGACAAACAACGTAATCGTAACTACACTGTGACTGTAGTTGTCTGTCTTTCAGAAGATATTCAGGTGTCAGTTTACGTATTATTGGTGGACATTTTATATTTCTTTATAAAAGTCGACGAGCAAATACATATATGCAAAATGGATTGAGAAAATTATTTAGTCTAATGTCTGTCGGTTTTGTACATCTTAGTGTGAATGAAATGAATTTATTGTCGTGTCAGTTACGTGTTGTGACGTAAACCTAAAACGTTCGAAACTAACGAAACGACTTTCTCCTTACTTTAATTCCAAGATTTTTTATCCTATGTCTCTACAAAACCGTAACGTCGTTCTGTCCTTGAAACATTTCTACAATCTCCAAAACAACATCGTGTTCAAACCATAACTAGTGGAAAACCTACATTTTATGTTTTATTTCAATCAACTTATCGAATATATAAAAAATTTTACCAATACTTTTGACAATTGGCAGTGCATATTGTAGATAGTCGATGCTGTAAATTATGTATTTCCACACCTCTACTCTGACAAAACCTATACAAAAAAGTGATACTTCAGAATGCACTAAAAAACTTCAATAAAATGTGACTTTTTATACAATACATAAACTAAGTGTGTATTTGCTCTCAAAACTTATAAAACAAAATTTTCATACATATTTTCAATATATATATTTTTTTTTCTGACTCGACACACCCAAATCATAGACACAATCAGTGCTTTTTAAATTTCAGTAAAATACAAAATTGCATAAACAAAATATTTATTCAAAAAAAAGTAACATTTTATATATGATAAACACTTTAAAAGTTTTTTTTTTCTCTAAAGTTCTTTCATTTCAAGATTTATTTTCTATAAAACTGTCATTACCAAGTAAATAAAACTATATACATTCTGTCATAGCAAATATGTATGTGAAATTGTATATGTATCATAATTGTATGTAAATATTAACTTTTTAGTTGAAATTTTACATTTTACAATATCACACATTACCTACCTAAAGCCCACATCCAAATCAAAGACTCAAGATATTCATACCTCAAATGAATGCAAGCCGAGTAAATCTAAGTATCATAGGTAGTACATACTTAAAGGATGGGTGGTCAGAGGTCGAAGCGGTAGAGCGCTCGCTTCTGATGCTGAAGGTCTCAAGTTCGAATCCGCCTAAATTCACTCAGCTCTGAATGAGTACCAATTTATTTGAGTCGGGTATAAGACTTCTGAACTGACGTATTTAATTTACACAAGTCCACAAAACAAACTATACAAATATCATGCCAGTGCAGTCCTGTGTACAGTGGTTTGCATTCCACTTTAAATTGTAGGTGCATTTATGAACATAATAAGCTTAAAGGTTAAAAAAACTTTTATAACATATACTTTTTAAAAATTGATTATAAAGCCTCTGTAACTACGATGATATTCAAGTAAAGAGTTGTTCGAGGACGTTTCGGAAGTTTCTCAGTAACTTTCTCCGTTCTTTAAATTCATATTTTTCGAATATTCCATCATATTAAATAATTTTCAAGAAAGGGATCGATTCTAGACAGAAAGCATTCTATTCACTCATCCCAAATCCGAAAACCCCATGTAAATCCGTTCACGTTTACTACCCTAAAACTCTTTCCAAAATTTCAATTACGTCACGAGGAACACTCTTACCCACAAAGGAATAAAGTAACTGGATAAAAAGTATATAAAAACGGTCTACAAAACTCAAGATAACTTGAGTAGGTTTTGGCTCGATTTGATAATAATATGTAGTCTCATTGGAAATGAAACATACATTATAAGGATGAAAAATTTTTTATTCAAGTAAGTTCAGTTAATTTCTGTCAGATGGAAAAGTAAGTGGTCTTTTGTATGAAGAAAGCGCTTGATAAAAACTTCGAATTAATACTCGTATAGGTATACTAGAATTGTCCTTGTCATAATTTTGAGTTTTGAATCCTGAGTCTTTAATTTGGATTTGAGCCTAAAATTTATTTCCTAAATTTTTTCAAATAAATTCAATTTAAATTTAAATTTTGTTTTTCGAACTTTTCAAATTTTATAAAGCTTTTTTAAAATAAAAGAACTGTCTAAAAAAGGCCGATATAGCATTCATTCTATTCTTTGCATTTGTAACTATTTTTCAATTCATCCTACACCTCGTTAATGTATAAATTTTATTATTATCTCTATTTTGGATCCTTTTCAATCAATTCAATTGAAAACCACTCAATTTATTGATAGATATTTAAATCGACAAACATATAGCTCACATTCAATGCTTTCGAGTATCTTCAAAAATATATGTAATTTTTTTTATTGTTTTTTTTTTGAAAAGTGTTTATTGATTGACGAATGATGCTTGCATTTGTTATTATTTGAATAAAATTTTAGAAAACTATTTAAAACGTAGGTATAAATTTTCATAGATGAAAAGATGCCAGTTTATCTTTTAATTTGATTCTCAAATTCTAATAATTTTGTTTTTTTAGGATAATAGAATTTTATTGAAAAATTTCAAAATTTTTGTTTTCCATAAATTTTATTAGAAATTTATGCATTACGGTCGAATCTAATAATAATTCTAAGTTCTAATGATTTTAAAATTGAAAAAATTTTTTATTACTGTAGAAAAAAATATTCTAGAGAAACAAAAATTACATATTACTTTTGCACAAGATGCCCCAAAAAAACTATTTATGAAATTTTAACAAAATAATGTCCTTTCATCCTTTATGTTCAATCTCAAAATTTTGAAGAAAAACGAAAAAAAAAAATCTTTTTTCCTTGGTTCTTAATTGCACTTTTTCGAAATTGAAGTTGCGGAAGTGGAATTATGTGTTCTAGATTCCATTTCGACTTAATTTTCGTAAATTCGAATCAGTAAAAAATATTTGTAAGATTTTATGGACAAAAATTCTGCACTGATAAAATAATTATAAAACACATGTGCACATTAGGTGGTTAAACTGTTTTTTTTTTTGCGCTGGTTGTAACAATAATGGTATAATTTTTTTCCAACTTCGTATACCATTAACTCACACTCGTTAAAACTGGTCCTCCTTTAAATGTAATTTGAGCAATTGTAAAAACAGGTTTTTAAATTAGTTTGCGTCGGTTGTTACAAGCACTTAATGTATACATGCTCAAAAAAGGAAAACGGAAAGAAGAAATACTCGTAGAACTTTTATGGAAGAATTTAACAATAGCTGATTCGAAATTAATATCCAAAAAATATATATAATTTCGTGTAGAATCTCGAACACTATTTTCGATTTCGTATTCAACTTTCACTTTTTGCGAAATATATATAAGAATTTATTCAGCTTTAAATTGAAAATATTCTAAAATTTATTCAATTCAAAAAGAATACCCTGTCTATATTAAATAAATGTCATGCATTTCTGTCCTAAAATATGTATTTTTTTTTTTTTGTAAACAAATATATGTACATATATGTATAGTATATAAACATATGTACATAAATTTTGGTAGTTTATTTCATTTTTGGTTCGTTACACATTTGAAATTTCGTATATTTTTCGTTATTTTTAGGAGTATTTTTTTTATTTTTTAATGTTATGTTATTTTTGTTTTTTTTTTTTTTTCATTTTCTAACTTTTTATTTTGATGAATACAATATTATTTAGAATTCAGTAAATTTTATTCTTGATATATGTATCTGTATGTATGCATCATGCAGGAATATTACCATTAATGCTTTGAAATGGAACAAATGTTACATGAGTATGTGCATGAATCAAAAAACATTAAAATGTAACATGAACATCAATTTCGAAAAAAAATTTTTATAGATATTTCAATTTATTTATATATTTAGATACTATACTATACCAAAAAAAAAAACCTCTGTTTTTTGAGTGGACCATTAGATAAATTGAAATGTAAAAATAGTATTTTAGAAAAAAAACATAATTTAGAAAAAATATAATAAAAAGAGATTTTTTTTCTCTTCAGATTGTCCTTTGAATGGTTTTTCAAATAAAATGAATCTAGTAAAAAAAAAATTTTCAAATGTTTGTGCTGCTTAATAAATTAAATTTTTTCCAATATTTCTATGAAAATAACCATGAGAAAAACACATATTTCAAACGATGAAAAAATTCTCTACAGAAACACAGACCGCATACACAACTGTTCCGAACTGTAGCGAACAAAGTATAATCTTAGCTTATTTTTTTAATTTTAATTTTATTTTCTCCAAACAATTAATTCCAAACGTAGTAGACTAAAAACAGAAAAAACTACATTCGACTCAACTGGGATTCGAACTTAAGACCTTTGCCTCTCCGGGACACTGTTCTACGAATTGAAATATCGCATGAATGCTATGTCACTTGCTTTTCTTATAGTTACTACATAAACATTGATAAAGAATACTCAAATCTTCTACACAAAGTATCCTAATGTCATCCTTATTCCTACAGTTACAAAATTTTAATTTTATAAAAATTGTAGATTCAAATCAATCCCTTTAACATTTCTAACATCAAAAATATTCCAAAT
Organism: Bombylius major; assembly: GCA_932526495.1. Taxonomy (NCBI): domain Eukaryota; kingdom Metazoa; phylum Arthropoda; class Insecta; order Diptera; family Bombyliidae; genus Bombylius; species Bombylius major. The sequence goes on from OW052043.1 coordinate 52,923,663, forward strand.
GTTTTAAGAGAAGAAATTCCAACACATAAAGTCCTTTTTTTTAAAAATAATTAAAAGCCAATATAACCTATCTTCAAGGACGTGCCAATAACCCATCTTAATCAAAAATTTCCAAAAACCTATTTTAATAATAATAATTATTGTGTTTTTGTGTATATATCCTGGCGATATTAATCTTTACTTATATCAAATTTTTGTGTGTACATAGCTATATACAAAATTTAAATTACCAAATAGAAAGATAATCTTCTTTATAAAATCTTTGAATAATAAATTTACCTTTGTCCTTAAGAATAAGCTTTATTGTTAAAAGGGTTTAATAATCATGTAGTTTAGGAAAACATAAATACATAGGTATACGTATATGTTCTAAGATGAACCTTTTAAGATTTTACATATGTACATACACGCGTAATTTAAATTATTTAATGTATAATATCTACCAAAAATCTTTATATGTGGGTCGTAGATACAATACAATTCTACATACATATCGTAATAAATTAAGGCATGCTTTATTTTAAAGCCTTAGGTTAGCTACTAATTATATCGCGTTTAAGTCCTTAATATTAAATATAAAAATTTATCTTTATTTAATTTGTTTTCTAATTCTTTGGTTAATTTAATAACTTAAAAAAATAAAAATGCATGCGTGTAAAGATAAACAAAGTTAAATAACACAACAACAAAAATTGTTTCTATCTAGATACTAAACGTAGAACTAGAAACTACAACAGTAGAAGTAACCAAAAATTATATAACATCTAAATTGAGGTCATTTTATTATAAATCGGCCATCCAAAATGTTTGTTGTCTTTAATCAAACACGTTACAACACAATTTTAAAAATCTAATATAAAACTTTATCACATCGAAAAGATATTAGATACTATTTACGCTAATACTCTTCATCTGTTGTTACTCAAAAGATACAACTGGAATTTTTTGTAAGAGAAAATCATCAGTTGCAGTAATTTAAGACTATCTATCAGGTGATATAGAAGAAAAAATAGATTTTATACTCTAAATAAAGAAAAATAACCATGTTTTTTTGGGATAAATAAGTCCTTTTTAATTTAAAAATTAGTAAGAAGAATTTAACATAACTTATCAAAGGTGAGCCTAAAGGACATACCTTACTTACCGTTTTATGACGTCAGAACGCAAGGATATGTTTCGTTTATTTTCTAATTTTTTAAAAATTACTTTGTTTTTTTTATCCTTCAAAATTTACTAAGTTCGTAAATTTTTGAAAGCAAAATACTGGAATATCTAAAATTTAATCCCAAAAATATTTTAAGAGAAAAATTGTATATCATTTCTCAATAAAATAAAAAAGAGAATCTGAAAGCTTTTTTTCAGATGCTTTATTTTGTGCTTTTGATAGACAATAAAATCTTTGCAGTCTATAGTTTGTTGGGAGGTTCCATGAATAGATTTCAATAATGTTTCATTTTGAAAAGCAAAATAAAAATTACCACTCAATGCAAGGATACACTTTGTACAAAAAGTGACGAAAAATATCCTTCATTCGTTTTCATTTTTGATCGAATTTTTCTTCGAATGTATGTCATATTAAAAATAAAAGAAAAATATACAAAATTAGTGGGTGTTATCTTGTTATTCGCAATGATTTAAAGTAAAAGAAAATGTGCACACAATGAATGATGAACATCATTATCCTTTTTGCTGACTAATGTTATATATTACTGATATTGTGACTTTAGTACTTTTTTTTCATATGATCGGTCCTTTTTTTATAGAAATTATACTTAGTATTGAGCATTTTGTAAATCAGAAGTAACATTGTCCCTTGGTAGATTGGATTGGAATATAATGTACTATTCACCTACATATCATTCTTCTTTTATTTTTGGGCATACAGTTCTATGTTTCAAATTTAGTCTCCGTAAACACACTTGCCATTATATTAATTTATAAGAAAAAAAAGCTAAAAAAGTTAAATTTGAGATTAACCACCTACGCGAGTAAAATTATAGAAATTTTCTAGCTAAACAATGATTTTTCTTTGACCTTAACACAAGGATTTCAACAAAGTATGTACATCAAAGTAAAACGAACACAATACACAGTTTAATTAAATCGAAAAATGTACATAGATTCTAATTTGCATAATTATTGATACAACTTTTATATAGTTAGTTAAATTCAACAAACAAATCGGAAATACGAGTATTTTTTTTTTTCCCCATTAGGTACATTTATTTTCACATAATTATAAATGAAAATAAAAAGATACAATAGACTAACATAAAATCAATTTTAAAGAGAGAAAAAAAAATACAGCTAAATTTTTTATCAAAAAAATAAGGAAATGTTAAAAGATAAATACAATAAACATAACAAAAAGAAGAAGAAGAAGAAGAAGAAAGAAAAAAATCATCCAGGAAACAAGAGGAAATCATAACAAAAACGAATATTCACCTTAAGAGTTTAAATGTATCCAATTACATTTGGAATATCTCTATTTATATGTATCTGAAGAAAAAAAATAATATCTAAAGAAATAGAAAAATAGAAAATATTTTCATTTTTCTGTAAAATATCTTTTGTATCTTGAATATAAGTATCTTTATTCAAAATGTTAGAAAAGAAATAAAAGTACAAAATAGTCACAAAGGAAATAATAATGTCTTTTACAAGTAAAGTATCTGTACACATGTAGGTATACGTAAAGTATATATGTATGTATTATACATTACTTTACATATTATTAGATTTTAGATGTTGAAATAAATATTTTCCTTTTTATTTAGGATCTCCCAATTAAATGATTATGTCTTTTGCACGCTTTACTCTTAGATTGTATGTTTTATTTTTATTTTCTGTATTATTTTATTGTTTTTTTTTTTCTGCAAAAGAAAAAGTAATTCTATGTAAACAAAAACTATAGTGGTTTTTTTACTCCTTTAACAGTCACAGAAAAAAGATGAAATGATATTTATTAAATGAAAATCTTCAAAAGTGCATAAAGATACAACCATTCACAACACAATAAAATACTTTTCCATTATTCAAAAACAAAACCAGTAACAAAATGCAAGTGTAAATTTTAAATCGTATGAAAAAACAATTCAGCAAGTAAAAATTACTTTCAATTAATAACCACACTCAACAAAAACATAGGCAAAACAAAAGCAAAATAAAATGAAAACACGACGTACCAAAATATTTAAATATACTATAAAAAAAATAATAATTTATTCCTGTTTTTTTTTTCTTTGTTCAAAATGAATGATGTAAATTAATTAGATGAAAAAACAATTTACACTTAAAATAACATGTAATTTAATACTTTGAAATGTTACACTGCAAAAATTCTCATCTAATATCCATAGAATAAAATTTATCTATAACAAATCTACTTCACCACTTTTCATCCCTTTTTTTATTCTCTGTCTTTTAACTTATTTTTTTTTTGTATTCTTTTTATTTCTAAATATCTACCAATTTCTATGCTTGTATCTTTTTTCATTTTTATTTCTTCTCTTAAAATTCTAATATTAAAGTGGAATGCAATTAATTTTCCGTCATACTCAATTTATTTCAAGAAAAATCAAAAAAAGAAAAGGAAAATTTTTTGGGAAAAAGGGAAAATACATATGTATCTACACCCCCCATTTCTTACTAAATTAAGAAGAAAATTTTCTGACTTCGGGAAATACCTATGTATATGTACATAATCGTATGTATCTATGAAGAAAAAAAAAATCTTTTGAATTGAAATACACACGAAACTATAAAAAGAAAAATATTGATACTGAAAAAATATTTCAACACAAAATTTTATATTTAACCAAAACTGAAAGTATAGAAGATATGAGATCCTGTTGTTTTTTTACTGTACTTTCTTTTTGTATCTGATAGAGTATGTATAGATATCTAGTCATATGACTATAAAAGTGGTTTATAAGTAAAAAATCTTCAAAAATTTCTATAGATATCTTTCAAATTTTTATATAACAATCGTTAGTCACCGGATGAACTTGTACATTTTTCTGTATATATAGTAAAAATGAAAAAGTCTTCATAGAGGAAAAAAAGAGAAAATTCTCCATCCGTCAATGTAACACATAACGAAGGTTCATTAATTAGCTTCGCTTGGAATTTTATTAAATTAGACTTTCGACGATTTATTTATTGTTCTATGTTTTTTTTTTTTCTTCTTCTATGTTTTATCATCAGTTTTATTTTATATGTGTATTTGAATCTATCTATGTATGTGTGTAAAAAGTAAATTTCTCCCTTTAGAATATTTTAGTATATATATAGTTTGAAAGTCCTTTTCTCAAAGTTACCTTTCATATATATATACAAAAAGAAGTTATCTATAAAATAATAATAAAAATATACGCATACACTTTTGTATTTTATATGTGTTTCACATCATCAATTTTTTATACTTAATTCTATAACTGGGTTGTGTATCTTGTATCTTGTATCCGTACAAAGAAATATATCCAAAAAAAAACTACTAAATTCTGAGGAACATAATTCTTCCACAATAACGAATATAAAAAGGTGTTTATATGTACGTACATACATATGTATATGCATAAAGACATATAGTATCTTTCTGTACAAAAGTAATATGTACAAAAATAAAATGAACTTTATAAAAGATATTGTATAATACATATTTATATTCTATTGTTTCATATAGAAATGTCAGTACTCCTATTTATACATACATGTACATATGTATATGTAGCAGTATAACGATATGATATGAATTTAATCCTCACATAACGTATAGAATGATAAAACTTTCTAACTTTTTCTTATAACGTAAATAATACAGAATTTTATTTTTTTTTTATTTCATTTTATTTATTTTTTTTTTTTCATTCCATGATATTTATTTTGTATTTTGTTCTCTTCTTATTATTGTTTTTTTTTTTTTTTGTGATATATGTTTATACCCCCCAAAACATTGATAAAATACCTTTAGTCATTTTTACACCCTCGTCTTTTCTAAAAAAAAAAAAAAAAAAAAAAGTAAATGTTAACATTCTTTTAACAATTTTCTTTTACTTTTCTTCTTCTTCTGCTTCTTCTTATTTTTCTTTTGTAAGTATTATGATCCTTTTACAAGATAAAGTATAAAAGAATGTCTGTACTCGTACATCAGAAGACAGTAAAAAGATATTAAAAATTAAAGTATGAGTTACAAAATAATAATTTATAACCAAAATGAAATAGTGTTGTAATGTTTTTTTTTTTACTTATTTTTTCTATAATACGATTTGTCAAGACCAAAAAAAAAAAAGAAGTATTAAAACATTCTCCTTTTTTTTTCGTTTTTTTATCTATTGTTCGAAAGTTAAAGATATATCTTTTGTTTATACATATGTTTCAATATTTTAAATTATTTTGTTACAAGAACTTAAACTGTGTGATATAAAGATTTCAATACAATTTTTTTCTAATAAACTACTTTTAGATTTTTCAGAATTGAATATCCTTAAAAATTGTATCTTCGAAAAATCGAGTTGATGACGCAGTGGAGTTTAAATCAGTGAAGAACGTGAAATTTCTGCTCTCAAATTAAACATCTAAAAAATGATACGAAACAGCTCCTTCAAGCTTCTATAAAATAAGAACTAATAGTGAATTGAAAAATTTGCATAATGTCTTTAAAAAAAAGTAATGAAAGGTTCGGGTCATATTAAAAGAATGAATGGCAAAAGGATGATCACAAAGCTCACAACGAAAATCTAGAAAAGCCTTAAAGGTCAGTAAAAATGCCCACTACTTTTTACAAGGATTACTTTAATGTCCTACAATCTGTGACATATGAGAGAGATAAATCTTGGACAACTCTAATTATAGTAAAAAAAAAATTAAAAAAAGAGGTGATTTTTCAAACGGTTTGAGAGTTTTTAGGATTAGATTTTATAAATATCATGAAAAGATGAAAAAAGAACTGAAGTACACAAATAAAATACCCTGAATGAAGAAGCTAAAGGATTCTTTTAGAAGAATAAATTTCGATACTTTAGACGTTTTCGACATTGCAATTGTGTGTCCTATTGTATAATTTCTTAAATTGTAAATTATATAGTATTCTTACCATGATCTCATTCGCCTTCAACAATAATTTTCCAATCAGAATACTTTTTCCAGTTCACATGAAAACAACAAATATAAATGCGACAAAAGTATTTTTAAATCGAAAATTCCTAACATAATCGATACAAGTACCTATACACACTCACATATCATTCTTTTCGAGATATCCTTAACCTTATTCTTAACTGATTTTAAAATTACTTTTTTTCTCAGTTTTGTAATTCGCGTGACTGAATATCGTTGTCGCCTACAAAATATTTAAAAAAAAAATCAAGTTACGTAAATGTAATTTGCACAGTTTTTTTTTTATCTTCAAGTATTTTTTATTTCACGTTTTAATCCTTTCAATTGCAGATATCCTATTAATTCTTTATATGAAGAAAAGAATTTTACTGCATGTAATATATACTAAAGTATATGTAGAAAAAAAAGAGAAAACAAAAGATATAAAGGAAATTGACTATTTCAATGGAACAAACACCTCATACCGAAAGTCTTATTTACTTTTTTTTTTTTTCTATTTTGATATATTTTTTTTTTTACATTTAACACTTCTTGTCCTCCTTTTGTTTTTAACATTTTTATTTTTAACTCTTTTTTTTTTTTGTGTTGTAGTTTAGCTATTCAATTCAACTATATTTTTGTTTTTTCCTTCTATATAGTTTTATTTTTATTCTTTTAAACGATACAACATTGTATCGCATAAAATGAAAGAGTTAAATATAGAAAATCTTAATACAATCAAAATCAATATACATACAGCAGCTTTACAATATATTTTACAATTCAATGAAGTAATCTGGAATGTTTTTATCATCTTTTATATTGTTTCTTAGAAAATGAATAAAAAAAATTAAAAAAAAACAACATTTGAACGAGTTAAGTCATGTCAACAACACTATTTTCTTGTTATATACATTATATAGCAGATACTTTTTCGATAATATGTGAAGTATGTTTTATACTATAACACAATAATATCTCACTCTTAAGATTATTTTTAGATTATTTTCAGATCCAAAAAAAAATATATATATAAACAAGAAAAATAGAACAAAAGAAATTCTCCACATTTAAAAACAATCTTTTATATACCTTATTTTCTATATTTATGTATTTTTTTTCCTTCTTTAAGGTTTTTGAATTCTACTATGCCTGAAGTATCTATCCTTGATTTTTTTTTTTTTTTTGTTTTATGTAAGTTTTTCTTAGATTTTAAAATACAATTTTTTTCTGGTAGATGAATTTTCAGTCTTTCAAATTTAATTTTTATTTAAAAAAAAAAAATTTTTTTAACCATTCCAGTTCATTATTTTTCTAAAGAAGATACAAAAACTAAGGGAATAAAATACTCTTATAAATAAATTTCACATTCCAGCACGCATGTTATTCATATATGATTTTTATTTATTTGAAGGAAAAAGTTAAAAATAATACCAAAAGCAACAAAAAACATACAATTATTTTTTTATATGTGTGTTTTTTTCTTCTTCTTTTGTTGAGAACAAACAAATTAAACTACAAAGCAAAAAAAAAAAATTATAATTAAATAAATACCAAAAAGCGCAACTGGAATCTACCAGAGGAGTAGCAAAATTATATTGTAGTATACAGTGTAACACATCCCCAATAATAAAAAATAATATAAAGCAACTTAAACAAACATTTAAAAAGCACGATTCATAAGAAAAAAAAAATTCACCATTATTATTATTATTATTGCTTTTCGCGCATACCACATGATGTATCTTTAACTAAAAAAAACAGAAAAAAAGGTAACAAATAAGGTAAATTCAAACAATATAAAGTAAGTAGTCTTTCAGTAATTTAACAATATTCTGCCGTTATGGCTTAATATTGTTCCATTAATTTGTTACTACATTCACATAAAAAACACCTTCTGCTTAACCATATACTCGTAAGATACAAATAACCCATTTATCTGTATCACCAACCAACCAACTGAAAATAAAATTAAAATGATAACATTTTCATGATTCTTATTTTCTGTGCTTTTTTTAAAAAAAGAAGAATAAATTTAAAAACCAAAATAATAAAAACACAAAATACATATAAGAAGAAGAATCTAAAGTGAAAAATTTCAAAGAAATGAAAGAAAAATGTGTACTACATTATTTCCGTGATATGAGATCAAGTTTTACTTAACCCTTTTTCTTTTTTTTCTTTTTTTCATTTATATTATGAGAAATAACATGAAAAATTCAATGGTCTCTTCGTTGTAAGTTTGTTTTTATTTTCGTATTTTTCTGTCACTAACTGAAAACAAAAAATTTATTGTTTGTTCATTGCACCCACCACCACCACAAAAAACAAACAAAAAGCAAAAACGACGGACATCAAATACCCCAAAATCACAAAATACGAACAAAAATTTATTAAAATGAATTTTTTTCTCTTTATTTTTGTATTGCACATAGCGTTTCCTTAAATTGCTGCTTTCATTTGAAAAGCAAAAATTAAAATTACGATAAAATTGAATACCCCCATCGCGTATTTGTTTTGCAAAATAAAAATTCACAATACAAGAATTGCATGCATTTATGTATTTTTTTAAGTATATAATTAATTGACTCATGGTTGACACATGAAACCATCTTTTATATGGTAAATTTTTGGAGTTTTATTTCACTTTTTTGTCTTGTTTTTTTTTCTTTTTAAAAAAACAAATTAAAGAAACAAAGAATTATACGAGATACTATACAAGAATAAATTTTGTATCAAATAGTCGCAGTCATTTATTTAAGTTAAAATAATTTCAGATTATTTATTTTCATTACAGATAAATTTTTGTTATTATTAAGTAAATGCAATTTTTTAAAAGAATTTTAATACTTTGAATTCCGATATAATTAAGAATTGAATGAGAATTTAAATTTTCAAGGAAGAAAAAAATCAAACATTGGACATTATTTTGTGATCTGATAAATCGTCGTCCTTAAATCCTAAGAGACAACAAGACCAATAGGTACAACAAGCTCAGTTCCGCAGTGGAAGCTTCTGCTGAATTTAACCCTTAAACTAAGTTTAAGCACTTTTTTTCCAATTTCACGGTGTAGACTCAAATGTTGAAATAGGTTTGACCACAGACGATAATATTAATATACATGTAGTGCAAATGGAAGCATATTTATATTAAAAAATCAAGTTTTTTTATTTCTTTCTTAAAAGCTTTCAAAAGCTTTCCTATTTTGCGAAAATCCACCTGAAATTTTACTGGAAATATTATAATATGTACAAGGTTTGCACCATCTGTATAGATATTATTGTCTGTGGTTTGACTTAAGAAGCCGTACGAATTGAACTCTTTTTAAGGTTTTAGTAAAATTCAAAAAGAAAAAATGGAAAACAGCTGCCATTTATCTGTCTGTTTTGTCACTGAATTGATTATAAATTGAAATTTATGAGAAAAAAAGTTAAAATTCACAATAATTGACACTACCATCTAGCGGCGAAACAATGACATTTACAAGTTCCATAAGTTCCAACATAAATTAATTCATAATGATAGGGTTAATTGAAGATAGTTAAGCGTTAAGCTACAAATAAAAATTGAATGAGAAACGAAACAAAATTTAATTGAAGCTTAAGCCATGTTTTCAGTTCAACTTAAACTTAGCTTAAGCTTAGACTGTGGAACTGGGCATTATATTGTTGTAAAAGGAAGTCTTTAACTCAATTAAATTCAAACTTGAGTTTTCAACTTCACAGTTTATAGAAACCCTGCTAGATTGGTTGATCTTTTATTATTTAAAATTTCCTATAAAACTTAAATTTTCCATTTTTTTTCCATACCCTGGAAAATACTAGAAAAATGTGATAAGAACATAGAAAAAGCTTCTAAAATTCTTATTTTTATTTTAGACCTCTTGAAAAGTAGTATCATACTTTTATATGTTCTAAATTCAAGGATTTCGGTTTCAAAAATAATTATATCATGTTCTTCATTTGTTCATAATTAAAAAGAAATATATATATGTACGTTTCCTCATTAGAATCAGTTTTTTTTGCTCTAAAAATTCTAAAATATATTTTACCTGAAATAATTAACACCTTCATAATAAAACTTCATCATTTTGAACACTTTACCTTTGCACAGATTTTTTAGTGCAAAATTTTAAGTACATATACATACTCTTGTTTTTCTCTTCACCTTTATATTCACTTTAATAAATCACAAAATAGAAAAAAAAAACATAGCCTTGCACTAGATTAAATTTATTTGTATAAAATACATTATGTAGGTCTACTCACGTGTATATTTAAAGTTCTGTTGTGTTCTTTCTAGATCAAGAATTACATTCACCATTATAATAACGTCAAGGTAAATTTTGTTGTTTTTTTGTTTTTCAATATAAGTAAATTTTTTTCTCCTTTTTGTTAGAAAATATGAATATTGTACGAAAGGACGAATACAAAATGAAAATAAAACTTCTTAACACAATTTAGTCGTCGTTTGAAGTAAAAAAAAAAAACTAAATTGAGTTTTGCTTCAGGTAAATTAGAAAAAAAAAATAATAGGCAAAAAAAATAACACAATTTTTATTCCATTTTCAATTTTTTTTTTTTAAAGATTTTTTTTCGTTTTTTATTAAACATAAAACTTGACCTTGTTTTCACTTTTTGTCCAATTTATTTAGAGAGAAAAAAAAGATTTTTTTTATTATTTTTTTGTAGGTTTCATAAAATGATAAAGGTAATAATATGAAATTTGATAAAATACATGAATATTGAGGAAAATTGAGGTAAAAAAATTATGTTTAAAGTGAATAGATACAGTTTTTTTTATATAAAGGGAAATTTTTAGAATTTTTTCCTCTTGTGACTCGTGAATCTGAAAAAAGTAGATTTTTAAAAGGGATTCAAAAAAAAAATACTTATTTGAAAAAAAGAAAAAAAAGTGTATACACTTTTGAATTGAAGTGAAGATTGAATTAAAATATCTAAATACAGTGAAAACTGTGATAGTTAGTCACTTGCGGTGCAAAAAATTTTGTCCATCTTTGGCAGGTGGCCAACTTATAAGGGGACCTGCAAAAGTTGGCCAGCTAACTTATGAGGATTGAAGTTTAAAAAAATTCAAATTCAAATTTGATTCATATCCAAATCATTTTGTTGACTTCATAACGAAAAATAAGTACATACATACATTTGTCTGGCCAAGTTTTACAGGTTACTTTTCATGAGAAGTGCACTAAAATCAGAAAATATGCAACCAAGTTCCAAGATAGGCAGGTGGACAACATACACAGGTATTATACGAGTATTTTGTACCGAAAATGCCAACATACAAGGGTGGCCAACTTCCCAGGTTTTACTGTACTGAAAAGTATGATGTAAGAAGTATCTGAAACATTTTCAAACTAGAAAATTTTTTTTTTCGGTCTTACAGTTAGTGCTCAACGTATTCACTTATAAAAGAACATATTTTGTTGTTTTCATAAAATAGAATTTCAACATGAAAATTAATTAAAAAACTCTGATTTTCTTACTTGAGTTTGAGTTACATTTTTGCATTTCTTTAAGTAAGTACAAACAAGAAAGAAAAAAAAAAGCATAGAAAAAACAAATTAAGACGTGAAACTGAGATTAAAGTTACCTAATTTGTTTTTCTTTTTCTAGTCGTTACTCATTTTTTTCCTTAAGAGCATCATTTGAACCCAAAACTTTATCAATTTGATGGTACTATACATATTTCAACTTTTGGTGTTCTTATTTTGTATCTTCTGGACGAATAACATAAAATTGAACATTCAAAAGTCATCATGAAGCTTCTACACTGCTACTTTTGTTTTTATTTTTGAATTCCGCGTAAATTTTACCTTTGTTAACTAAAAGTACAACAAAAAGAAGAAATTCAAAAACAAGTTATACAAAAAATGCACGTGAAAATACCAAAAAACAAAAAAAAAGCCCATGTGTACTTCTTCAGCTCTTGAATCTTCTTTCCTTTTTTCTTTTTTCAGTTGAAATTACTTACTAAAGATACATTTTTCTATGTCGTTTACTTATATTGGTAAAATTTATTTAAAATGTTAAATTGAAAAAAAAATATGCATCTTTTTTCTGCTATTCAAGTTTTGTCACGATTATTATATAAAATTGAGTTGTAAATTGTTTCATTTGTCTATTTTAGTTTTAATACTCTTTTTTGTCAATCAACAGAACTATATAACCATCAGCAAAAAAAAAAAACTAAGACCTTCATCATTTTCATCATCATTTACTTCATTTGCTTTCCCTTACTTCTCCTGTTACTACTTCTGAAGACCTTCATTTTTTTTCCTTAATTGAGAAAATTACTTTCTTGCATTGATATTGTCAAGGTCGTAGCTACCATAGAAGTAAACGGTGTGCTTAGTCCTAAAATAGAGAACTGCGTTTAACGTTTTATTAAAGAAACTGCTATACGTTTTTTTTTTTCTTTGTTAATTGTGAAAAAATAAAATAAAAGGACGAAATATCACGAACCATACAAGAATGTAATTAGAAATCCAAAATGCGCCATGAATGAAAAATTCTTACTACACCCCTGGTTATCAATTTGTGTTGTTTTTTCTTTTTGAAAATCAAATAAAAAATTAAATAAAAGGGCAATCATCGTCTACTGTTGTAGGGTACATATACATGTTGTTTTTTGTTCCTTGATTTTGTTTTATTTTGTCGGATAAATCTTTTTTTTTATTATCATTTGATGTTTATTACATATTATAAGGTAGTTGGTTCACTTTGATTTCAAGGAAACTTCTCTTCTCTTGAGCATTTTCACTAAAACGAAAAATAAAAGTAAAATATTGTTTAAAATTCAGGAATCATGATACTTACTATACATAAAGTACTAAAGTAGTCAATTTAATATATTTTTTTTTCTTTCTTGAATATTTTTTTCCCTTCATGTTATTATACATATTGCCAAGATGCACTGGAAGTATGTATCTGTACTGAAATAATTTTAGACATCAGACATTATCCCAAAAGGTATAATCAAAAATTAATTTCATAAAAATATTTTTTTTTTCAAATAAAACAAATAAAAATATTCACATGTTCAGACTAGAAAAAATACTTAAATAATTTGTGCAAAATCAAAAAAAAAGGCAAAGGCATTTTCGTTAAACTCAAGGAATTGCGTACTTTAAAATTTTACTAAAAGCTAAAAAAGTTGTAAAAGAGAAGTAATTAGAGAATAAAAAGTTTAAAATTACAAAAAAAAAAAAGAATTACCTATTCAAAAAAATTCAGTAGGTCCCAGTGGCTCAGTGTAACGAGCTTCTACTATTGGCACAGTGATTACCAACACAGTCTCTTAATTTAAATTTAAATCATTCTTATATGACACTTGTAAAAAAAATGGCTGAAAAATTAGACAAATTCAAGAAAGAACTCATAAGTCATAAAAAGGATGTGCTTTAAGTATATTATGTATAAATAACAAATCAACGCTTTATTGGCCATCAACGCGTTCAGGTGCGTCAACATTTTATCAATGCATCAATGATGTGTTGTGTTAAGGAAGACGCATCAATATAATTTATATGATTTAGTAAAAAATTAAAATTGAATCCTGGAATTGAATTTCATTCAAGCATTTCTTATTTCTGGTCAAATCTGGATGAAGTTCAGGAGTATAGAAACTTTCTATCACATTCTCCTGTAAAAAAAACGGAGAAATAAAGATTAAAAAGCAAATAAACTTACATATTTATTCAAGGATTTTTCAGGCACATTATCTCTGAGTACTTTATTTGTTTATCACATGAAGTTATACATTTTTTTTTACTAAATAAACCTTTAATTTTGTAATTGAATTTAAAGAGCAAATTCAAACGGTAAACAAAAAGGGTTAGAATACAATTACATCGACGTTTAAAACTATAGATCGTCTAGGTACATTCCACAAAGTGATAAAAAACATAATAATAGAATTAATTAGCTTTTTTTTTTTAAAGAACAAAAAGAAAACCTTTAATAATTGAATTTTTATTGAAAAGTGAAAATATGATTAAACACAACACAACCCAGCAAACCAAAAACATTTTTTGTTGTTCTCCTCTGATTCTGTTGTTTCATCATAAAATTCAAATGAAACACAAAACGAAACAAAACAAGAGGAAAAAGAAAAGAAAAAAACAAACTGTGATGCAGTGATGCATCTTCTAAACCATCAAAAAGCAAAACAATAACAGAAAAACTTTATTGTTATTTTTTTTCTCAACTGACGATGGTTGTGTTTTTTTTTTTCTAAATAAATTATTTTTTCTTGTTGTTGTTTTTGATCAAAGAAGACAAAAACAAATGAAAATTAATTTCACTCAATCGCTTAAAGCAATTTTTAAAACGAATATTGTATGTCGTCGTATAAAAAGATATTTTTTTTCTTTCATGTAGATTTTTTTATAGACGCCGAGTATGTTTAGACATACCACAGCAGTAAATTAAATATGTATTTAATCGTATCTACCACCTACACAGTCAGAAATTTAAGATACATAACTGTACATTTTGTATTTTGTCCTTTGTATTTTAATATTTTCAATTTTAAATCCTTTTTATAAAACCTCCTAAAAAGTTGTGTTTTTTCATTCATCAACTTTTTTTTCTTTTCAACATAAGAAAAATTTCAGTTTTTATTTTCCGTAAATTTTCATATTTTACACACTTTTTTTTTTCTATCTAAAAAAATATGAAAAAAATATTGAATATGAACAAAATTTACATTTTTTCTAATGTCATGTGTTTAATTCCCTAAAGATACAAAAAAAAAATAGAAAATTTCACAAAAAAAACCAGAAAATAAAATTTATGAGAAAAAAATATAATAAAATTGCATTTATCCTTTTACACAATTGCTCTGTTTTCATGTTAAACACAAAAAAAAAAAATGAAGTGAAAATTTACATTTTATAATGGTACCAGTTTGTAACTAGAGGCTACAATGAAACTAAAATGAAATTATGCACTAGAACAGAATATAGAATCAGCATGGATTACATGACAAATATTTTTTTTTTTTTTTTGTCATTTTTAAAACACAATTTGCAGGTACATCAACACACAGACAGGTGTAAATTCTGAATTTTTATATCAAATTTAATTTTTTGAATGGCGTTCTTTAGAGAAAAAAATTCTTACATGGCAGCTACAATTGAATTTCTATAGAATTTGAATTGTCTAAAATGTGTCATTTTTATACAATGGTGGAAAAAGGATGTTTTTTTCGAGAAGCAGTCTTTTCAGAGTTTCCTGCAATTTTTCATTTTATTTTAAAATATTATTGAATTTTCGGTGGAATATTCAATTTTGTGTTTATTGTATTCGGATCGTATTCAGAATAAATCTAGTAAACGGATAGATAACCTAATATGATAATATCCTGTTACGTATGCGGTGTTCTTAGATAAAGACCAAAAATTTTTTAATGGCAAAATGTGGACTGTGGTACTGTAAATTCTCAAAGGACATCACATTTTCTTCATCTGGTACCCTTTAAAACTAAGTAAAGAGGTATGGCTTATGTCTCAGTTTTCAGAACCTGTTGGTTTTTAGAAGCTTTACTGCAAAAGTACACCGATCTTACTAGTCAAACGTACCACATGATTATAAATTACAATACAGATAATAGAATTGAAAGGGTTAAAAACGTATAACATTTTTTTTTGTTTTAAATCATTCAACTATATAGTTATTACTTTCAACTAATTTTCCTATTTTACTGTGCTTCAATATTTTTATCTAAAATTTATTTTTCATATTTACCATCTTTTTTTAAAATTAAAATAACAGAGTTTATGACACATCATGTATGAACTATGACGCATGATACCACCTACAACTTATATTATATGAATATTTTTTTTTTCCTATATATATAAAAATTCATTATTATTTACAAAATAATAAAACAATTGAAAATAATCAAAATATAATTGAATTTTCATATATGAAACAATTTCAACAATAGCTAATTTCCGATATTATTTTTTAGAACTAAAAACAAAACAAACAAAAAAAAAAACAATTAATATCACCATAAAAAATCCTTTTCAAAGTTGCATAATTAAATTTGTAAAAAAAAAAAAAAATTGTCTGTTATTTGTAATTTAATCACAAAATATGAAATTGTTACAACAAACAATAAAATTCTGTACTTTCATATTTAATAATAATTGCATTTTTTTTTTTCATTACTTTTGATCTCAGTAAATAGATTTTAGATACTCTCATTTAAAATATAATAAAGAATTTTATTAAATTATTTAAACAAAAAAAAATATATACAATATGAAATTTTGTTAAATAAAAATATACAATATTCCTGAACTATACAGGATTCATATATCCTTGCACATGTATGACAAACAACATGTTTGTGTAAAAAAAACTGAAAAGAGAAGAAAAAAATGAATCTGATTCAATACTAAACTTTAATTTTTTGTTATTTTCAAAATAACGAAAAATTTAGTATTACTATACCTATAATTCTCTGTGTAACAGTATCTATCACTATGATAGATGAAAAAAAAATAGCTATATGTGTGCGCTATCATAAAACATATCAAACATTCATATATTTACTCGTATGTATGTGTGTATACATACTATATAATATGTTAGTTATATAGTCCCCAAACAAATAACACAAAATTCATTCGTTCGAATAAAATTGCTTAAGGCTGTATACACTTGGTTGGTTGAAACTTTGTTTTTCATTTACTTTGTGTTGGATTTCAATTTAAATTCATTCAGGCCTGAAAAATCATTATAAACGATGAAAACTGAAATAATAAAATATTTGATTGGAATTCCGTTATGTTACTATATTAGCAGATATACATATGTACATATGTAATTTATGTATTTATAGTACACTGTAAAAAAAAACTATATACATATCAGAAAAATATTTTTTAACCAATGAAACTTTTTCCAAAATCTTTGTCATCGTTAATTTATTATTTTTAACGTGGAACATTTATTCATCTAACCTTCAAGTTATTAGCTTTCTCTATACTTTTTGTTTCCAATAATCTGGTTTTCATAAACTATTAAAATGTTCCTGCATCCTTTTTCTCATTTCAATCAGGATTCTATATTCGAAGTTTGAAACTTGCATGTGTGCTTCTCACTTCATTATATCAACTCAAAAACTTTTCGAGTTTTCAAAAATTAAATCCGAATTTTGGATTAAATTGGAAGCAACGTATAAACTGATAAAATTTGAAATTGGGAATCAAACAATACATACAAATCTTGATACATCTACACGTATAATAGCATACATGTTTTTCTTCTTTCTTCTTCACTCTATACAATTCGTACCATAAAAATCAGAATCCTCTATATTGCATTTTACGTTATACATGCATAGACAAAAATTGGAATTAAACCTAAATAAATTAGGTTTAAACCAAAATCAGAATAAGCGAGTTTATACGACATCAAATTGGGAGTAAATCAGAATCTGTATTAAAAGTGGATAAGCTATAAACCTGAAAATATTTTTCTTTTCGAATACACTTCTGGTGATAACTGAAAAATCCAGATGAAAGCAAGGAAATCAGAAGAACAATAATTAGAAATCTAATTGTAAGAAGAAGTATAGGACTTGATGCGAATGACCCAACACAGAAATTTAATACTGTGGGAGATTAGAGTATTCTTCAATGTTTATGAATAGTAACTAAGAACGGCCAGCGACATGGCATCCGATAATGTAATTGGTGGAACAGTACCCTTGAAAGACAAAGGTCTTGCGTTCAAATCCCAATCGAATCGAATGTAGTTTTTTCTGTTCTTAGTCTACTACATACAATATATAAACAAAAATCCAGCTGAGGTCCAAAAGTCAACTTAGGACTTCTTAAACATATAATATGTAAAAACCGAAGAAAATTTTTTTCTGTGTACATCACAGAAATCTCAATAGTATCTTTACACATACATTTATGCTGTATAAAATAAAATTTTTCTGTAATATATCAATCATCAAAAGTTAAATTATACTCCTATGTACTTACGATAAAAGGATCAAAAAAATTATGAAAATATCGAATTGAAATGATAAGTTAAAAATAGAAATGAATTTTAGAAATAATATAAAAGTATTTCAATCCCTAAAGGATATTTTAATGTGAAAAAGTAAAAATTTATTAATTGAAATATTGTGTATTTTATGAATTACATATAACAGAAAATTTAAAAAAAAATAAATCTCTCCAAAATTAATCATTATTTTTGTGTAAATTTAGAAAATTTCATGTAAATGTTTATTTTTTGAATTTTATCTAAATTTCAATAATTATTTCAAATATTTACATATTCATATTTATGTTTGTCAATTCAAAACAAATTAGATACATACATACATATGTATGTATGTGTGTATCTTTTTATTTTTAAAAGAAATTTGAATAACAAAATTCTTAAAACATGTTTGATTAACGGAAAAAAAATACATATCACAATTCACAATGTTAAGTTCTTTTTTTTTCATCTTTTTTACAAGTCACTATTTGTAAAGCAAAAATTCTAATTTACGCACGAACAATACCTAGATTTTAAAAGAAGAAAAAAATAATAAAAAAAGAAGTTTCAATTAATCATGAAGAATGAGCATACAAGAATTTCTGGTTTTTTATTTTAATTACAATAACAAAACTTATAAAAATATAAAAATTTTCAGTTCCTGTTGAAACTGGAATAAGAAAAAAAAAAAATAAGATAATTTCTTAATCATGATGAATTTTCGAATCGATTCACTTCAATTGCAAATTCAATAAAAAAGTCTTAGCACTTAGATCAAATATGATGATTTACTCGTATTGTGTGTGATGAGGAACAATTCTTGGAATAGAATCTTATTCTTAAAATTTAGAAAAGAAATAAATCGTCATAACCTTTTTTTTGTGAGTTCCAATACATTATTGTTTTTTAAAAAAAAAGTCTTTGATAATCTTTCCAAGAATTGTACTACACAGTATCTCCACTTCCGTCTCTTCACAGGCCCACATATGCTTATAGGAACAGAATAATGAAATTTTGAGAGAATATTCTCTGAACATTTTATAATAAAATAAAAATGTAAATTTTATTTAACAGTCAGAATATTCGAAAAATCTGATTTTTAAAATATAACTGTAATTGGAAGACTTTAAAAGCTTCTGAAATTTTACAACATGTATCTACGTAAAAATGCAAAAATGAATAAAAAGAATTCGAATAATAACAGACATATCCTTCATGCTTGAGAATTTTTGACAGAACAGTTTCGCTTTTTTGGCTTCTCAATGATCGAGAGGAAGAAATACAAATTTTTAAAGGAAATTCTTTCCACTGAAATTACGTCATAGGTTAATTTTTGTTGAAGCTGAATTAACAGGAAATATAATTATGGCTATTTTATTAATGATTCCATACTTGTATGTTAAGGGAGGTCCTTTAATACAAGTACAATCGAAAGAGAAGTGACGACAATATCTTCTAGAAGAAAAAAATAAAATTACCAGTATAAGCTTTCGTTCTATTTACTTTCTTTGAAACTAAAGCCTGCTGGTCAGTCTAAATTTATCCACTCATTTAAAAACTGGTGTAAAAAAATAGTCTAAATTATGGATAAATCGTGGTCTAAATTCAGATCAGCAAAGTAGTTTGCTGCTCGGTCTGAAATTTGAAATGAAAATTTAAATTTTTTACGTTCTTCATTTGTTACACACATCATGGCGACAGTGATCATTTGTAGATTTTTCTTTCTTTTTTTCATCCACCGTGGAATTAGAATTTCAATTTTTCGGTGGATGAAAATTGACATTATTATCATGTGGGGTTATTTTTTGGTATTGTGTATGTGTGGCAATTTGATACATTTTTTGCTTCTTAAAGCGTTTTTCAAAGAAAATTATGAAATGTAAACAATATGTATACACTCTACACTAGTCTACATGAATCTCCATAGAGAGCTAAATTCGACGGAAATTGTAATTTTTTGAGTGGATGAATATTTATATCAAGCAGCATACCAGGCTTAAAGAAATAAATTAACTACCTCTATTAACTAGCAATTTCATTTCAAAATGAATTTCAGTAGAAACAGTCAGTAAAATTGAAATTTTTGTTATGTCAACATGACTTAACGATTTTTTGGAATTTTTTTGTTTTTTCGCATTGTTTTAATGCAAAAGTTTTTTTTTTTTTTTATGGCGCAAATATCTTTTGAATGATTTTCAATTTTTAACTCACAACTCACCAATTATAATTATTAATATTCTAATATTACACACATTATAAAACAATTATAAGTTTGACAATTACAACAATAAAGCAAAAAAAAAAATACAAAAAGGAAATTAAAATAAATAACACATGTTTTATTTAAATTGATTAATATAATATTGTACATACTGGAATGCATATACATATATTTATCATGTTTTATGAATTAATAAATTGTTTTATAATTTTATATTCAAGTGCAATGAACGTCGATTATTTTGATTATACACATTGTTTTTCCTCTTACTTTTTGTTGTTGTTGTTTTTTTTTCATTCGTTTTTCAACTCAATTACCTTGACTCGAACTTGAGTCTCATTTTTTGTTTGTTTTTTTTTTGAGAATTAATCTACACATGCAACATATTTTTTTTTTTTTTTCAATTAAAAAAAAATTATGTAATCCACATACGAGTGAATATTAATTCAGTTTTTTTTTTCTTCACATATTCGATGAATTATTTTTTTTTGTTTGTGAGAAATTAATAGAATTTTAGCACTGTGGTGGGGTAAAAAAAAAACATAAAGCATTTTCATAAAATACTTGCTTTAAAAGTGTTTTTAGTTTTTACGTTTTTGTTGTTTTTTTTTTTTAATTCAAAATAAAAACAAAAACAAAACACACAAACAATAAAATAAAATGTTTCTAGACACATAATAAATATGAAAAAAAAATAAATAAACTTTTTGCAAATGATATACAATAAACTTTAAGATAAATTGTAATTCTAATGTGTGCTTTTTTTTATAATTAATAGTTTCAATCAAGCCCCCGACTACTGATCATTGAAAAAAAAAACTAACTAACTAACTTTTTTTTTACATAATTTTAATAATTATAATACTAGAAACGAATAGTGTGTGTTATATACAATAATAAAAAAAAAAAATCTACAACGTACTCATATGAATTTAAAAAAAAAAAAATCTTTTTAAATATAAGAGAGATCAAACATGATTTTAAGTTTAGTTGAATTTAAGCTTTGTAACTTATTAATTGTTTTTTTGCTAAAGTTTCCATAAAATTTTCACAATTTTAATTCCAAAAAAATAAACTTTAAATTTTAATTTTAATTAATATTAATTTTTTTTTAATTAAAAAGACCAAAAATTACAAAAAAGTGTATTCAAAATGAAAATTGAAAAAAATAATATTGATGTACCAGAACATTTAAATGGTGAATTTTTTAAAATATCATTAGAAAAAGGATTAAATCGAAATGATATTTGTATTGAACAAATTATATTTGAAATGGGAAGTACATTAGGTGAAAATTATTGTAGTCAAATATATCGTGTTAAAATAAATTATTATGAAAAAAAATCTACAAAATTAATAAAAAATATATCAATAATTATAAAAAGTATACCAATTAATCAAGCAAATGAATTTTTAGTTGATTTAAATGTATTTTTAAAAGAGAAATATTTATATATGGAAATATTACCAAAATTGGAAATGTTACAAAATGGTTTAAAGTTTGGTGCAAAGTATGTTTAATTTAAAAAACAAATTAAATAAAAATTAAAAATTATTTAATTGTTTGGTTTTTTGTTTTAGGTGTTTTAATGCTATTAAAGAACCAATACAAACAATTGTTTTTGAAGATCTTTGTGTATTGGGATATGGTGTTGGTAATCGTCAAGAAGGACTAGATGAGGCTCATTGTAGATTAATTTTAACGAAATTAGCTAAATTTCATGCTAGTTCAATGGTATTAGCCAAAAAGGTGAGACAATTTAACAAACTATTAAAAATAAAATACTATTATAAACCATACTTAAATATTGATAATTTAATTTAATAGATTAATTTTAATCAAATAACAAAACAATCAAGTTCAATAGTTTTTTTTTTTTGTTTTTATTTTAAATTTAAATTATGTCTCACCACATATGATACACATACGCAACTTCACCTGTTTAAATTCCATAAAAATACAATAAAATTCCATAAGTAAATTTTTAAAGTGACAAAAAATTATTTACAATTAAAAAATATCTAGAAAAATATTTACTTTCACATAATTATTGTCTGCTTTTGAAAAATTCTAAAAAAATATTTATGCTTTTCGACCGTTAAAGGTTATACAGGCCAAATTAAGAATTTTACAGCTTTTTTTTCAATTCGAATTTATTGTACTAGTATAATTATTTCAATTTATTCGACAATGTATGAATTATTCTGATTCAACAATAAAGAATTTTTTTCTAAATTTTTGCAAAGCGAAAGGATATCCCCTTTATCTGTGAAACTATTGAGAAACATAAAAGGGATGAAGTCCATATAGTGAAGAAGAGTGTTCCATAATTTGAATATTCGACTAAAGAAAAACTGAATATATTTTAATGTACGATCAGATGAGTTAAGTCAAATTTAGAAATTTTTTTTTAATTTTCATAAATATTAGATTCCTGACTTAACGATTTTATCTATCAGGTAAAAAAGATTAATCACATTTAAAATTTAAAGAAAACCAAAGAGTTAACATTTTTTTATCGTTGTAAACTTCTAGAACGATCATAATTTGTTATTGTTTTATTTTTTTAAATTATAATGACAGAGAGCGTCAAGTTAAATGTGGTTTTAAAATCATACACACATATATACGAGTATATACTATTTATCCAATAACCCAGTAAACAATGTACACTCATAATGATATCATTTTAAATTCACTAATGTCCAATTTCTTCATAGTTCTTAATAATGATCTTCCAGATAAAGTTAAACTACCGATAAATCTAATTTGGTTTTCTTCATCCAAAGCACAGATAAGTTATCACCGAGATAGAAAATGTTGTTTCCGAATTTCCGAATATAAATGAGGTTCAAGTTCATGATTAATTTTGAATAATTTTTAAGTAGTTAAGTAACCGTTTCATTATTTTTATTATTACCAGTGACCAGTGAAGTTGCTAGTTAAAGTAAAAATAAAATAATTTAAAAATAATAACAATATTATTAATAAAAATATCCATAACCACTTCTAATAAAATAAAATCCTAATGAAAAAAATTCAAACATTAAAAACAGCTTTAAAACTTTAGCTTTCAAAGCTGTAGTCAAAATATAAACCAATTTTAAAGCTGTTTTCAAAATATTTTTAATCTTGAGTTAATCGGTACTATCATGACCAGATAACTTTATCCTCTTAATAAGTCTTATCTGGATGTGAAGAAAACCAAATTCTTGATTTATCCCCAGTTTAAAGTTATTATGAAGATAACTTGACCTGAAGAAATTGGACATAAGTGATTATAAGTTCATTTTTCGTTCATTTGAGCTTCACTATACTCTATCCAACAAATTTTTTCACTGCAGGTCTTATGGACATATTTTGTCTTGTTTCTTCTTTGAGTAATTACATAAATGTGTTTCTGATTTTCATCACCGGTGCTTTTATCCAGCGTCTCATTGTACATATAATAGATTGGGGTATGGTATGAGTAGCTTAGTATACTACTATTAAAAGTATTAAGTGTAATGACACTGGATAAAAATGAATTTTTCCATAAGACCTGCAGTGAAGAAATTTGTTGGATAGAGTTTCACTGTTTGCGTGATTTTGTTCTAAAATTTTGACTTCATCATGATCATCATAAAGTGAGTTCATACTCACTGCTTGGTCGTGGAGTAGAATGTCGTAGACTTATTAGGAGTTCATTATTTACATGTATGTAGTAATGCTTCACTTTATGAATATGATAATGATTATAAAATGAATTCGCAAAGTGACTATAAAATTACAAGGATTTTGGCATCGTAATTTTAAATGTTGAATAAAACATTTTTAACTTTTTTATCACTTTATATAACACCATACTGAGTCCAAATTCGCTAACATGTATTCAAAATGAACTCACTTTGGTGAGTTATTCACTTGATGCGGTCTACTGGGTATACACACCAGTTGTATAGATGTACAAACTTTAATCATAAACAATTTTGTTAAATAATTACAAAATATAAACGTCGAAAAAAAAAATTATAAATAATTATTTTCTGTTTTAATGTCGATATATTACCTTGTATCTCATTACGAATATGACGTATCTACCGCAATTATATCAAGTTTAACGAGAACAGCACAACAAAAAACAAAAACAAAAAAAACAATTAACATATAAATAAATAAAAAAAATAAATAAATATACTATAAGCGTTTTTTTGGCTCAAAATAATTTTGTCACTTTTTACAAAAAAATTACAGAGTTTTTTTTGTAGATAATTCGAAAAAAAAACAGCTATAATTCATGAATGTTGAAAATAGTTTACATAATATTTTATAACTTTCTTTTTTTTGTTTTAATTTAACTTTCTTTTTATTTTTTTTTTTCTCTCTTTCTCTTTATATAGAATCCAAATTTAATGGATAATTTTAAATCAGGATTATTCAATTCTGGAATAACTGAACATTCAGCATTTAAGAATTTCTTTGCTGATAATTTAGAATATTTAACAAATGAAGTATCAAATTGGCAAGGTTATGAAATAATTGCAGATAAATTGAAATTAATTCATAAAAATTTAAAAGAGAAATGTTTAAATATTGTTAAACCAAGAATTGATGAAATAAAAGTATTAAATCATGGTGATTTATGGGTTAATAATTTTTTATTTAAATACAGTGATGCTAATAAAACTCAACCAATTGATGCATTATTTGTAAGTTTGAAAAAAAAAAATAATACTCCTTGAAATTAATCACATATGATTTTTTACTTAATTTACTAATTTTTTTCTTTTTTTTTTAGGTTGATTTTCAAATGAGCTATTACAGCAGTCCAGGTATTGATTTAAACTATTTTTTCAATACAAGTTTACAATTGGATGTTTTGAAAAATAAACGTGATCAATTGCTTAGAGTTTATCATCAACAACTTGAAACAACATTAAATGAATTGAATTATAATGATTCGATACCAACTTTTGATAATATTAAAAATGAAGTTAAAGAAAAAGAATTTTATGGATTGATTTGTGGTACTGCATTATTACCAGTTATTTCAATGGATAAAGAAATGTCAAAGGATAACAGTATTGAACAATTTGAAAATAAAGAAATTGTCGAAATGAAACGTAAATTTATGTTTGCATCGAAACGTTGTCAAGAAACATTCCGATATACATTGAAAAGATTTAATGAATTAGGAGTTCTTGATTGATTTCGAAATTTTTAATAGAAACATTTTTTTTTTTTTTGATTGCACATTTTTATGTACTAGATAAATTCACATTTTTGATAATTGTTACGTTTTTAACATGATGCACGTGAATGATAACACATTTTATGTATTTTAAAACACCAGAATTTAGTCGGTATATTTTTATTTTGTAGAACAAATTCAATGTTCGAAATAAAACTGTTTTAAGAAAAAGCTAATTTTTAGTAATTTTTCTTGAATTTTTAATCCATTTTCATCCTTTTTTTGTTTTCTTTTTTAGTACAATTAAAAAATAGCTTAAATTCCTCTGAAACCAAAGAAATAAAAACAGAAAATTTTACATAATCACACAATAAAAATAATTTAAGGGGGTCACAGAAGAAGGGAAAAAACGCTGATTTTTCGAAAAATGACAAAAAACAAAAACAAAAAATTAATTACAATGATTTAAAATAAAATGAATAAAAAAAAATCACAGAAAGAAAAACACTTTATAGCACAATGCTCCAAATGTTAACACACAAAAATAAAAAAATTTATATTTACAAAGAAAATACAGGAAAAAACGATGATGAAAAATTTAATGAAATTTTTAAATGTAAAAGGATAAACAATAAAATAGGTCAAAGGATAAAAAGAGATTTTTTTTCTCATTTTTTTTTTTAAAGATAACAATCAAAAATTTTACTTTTTCCTTATCATATATAAATTCGGGTCACAGATACAACACACACACACACATCTACAACATCCTTTCTGTAATACATAAGAAAGAATTTTTGGATACATATTATTATAACCTAGAAAATAAATAAACGGTACAATAATAATATATTATTATTTCAGTAACATTATATAAAGATATATGGTTTTTCTTTTTCATTTTTATTCCTCTTTTTTTTTTTTTTTTGTCAGAAAATCTGTGCAATTTACAAAAAGACAAGCAAAAAGACAAGCAAAAACTCTCGAAAATATGGTTCATACAAACGTGTGCGATAAGAATATGTACTACTAAAACAGTTGTACATATTATACATATTGCATTAATGTATGTATATGTACTCGTATGTTGTCCAAAATAATGTAATAAAAATGATTTTTCTTTATTTTGTATGTTTTTCTTGTTTTTGGGATATATTTTTATTTTTTTTTTGTAAATCTTTTTTCCTTTTTAAAATGTACAAATACAATTTTAATTTTTGTATGTATAGGTATACACACAAACAAAATGAAAATGCAATCTTGTTCACATAATAAAAACATTTTCACACTCTCTTGAGATGTTTAACATTTATTGTGATTATTTTAATGTTTTTCTTGTTTGTTTGTTTTTTTTCTTTTCAATTTTTCATATGTTTTGTGGTATTATCCTTAGACACACATATGAAGGAAGAAAATAACATAAAATTATCTTGTATTTTGTTGAAAATGACAATTTTATTTACAATTTAAAAGTTTCATTGTGTGTGCAAGAGCTTTTTTTTTTACCTAAAAAAATTTGAAAATATCAACATCATCGTTTTGTGACTAAATAAAACCATATTCTTGTACATATGAATGTTTGAACATACACATTTAAATATTAAGATTAAAACCATCAGAGAAATACATATGAAGTACATTTTATTTAAATTTTGTTTAATTGTTTTTTCTTCTTCTTTTTGTGTTCTACAAACAAGCTGATAACAATATGATAATTTTTGAGATTGTTAAATATATTGTTGAGATTTTTCTTTCCATAGTTTTTTTAATTAACCTGTTATACAGATAAAATTTCAACGTGAAGTGCTAACCACAGTTTGTTAACAAAGAACGAAATTGAATTGTATGGCATGACTAAAAATAATGCTTAATGAGGTTTGATTGTAGCTCGCTTATGGTCGTCCATCTCTTAAAAGTTTAATTTTTTAATCCGATTTTAGTCCGGAGAAATTAGGCCAAAAAAAATGCCCAAAAATTCCTAGAAAGCTGGTTTTTGGTATGAAACTTGATATTGTGGTTCTAAAAAAATTGTCAAAAGTCCCCATTGATCCGATTGAAGCATAAAATTTTACGAGCACTCAAAGGTCATCAAAAAACGGCTTCTTGTGAATATCTCATTAGCAGCTACTTTTCTAGAAAACCGTAGGAAATTTCCTACAAAAAAGATTTAATGGCTTTTATTCGTAAGATTTGTAAATAAATAATTCATCTTACAGAGATGTAACGAACAGTATGCACCTCAGAAGTCACGTTTTAAACTTCATTTAAGCATTTTTTATTTTTTTCATTCTAGTGTTATGACCTTGAACTTCCAATTTAGTCAGTAAACCACAAATTCAACTATTTCAGCTGCTTTTAACAAAATATCCATCAAAAATCTTTTTTATACGATCTTTTTTACAGTCTGACTTATTTTTCTCTTCTGTTCTTTTTTTCCTTTAAAATAAAGCTGAAAAAGGATAATATAATTAAATTTTGATATATGAAATGAAAATGATCATTAAGTGATCTGAAAGGTTTTTTTTAATAAACATTTTTGATAAGAAAAAAAAAAGGTAAACCTTTGATTGCAAAACCTTAGACTGACTGAGACTGATCAAATGATCTAACATCGATTTGATCAATTATTTTTATTCCTCGTTCAGTCAAATTTGAAATTTTAGATTAATTATTTGATTTATTGCCTTCAGATAAACTATATAAAAAAAAAGTATGATCCCTTTCTATCAAATAAATCAAAATTAATTTTGAAAATGATTAATTGCCTTAAAAAATAATTTTCATACCTATGAGAACTATCGAAACTAAAAATGCACTATAAAAAATTAATTTAAAATTCAATTTTTTCTTTCTTTTATTGCCTAAAAGGATTATTTTTGCAAAAAATATGCAATAACTCATTTTTTTCCTAGCGAATAAAATAATTTAAATTTTTTTTAATAAAATTAATTTTACCCTAAAAATCAATTTTTGATATTCATTTTATTAAAAAAAAAAAAACACACACTCTCTCTCTTTTTTGGCACAATAGCTCGATATGACCAAATTGATTTGAGTTATTCCAGATTATTTTTTCACTATACATACACCTACAGTTTTTCAAGTGAAATGCGAACCACTCCATTTGTTGGTAGAGAACGAATTTATTGTGTATACAGGGTTGAAACTGATATTTGTACTTACAGAATTGCTTATATACTACTTGAACCATAGACCTTCCCAATTTAGCACAATTTAGTTAACACGATCATGAAAAAATGACTATTATTGATTTGATGATTATTGATTGGAAAATCACGTAAAATCACCGAAATATATCACTTTAAATTTATTTAAAAATCCTGTTGAATGTTCATCCTTCTTAGCTTCTTCTTAGCTTCATAGCTTATAGCTATTCTATTTATTTAATTGTTCATTGTGTCTACAAAACTTAAAGTTAATAAATAAAATTAAATAATATAAAGTTATGTATACACATACAGTTAATTGTATTTACAAATAAAACACATGACTGATATATTTTCTATCTTCATATATCCAATAAATATGAAATATACTTACATACATACATACATCAAACTTAAAATATAATAACAAAAATTAGGTCATATAATCATAAAAGGATATACAAATATTTAAATCATCATTCCTTTTCATTGTTTGTACATTGCATTGCTTGCATAATAATATGCAAGTACCTTTGATGTATCTACATAATATGTACATATATGTACATTTATGGACTCGTATGTACAATATACATATATCATAATGTATAAGATACAATAATAAAGAATAATTTAAAACTAAAATCATTTATGGATATCAATTTTAAACTGATTTTCAAAATTTGATAATCATTTCAGGTCACTAGACTATGAATATAAATTTTAAAATTTGTATAGATATAAATTATATACATACATATATACCTAACCTATAGATCAATTTATGTAGATATAAGAATCTATGTGGAAAAATTCACATATGTATTTTGATGTATATGTAGTTCACATAATATAAGTATAACAAAAAAAAAAAATTATGATAAAAGGATTTATTGTACGATTGAACCAATTTTAAAATTTACCTACCAATAATCGACATGTGTTATATGTATTTATGAATATAAAGTGAATATGAATATACATATATGTGGAATAGTTATATACTTATTTATGTATTGTATTTTTCATTTTATGGCGAACGAAAAAAATCAATAAATAAAATTCATGTGAATATGATAATTTATGCAATTTAAGAATTTACATTATTATTTTGCATTGCAAAATTATTTATAATTTTTGTTGTACATATATTATTTTATATGTGAAATAAGAGCAAATACATACATACACATAATATATGGATGTATATGTAAAAAATACACAAGGATTGGTGTATTGTACATAATATACATAGACTAAAAATTCTACACGGAAATCCAAATTAATTTTGAATGACAATTTTTAATTAAATTATTTTAAATGATAAAATTAAATTACAATAAATTATTTTATATTTTTCAATAATTTTTTTTTTTGGGGAAATTACTCCGGAAATTTTAGCGAGTATTCCAGCTCCAATGTAGAAAGAACTAAATTATCGCATATTTCATTTGAATTTACTTCAAATTATGTAAAAACGTGCAATTTGAAGATTTTTTTGAAAAGAAAAAAGCTTTATCGAAATACTCCACGAAATATTTTAAAGTTTTACGTGTAATGCGAGCCACAGTTCGTCGAAACTATTGTTTATGTGACAAATCTTAATATGATGTTTTTCATTTAATTTGGCTATACAATTGGCTCATTCTGCGATAAGTCAAATTCAAATTATTGATTTAAAGTGAAGTAAACTTGTGACTTGTGCGACTTGCGGAAAGTTGGTTTGCCTAATATATGGTTGCAGTGGTACGAAACGCTTTATGAAAAGGTCTGAGGAAAGGATTGCTAGATTTCTTCTAAACCTGAATAGGATAGACTGTCGAGCTCTCGTTGGGCTCATCAAGGGCATAACACATGTAATCACCATCTGGTGGTCATGAAAGTGGTCACGGATCCAACGTGTGAGGCCTGCCTGGAGGGGCAGAAACAACAGAGCACCATCTCTGATGTTGCGCAGCCTTCTCTAGGATATGGCTACGTTACGTTACGTACATGAAACTCTGATGTAATGAGAATTGAAGACATCTGTTCTCAACCTCTAGACAAAATCATCTCGTTTATTAGGGTGCTGAGTACAATGGACTCTCCTATCTGAGTGCTCGTGAAGCCTACTCTCCAGGTGAAGTATTACACGCTTTAACATGCTGATGCTTTTTCTCCTTCATTTTCATTCAAATTTAATGTATTTTCTAAATTTTACATTAAAATCTACTCCAAAAGAACTTATACACACTCATCAAATATGCAGTGGTAAATTTACCAAAAATCTCTACAAACAACATAAAATCAACAACAACAAAAAAAACATATCCTTCCTGACCTAAAAATTCATACATAAAAGTCCTTCAAAAAAAAAATGTTTTTTTTTTTTTCATGAATGAACGTTATGTATCAGTGTATCCTGTTTTCTTTTTTAATTATTTTAACAAAATGAAGAGAAAAAAACATTTACAGGTATTGAATAAAATTTCATGTACATAATGTATGTATTCCAAAATATACACACATTCACATTGTATACAACAAAGCATTCTCTAAATATTTTTTTCATTTATTTCCTTTTACAGATTTTGTTTTTTTTTTTTTTTTTGCATGATTTTTGCTGCGGTAAAAATTTAATTTTACCAGTGTAACCTACATTTTTTTTGTTGGAATTAAAAAAAAATAAAAAGGAAAAAATAAAACATTTTTTTTGTATGTATGTATTTATTGTATTTATATGAATATTTTCCTGCACTTAAATGCAAATTTTTCATATTAAAAAAAAATGTATCACACGGGAAAAAAAAAGAATTTGTTTTTTTAGAAAAATAAAAGTAAAAACTTGAACAATAGAAAATAAGTTTAAAAAAAAAAGGGTTGTAGGAGTTCTTAATTTATAAAATACTACAAACTATGAAATTTTAGAAATTTATGTACATATATGTTTGTATGTACTGAATACATACATATATGTAGGTACATATTTTTGTTTTTTGTCTTTTGTTTTTGGTAAATTTACGTATAAAGGATATGTTTGCACAATAAAACCACAAGCACCCAAACATAGAAAGGAATTATTTTTTTTATAAATCAGTTTATATGTTTACATAGAAAACAAAATTTCCTTTTTGTTTTTTTCCTGTTTTAGTAAAATGCTTTTTTTTAGAAAGGAATTAGCTTCTTTTTTAAGTGACCAAAAATAAATTCTCTGTTTTTTTCTCTCCAAATTATGTTAACATAATTTAACCTGTCGAAAATGTGGATTCGTAATAAAATTTAAAAATCATTTAACACAAGGTAATTTGAAGATTGCTCTCTAGCAATCCCAATTCCAGGGCCTGGAATAGTATATGGAGCCGAAAATTATGGTGATAGTCAGGGTATTGAATTGACGACATGTGGACTTTAATTGAACAAAATTTAATTAAATGACAATTTTTTTTTTGTGTGTAAAAAGCTTCCAATGTATCTACTTAAAGATACGATTTTTAGAATGCAATAAGTTTTAGTTTTAACCCTTTCAACACTAACTCGATGTATATACATACATATGTATGTAGATATGTCGCAATTCAGAGGTTCACTGTTATAGTACGATTCAAAAAAGATGGCACAGGTTCGCGCATGTCTTATATGTGTTAGTGATCTTCTTGTGTATACATATACGAAGGAAGAAACCTCTTTCTTAGAATTTACAAAAACAAAAATGCATGTGTGTAAGTATCTTTTCTTCTGCGCATGTTTCTCTAGTATAATACGAAATGCCATCTTTTTTAAATCGTACTATAGTACATATGAATGTCAGCAAAATTTGAGACCTGTGCGAAGAAGTGTGAGAGACGAAAAGCTTTTATCTTTCACGAAGAAGAATTAAAAATATTAAATATTCTTAAATTGGAAAATAAATAGAAAAGAGAATATATTTTTTAAAAATGAGAAATTAAGAAAAAATCCTGAGAATAAGAAAAGGCTTAAAACAGCTTTTAGATTGGAGGCCAGCATTGATATTGGAGGTCATCTGAATATTACCATTTCAAAATACTGGAATAATTAGTCTGTTCAAAGTTAATTTAAAAAAAAATTATTTCGGCTGGAATAAAAGTTTACTTAAATCTATTTTTTTCTTGCCTAAACTAAATACATACATATACATATGTATATATAAATTTTTGAATAGTGCGCAAAAGGATTTGAATCAGAAAAATTTTACATCTAATTTGGAATTTCATAGTAAAAATTTTTTTTTAAATTTTCGAAGATAGATAATGTTTATTTTGAGAGGACATTGTCAATGAGAACCACACATTAATCATTTTTTTTTGTTAAAGAACACGAAAGCTCATAGAACTTTCTTCTGTCTAATATTGTCAACGAGAACCATACATTAATCATTTTTTTTTATAAAGAACACGAAAGCTCGTAGAGCTTTCTTCTGTCTAATCTACTTTTCAGTGGGAACTTGAGACTTATTCAACGAAGTTCTTGAAAATTACTGAGCAGGGCTGTCGAAAGTACTCCTTTCGGAGTTTTTTACTCCTTTTTGATCATCTTAACTCCCATACTCTCCCCATGAGGAAAATACTCCCTTTTGGTAATATTTACAAAAAGTTATTTTTATTTATATATATTTGAAGTTATTTTTTGTTATTTTTTATGTTTTCTTAATAAATTCAAAGGCAATAAATATATTCTTGTCAGTTTTTATTACTCCACTATTTAGGTTTATAGGTATTAACCTATTCTGAGAATTTTTTTTCCATAATTTAAATCAAAAATGCAATGCAAATTCTGTTATAATATACAATAAATGCTTTTTTAGTTTTAATTATCACTTCGACTGTTGTGAATGAAGTCGTGTAATAAAAATAGGATAGATTCTATTATTTCTGGTAACTTTACTCAGGTACTACCTTTTTTTCAAAAAACTCCCTTTTCAAAAGAAATTTTACTACTTTTTGAAATTCGATTTCGGCAGCCCTGTTACTGAGATATTTTTTTGAGAACCTTTGTAAATATTTTCGTGATCATACACAGGATGCTCATAGAAAAACATTTCAGGAAAAAAAATTAAACTTGTTCCACCTTTTGGTTGATTGACTGGTGGAAAAGGATCAGTGAACTCAATTTTAAAAATAATGAAGGATGAAGCATAAAGAGCAACTTTTCGGTTATTAAAACGTTCCAAAAATAATCAATCCCTTAGATTAAAAAAGATTGATAAAATATATCTCACGGTTTTTATAAAACGAGTGTTATATGAAAATATGTTAATTTAGAAATTCCGAATCTCACTTTTATAAACCTGAATTACCAAAATTTATTCTTTAAAAAAAAAAAAAAAAAATGAATAAAGTGCAAAATTTTTGTTTTCTTCTTTTTTTGCCTGTAGTGCAATAATATAATTTTATTATTCAAAAAACGTTTCGTATCATCACACCATTTTTATGTTTTATTAAAAATTTTCAGTAATATACGTTTTTTGTTTTTTCTGGGATTTTAAATTTTGATCCTTTTTAAATATGCGCGACCAAAAAATAAACATTTTTTTTTGATTTTGATTTTATAAAATTAAAATAAATTTGAAAAAATATATATTTTTATATGTTATTCATGTTGTTTTCAAGCCTTTTATACTCGCTATAGCTAGAAAAAAAAAGTATCTTTTTTGAATAAATTCATGTGTTTGTACTGCTGGAGGAGATGTATAACATTACAGACTAACTAATCATCAATCACCTTAAAGAATATAAATATAGTAGTTTAAAATTCATTTTTAATCATACATTGGTCCAGGTATCATAAAATAGAAAGAATTAATGCGAAAACAAAAACAAAAAAGAATTTTACAAAATAATGTTGGAACAAAGGAATGAACATACATATTTTTTTTTCTTGTAAATTTTCTGGGATTTTTTTTTTTTTTATTGTTTTATTGTCTTTTCTCATTTTATTTTTCATCATCATATCTTTTTCTTAATGATTGGAAACATTCCTTGTTTTATAGAGAAAAAAAAAAAGTCAGTATAAATAAAAGTATATTATATACATACATATACATATATGGAAAGAAGCTATAGGTACATAAAGACATGTGTTCAGAATTTCAATGAGTTTTTCATTTTTTAAAAAGATATTTTCGCTCTTCATCTTCATCCTATGGACAATGTTGTGTTATATAAATATAGTATTCATCATCAACATTTTAAGCAATAATAACAAAAATTTGCAGAAGCATCATATTTTACATTTTTGCACATATTTTTTTCGGTTTTTGAATTTTTTCTCTTGTTTTCTGTTAAATACATATTTTTTTTTTGTTTCTTGAAAAAAATAAGAACAACAAATTGATATAAATTTCACAATATACATAGTTGAACTTAATACTCGTATATGAGCATATACATACATGTAGTACATATGTTTAGTATGTAGTACAGATACAAGATATGTATCCCTAAGTGTTGTGTGTAAATTATTCAAGATGCCAATATATGTATGTGTATCTATATGATGAGAACAAAACAGCAAAAAAAAGGGTTAATTTTGTTCCTTTCCTCTTGTGTTTTTTTTTTCTTCTTTTAAATAAAAATGAAAATATATCCTTCACTTTAAAATTTGTAATGTATAATTTTTTTTTATATGTACTGTGATATGTTCACTTTTATTGTATAGTTCTTGATCAATTTTTAAGATATTTCAAAAGACGGACAAGATATTTGAAATATCTTATGTGTCGGTATATATCAACTCAATCAGACGATCATTAATCTTATCACAAAATAATTGAAATGTGATCATGTTTTAAAATGAATTTTTATTTTTTTTAAGTATCTGTATTTATTTTTATTTTATTTTTTTTTTTAGATATAGATATTTTATTGCAGTATTTATAATAAATGTGGTTATTTATGTATAACCACAAAAATATGTAGGGTATGTTATTATTATTATTATTATTATTTTTCATTTTGACGAGAAAAAAAAATATGTAGGTACATGAATGAGAATACAATGGTTTGTATATGTAAAAGAAAATTTCAGTAGCTACTTTTATTGGTTATTAAGATAATATATGTATACAGACATACCTACATATAGTTTATGTACAAAAGGGAACTAATTTATTCAATCAATGATATGAAAAAGAAAGAAATGAAAATATTCTTGATCAGTATGTTATTTTTTTTATCGTACATACTCATACAAGAAGAATGATATGAAGATTCAAAGAAATCTTTACTGATATTTATGATTTCAGTAAACAAGTTATTATACAGAAGGAATGTTTACATGCGTTATTTATGGAAAGTTTAAAAAGAGAAATTGAAATTATTTTTCACTTTCTTTTCATTGTGAAACGAGAAAGTGGTAACGATAACATAGTATAGAAAAAAGAAATTTTTGAAATGATTTTTGACTTTTTTTTCCCAAAAATGTCCACAAGATAGGTGACTTGATCTATTTTTTTATACAAAAAAAACATAATACAAAAATTTTAAAATGCAAATTTAAAGGGTAACTGTTTTCAATTTGATGAAGATCACCCTGTCGCTTAATTACGCTGAGAAAAAATTTTATGTTCAACCGAATTCTGACAGGAAATGAAAAATAGTGGACAATGGGTACCCAAAAGTAGGATTTTCTATCCACAGAAAGTCATGCTTTCCGTTCGGTGGTATATCTCTGATATTGTGCATGTCAAAGTACTGTATGAGTTACTCAAATTATTAACGCTTTTGTTAGAGTTTACTAAGTGAAAAAGGCATATTCCTTCAGCTTGACATAGACATGCTGTGAGGCAAAGTAAGAAAAAATCAAGAAATTTGGCTGGAAACTTCTGACGCATTCATTATTCTCCTAACTAACTCATAAAGGTCCTGACTACAATCTTTTCCGGTTTATGGAATACTTTCTAAGGAGAAAATCCTTCTTCCAAGCTTTTTAGTGCTGTAACATCAAAACTTACAAAAAACTTTGCTAGAAAAAAGACTTTGGAAATGTAGTTAAATTTTATTTCCACGACGAACAAAGTGGAAACTCCTTTAACGGATTTTTTAGAGAATTATTCAAGCCTTTAGTTCGAATCGAACAAATCAAATTTCCAACAAAAGAGTTTACTGCAACATAATAAATTTCCATATGGAGAAAGATTTTTTTTATTTTTTCCAATAAAACAATCTTGAAAATCCTTGAAAATGATATTCCAAAAATTTCCACGCGATTAAATACCACCCATATTTACACAATCGTCAATCACGTATGTAAAACTTCGTAAATATTTACGTTCTTATCAGTTAAAATATTTGAAAATTTTATTTCAAATTGAATTTAAAATTAAACTAAAATTATTATTACCCATAACATTGTGACTTTAAATGAACAATCTAGTTTATGAGAGAAAAAAAAATGCACATGTGGAAATAGTTAAAATATTTATTTATCAAATAATATTTGATTCCATTAAATCTCAAATAAAAATAATTTTTCTTTCTATTTAATTTGTCTAATAAAATTTTTTTTTCGTAATTTTCAAGACGCATATTTTAAAATAAAATAGAAATCTTTGTTGTGCTTTTATCTGCAATTTTACATTGAAAAAATGTAAATAGAATTTATTATTTGAATCTTTATATTTCATATTATATAAAAATGTGCTACATTAATGTACATAATACTTTATCACCATGAATCTTCATTTTTTGTTTTTCTTGAACACACTCAAAGTCGAATCTTTTGTTTTATTTAAACACTGTTATTGCATCTTTAATAAATAGAAATAATAAAAGTACGAATATTTCAACCCATAATTTATTTTATATTGAATAATTATCTCTTACATTTTTTTTTATATATTGAATTTCTATCAGAATAAAAAAAAAAATTATGTAACGATTTGAATTATGTAATTAGTAGAAATTTATGAAAATTTTCCAAAAAGAAAAGAAAAAAAAAGGGGGTAATAAAACTTTCAAAACAAAAACAAATTAAATGAAAGTCATTGTGTAATAATGAACGATATATGCTGTTTAAATATGATGACAAGACAACATAAAAAAAATATAGAGAAATTACATAATCGACATATTGTGTATGAAGGTTAATTACATACATATTATTATTTAATTATGTGGGAAATGATAGACAAAAATATGATTATTTTTGATGATAATTCATATTTCTTTTTTCTCACAATTGTCGCAATTTTGTAA
The DNA here is from genome assembly GCA_932526495.1 of Bombylius major. Classification (NCBI taxonomy): domain Eukaryota; kingdom Metazoa; phylum Arthropoda; class Insecta; order Diptera; family Bombyliidae; genus Bombylius; species Bombylius major. Next base: position 52,961,548 of record OW052043.1, read on the forward strand.
ATAAACAAAGTGCAAGGACTTTCTTTCAGCTTTCTTCTCCTATAGAAAAAATTATTTCTTTTTGCTGGAATTTTTTTTTGAAGAACCAATTAATGGCCAAACTTTTAAAGTATTTGTTATTGCCATTAGATCAATTTTCGATCCAACTGACCTAGTTCTAGCTGACCCATAAGAAAGTTTAAATGATATTATATTCAAATTTCAGTTGTAACCAAGAAATATGATCTAAAGTCTTTTAATTCAATTGGAGAATCATTCTTCAACATATATCATCATCATTATCAGTGGCGAAGAAGCGTGATAAAAGCCAGGTCCTATCCAAGTTGAGTTGGATCTCTTAAACTAGTTTGTTCTACCGTACTGAAATTATCAGTATAGGTAAGCATTCACATTATCTCAAGAAAGCAAAGTTCACCAGATTTTTCCTTTTTCACCCTTCAACTCATTTTCTATTACCGGAATCTTTTTATTAGCAAATAAGAGTAAGAAGAGGATTTTCAACGGACGCTTAGAAAGTATACTTCCAATTATTCTTAAAAATTACCCACAAAACGTTACATTCTCGAGAATATTAAAAATTTAAGAATGATTAAGAATTTCTAGCTACTATATGTGCTATTTGATTAACAAATACTTTTTTCCAGATAATTTAAACAACACATAAATAATAATTGATTAAATATGAAAATTCAGAATTATCAAAAACCACAAATCACAATGATTTTTTTTTAAATCATAAATTTTACATAAAAATTGCATTTAAAATATCTTTAAAAAATCACAATTTACACTAGAGAACACAGATCAGACAACAAATGATAAATATTGAAAATTTTTAAAGTTGCTTGGTTCTAATTTTTATTTAATTTGCTTCGTAAATTTAACATTGAAAGCTACCTTTTAAGTAGGCATAACTTTTTTATCAGACGGTCACCGAAAATTTCTCAAATGTTATTTAATCATTCAACTATGTATATACTCAATGAATACCTACAAAAATAAAACAAATTACTAAAAAGTTCACAGTTTTCAAAGACATTGAAATTTTATAAGCCCATGTCTCCTGTGTTACCATCGAATTTCTACAAATTTCATGTCTATAATCTTTTAGTCCAGCGAATCCTTTTCTTAATAATTTTATTATTCAATAAATAAGAAAAACAATAAGCAAACATTTTTAGGTTTTAGGAAAAGGTTTTTTTACAAGTAGAACCACAGTTTAAAATTCGCACTATGCTCTGTGAGCCACTAGGACAATCGCAGAAGTTTATAAACCTGCTCCAACATTTCTGCCTATGTTTTTTTTTTTTTGCTAAGCAAGATTCATGTATTTAATATTTTGTTCTCTAGTGTTATTTATATCTTTTTTATAAATTTTATCTGAGACTTAATAGACGATCTTATCTTATCACGTTTATTATGTAAAAAAAAGATTGTTTAATATTTAAAGTTTTTCAAGATAAAAATGAAAGAAAAAAAAACTATGAATTGTATTTCTCCATTTCAACTTCCTTATAAATATTTGGGTTTTCTGTTTTGCATTTGTTACTCATCTTCTTTTGATTTTAATTATTAAATAATAATTGTTTCCGAAAAAAAAATACTCCTGCATTTTTTTTTTATCAATTTTCGTAATCTTTAAAAAATTAAAAAAAACATTTTTCAGGAGTCAATAACTTCACCATGCTGCTGTTGCCTCTATCTTATCTTCCAGTCATAAAAATTTTTGTATATCTACAACTGTTTTTTTTTAATTAGATTACAATTTTTCAAAAAATAAAAACTTTTATTTTGTAAACATATTATTGTGACGTATAGAAAAACAATGATACATATGACTTTATTGTTATTGTAGATAAATTAGCAAATTATACCTGAAATACATTTTCAATTAATCTAAACGACATTGTCATGATATTGTTAATACACTGTACATATTCTCTTTATTATATACGCAATTGAAGATAATTGAATGTAATAAATAAAATGGAAAAAAAAAAGTATCTTTTGTCTATGATAGAAATTATCTGAGCTGAACATATATAAAGAAACGGAATACGATCATTATTTTCATTATAGAACGTGATACTTACTTATTAATAAAATCTTAGTTCTTGTTCAAGATTTACAATTGAATAGTTTTTTAAATTTTACAGAAAAAAAAAGATAATTAATTCTTTTGAGTAAAAAATTTTCGCAAAAAAAAAAATTCCTCAGAATTCAGAAGGAAAAAATCGATAAAAAAGATTTAAAAAAAAAAAACAAAAAAAACATGGTTTCACAAATAAATATTCCAGAACATTTATCATCGAAAAATTATCTTGAAAAAATTTTACAAAATGATTTAGATACACATAATAATTTAAAAAAAATTAAAAATAATTTAAATGATAATAAAAAAATTAATATAATAAATGTGAAATTTTCATCGGGTTCTGGTGGTGGTGAAAATTATTGTAGTGAAATATATCGTGCTATTATTGAATATCAAATACAAGATGATCATGATAATAATAATAATGAAAATGAAAATGATATAAAGAAAATATCATTAATTATAAAAAATATGTTACCAAGTGATAATAATACAAAAGTTTTAGAAGAGATGGAATTTTTTGAAAAAGAAATAATAATGTTAACAAAAATTATGCCAAATATTGAAAAAATATTAAATTATAATGGAATGTTTGCTCCAAAGTAAGTACTTTCAATTTACATACAAATTTTGTAATTCATATCCATTAAAAAGTGTCCTTGATAGTCGTATTTATCTGTAGAGCTTTCTATCATTTTATAAAGTGCTCTTCGAAATCCCCGAAAAGTGTTTTGATGTATGAGATACGTTCAGTGATGATTTTAGTGAAACAAATTTAAAGAAAAACATTCAGCAGCTTACATTATCTAAATTTTTTTAACGCTCAAAGCAACAGTTTGTAGTAGACAATTTCAATTTTAAATTAAACATCTTCGAATTACGTAAATACATAGTCCGATTTTTTTGGAAATTCAAATGGAAGAATATTGTTGCTAGGAAAGAGGTCTTTGGAACAAGACTATTATTTTGATGGCTTCACCCATTAATGTCGGAAAAGTACAACTCACACTTTTCGAAATAAATCTCGACTTTTATCCTCACTGTGCACTTTTCACTTTTAGATACTTGCTTACTCCATTGAATTACAGCCCATTAAGAGCCTTGGTCTTCTCAACTTTCCTCTTCCAAACTTCTCTGTCTTGAGCACACGCATTCCAATTATGTATTCCTAAACGAGACATACTTATTCTTCTTTACGTTATTCAGCTACTTTGTTCTTGGACGCGCCCGACCTGTATTTTCCATCCCGGTTTCACTTTGAGGATCTTGCTCATTGCTCGTTCTTCTTTATTCCTAGCCACATTTCCAATCCATTTCAAGCGTTTAATTCTGACCCAGATTAAAATGTCACTGTGCGCTTTTCAAAATAGTTTCAAACATTTACAATCAAAATTTATAAAAAACTATACAAGAAAACAATTTCCAATTTCATAGGAAATAGCACTGGCGCACAAAAACGGTAAAGCAAAAAGAGAAAAATCAAGATTGTTGATGATAAAAAAATATTTTCTCTGAAACAAAAGCTCCAAGAGTTCTTTTATAAATCTGAAAATGCATACGTAAAAACAATTTATTTTCACCATACTTTTCTAGAACGACTAGACATTCCGATTTCCGACATCCTCATACTGAAGATATTGATAAACTTAACAATTCAACTAGACTAGATAAGTATTTTTCTTATAAGATTGCAAACACTTGATAAACAAAATATTTTTTTACGTGTTATCGCAAAAATTTCAAGATTTGCCATATAAATTGAAAATATATGAGGCCCTTGAATGATAATAAATAAAATAAAAACTTATTATAAAAATCTTTAGATACTCAAAAGCTAAACTTGAAATTAGTTGAAAAAAAATGTAAACCTATTATCAGGGCCATATTTAGGGTTTGTAGACCCCTAGGCTAGACCTGTGGTGCAGGCCCTATCGGGATTGTATATTTCTAACAAGCAAAAACAAAAAACTCACTCACAGCCTAGGTATATAGCCTGTGCCTAAATACGGCCCTGCCTATTTATTAGCGAAGATATTATTTTATCATGATTTTTATATCGATCGAAAGATATTATTGACTTTCGAATATGAAAACTTGAAGAGTTTTCTTCCTTATCTATCTTCCTATCTAAAAAACTTAAATCCATCACATAATTTTACTTTTATAGTACGATTTAAAAAAGATGGCATTTCGTATTATACTAGAGAAACATGCGCAGAAGAAAAGATACTTGACACATGCATTTTTGTTTTTGTAAATTCTAAGAAAGAGGTTTCTTCCTTCGTATATGTATACACAAGAAGATCACTAACACATGTAAGACATGCGCGAAACTGTGCCATCTTTTTTGAATCGTACTATATCTTTTTTTTTTGTTAAATGTTTCCCATCACTCATATATGATTAACTAAATTATACATATTAATTAAAAAAATAATTATATGTGCAGATGTTTATATTCGGCTAAAGAACCATCAAGAACGGTTGTTATGCAAGATTTAAATGCAATGGGATACAAATTAGCTGATCGTTTAGAAGGATTAGATGAAATCCATTCAAAAATATTACTTTCAAAACTTGGACAATATCATGCAGCATCAATGGTTCTAGCAAAGCAGGTATAAAATTGAAACAAATTTATCGTTTTATTTGAGAAAAATCCAAAATCATTAATCATCAATATTTTTTAATGTTTCCATAGAGTCCAGAACTAATGAAAGAATTTAATAAAGGTTTCATTCAGGAAGCAAACGTTGGATCACCTCTATTTGAAGCAATATTTATAAAAAATCTTCAACATATTACAAATATTATATCAAAATGGTCAAATTATGATACAATTGTAGAAAAAATACGAAATTTAGAAAAAAATTTTGGAAAAATTGCTTTAAAAAATTTTTCATCAAAAGAAAATAGTGTATTTGTACTTAATCATGGTGATTTATGGGTGAATAATTTCATGTTTAAATATGATAAAAATAATGTTCCATGTGATGTGGCATTTGTAAGTACATACCAATAATTAATATATCAGAAAGGATTCCTCTTTAAAAAAACATAAGAGACTCGGGACCTTTCTGTTTCATCATTTAAGCCTAGTATGCTGGTCAGTCTAAATTTATTCACTCATTTAAAAACTGGTATAAAAAAATAGTCTAAATGATGATAAATCTTGGTCTAAATTCAGATCAGCAAAGTACTTAGTTGCTGCTCGGTCTGAAATTTGAAATGAAAATTTAAATTTTTTACTTTGTTCACCTGTAGTGTAGATGGCGACAGTGATCTTTGTAGACTTTTTTTTCATCCACCCTGGAATTAGAACTTCGATTTTTCGGTGGATGAAAATTGAAATTATTATCATGCTTGGTCATTTTTTGGTATTGTGTGTGTGTGTGTGGCAATTTGATACATTTTCTGCTTCTTAAAGCGTTTTTTTATAGAAAATTATGAAATGTAAACAATACACAATGTAAACTCTACACAAGTCTACTAAATCTCCATAGACAGCTGAATTCATTCACGGAAATTGTAATTTTTTGAGTGGATGAATTTATACCAAGCAGCATACTAGGCTTTAATAGCGATTTTTTTTTGTTTTCTTAAATTAATTTCTTTTTTTTGTTTTTTTTTTTTTCAGATTGATCTGCAAATAAGCTATTATGGTGGTTTAGGTGTTGATATTAATTATTTTATGAATACAAGTGTACAAATTGATATTCTTAAATCGAAACGTTATGAACTTATAAGACATTATTATACATCATTAAGGACAACATTAGAACAATTGAATTATTCGAATATACCAACATGGGAACAAGTTAAAAATGATATACGTAATAAAGAATTTTTTGGTTTTATAGCATTTGAAGCAATATTACCATTAATTTCAATGGATCGTGAAAAATCTAAAAATAATAGTTTTGAAACATTATCTGATGAAAAATCATCACAAGAAAAACGTGATATAATGTTTTCATCTAAACGAATGATAGAAACAATGAAATATTCTTTAGATAGATTTGATGAATTAGGAGTTCTTGATGGGAATTTTTAAAGGAAAAAAAAAAGGGAAATCTGTTATGAATGTGCAACATTTTTTTTGAAAATTATCACCAATTTTGTTAATTTTTTTTTAATAAATTAAATTAAATTTTTAAATGTTATGACTTTATTTTCTCAATATTAATGCCCTTTTCCATCATTACCATAGAATTAACAAAAAAAAAATTTTTTTCGAAGTTTCGTAGAACCCCTATAGGTCATATCCCACTAAGAAGCATTCATAGGAGAAGCGTCCTTTGAAAACTTGGAAGATTTTTTGCCAAGGAAAAAAACTGTCACTATGTTCTTTTATTTTCCTCCATGGAAAAAAATTTTTAATGAAACATTCTCTAGGAAAAAAAATATGTAGTCCCAAAACACTTTCACAAAAAGAAAAATCAAACACATCTCAACAGGTTAGCAAAGAATGTCACTGTCTTCAGCTAATATCTCTAGGAAACTAAACTCAACCCCAGCAAGAACGAGTTAAAGTTAAAGACCATCACAGGTCGTCTCACTGAGCACAGTCTACTCAACTATTATATTAGTAGGATAGAGCTAATAAAGGATGATAAATGCAAATTCTGTGTGAATGTGAGACATTGACCTCTAAAAGAGTGCTCTACATGCATCAATTCTTCCTCAAACCTGAAGAAATTTAGTGTGTACCTTCTAGTAGTTTATGAAAAATTATCAAAAAGCACAAAAGTTCTTCACACAGGTCGAAGTGCAACAATAGTCCTAATTATCCGATTTCTCTCTGTACAGTCTGTTTTAGGCTCCTTTTCCATGAAGTTCACTCATTTGTAGATTTAATTTCGCATAATTTACAACATAAACAAAAAATTTAAAAAAAACAACTAAATACAAAACGAAATAAGTTATGCAAATATTTTTGCATATATCTAAATAGTAAATAATGATTTCATAATCAAACAGATAAAACCAGAAAAATATAACAAATTTTGTTTTCATTTAAATTATTCAAAGAATTTTTTGTTCAAACTTACACTTTATTTTAAAACTTGTTTTTTCTACAATTGTTTACAACTTATTTTAATTGAAATTTTTAAAACTAATTTTATAGATGGCAAAAAATCTATAAAAAAAAAAAAAAAAAAACTAATTAGATTTGAATAAATGAAAAAATGACAATGTCACGGTTGTATAATTTTTTTGCCTTAAGATAAGAATGTAAATATAAAAAAAACAAATATTTTTTAAATTTATCTAAAAGAAAAAATACTCATAAACAATCTCGATTCCCCACAGATTTCACTGAATCTGAATTTTTTACTGTCAGCTTAATTTAAAAAAAAAGGTAAACAATGTGTAATCTTCTTCTTAATCATGATGATATTCAATTTGATGTTCTAATACATGATCTTCATATAATTTTTTAGATGTAAAATGTTGATTACATTCTGTACATTTTTCATCGATAGTATCATGTACTGCTTCTATATGATCATTTAAATCTTTACCAGTTATAAAATCTATATTACATTCATCACATTGATTTAAATCTGCACATTGTTCACCATGTTTACTAATACGATGTAATTTATAACGACGTAATACATCATATGCTATATCACAATCTTCACATTTATATAATTTTTGTGATGTTTCATTACAATGTGTTTTCATATGTTGAATTAAATTTTCTCTGAAAATGAAACAAACAAAAAAAAAAAAACAAATAAATAATATGAAATTTCTGTTATAAAAAAAATTAATAGTAAGAAACAAATCGTGTACAAAAAAGAAAGGACAGGTGTGGAAGTACGTAAGGTGTGTCAATCGACAATTCAGCCATTAATAAGTCGATTGAAACAGCTTACGTATTTTCACTCCAGATCTAAAATAAGTCATACAAGACCCACTGATCTTTTAAGTATTGAATGACCAAAAAAAACAAACATTAAATAATCTTTGAATCATGTATGGAAGGACTCGATCCACACACATCCGATCTGGCACCGATCCAGTTCCACTTCGTCCACGTTTGTATGTAATTTGTGACCGGCACCAGACCAAATGTATGTCAATAGATACATTCATGTCACATGTAAAACTCCTGCATCTGATCGAACGAAGATGAATCGAATCGAATATGTGTGTGAATCGATCTTAATACTTGGAAGGAGAATCCATATGAAATATAAAATACGTACTACAATAATTTTAAAATCGATACTTACTTGATTTTATAAGTTTTCTTGCATTCTTCACATTGAAATATTTTCGAATTATTACTTATAACTGTATTATTATGATGTAAATATTGAATATGATCATTTAAAAGTTTTTCTAATTGAAATGATTTACCACATTCATTACAATCATATGGTTTTATTTCTGTATGCATTTTAATATGTGATTTAAATTTTATTTTACTTGTAAATTGTTTATCACATTGATTACATTTAAATAATTTTAAATTATAATGACGTTTTTTATGAGCATCTAATGAATTTTGATATTTAAATATTTTATTACATACATCACATTTATATTGTAATTTATTAGTATTATCATCAACACGATGTCTTTCTAGATGCATTTGTAATGAATATTTTGATTTAAGACCACGATTACATATTGAACAAATATGAACTTTTGATATATTATCTGTATGTGTATCCTCAATATGTCTCTAAAAAAATAAAAAATGAAAAATAAATTCTAGGAAAAAATTCAAATAAAAAAAAAAATCATATACCTTTAGAGCATCTTTAATACGAAAAGCACGATTACATAAATCACATGAATATGGTCTTTCACCAGTATGACGTCTCATATGAAATATTAATGTTGTATGTTGTGTAAAACCACGTCCACAAACATCACAAACATGTGGTCTTTCACCAGTATGTATTAGCATATGTTTTTTTAATGAACCATTTTGTGTAAATCCTTTTTCACATACATTACATATATATGGTTTTATACCTTCATGTGTATCTAAATGACGTTGTAAATTTGAACTTGTTGAAAAATCTTTATTACATTTAACACAAATATGTGATCCATGTTTTAATTTACTTTTTGAACGTATTGTTGAACGACGTTGTACTTTACCTTGTGTTATTGTACCAGATGTTTTTAATGGATCAATAACAATTTCAGTTAAAACATAATTTTGTGATGATTTTGATGTTGATTGTTCTTGTCCATTTGTAAAACCATCTTGTGATTCTGTTTGCCATTCACCTTCATCATCATCTTCATCATTATTATCATCACCATCAACTTCATCTTCACCAGTACCATCACATGTTAATTCAATAAATGCACTATTATCACCACCATCATTATTATCAATATTTGTTTCATCATTATCATTATTATCAATTTGCATTTCATCATCATTTAATTGTGTTTGATTTCGATTATTTTCACTATGTATTTCTGATATAAAATTATTATCTTCATTATGATATTGTTGATTTATTGATGGTAATGTTTGAATATTATTATAATTTTTATTATCCTTATTTATTTCATCATCATCAACATAACCAAATTCATATAAAAGTTGAGATTCAGTTATTGTTTCGATTTTTGTTACTGTAGTATTTGCAACTTCTTGAAATTGTGAATTTATTTTATTTATAAATGATCGTAAATGACTATCAGATAATGTTGCTTGTCGTCTAAAATCATGGGCTATTTTTAGACGTGCATTACAACGTTCACAAATATGAGATGGTAAACCATCATTATCGTATATCTAAAAATAAATAAACACACAAACAAAATCCAATTAAATCATTTTTTCAAATATTATTAATTTTCTTAATATAGATGTTCATCAGGGCTTACAAAACACATATATGTATATCATAGTTGAAATAAAATGCAAAAACTTGGGATATTATTTTATTCAAAATTGGTTTTTTGAGGTACAAATCAAATTCTAGTTTACGAATTTAGAATCTCCTCAGCTAATCAAATGTGTATCACACCACTAGGGTGTTTTTAGGATGCAAAAGTGATATTTCTATCTGGTTCCTAGCTTTTCAATCTCATCAATCTTTTACACATTTTGGAGTCTTCTAACCGTGGAATCTTTTAAACTAAGACTATTTAACCAAATATTTATTATGATGGGCGTTCTGACTCCATAGGTTGAAATTTTTGAAAGACATGTTATGCAGACACTTTTATGTAACCAATATTCATCATTTAAAGATTAGATTAGATGTATAATGGGGCTATAATTGCACTTCGACCAATAAAGATATTTTGTACAGCCCGTGCTTCTTTTTAGATTTAGGCTATTTATAAATCTTAAAATTCTATTAAAAGGTGCACACCAGATTTCCTCTGGCTTGAGAAAAGGCTGATGTATAAATTATTTATCATTTAACCAACAATTTATTATTTTTATCCTACACCAATATTTTGATAATTAGATACGTAAATGTAATTATTTTCCACCATTTTTTTTTTTTTTAATTTTTATCACTTTTCAAAGAAATACAAAAATTTTTTCTCGTGTTGTTAAAAATTATCAAAAATATCATTTGAAAGATTTAATTTACTAGAAAAAACAGTAGTGTAAAAAGGTGCAAAAGTAACAAAACAAATATAAATTTACTTTTCACAATTTATCAAATCTACTTATGCGGCCATCTTCTATTTTTTGTTGTTAAGTCAAAAACAAACGATCCAAAGGGAAAAATTGATGTTTTTTAATGAAAATTTTTTTACCTTTAAGCTCGTACATTGTTGAAATCTATCCAATATATTTGTATCATCTCTAATTGATTTAAAATTTTTGCCATTTAAACGAATTAAACAAACTCGGCAAACATTTAAATCTACTATACTCATTTTAATTAACAATTTCTTTACGATAGAGAAAAAAAATTACTTGTTTTTTGTGACAAATCTTGAAATTGTAGCCTGTTGTAGAGGTAGAGTTTAATTTACTTCTTTTGCCTAGGCCTACCTACTACTACTTAATTTTTAAATAACGTAGAAGAGTTTTTCACAAACAAAAAACCGAATGATGAGAATTTTTTTAAAATAAATTTTTATTTAATTATATTTTTAGTAATTCACAAAAAAAGCACACTTTACTTCGAACCACTAAACACCATGAAAAAGAAAGATATGATATGACGCAGAGAGAGACGATATTTCTTGCAAAAAAAAAAATTGTAATAGAGTAAAAAGAAAGCAAAAAAAAATTTTTAGTACAAAAAAAATTCGTATTTTGTTTTGTTTACTTTTTTATTATCGAAATTAATGGCGGGAAAAATCTACCTTTTAGAAATTTTTTTCTACCACAAAAAGAAAAATGTACATAAATAACAAAGTGTTATTTTCTAATTTTGGAAGTCACCTTTTTATCAAACGAGTAAAAATGAAATTGTACATAATTTTTAATTTTAAATTAAAACTGATTATTTCGCTAAAAAACCACTTAAAATCACATAGAAAAAAATATTTCGAGTAGTTTTATACGGCTAACACTCATAGCCTTCATATATATTGGATTTTTCCAGGTTTTTTTTTTTTATAAATACCACTTTTGTGAAGGACAACATACCTTTTACTGCACTCTTCTGGTTCATGGTAAGGATATCATTATTCTGCCTTTCATTTCAGTAACAAAAAACAGGAAAACAATCATATAGTCAGTTTAAAAAAGGTAAAAATATGCAAATATTACATTTCTTAGAAAGCAATTCATTATAAGAATTGTTCTGACCCAGCAAAATTAACCAAAAATATATCTCTTTTTTCTCTTCATTTTTTGTAATACTTTATTTCTCTAAAAAGTAATTAAAACTTACATTATTTTAAAAATAAATAAATAAATTAAATCTTCTAATTATGTTGTTTGACTAACTGTTATTAATTCATGTTCAAGTAAATGATCATCTAAAAGTTTACGTGATGTAAAATGTTCCATACATACATCACATTTTTCATTAATACTATCATGTGTTGTTGTCATATGTTGATTTAAATCATTTACTGATACAAATGGTATATTACAAATATCACATTCATTTAAATCTGATACAGTTTCTTTATGTTCATTAAAACGATGTAATTTTAATGCACGTTTTGTATTAAATGCAATACTACATTCATCACATTTATACATTGTCATATTCTCTTTATTATGATTACGTAAATGTTGAAGTAAATTACGTCTGAAAAAATTTAAAAAAAAAAAGGATATATTTAAAAATCAATGACTTATTTTTTGAAAAGTATAAAATTAAAAAAAAAAAAAACACAACTTACTTTATTGCGAAACTTTTAAAACATTTACCACATTGATATGCTTTAACTGGTTTATTAGTATGTATACTTTGAATATGTGCAATTAATAAATGCTTTTGAACGAATCCTTTATCACAATGTTCACATGTAAATGGTTTTTCTTCTAAATGAACTTTTGAATGTGTCATTAATGAACTTTTTCTTGGAAAATCTTTTCCACATTGTTCACATCTATATGGTTTAACTCCAGTATGTTGACGTTGATGTACCTCTAATGAACCTTTTGTACTAAAACATTTTTCACATATTGCACAAGAATATAATAATTCTGATTGTGATAAATGTCTTCTCATATGAACTTGTAATGAATATTTTGATTGTAAAACACGACTACAAATTGAACAAATATGTACTTCAGTTGAACCACCAGAATGTTTCATTAGAACATGACGCTAAAATAAAAAATCTTAATTACAATATATGTAATTTTTTTCAAAAAATAAAAAAATAAAAAATGTTAAAATAATTTACCTTCATTCCATCTTTTTGTCTAAATGTTAGACCACATTTTTCACATGTATATGGTTTTTCACCTGTATGTCGTCTCATATGGAATACAAGTGATTTACTTTGTGTAAAACCACGATTACAAACATGACATTTATATGGACGTTCACCAGTATGTATTAACATATGCTGTTTTAATGAACCATTCTGTGTAAAACCATTACCACAAATATTACATTGAAATGGTTTAACACCATCATGTGTCATCATATGTCGAATAAGATTTGTTTTTGTACTAAAATCTCGATCACATTTAATACAAATATTTGAACGATTTTCATGTCTTGATTTTTCATTTTTATTTTTTAATGAATCCATAGTCATTGTTGATTGTTCATATTCAGTTATAATTAATTCAACTGGTACTACTTGAATTGTATTATTATCAATGTTATTATTATCATTTATATTTGAATTTTCAATTAATGTTGCCGTTGTTGTTGTTGTTGTTTCAACAGGAATTACTGTTGAACATGAACTTACTGTATTCATATGAGTTATTTCATTATTATCTTGTAATTGTTCATTATCATCAATGACATCTTCACAATGTTCATCATCTTCATCATTATCATTATCATTATCATTATTATCATCATCATTTTCATCAATATGTTGCATATCATCATATTCATTACCTGGATCATCATCAATTTGTATTAAATTATGAAAATCTTCTTCAATTGTTTTAACATCTTGTTGTTGTATTATTGAAATTAATGGTTCATGTTGTATTGTTGTTATATCTGTTTCTTGTGTTACTATTGTTTGATGTTGTTGTTCTTCTTCTTCTACTAGTTCTACTTCTTGTTGTTGATGATGTTGATGTTGTTGTTGTTCATCTTCAAATTCTAATGGTTTATAACCAGCTTCCATTAATAATTTCATTTCATCATCATCATCATTTTCATCAAATATTTCAAATTTTTGTATAGAATCATTTGATGAATTTGCAACTAATTTAAATTGATTATTAACACGATCAATGAATGCTCTTAAACGTGCATCCGATATTAAAGCTTCTTTTTTAAAATCATATGTAATTTTAAGACGTGCTTCACAACGATGACATATTATCATTGGCATTCCATCATTTTCTTTTATCTGAAAATATTATTTTATTAAAAAAAATGAGAATATTTTGGCCAAAGTGAAATATAGAAATATTTCGGTTCTAATTTTTAAAAATCATATTTTAGAAAAATGAATTCCTGTATATAACATTATAGAGTGAAATAAAAATAAGGCAAGATAAAATACAATTTAGAAATTGGGTGTAACTCGGTGAAAAATATGACACTCTTTTCTTAGGGCCCAGATCAATTATTTGAAAATTTTAATTTTAACTGAAATTTACTTTTTTTAATAAAATTAAATTGTACATAATTGTAATAATTTTTTTAAATTTCATTAATGAAAATCAAGTACTTTGCTTGAAAAACAAAAAAAAAAAACATAAACAAATATTTTTTTCCATTTTTTTATAATTTCCCCATCCATCGTAATAGATTACCTTTATTTGTGTACTAAATTGAAATTTTTCACATAATTTACTATCATTATTAAACAATGATACACCATGTTCTGATTTTAAACAAATTCGGCAAACATTTATATCAACTTTAATATTCATTTTTTTCTTCAAATCTTTCTTTAAAATACAACAAAACCCGTATGAAAAAAAAAAATACTTGACAAAAATGTCAAAAAAATGACTGGTTTATTTATTGTAGTACCAGAACATTGACTAAAAATGTACTAATTCTTTAAAATAATGTACTACAAGTGGTTCGTGTATGAAATAGATTGGTTCAAATCCGAAATGGAAATGAAGGATTTAAGTACATTTCCTACTTAAATTCGACTTTTTTATTTTAAATTTTAAATTACATTTTTATTTAAACAGTTTTTTTTTCTTACAATGAATAAATTTCAAATTAATTAAAATTTACATTAATCTTAATATTACACACTTTTTAAATAAAATTTTTTATTTTTTACAATTTATTACATCATGTTCTAATATATGTTCTTTATATAATCTATTTGATTTAAATAATTCTCCACATTCTTTACATTCATTATTAATTTCATCATGTTTTGTTAAAAAATGAATATTATAATCGATACCACTTACAAACATTATATCACATTCTTCACATTTATTTAAATCTTCAACAGTTTCTTTATGATAATTAGCACGATGTAATTTTAAATCACGTTTTATATGAAAACCAATATTACATTCATTACATTTATGTATAAAATTATTATGTGCTCGTATATGTTGTAAAATATTTTCCCTAAAATAAAATTAAAATTAGATTTTTATGGACATCAAAGTATTTATAGAGAAAAGAAAAGATTATTTTGCTCTACTTACTTGACTGTAAATTTTTCATTACATATTTTACATTGATAATTTAAATCATCTTTATTTTCATGTGTTAATAAATGTTGATATAATTGAAATTTACGATGTATAATTTTATGACATATTTCACATATAAATTTAATTTTTGATTCTGAATTCATATTATCACCACTATGTTTTTGCATATGAATTGAATATAATGATCTTGTTTGAAATTCTTCATCACATTGTTTACATTGATATTTTTTTTTAGATTTTTTATGTATTTGTAAATGATTTTGTAATGAATATTTTGATGAAAATATTTTATTACATATATTACATGATGTATTTGATTTTTTTTCACCACGATGTAATTTTAAATGTGTATCAAGTGAACATTTTGAACTTAATTTACGTTTACATATTTGACAATAATATTCTTTTAATAAACCAATTGAATGTTGTACTGCATTATGACGCTGTAAATTAGATTTTAAGAAAGAAAAATTATTTTAAAAAATTAAGTAATTTTGTTTTTTTGTTTTTATAAAATTAGAGTAAATTGTATAATAATCAAATCAAGACACAACCAAAACCAAATCGTCATCCATCAAAGTCAACATAAAAGTTTTTAACGGACATATTATGGCTATTTAAAATTCTGACATGATATTACGTTGTGTCCGTCCTACTATGTATACAACACGAAAAATAAGATTCCCATTTTAACTTTTAATTGTTAACATTTTAAACTTACCTTTAATCCTTCTTTAACTCGAAATTTATCACCACATTGACTACATTCATATGGTTTATCTCCAGTATGAATCCTTTCATGAATTTTTAATACACGTAAACGTGCAAAAGATTTACCACAAACATCACAAGAATATGGACGTTCACCAGTATGTCGTAACATATGACTTTTTAATGAACCATTTTGTGTAAAACAATCACCACAAACTGTACATTGATATGGTTTTGAATTATTATGTGTTAAAACATGTCGCATTAAATTTGCTTTTGATGAAAATATTTTATTACATTTAACACAAATGCATGAATTATTTGATTTATAAGGTTCATCAGATATTTTTGAATCATATTTCTTTTTTTGATTAATCACATCTTCAGTAGATAATGATTTTCTTGTTATTTCACAATCAGTTATTTCATGATCATTTGTACAAGAATCTTCTTCAATAATTTCACTTATTATTTCAGTATCATATTTTTCAATTTCATTATTTCTTTCATTATTTATATCATCATCTTCATTATCTTTGTATGTATTAATATCTTCATAATCAACCATTTCAACATTATCATCTTCATTATCTTGAAGTTGTATTATTTCGATTTTATATTCTGGTTTTTTTGATTTTCCTGTGGTTGATGTTGATACCTGTTTAATATTTTGTGTTGTTGCTGCTGTTGTTCTTCTTGTTGATTGTTGATGTTCAATATTCTCATAATATATCTGATCATCTGTTGATAATAATGAATTTAATTCAGTCAAATCAACATTTAATATATTACGATTATTAGCAACAACATTTCCAAATTTTGAATTTAATGATGATAAAAATTTACGTAAATATGTATCTGATGATATTGCTTTTGTTTTAAAATTATTAGCAACTTTTAAACATTTAAAACATTTTGTACATAGTTTTGGTGGTAATTCATCATCTTCGGATGCCTAAAATATAAAGTTTCAAAAGAAAATTTATTTTCGGTTTTTACCCGCGCAAACAAATTTCAAATTTAAGCTAGCATATAGTTTTGAAAGCTCAGAAAAAAATCTATCACTAAAAATCTTTGTTTTAAAAAAATAGGTTCAAATTGAAATTAAGTGCTATATTGGAATGGGGCATCAAGTAGAAGAATATGTAAATACTTACCTCTAAAAGTGTACAAAAACGAAATTCTTCAGCAATTTCAAAGTTATCAAATAATGAAAATTTTCCTTCTTGTTCCAAGCAAACACGACACACTGTTGAATTAAATTTTAAAAACATTTTTTTTAAATATTTTTGTAATTTTTTTAGAATTTATGTGCCAGAAAAAAATGTGTATTTAACAAATGTCAAATTTTATAGTCAAATTTTTTCTCCAAAAACAAGCTGTCATTAAATAGTCAAAAACACCCGGCGTTATGTCAAAATTTTAACTCTAGAAGGAATGGTAAGTGGTAACACGTAACACTGTGCTGGTTGCTCGCTCTTGGACGACGACTCACATCCTTCATCCTTCCTTTCCATTTCCACCGTAACAATAAAGTAATAGGAATTTTTATAATTATTTCTAATATTAATTTAGTTAGTTTTTTTTTTTATTAATAAAAAATTTAAATTGTTCCAAAAAAATATATATATATAATAAAAAAGTCTGAATAGAAAAAATGCCTGAAGAATTTAAATTGGCTCGTCGATCCAGAAAACGGGTACGTGAAGTTAAAAGGAAAGCACGACCAGGTATGTATGTAAAATAAAATAGTTGAATATGCAATTTTTCTTTGGTGTTCTGGAAAAATTTATTAATGATGAAGGTGACTCAATTCAATTAATTGAATGAATATTTGTGAAGTGTCATTTAACCTTACTTTTTTTTTCATCTAATTGCATTTTTTTTTTCTAAATTTTTAGAACTTAATGACAAAGGTTCATGGACAGTATTACGATATGTTGATCATTTTGATAATTTCAAACAATTTACGGATAATGTCGAACGTATTAATGCAAAAGAATATGATTGTCAAGCTTTTATTGATCAATTTGAAAAACATTATAAACCAGTAGTAATCGAAGGTTTACAAGAAGGTTGGAAAGCTAAAGATAAATGGACTTTAGAACGTTTGGCGAAAAAATATCGTAATCAAAAATTCAAATGTGGTGAAGATAATGAAGGTTACAGTGTTAAAATGAAAATGAAATATTATATTGAATATATGATGTCAACAAAAGATGATAGTCCATTGTACATTTTTGATAGTAGTTTTGGTGAGGTAAGTAATCGAAAAATTAAGATTACTTGACCTAGTTTAATTTAACTTTAGTACCTTTACAATAACTCAGTTAACTTTGATTTCTGCTTGAATGAATCTTCTTTTGCTGAACAAAAATAACTTTAAATTTCAATAATTTTACAATATATATTTTTTTTTTAATTTAGCATCATAGACGAAAAAAATTATTAGAAGATTACGAAATACCAAAATATTTTCAAGATGATTTATTCAAATATTCTGGAGAAGAACGACGCCCACCATATCGATGGTTTGTTATGGGACCAGCACGTTCTGGTACTGGAATTCATATAGATCCATTGGGTACAAGTGCATGGAATGCACTTATTTTTGGACATAAACGTTGGTGTTTATTTCCAACTCATACACCAAAAGAATTAATTAAAGTAACTGGATCACTTGGTGGTAAGCAACGTGATGAAGCAATAACATGGTTTAGTGTAATTTATCCAAAAACTAAAATGAGTGATTGGCCAGCTGATTGTAAACCGGTAAGTTATTTATAAATTGCAACAACAGAAAAGAGAATTTAGCATTTAAAATGGAATTTTCATTTTGTGTAGCTTGAAATTCTTCAAAAACCTGGTGAAACTGTTTTTGTACCAGGAGGTTGGTGGCATGTTGTACTAAATTTAGATAATACTGTTGCTGTTACCCAAAATTTTTGTAGTCGAACTAATTTTCCTGTTGTATGGCATAAAACTGTACGTGGACGGCCAAAATTATCAAGAAAATGGTTACGTGTTTTAAAGGTATGTAGATTTGATTTTAAATATTTCACGTTTTTTCTTTTCTTTTTCAAATTTACATAAAAAATCTTTTTTTTTTTTTTTTTTTTTGTAGGAAAAAGAACCAGATTTAGCCAAAATTGCAGAAGGTATTAATATTGAACAAAGTACTGGTGTTGCATCAGATAGTTCAAGTAATTCAAGTTCATCATCATCATCTTCATCAAGTTCTAGTGATTCTAAAAATAGTTGTTCAAATACGGATAGTGGACAAGAAAGTTTAATTGCTAAGAAAAAAAAACGACGTCGTATGGCTGAAGGTAATTCAGTTAATGCTGCAACTACATCTAAAATGAAATCATCAAATTCGTGATTACAATCATTCTTTTTATTTTATTTTAATTTAATACTACGAAAGATATTTTCATAAATTTTTTTTTATTTTATGAACCATTTTTTCTTTATTTTTAAAAATTTTGTTTAGAAAAAAATAAACAAACCATCAAAACTACATACATATATACTTAGGTATTTGAAAAGTATTCTATTTTTTTTTTAATATTTCACTATAAACATTCATTAGCAAAAAAACAAAAGAGTCGAGAAGTACATTTTTGTTATTGTTGTAATCTTCAAATTTAAATTTTCTCAAAAATAATTGTGACAGTTTTTCTTTTCTTCTTTTACTATTGAAAAGAAAATCAGATCCAAATAAGAATCCTTTTTTTTACGCTTTACGAAAAAAAAAGTAATTTTATTCTAAAATTTATATGAACTGAAAGAAAACAAATTATAACGCATAAATAATTATCAAAAAATAAAAAAAAAATAAAAATTATCAACATTCGTGCAATTTGTGCCTTTTTATTGAAAATTAAAATCGTATAAAATATTTATGTAATATTTTTGCTTATATGTTAAAATTTGAATTCTTACTTCTTTTTTTTTAATTTTTTTTTGAAATGGAATAGTAAAATAAAAATAAATTTAAAGAAAAAAACAGAAATTAAATTATATATCTGTAAAAAAATGAATTTAAATAAATGTACATAAGACGATTTTTAATAATAATAAATAAATTATTCAAAACATAAAAATGTTTCTCCTATTTTTTAATGCTTTTTTTAAGGTTAAACAATTTAACCCAAGGTGAACTAATAAGACAAAGGAAGGGCATGCTCATGTGAATTAGTAAAAACTCGCTTAATTTTCTTAATCATTTTCTCATCTTTTCATATCTTATGATTTTCCTTAGACTTATTCCAACAGAGTTCAGAAGCACTCAAGCAATCATCTACCAATATACATCAGTAAAGTATTTCGTAAGCTTGACTAATATTTTGGTCACGCTTAATAAGAACTTAAGTCTTGAAAGAAAACCCATAAATGTCAAAATATGTATCAATATTTTAGCAAAATCAATCGTTCGAGTTCCCTATTTGTTCCAACTTCACGTTCACTAATTATTCAACAAAGGATCATCACCATAACCTTTCTCTAAATCAATGGATTTACACAAAATCATCAAGAACACATTTATATTTTCTTATAATTTACATTTTTATTATTAAATTCTTCTTTAAACATATTACAAAAACATTTTTCACATCATCTATCTTAATTCAAACATAAAATCCATCTTCTGATCCAAATTTAACATACTAAACGATAGGATATATAACGTCCAGCTGTTTCTGATGGTCTTATAATCTTAACGACTTGTCCACGTTTTAAACCAAAATATCTAGCTACTGGATCACCAGCTTGAATTCTCATTAACATATTCTCTTTTAATTTGTATCTAGCCAATAGTTCTTGTTTTTCTTCTGGTGTCATTACAACATGTTCTGGTACCAATTCATGTTCAGTTATATTAATTAATAATTCTGATTCTAAAAATTGCTCTAAAATATATTTTGGTGCCATATCAACAAGTGATTGTTTTGCTGAAGGTGTCATACCAGCTTGAACAACTACAATAGCACGATGAATGTTCTCTTCTTGCATTCTTGTACAATAAGTTTTGATTGTCTTTATACCAATTTTTGGTTCATCAGGAAAAAAAACAAACATTTGATCTGTGGGATCATCATTATGAGCTACTAAAACAATTAAATCTGAACGTGCTGGTCGTTTTTCACTTGGTTTATCACCAAAAATCTCCTTAAACTGTTCCAGTGTTTGATCCAATTCATCTTGGGTAACCAAATATCCACGGTCATGACTTAGCTGCATGACAGTTTTACGAATTCTCCATAATTTATAGGTTTCAGCTTCATCATCCATTGCACGATTTATTTAAATTTCACAAATTACAAACGAAAAAACCTTTTTATAATTTAAAAATTTATTTTGGAAAGGATAATGGACAAAATTTTTCGGAAATTTTGCTGTCACACTTCGAACTTTTGAAAAAACACGCCGGATTGACTATTTGACTTAAAACAAAACTTAGTGCTGTCAACTTCCCACCTAATTCCTCTCTGGGAAATTTCAAAATATTGGAGGAAAAAATTCAAAGTGGGAAATTTTACAATTTTACAAATTTTCGAATTTTTATAATATTTTCTTTAAAATAGAGATAATTCATGTATAAAAAATAAATTTAAAGCAATTATAAACATTTCACAGTACAATTTTCATGTTTTCATTGATTAATTTAGAAGAAAATCAGTTTTTTAGATTTTTACATTAGAAATCACTCTAGGACTCTGTTTCAATATATGAAATACACCCCACTTTGAACGTGAAAATTCACGACACGAAAAAAAATCTTAAAATAATTTACAAATTTTTTTAAATTCGTTTAGAAGACATAATTCTAAGCATAAAAATCAAATTGGTGCAAAAATTGGTCATTTATTTTGGTTAAAAATCGAATTTTTCTATGAGCTCATATATACCTCAAATTCAAAGCTTAAAAACTCCTGAATGGCATAAAATACAGAAATTTTGCTACATTCACACGGAAATAGAAAGTAATCTCTACAGTTTTTGTGAAAACAATAAAAGTCTGAAACATGCCGTTTAGGAATTATAGTAAAAAAATTATAAGAAGTGAAGGAAAATACAACAACAATTCACAGTGAAATGAAGGTGAAAAATTTATGCTAAATATTGTATTGGCATTGGCATTAAAATGGCAGAGGGTACAGAATTTTTAGCGCATTCAATGGAAAATATATAAAATAAATTTAGTTTTCTCGAAAACATCAAGGATCTAGAACATAGCAGTCAAAAGTTATGAGACGATTTGTAAAAGAAGTTTGGAAGAAATTACAACAACTCTTCTTGTGAACAACAAAGCAGGGTTATCTGGAATCTGGAGCCTTAAAAACTTCCAAACGACACAAAGCAGAGGATTTTTAATATATATATATATTTATTACAACAACAATTCTCATTAAGGTGTCAAATTTCATTTGTTAAAATCTTACAAATTCAAAACCAGATATCAAATTTCAAACAAAACAGTTATTTACATATTTACATATTTTATATGTAAATATGTATGTAATTTAGCAATTATGTAGGTACATAGTCCATATTATGTATTTTGGGTAACTTTATAGACAAGATGATAAAGCCAAGGTCGATAAGGCATGACGAGAGGAATTAATTAGATGCCGGGTACTGATTAGTGATTAGAATTAGAATAATTATCAATCTGAGAAAAAATGTAAACAAATTGTAAAGTCATACATTACTCATCAGAAGGAATTTTGAATTACGCCAACCTTCCCACTCTAATTGACTTAGTAAAAACAAAAGGACAATAACCTTTTACAATCAAAACAAAACAACTTTCGTGCGAAAAATTACATTTTATTATCAGTTCCAAAAACAAAAAATCTAAGTACAAAATAAATGCATGAAATTAAGTGTAAAAGTATTTTTTTTCTGTAAATTTAAAAAAAACAAAGTAGAATACGTTGTAGAAAACTTTCTCCTGAGAACGTTTTTTTCTTGTTGCAGTGTTTTATTATAATTTTTACTTCTTCAAAAGTTGATGTCTTAAAATGAGAAATGGTGCACCAAATGCAGAACCAAAGAACACCACAACCAAGCAGTTAATCTGTATCTGTTTTTAATTGAAAATGGTAGATTTTCTCCTGGTATTCCACCATGAGAATGGGAATATCTCACGGTATTTCTTTTAATAATGTTACGTGCCAATAATCCTGCTTGCCCAAACATTTTAACTAAAAAAATTATTTCAATAAATTCCAATAAAAAATAAAATTTTAATCCACTTACGTAATATATACCTATTTGTCGATAAATAAAGTGAAATGAATTTCTAGTTTTCTTATCAGTGACAAATAATTTGATTAATGAACAAGATTGAAGATGGTGCAGGGTGCAAAAAGCGCAACCGCAAGTCAAATTCCAAATCCATCCCAAGTGCATTCAGGATTCCTGGAAAATTATCCAGTTTACTTTCAACTTGATTTGAATCCATTCAATTGTGAAGTACTTTATTTTTTTTGTAAACTTATATAATAAATACATTATTATTATATTAACAAATAAAACACTTTATTTTTGTTTTTACACTTTTAAAAAATCGAAAGAAAATTTAGAAATCTGACAAAATTAATTCAAAAATATTAATTTTTTTTCAAAAATTTTGGATAAAACTTAAAAATAATTTCATAATTTTCAAATCATTTTTCAGAATTCTACGAAATTGTGTAAACTGTAAACACACTTTCACTTTCAGTTTCAGCTGTCATTTGAAGCTGTGAAGTTGTCTGCCTGCCTTAATTATTTGAACTTATTTTTTTGACAATTCATAACGAATAAGTGGAATCTTCTATTCAATTTGCATTTTTAAAATCAAATTATTTAAGTGTTATTCTTGTTATTTAATGACTTTATTTAATACAGAAACAAATAATTCATTTTTTAAATTTCAAATCAAAATAGAATTTGGTAAAAATCACGTATTTTAATCACATTTTTTGAAACAAGTACAGAAAGTGTAACCGGTACATATTTGTACAATTTTCCAATGAAACAACATATCAATTTATTGAGAAGGTATGTATTTTTATTTGTAATATTGCAAAAATTGATTGTCCAGCTGGAATTCTTTTGAAATAAATTTAAATTTTCATATCGTAATTTTTAAAAAACGATTTTTTTTTTCTTAATTATCGAGTTTTATTATCGGTTACTTTCTTTTTACATGCAATTTCTTTTTTTCTTTCGGTATCTTGTCCTTATTTTATATTTTAACGGCAAAGTGTCAGGGTTGTCGCGAAGTTTTCGAAAATGTTTCAAGTAATGTATTCGAGAATTTATACTTTTTGAATAGTTCCCGTCCAAATAAATTCAATTGACTTTTTTCAAACGAATTCCGTAAAAATATAATAATTTTTATTAACAAATTAAACTAGAAAATTCCACTATCAATTTCCGACTTTTTCGAGTCACATTCCATTTTGTTTTGTACATTTTCGAAAACCTTTTTTTTTTTCAGTTTTCCTTTGTAGAAATATTTATGAAAAATGTAGCAACCCTGTATAAGAAATTGAACAATTCTTTTGTCATTTTTTGACTTTATGCTTTTTTTATATATTCGTCGTCATACGCATACGGACAAGAGAGAACATAATAAAACATTTTTTTTTTGTTCTGAATTAAAAAAAAAAAAATTAGAAAAGAACTGTACTTTTTTTTTCCTCACTTACAGAAAGTTTATAATTTTTATTAAAATAAAATTATCGATAAATTACCGGATTAATAATTAAAATTAATATTTTGTTCATTATTATGTGTCGCAATCGATGTTGCAAATAGAATACAACAAAAAAAAATTTTTTTTTACTTCAAACAGAATTCCAATAAAAAAAGGAGAATTTAAATCTTTTTTTTTTTTAAAACATATTTATGTAAATTTTTCTTTTTTGTAAATTTTATTTTATGTATCTGTGTTTAGATTTTATTAAAATAAATATATTTTTGGATAAATAAAATTGTATTTAACAACAACAACAAAAAAACTCATCATAATTCTAATAACAACCTCAAAATTTGAAAAGAAAGAACAAAAATGGATCTAATGGAAATTGGACAAAGCGTCAATATTAAACGAACTGATGGTAAGTGATTTTATTTTATTATTTTTTCTTTAAATATTATGGGAATTTAAACATTTTAAAGAATTCATTCATAAAAATTCAGTGATTGATTTTAAAATAAATTAATAGCAAATTTAAAAAAGAAAAAAAAAAAGTTCAAGTACAGTAAATTATTAGAGAAGGGTGTTGTCCCCGCATTGACAAAAATTACCTAAATTCCAAGAAGAAAAAAATAGATATATTAGCCATAGTTTTCGATATCATAGCCAACTAAATAATTGTATTTTCTTTGTCCCAGTGTTTATAGGGCTTGTACAATTTTTTCGTTTGAGACTTTCTTTTCTTTCTTAAAAGTCATATTCTTTTTAAATTGAAAAATGTACCTATTTACTGTTACAAATTTTCCATCAACTTAAAGAGATTAACCTTAACACCATAGTTTTTAGCTTGTTGTACACAATGTACCTACATAAGTAGTTAACTTGTAGTCTATATATATATGTATGTACATCTATTACATTAGAAACCTATATAAACTGAAATCATTGTTTAATGTTGAATCAAGCTTAGCACAATCAAATTTCTAATTATTTTTCTTTCTTCTTATTTTTTTTTTTTAACGACGACGAGACGATTATGGTCGTTGGTATATTTACAGTATAAAAATTCAAATTGAATCATCTGTGGCACAAATACACGTGCTGTTAGCCAAATGATGTGATGATGATTATACTTTGATTACACATATGTATACTTTCTGTTGATTTAAAAAAATATATATTACTACTTTTTAGCTGCTATAGTTGTTGAATTAAATAAAGTTGAGTGTGTGGATTGGTGATGAGAAAACGATTTTTTAAAATTTGGAGTTCATTGTTGATATATTCCAAGTCCAACAAAACTTACCTATTTGTTTAAAAGCAAAAAAAAAAAAATGCAATATATGTACCGATATGTACATATATACAAAAACATATCATGCTATACATTCATTTACTGTAATTTAGTTTATTACTTTGTGATCTCATCACTGCGTTTTGTGTTGAAAGAGCACTGAATGGTACGATAAAATCCACATTATGTATTTATTTTTTCTTCTTCATATAAAAGTGAAGAAAATGAATTTTTAAAATGCTAGAGAATTACTCTAAGTGAAGAAAATTCTAAAAGATAAATATTAATTGGAATTTTTTCAAAGTATCTACCTAACCTGAATTATTTTTTTTTCCTCAAATATGAAAAAAATAACAAAGTTCACTAACCATTCAAAAATAAAAAAGAAGTGCATAGGTATTTTATCGTGTCACTGTACAAACAAATATGTACCTACATATTTCATAATCGAAAATCTGCTTAGTAAGTATATATGTATGTATGTATGTACAATCTCAAATAACAGTAGCACAAAATCTACAGAGAAGTTGATTACATATGAAATATTATGATTATTATGCGAGGTGACTCATTCAATATGGAATGATCAACCGCCTTTTCCCATATCAACGAGATCGAATCATGTCAGTTTACTTTTTATGAATATTGTTTGAATTTTTTAGCTTTGTGGATGAAAAGTTTAATTGATAATGATGAAGTTTAATTTTATTATACAATCATACTGCGTATATTTCTTAAGTATTTCTTTATATATGTTTGTGATATTTTCAAATTAGGAAAATTGTAACCAACATCCGACCGACAGTTTAAAAAATAAGAAGAAAAAAAATGTCACTGACCTTTAACAAAAAAATTTTTTTTTTTTGGGATTATTAATTTAAGATAAGAATTAGAATTGTATTGTTCTAATTTAAATTGTATTAGAATTTTGCCGGTTAAAGATTTAAAAAAAATTTTGATTTCTATCTAAATTGAAATGTTGGCATAATAATCGTTTCATAACAATTTCTTTCTGCTCCGCTTTTTTTTGTAACGTGATTTAAATTAAATCACAAAAGCAAACTTTAATTCATTTTTTCTTCTTCTAAATTTAAAATTTATGATTTAATTAAATTTTATTAATAATTCTTCTTTCGACCTTGAAAATCCTTTTGATTTAAGCTAAAAATATTGCTTAAATCTTAAGAATATTTTGATTGAACAATTTTGAATTAAATAATTTTTCAAGAGTTGCAGATATCATCCTGCACACACATCTGAATTTCAAATGTGATTTTATTTTTTGTTTAAATTTAAAAAAATCTAAAAATCAATATTTTTGATATGAAAAAGAAAATTACAAAAACACAAAAACACAAAGACGGAAGTCTTAAATAAAATAATTTCTAGTACACATTATTATGTACACATTTCTAGTACACCTTGACCCAAAAAGAAATGAATTCAATTAAGGGCTGACTTGTATATGAAATAATAAGAAATTTGATAAAATTTAAAACATTGACATTATATTTGTGTCATTATTGTTTTTAAATAAATGTTTTTCTAAAATAGAATTTAAAACTAGAAATTTCACATGTGTTTTTTTTTTCTTTCTCTCTTTTCTTTTGTTCATTTATTTATTTCATGTTTTTGTAACTAATTAAAAATTAATGTTACAGAAATACGAAAATTTTCTATTTATAAAAATAAAAAAAAATAAAGTTAATTTTATCAATTTAGTCAATATATTTCAAGTGTGTATGATAGATACTTACTTCACGTACTTTTAATTTAAGTAGAACAATATCTAATTATGATTTTTATAATAGGAATGTGACAGGTTTTTTTTTAAAAAAAAAAACAAAATACGCAATTCCGGCTAAGTTATTTTTTTAATTCTACTTTGATGATCATCATTGAAAATAAATACCAATTTTTGTATGGAGAATTTTTCATTCTATTCTCATATGAACACATTTTAATTGTATCTCACATCACAAGTCACAACATCGAACAGCATTAACATTAGAAAAAGGAAGTATATTATTATAAAATTGTCATCGAAATAATCTGTTTTGTTTGATTTTTAGCTTGTTTATTTTGTGTGTACATACGAGGGTGATTTGAAAAGTTCTCGGCCCGACCAAGAAAACAAAGAAAAGAAAATTTAAAAAATGTTTTATTTTTCGACATAAACTCCCCTTGTCTCAATACACTTATTCAATCTATGCTCCAGCGTTTCTATGCCGCTCTTATAGACAGATTCCTCCAACTCTTCAAAAAACCGCTCCGCCTCAGCTATCACCTCTTTGTTTGCGGAAAACTTTCTTCCAGCCAGGTATTTTTTCAATTTAGGGAACAGAAAATAGTCCGATGGTGCTAAATCAGGCGAATATGAGGGATGGTTTAATACTTTGAAACGGAGTTCATGGAGCTTAGTCATTGCAACAACTGACTTTTTTGTTCGACTTTTTGGTCTGGAAGAAAAGCAGATTCACTCGAACGAAAAACCGTAGAAAAATAATTACGCAACCTATTACAATGACACTTGACATACGATTAAATAAAGAATCAAGCTATCAAATGAATATACCTACATTTATTTACATACTACCCTCAAATCTCTGTTAGGCCGAGAACTTTTCAAATCGCCCTCGTAAATGTTATCTATGATATATATAGATTATGTCACAGAAAAACTGGCGAAAAATAAACGCACCTTTTAAATAATTTATATGTCAAAAGGAATTTTTGAATTTTTTTTTTTTTTTTAAATAAGAAAATCTATCAAATAAAAGTTCATCATGTAAGAAAATTTAGTAAATCTTTGTTTGTTGATTATATTGAACTGATTTTTAATTAATTGAATTTTCATTGTTTTTTAAGTGTTTTTAAACTATTAATTTTTTTGTATATAAGTTTTTACCTACATTATTTTATTTCAAATGATCGAATTTATATTAATTTTCTATTTTTGGACGAAATGGATATTAACGATCTTTTGTGGTATTTGTGGTCATTTTTTTATATTATTATTATTTTTATTTCATTTATTTGTATTGTTTATTAATCTTCTAAGACCTTTTGTATGCTTAATTAGAATCTATAAAAATTAGTGTATGTATATATGTATTTGATTTATCATAAAAATTATTTTGATCGATTTTTTATTGTTGAAGTTGGTTGTTGTTGTTTTATATGTATAATTTGTGGGTTTTGTGGGTTGTTTTGTCATGTATCTAAAATGATTTGATAAGTGATTTGAAATTCTGTTTGTTGTTTACATAGGTAACTATTTTAAAAAAATAAATATTTAAATAAATAAAAGCATGTGCTTAGTAGACACATTCTAGTACAGATTGTAGGGTAATTTAAAAATATTTGAATAGAGAAATAGTTTTTATAAATTTTTAAGATTGAAAAAAAATATATAAATCAAGGTCGATTGATTTAATGGATGAGTTTAAATATGCTGCTACTGTGAATTTGTTGTTTGAGTTACCTTGTCGTCATGTCATATTCAAAAGTATTTAATTCTTATTTTAAAAAATAATAATAATAATAACTTCCATCATTTAATAATGAGGTTACTTATTACACTTACATGCCATGAAAAAAAAATAAAAAGTAACCATAAATATATAAACGAACCGTTACAAAGAAAATTTTTTTAAAAACAACAAAGAAAAAAAAATATTACGTTGATTGCACAATGTGAATATTGTTAATATGTGATTTATTATTATCTTTGTTTGTGTTTATGTGTTTTTAAATTTTTTTTTTTTTTTGCACATGCAGATTTGATTAAATTAAAAATTTCTTGAGGTTTTTATTGTATTTTTTGTTTGAAATTATCATGAATTTTTCAGTTAATAAATGAAGAAAGAGGGTTTCTGAACATAAAAAAGGGTTCACTTTAAATTTATGAAAAATAAAACACCCTATATGCTTTCGGTATGTGTGTAAGTCATAATATTTTTTAAAGATTGTTTTCTTCTTTGTTTTTAGTCTCAGTTTACAGTAATGTATCACAAAATTAATTATTTTATAATTAATTACTGAAAAGCACTTCTTTATTTTTTTTGTTTTGAATTTTCTTGTTTTTAATTGCAATCAATTTTCTGAAATTGTAAGTATCTGAGTATATTTTTCTTATTCTTCGTTACAATACAATACAATAGATTACAATTTTTTTGTAGCGTTTATTTTTTTTCTCAAGTTTTTCTGTGTTGGTTACAAAAAAAAAACAACGTAAAAGTAAATAAAAAGAGATGACTTAATTTTTTTTTATTATTGAGAAAACAAGTTTTTAAATAATGTGGGTGGTTTTTGAAAAATGTTGTACAGAATAAAGTAGTTTTTATTTATTTTTTTTTGCTTGCTTGAAAATAGAATGGAAAAGAATAAAATGATAAAAATTTAAAATAAAAAATTTATAATAACGAATTTTAAGGTTTTTTAAAATTAAAAACAATAAAAATAAGAATAAAAACAATTTCTAATACTCGTATGTATCATTCTTTCACATTTCTTTCTGTGTTTCCCTTCAATTTACATAAATACCACCTTAACCATTGTAACTTGGCATTACATTTTCAATGGTTTTTTAGACTTATCCTAAAATTCTAATAATATACGAGTATATACATATATGCAAAAATCAAATAATTCATGTGTAAGATATATGTGTTTCCTATGCTTATAATTTTAGATAGTTTTAGTGTATTTGTATGGTTTCTATTGTTCACATTTTCAAAAAAAAAAAAAAAAAACATTCTCTTTCAAATAAACATACATAATAATATAAACATGTTGCCAGGAACTAAATTCCAAATTTTATAGGTCACCACACAACAAACATGAAAAACAACAAAATTACATACATACCTATGAAAATGAAAAATATCTATGATATCAAATCAAAGCATAAATTTTGCATGTAAATTTTATAAAAAAATTTAGTACTTGCACAGTACATACATATGCATATGTGTGTGTATATGTGAGAATTGTTATAGGTTGTTATTTATTAGTAATTTAAATGCTACAAAGAACATTACATTTGACTACAGTTAGTTTCATAAAAAACGAAATATAAATATTTGATTAATATTTTCTATGCTAAATTATTTAAAAAGGATATTTTGTTGACATTCATGTTTTTTGTTTATTCAGCAATCATTTTTTACATTTTCTTTTTCATGTGAAGCACAAAGAGCTTGATTAACCCTTAGGCAAGCAACGAGGTATGAATGTACTTTTTGACATATTTTTTTTTCTTATTCAATTAAAGCGGATTAGTGCTTTTGATCCTTGTTTTTATGCAAGGTTTATCAATTTAGTTCATTAATTTTTCAGTGCTACTCTGAATAAAATACGGATAAGGAAAAAAATTCCAAATTTAACTAATATCTCTTTCAGAAGACATGCCTTTTGCTAAATTCTCCCACTTGCACTCCCACAAATTGCTGCTTCCTCAAATTCGTTTGTTCCTTGTTTAAAGCTGTAAAACTCAATGAAAACTAAGCTACAAGCTTTGTTAGATTTTTCATTTTTTTATCAGAGTATCATTTTGGCTTTAAAGCTCTTGTAAGGCCCTTAACCTTCCGTTTTTTTTCATTGTATTCCCCGTTTTTTTTCCAATTTATTTTTTGATTTTGAATGGTTCTTCTGTGCATTCTCAAGCCAAAAATTTTCTGGCTCTTTCAATTCTCCTTACTTTCTATCTTGTTGCTCGCTTATTTTGTCAATTTTTTGCTTGCAGAATGATAAAAAAAATTATAAAAAACATGAAAAACATGAAACACTGCAGCATAAAGTAGATGATCTAAAAACACTCTGTTTGGTACTGTTGCAATTTGCAAATTCAAGTACCATTCAAGTGTTGCATTCGTATTTTTAGTATGTGTTAATTCTTTTTTTAAAAAAAGCAATAGATTCTCCACTAGTTTTAGGCAGAATTAACTAGATTAAAACTTTACTAAATATTCAAGAATTTTGATTGTGTGTAGATCATAAACTTAACACAATTCTTTGTAGAATTTTATTAATAAAATTAATTTTGTGCTGAATTAAGAGCAATGTAGGACTTGACTTTTTTTTAAATAAGTGAAAATTTTCACTTTAGTTTGAAATAGTATGTCTTTACAGAAAGTACAGAATTATTTAGTGTATTTGTGTCCTTGAGAAAAAAGGGATCTTTGTTGGATTGGAATATATTCAAAACAAAGAAAACTGAAAAGAAAAAAAATCATTAAAGGATTTATATAGTTATCTTTTATGAAAAATAAAAATCACTTCTACAGAGAGTCTACTTTTTAGTACACCAACAACTCACTTTTTACCCCTTTTGTTTTGTGAAAGCTCACTTTAAATACAAAATAAAAAAAAACTTTTGAAATTGGTCAGTTCCGACTGCATTTCAGTACTCTAAATTTTGCAATGTCTACAATTTGACCTTCCTTTTGTTTAACTTTTTTTTTTTTATCATATTTATTCATAAACAAAAAATTGTTTCATGATTAAAAAAACCATGAAAAGTTTTCAATGAACATGCAAAAGAAAACCAAAATTGAAAAGAAGAACGAAAGAAAATAAAAAAAAAAACATCGAATTTTACATTTAAAGGCAAAACAGGAAATCAAGTTCAATATAAATAAATCATTCGTATTTTTTTTTCTCCTTTCAATTCAAGATTAATATGCTTTCATGTAAAATTTGTGAAAAAAAAAATACGTACTTAAATTTTCATATTTATCTTTTTTTTTTCTTGAAATTTTTATGACATTTTTAAATAATTGTCTGCTGTTTATAAAAATAGTTTCGTATAATATGTCTTTTAATATAAAATATCATATGAATTATGTTAAATTTTCTTCTTAAACATCAAAAGAAGAAGTAGGTACACACATACTTAATGTATTTTGTACCATATAGAGAAAATTAATGTAAACATAACATTAATTAAGGGAATCATATGTCAGAAAAAGAAGAAAAATAAAAAATATCAAAGATAGTGGGTGTAGATCCACATAATATAAAGTAGTGGTGGTGGAGCCTTAGAAAAGTATTTGAAGATGTACTTTTTCAAAAAGAAAATAAATAAATATGTAATTTCAAAGAAAAATTGCTTTTTTATGTTGTTGTCTTTTATGAATGATAGAATATAGTGTATATAGTCGATGTTATGGATGATGATGACATAAAACAAAACACCATTAAAATGACATAAAGATCACCACCGACAAATGGTTTGTTTCGAATGGAAATTTTACCTTTCATAGTGGAAGCTATTAAAAAGAAAAAGTTTAGAAAGAGAGAGAAAAAAAACAAATAAAAAGATAAGAAAAATGACATAAAACATACATGTTTTTAGAAATCTGGTTTTCTGATATAAACAAAATTTCGCTTTATTGTGTGTAATTTGAAAGATATAACGAATGACTGAATGAATGAATGAAATAATTTCACTGATACTGGTTAATGATGTAATAAATAGGAATAAGTAATTATTGGCAGATAATAAGACAGACATTTATATATGCACATAATTTGAATTAAAGATGTTTCATTATTCAGAGAGATTTTTTCAAGTACTTACTTTAAATTATGTGCAAGTGCAACTACTTGAGATATTTTTGAGCTTAAAACATCTGTAAATGAAAAATAAAATTCAATTGAGCTCTTCTACCAACCAGATCACAGATAGGATTCCACTTTATGTTATTTCTTTTTTGATAAACATTTTGAAAAAAAAAAATGAATTTATTAGAGTCCAATTGTTTGCTCATAACCAAATGTGTAGCTTTATAAAGAAATTCACTTAACTTACAGATACTTTTTTATGATCGTTGAGAACACTTTTTAAATATTCATTAGTAGGAGCACCATTTTATTTCTGCTACCATATGGTAAACTAAACAGTGGGGTGAGAGAGTGATTAATTCCTAACAGTGTGGTTGTGATGGTTACGAATTATCATTAAATCTCAAATATATTTTTTTTAAAAAATTATATTCAAGCCAGGAAAATGATCATTTTTAAAGATATTTTAAACGAGATTGTATATTCTACTTGTCATCTTCTTAATCGACCTTCTTGATAAAGAAAAAAAAATATATTTTTCTCCAAGTGAAACGCGATTCACTTTCATTTTAAAACTCTTTTAACTCGTATTAGTCGTATTGCCATTTTTGGTTTGTTTAAGTACACTTTTTTTTATTTTGTACCACACATGCATACAAAAATACAATATACTTGTACTCAAGAAAAAAATCATAATTCTCAATCATTGCCATTACCGTCATGTTGATATAAGTATATATACTGTTTAAACCGGCGAACTGCAGTTGTAAAATGCAAAAATGAGAATAAAAATGAATTTTACAGCACCTTCAATATAATATACATATGTACTTCATTATTATTGCTATTATTCTCTATATACAATTCTACATACACCGCATATAATGATGTGTAATATAACAAGGCAATTGAGTGTTAAATAAAATTTAAAAAAAAAAAAAACAACAGTCAAATAACCTAATATGGTTGTATCATATGAAAAAAACACCCGCCTATGCAATTTAGAAAATACAAAAACAAAATAAAATAAATTGCAAAATTGTAAATTCCGGCGACATACAATACAATATGCTTGTTTTTCATTTTCATAACGTATACAAAATTCAAAATGATATTTATGAAATATAATTGATATTTATTAGTAGATTTTTAAATAAAATACAATTTGTAGAGGAAATTATTGAATTTTGTATGTGGTTTTTCTTTTACTTCAGAATATCTAAATTGATTTTTTACAAAAAAAAAAAAAACCACCACATTCAACGACGTGATGTATCTGAGATTTTGTTAATTAAAAACAAAAAGAAAAGAAAACACTATATGATTTTTTGTTCAATAAATTCATTCATTCAATATTATTATAGTCAAAAGTGGTCAAATGAAGTGAAACAAAATGTAAAAAATTATAATAATAAATTTTCAATGTAAAGGAACCATGACCAAATTGTATAAGTATATGATTGTGATTCAATTTACATAAAAAGTATCTGCCTACAATAAATATAAAATCATATGTCGTATATGTATATACAATATGTACCTACATGAAAATAATACAATATAAAATAAAATAAAATAAAATGAACAAAACAAGAACGTGATATCTTCACCGAAATAACAAAAAAATATATATCCGCTTTTCAAATGTAACCGTAGAGAAGATATTTATTTCACAAATGTTTGTTCGTTTCATCAGCAGATTTTAATTGAAAAAATGTCATTTTGCTTATTTTTATTTCATTCATTAGAAAAAAAAAGCTCCTCCAGTGAGGAGCCCTGTATTTTAACAATACCTAATATTCTCTTCTCTGGCTTATTGAGCTCTGCTGGGGCTCCATTCAAATCAACAATAATAATAATATTTCCATTTCATATAAAAAACATTTTATTACTCAGTTCCTATACAATAACAAAAGATTGCACATGTATATATGAAATTTTGATAATTTTTCTCAATATATTGGTTAGTAATATATAAATAAATAATAAAGTATATATATCTTATAGTTACGGAGTATAATATAAAAGAGTTATAAGAAAGAAACCCACAAGTTTTATAAGAAATCACTTCCATAAAAGTAAACTTGTCTTACAATAATTCTTTTTTTCTTTCTTCTTGTTGTGTTGTTTTCAATTTTTTTATTTTCTCTAGGTTCTCTCTGTATTTTTTTTGTTTTTGTTTTAAACAAATTTTTTTTTATTGTTTTTAAAATTTTCTTTTATTTATTTTTTTGTTGTTCATAGTTTTGTTTCTTTTGTTTTTTATTTCATTAAATGACTCATCGTATTACAATGAAGAAAGAGTCAGGAAAGTATTTTAACATTTTGAGCAATTCTTGTATACTTTGTGACTTTTTCTTGTA
The DNA here is from genome assembly GCA_932526495.1 of Bombylius major. Taxonomy (NCBI): domain Eukaryota; kingdom Metazoa; phylum Arthropoda; class Insecta; order Diptera; family Bombyliidae; genus Bombylius; species Bombylius major. The sequence continues at coordinate 52,997,521 of OW052043.1, forward strand.
GGTAAATTCAAATATTAAGTCGAAACATGAGCCAGATTCATTTTAAATTTGTTTAAAACAGAGAGGAATGATATCCTTAGAATAGGACGTTGGTGTCATGTGAAAATTTACTAAACATATTTTCACACAAAACGTAATTTTCGGTCTCACTTCACAGTTTAAAGGCTGAGAGGCTTTTCAGGATCATAACGCCATGAAAGAAAAGATTTGTTATCCTCCACTGTCATAATATAATTGGCAATAAAGTTCATATAAAGAACCTTGACCATACAGTCCTGTTCTTACTTCTTATTCTCCAATCTCTAATTTTTAATCTTTTCATCTCATCGTCAGGCACTCAGACCTCAAATGGACTTACAGTTTACACATTACACCCTTGAACGTCTAGGCCTTCTTTTTTCCATTTGGTTTTCCGTTTAATTAGGATTCAGTTTTACTGCATGACTCTTACCTCAATTGTTGTAGCTTAATGAATTACTGGGACGTAATGAACTTCTTATTGCCCTGATTTATGTAATTTCAATAAAAAAGCAATAAAGAGATTTAAGTACCAATTTCTCGTAGTTCTTTTCCTAATCTAAGTTTATTTAGAATTATTTTTTCGTCTTTGGTTGGATAAAAAAAATTCGTTAGTCAGTTCTTATTTTCATAGAGGGAATATCTTCTGAGAGTTCTACTACCCTGGCTCCAACAAAATATCTAATTCTATACTTTTTGCTATTGAAAAGAAAACACGGTCTACGTTTTGTATCCCATCCCATCCCAAAATTGATTCGTAAAGACTTTTCAGAGAACTACTCAGAGAGTTTAAATAAACTGAAATTTATATAAAAAAAAAAGTAATCAGACCAAGATTATTTTTTTTACAGATTGGTATATATGAGATGGGATGCTATACGTATCTAAATTGATTTTTAAGACATGAAGAGACGTGATATGTTTGTTAATAATATATAAAAATTGTTTGTGCTAGACTGGCGTGAACCAGTTTTTTTGCAACCTTTGTAAAACGATTTTTTTATAATTACGTCATTTTTTTGAAGAATATGATATAAACGATTTAGTATCGCATAGCTATATGTACACCTGTAAATATATAAAATGTATATTCAATATGATTAAAATTGTGATCGTATGTGTATTTTTGTGTAGATTCGAAAAAATCTTATTAATTTGGTCACGTTTTATTTTAGAAATGTAAATAAAAAGAAAATTCATAATGAACATTATTTGGAAGTGTTTCCGGAAATGCCAAATTTTTTTATGAAGCATATCATTTTTTGAGTTTTTAGTTGTGAATTATTTTTGGAACCAAAATGATTTATTCAGGGAAAGGATTTAATTTAAATGATACTTAACAATGTTTTAATGTTTAAAGGTAAATAAAAGCCAAGTAGATATTTCTAAAGGATTCGAAAAAAATGATGTTTCGGATTCTCGGCCTTCGATCGATACTCTCGTCCTAGCAATCAAAGGTCTGCTTTTCATACTTCATGCTTTGCGCGTATCGTGATTCATTTCCACAATTTCTTCCACGAATACTTTGTGTACGTCAACAGAAAATATCTACAAAAATTCTGGAAAACGTTTTCTAGGAACGTCTTAGGATTTTGTTGCATTTAACATATGATTTTCGTAAAATCTTCAACGTATAAATAAAGTTGAGGTTTTTTCGCGCATGTTTTACGTGGCGTAGTGAGATCTTGTACATAAATATATACGAAAGAAGAAATCTGTTTCTTAAATTTTACAACAACAAAAATGCATGTTTATAAGTATCTTATTTTCTGCGAATGTTTTTCTAGTATAATACGATTCCTCAACTTTTTTGGCTTTGGATATAGCATCCTATTAGTTGGGTTAGTAGGAGTAATATGTCTTGAATTTTAGTCGAAATTATTTTCCATTAAATATTTCGAAATTTCAATTTGAAAAATGCGACTTTTACGGTGCCCAAAAACAATATTAGAAAACTTGAAGCATACATATAGTTTCTCAATGAAATAAAATTAATTAAAATATTAAATCATCGATTATACTACTTTAAGTAATCAATTTTCATTTTTAATCTTTCTTCTCTTGCATCTGAAAAACAACATATTATTATTTTAATGTAAAATATTAATTACTTCAATTTTATGCATTTTTAATACCATTTAAATTTCGAATTATATTATTATTCTCAATTTAATGCAAAAAATGAATAATATACATTTAACTTTCCATGTGAATTATAATATCAGAACACACTTTAACACAGTTTATGAATTTAATTTTATTTAAATTTATATAGTATCTACTTTCGCCACAACTAACAAGTGCATTGACCGGAAATTATTATAAAAATGAGAGAAAAAAAAAAAGAAATTATAATTAAAGACTCAACAATGAAAAAACTTTAAAATAAAGAACTGAATCATTTTTCTTTTCTTTTTTTTTTTTCTCTAAAAGAAAGCTCTTTTTTTTCATTTGATTTCATGTTCTTCGAAACTTTTATTTAAATTAATTGCAGACTGCTGCAAAATATACTCAGTTTTAGATTGAAATGTAGGTATATTGTTCAGATACTTATACTTATGATATAATAATGTGCTTCTTCAAAAATGCATCGCTGCTTTGGTGATGCTAATGCTCTTCTGTTCGTGATGCGTAAACACTACTTTGTTGCTATGACAATGCAATGTTTTAAGTTGGCGATGCAATGCTATTACAAGACAGCTAAATATTACAAGGAATTTCGAATACTTGATTTTGATACGATGATTTTTTGAATATGTGACAACGCATCATAAAAGTTGCGTTGCATTTTTGAATTTGGGACATATTGGGAAATGGGTTACTAACTAAATTAAAAAAACAATTTAATTAAGTTAAAATCAAAATATTTATTAAATTAAATAAAACACTTAGAAGGTGGATCTTTTAATGTTCACTATAAGAATATCTACTAGAGACTAAAAATTATTCTAAACTACTTATTCTAACAAAACATATAACAAAAAAATTAAATGTGTGCTGCAGATGTTAAACAGGAATTCAACTCACTTATTATCCTTTTTAAAAACACATTTTTTATTGCTGTGGGTTTTTCCCGAGATTGTTTTATTACTCTTTGTTTATAAATATTTTTCTACAGTCCTAACAACATTTTTAGGCACTTATTATATTCTCAATAGATACATTTTTGTAAACCTAAATAAATATTTCAACAGGACAAGCATCAGCATTGCATCAACTGAGCAGCGTTGCATTTTTGAAGATACACAATATGTTTTTTTTTGAATAAAAATAATGCTTTTTTCTGAACCATAGAAATCATGTTACATATACATACATTGTAGAAATACGATATACCTGTACTGCATTTTATTCATTTAAAAATTAATTTACCATAAAGTTTCCGCTTAATATTAAAAAGTCGAAGGTCACAATATTTTTGTTTGTTTGCATGCATGTATTTTTTTTTTTTTTTGTAGAATTTTAACAATTATTTTGTTAATCAGTTTAACTATTAGAAAATATTACATTACTGGGTAAATTCTTTATTAAAAGTAAAAGGAATCTTAAGAAAGAAAACAATACTATAAGTAAAAAAAAAAAAAAAAAATTATAGATAAGTCCATCGTCCATGAAGGTCTCAGATAGTTCTGTTCGAGCAGATATTGTGGTTCTATGTGGTTTTTCTTTATTCATTTATTAATGTGTTTTTTTTTCTTTTCTGTAGACTGTTTCATTTGAACTTTTAAATTGAACTTTTGTTGATTAAAAAAAAAGAAAAAATCATTAATGAATGATTTATGTTAACAATACTAACAAGATAATGTATTTTTGAAATTCAAATGAATGTAATTAGTCTTTTTTGATATTTTTCGATTAATGAAATGAATGATTTTTATAAATTGAAAATATTTGTTGTCGACATTAATTTTTTAAATTTTTTGTGCATAGATTGTGTGCATGTTCGAGTACGTAATAATTTTGATTAGATTCTATTCAGATTTTAATGGCGATTGTCAAAATAATAATCCAATGTTTGAATGCATTGAATGCATCCAGTGATTTATATTTTGAGATTTCGATTTTATTAACGTTTGCTAGACTGTTTAAAATTATCTGCTTTAAATTTTTAAATTCTCATAAATTCAAAATTTTTGAATTTCTAAAGAATCAGCCTTTTAAAATCGAAATAATAACAACAACCTAGGCCATAAAAATGGAATTTTACAAGGAAAACTTCACTTAAAAAAATGGATGATTATGCTAAATAAATGCAAGATTTAGCATTGCCCTGGTTATTTTTTTGTTCAAAATTCTCTACAAATAAAAAATATGTAGAAAAATAGGTTGAAGAACCGACCAATGTCCAATTTTATCCAATTTTCTATATGTTTCATCACATCATTGAGTATCTTTTAACCACAATTTGTTTTTGAATGAATAAACTTTAATTTCTTAGGCAACGTTGTTTTCGATGTAATGAGGACCTATGCACAAATTTTGTGGTCATACATTGATTCATCAAATGACACATAAAATATGTGAAATTCAGCAAAAATTGAGACCAGTTTCTCATAGATCTGTAATTATGTAAAATTTCAGTAAGAGCTTAAAAAAAATTTAAAATAAAAAAGATTATAATATGCAAAAAAAAAAAAATTAGAAAGCATTCTCGTTGTTAGTTAATTTTTCTCGATAATAATTCAAATGAATTTATTGTCCTTAAATAATTTAATTTTTTACATGAATAAATTTTAAGTCATTCATATATACAGTAAAATATTTATTGTAGTTTAACGTTTTCAACGCTATAACTAGGCGCATCATCATTATTATCCATTCGTGCAACATTATTTTCCTTTTCTTGTAACTATAGAGAAGTAAAAAAAAAAATATATATATAATTTCACATACATACATGATAAATAAATAATAATTATGAAGAGTTTAGAAAATAATAATAAAAGATTTATTACTCAGACAAAAATTTATTTTTAATTAAAGTGTGAAGAATGATTTTTTAAGAAAAAAAAACTAATTAAAAATTTCATTGTAACAAATCCATTTGTCTTTTATGATTTATAAAAAATTTAAATTGATTTTATAATAGTTTTTTGATTTAAAGAGCAATTTTAATTATGAAATATGCTTTCGAATGAAAAATGAGGTAATGAGTTGTTTTTATAATTAAAAATTTTCATAATTACAATGCAAAATTGGTTAAGAGAGAAAGGAAGAAGGAAATATGTTATGAAATTTTAAATATGACTTTTCTTCTGAAGTTTTATAAAATATTTAACCCTTTGCATTTTGAGCACATTTTGATAACATAGACCAGCTGGTGTTCCATCACATCATTTGTGTGATACAAAAATCTGTACCTTACTTCATTAAAAGCGTGTTATAGAAAACCATTAGGTTTGAAAGATCAAAAAATTTAGTTTAAAAAAAATAAAGACTAAAAAACAAGATGTTAAATGTCATTGCCTAAGGCAACTCTCAGTGCTAATTGACTATTCGAAAGATTTCTAAAACCATCACGTCAACCGACTAACAAACCAAAAAATAAGAAAACGACATTCAATTCGACTGGGAATCGAGCCCAAAACCTTTACCTTTCCGGGGCACTGTTCTATCAATTAAACTATCGAATGCCATGTTGCTCGCTGTTCTTAGTTACTACGTAATTGTAGCACCTACCACCTAAAAAAGTCTTGGGTTTTGTCAAAGCCCTAAAACTTTAGGTCAAAGCCAGCATTAGGGAATTACAAAAGATCCAGACGGGTCGCAGTAACAAGAGAACAACATCCCACCTCTAGGCTGGTTCTTTAATCTAATCTACTACGTAATTATTGGTGAAGAATACTCAAGTCTCCTACAACACTGTGTTCCAAAATTAGATTCTTCATTCAAAACTGAACTTGTTAACAAAAACAAGGTTTTGTCATCGCAGTTTGTTAGAAATCATGGGCGTAAATAAAAATTTGTGTTTGAAATTATGTATTATTTAAGTTCAGTAGCACACTGCATATTACCAATTACACAATGGAATTGGTTTACAGTGAACAAGGGGGTTAAGTAGAAGTAAACAACAGAATTAATTTCCGTTGATAATTGATAATTGAAGAGAAATATTTTTACACATATGCACCAATGATTTAGAATGTTTTAAAATTTCTGCGCAATATTCTTCTTGTCATTTCCTCCAAAATTGTCCTTGACATGAAAGAAGATTCTTGCAACAAAACTGATGCGCGGATGCGCGTATGTAAATTGTAAATTTAATCTATGTAAGTGTGTTGAAAAAGAAATATTTTCATAAAAATTAAATTTCCGTCACAATAATTAACCAACCCCTTATTATTTTCTCGTGTGTCGAAACTTTTACTATTTTTTTAAAAAGTACTGTTTTTATTATTCAGATATGTAGTCGGAAGCAATAGTTTTCTAATGAATTTTATTAAATTAAAAATTAAAATTACATACTCATTTTGACATGTGGAATATCTTATTGCGTCTTTTTTTTTTTTTATTTATTTGCCTAAACGATATCTTTTCTATAAGTATCAATGTTAATTTCAAAACATTTGAACTGTTTTTTGAATTTGTTTTTAAGTAGCAGCTATTGACAAATTATTTAATGTGAACATGTGAATTAAATAAACACGATATTACCTCATTATTTTTTATATACTACTATACACTGGACTTTTAATGGCCACGAAAAAAAAAAAACCTAAATAAAGTTCTCATATTGAAATTAACATTTATGTAGTTGCTGACAGACTAGCTTATAAATGAATCTTTCAATAGAATTGTCTAAATAATGTACAACAATAACAATTTATTTAATTGCATATACATTTAACAATGCCATTTTTCATTTATGTACATTTTTACATTTTTACACCCCCACTGTTAATTACGATTTAAAAATTAAACAAATAAAAAAAATGAATTAAATTGAATTTTATTTTGAACGAAAACGAAAACAAAAAAAAACATTAGTAATGATACTTCGATCCATTCTCGGTAAATTTTTATTTTATTTTGATTAACTAAATAATTAAATTTTTGATTAGTTCTCATTAATTTTATTTTTTTTCTGTTTTCTGTTTGTTTGTTTGTTTGTTTGTTTTGTTATTGTGTCGATATTCGTTGGAATATTTCCTTTATGAGAATTCTATTTTGTATGTGGTAGTGTAAACCCACTTTCAATAAATTAAGTTTCCGGTAATAATTTATTATATATTTTAAAAACTGACACCATGTTTGTTTGTCATGTGTAAAAATTTCTCATTACAAAATGGAACGTTATACGAACACAATAAGTGAATAACGCGCGTTTTTCCTCATATATGAAAATTAAAATTGTGTGATAGTGTAGGAAAATTAAAGTCGATTGACCCCCAATAATTTTCAATTACTACTTTTAGAGGTTTTTCTTCGATATTGCTGTAAATAAAGATCTATTTCAGCAAATAGGCGTCCATTTGAAAAATAAAAGCCTTGCTAAGCAGTTATACTATATGGAAAAGGTCATAAGAAGAAGTCGAAGGTTCATTATGTACTTTAGCTATGTCTTATTATTCTCCTTTTCAATAGGGTAAAGTAACCAGTATGTGAGAAAAAAATTAAATTATGTATTTTTGTACTTGACAGAATGGACCAATAGACATCGAAGACTAATGATAAAAATAATAAATGGTCTTTTTTTATGGACTAGATAATACTCAGTCCAAATAGCGGTTGTTTGTCTACGTTTAAATTTTTTTTGGAACACCCTTTATTATATATAACGATAATGACAATGATGAAGATTGCAAATAAATAATAATCTACACAATAATTCATTTTTTATTTGTTCAATACCGTTTCATCTAAAGACCAAAAAATAGAAAAATAAGGTGTGTTTCTTTTCATATATTTTATAGAAAAACTATAACAGATATCACTGCAGGAGATGATTGATATATGTATGTACATACGAGTATGTATGTATGTTGCTATGTATATATATACATTTTTATTATTATTGATTTATAATAAACACCCAAAAGACACGATATCTTAATGTTTCTGGTCATTAAACTTTATTAGATACAATCCTCTCTCTATTAAATAATGTTTAAAACAATAATTTATGATGATTATTTCGTTTCTGTTTTGTTATAATATTAATATTGTACAAGAAAAGAGAGGGAGAGAAAATGAATTTTGTTCAATCTACCATTTCCGATATAATGATATGTACATATGTACATATGTATGTACAATTTTAATGATCAACGAAAAAAACAAAACACACAAAACATAAATTTGTAATTTTGTATATACAATTTTCATGTTTTATCTGATTTGGCTTGATAAGAATTTTCCGTATACGCAGACGAATCGGTTGGTTCAATTACCTTAAATTTTATAGATTTTCATTACTATTACATACAAGAAACTGCAGTAATTCAATTGACTTGTTCTATAAACCGTAACGTATATAACATATAAGAGAATTTTTAGGTTCTGTGAACTTTTCATATAGTTTTTTTTTTTTTCGTTTTGTGAAAGAAAAGGAAGAAGCAAAAATGGTCATTACTTTTGTTGTGTTTTCACTTGTGTGAACTTTCTATATTAGTTAGATGTATCTGACGATATATCGTGTATATTATATTCAATTTAGATACAATAATAACACCCTTAAAAATTTCTACCTTTTATATACCTTGTTTTTTTTTATATTATAAAATTCTTGTTTCTCTTTACTTTTTTTTGTGCTACTTATTTTTTGTTGTTGTTAAATTGAGAATTTTGGAATTCATTCAACATTTCCTTGTTGTGTGTCCCAATAAAATTTCACCTAATATATGTTTTTATATTCATTTTGTATGATATAACGTTTAAAAAAAACAGATATATCGTGTCGTGTAATAGTTTTATTCTATTGATCAAACAATTCGGTAGTACTTGAAATTCTAAAAATGGTTTTTCTTTGGTCGTCATATAAAATTTAGTTATATTTTGCTTTTTTTAGTTTTTTTTTCATTTTCTTTATTTTTCATTAATTTTTCTTCTCCAGTGTTGTTTTTTTTTGCTATCTTTTAATTTTGAAAAAAAAAAAAAAAAAAGAAGAAGAAGAAGGTTAAAAAACAATAAAAGAAAAAAGAAAATCCAATTGTTTTTTTGTTGTTTTGTTTTACAGTTCTTTTTATGTTTAACGGTTCAATGGAAAATTATTTTTCTTAGTTTATTTTCCTTTTTTTTTTTTTTCTGTTAGTCATTTCGTGTAGTCATAGTATCGTATTTGATGATGATAATATAGTGTCTATTACATATGTGGTGTTTTTTTCTTTTTTTTGTTGTATAAATATTTAATAATTGAATATTTTCCAATATCCTTTCGATAGAAGGACAATATTGTATAACGATATTTTCTTGAATAACAAGTTTTAAAATTTTCATTTCCAAGGATAAAAAGGATATATTTTTACGTGAATTTGTTTACTGCCAAATTTAATTTAAAACAAAAAAAAGTAGCAATAGTTTCAGAAAAATGTGAAAATGGTCTTTTTTTTAAATTTGTTTAGTTGAAAAATATTCGGAATTTAACATTTCAAAAATCAATACTTCATTGAATTTCCTTTCTTACGATGCCATCATCATCATCGTCATGGTTTAAAAGACATTTTAGTTGTTTTAGACGTGAATTAAGTGATTTACCAGTATCAATATCGAAAAATCATAAAAATTTATCATTAAAAAAACATAATAATAATAATAATAAAAATAGTCCTTGTTTTATAAGAAAAACAAATAAAAAACGAAATAATAAATTAAAATATAATATAGATGATGGTTATGATGATCATTATGATGTAGTGAACAATGATCAAAAATTAAATACCATTACAAAAAAAAGAAAAAATAAATTAAATAAAAATAATGGTACAGTTGGTGTTGGTAGTGGTGGTGGTGATGTTATTGTTGCAGAAAGAATAAATAATAATATTGGAAATTATGAGAATGATATTGGTAATCGTAGTGATGTTAGTGGGAGTAGCAGCGGTGGTGGTTGTACCGGTTTCTGGCAAAAACAAAGAAAAATTATAACAAAGGATAATGGAAATTTAAAGGCAATTGATGATTGTGAAAAAAATCATGATATTAATCTTAAAAATGGTAATATAAAAAACCAACTTAGATTCATTTTAAGATTTTAGATACTTTGATATACATAGATACATACTTTTCTATAGATACTATGAAATATTTATTCCTGAAAAACAAGAAGAAGATGAGTAAAAAACAAAAAAAAAAAAGATTACACATTTTATGAGGAAATAAATTATTTAAGTTTAAATATAGATTTTCATTGAATAGCTCTTGAAATTGTTATGTACTGCGTGATTATGTGAACCTTCTTATTGTTTGTAGTAAGTAATGTACCCGTACGTCATGCGTTACAAATATGTATGTACGAGTATGTAAGTATGATACTTGAAATTCATTGTTCAGGAAGAAAGGAAATGATAAATATGACAGTTAAGCATTTCAATAGTTCAATTTGACCTCTTGTATTTATCATTATCACGATATATTCATTATAAGTTTATAAAAACCGAAGGTATTGTTCTATGAATGACAAATTATATTGAAAATGTTAAAATAAGTTACTGAACGTCTTTATAAGAAATTTAACACTTCGTTATATTTTAAATTTTACACCCTCGAATCAATTTTAGTATAAATTTAGCCAGAAAGGGTCCTTTAAGTGTCTATTTTTGTATGAACTTTGAAAATCCGTTTACTAGGGCAAAAGGTATTGGCAGTGGCGGATTTAAGTGTGATGCCGCCCTAGGCACTGTCCCATATGACGCAGTTGGGTAGCAAAGTTATGAGGTTTTTTTTTTCTTGCTTGTTAGGGTAAAGATTTATTTTTATATTAGCAAAATTTGCCGCCCTAGGCAAATGCCTCACTTGCCTAAGCCTAAATCCAGCACTGGTTATTGGGTTAAATACGAAAACAAGGCATTTTTTCGACCAACAACTTTTTTTTCTCTTCTATGGCGCCCTTCTTAATTTTTACTCTGACCATTTCAATTCTTGAACTATTTTCTGACCTAGTGCATTTGATTTGACTTAAATCGATGCATCACAGACCGAGATATGTATAAGAGTTCAAAGTTAGCAAGTCAAATATTTTTCATTTCAAGTCAATCGGTCCACAGAGTCCCGAATTATTCAAAACGAAATTTTTCAAAAGTTTTTTAAGATTATCTTTAGTATATAACGCATCTATAGAGGTGCCATGAAATAAGGCTCAGAGAAATAAAATCATTCTGAAATTTTTCAATCACCAATCAATTTATTGTCAACCAGCATATTTCTTTTTCTTTCAAAAAGTGTACCAAATCCACTTTCTTTTTTTTTAAGGAGGTCAACTTCATTGTTTTAATGAAACAAAAATAAATCTACTTCATTCCTTTGATCTTATTTGATGGCACTGTTTCTAGACGCGAATTTTAAAGACTCACTGTAATTTAGGTAATTTTTCAATATTCTTTAAAATTTAAATTAAATTTTTCACATTATACTATCGACTGAATTCGACTGTTACTAATTATGTACCCCTGATATTTTTGGAATCTGAAAAGAGAAAAAAAATTCTATGGCTAATATTTTTTTGTAGTTACTGTGTCAGGCATATTTAGCGTATATTTTATAAAAATAATCCTTGTACTACTAAAAAAAAAAACTGTGAACAAGACAAATAAATTTTTAAATAATTTTTCTATTTTTTTTCTTCAAATTTCAGGTCGAGTACATTCAGCTGTTGTATCAAAAATTAATGAAAATTCACGTTCAGTGACTGTTGAATGGTATGAAAGAGGCGAAACAAAAGGCAAGGAAGTTGAATTAGATGCAATATTACAACTGAATGCAAATCTATTTCAGGAGCAACATGCAGCTCCTGAACCAAAAAAACAAGCTACATCAATTAATTTATCACGGGTATAAAACACTTTTTTCTTATTATTCTTTTTTTTATTTTTTATTTTTTTACAAAAAATAATATACTTAAGCACATTAAAATTAGTTTTATATTTATTTTTGTTTTGTTCTTTGTTTAAGTGAAAGTATTATTTTAAGTTTTTATTTGTTTTAATTTTTTCTAATAAGAACCGAATAATTGAAAGTGTAAAGTAAAAATATCCGAGAGAAAAACAAAAAAAGTTGTGACAGGATCTGTGTTAAGTTTTTTTTTTTTTATTTAAATAGATTTTTTATTTTGTACTGAAAAATTTTTTGTTAAAGAAATTACTTTTTTTTCTTTGTGATATATGGCAAGTTCTTGGAAAAAAAATTTATTTGAATGAATTTTAGGAATGTGATGAAGAACTAATTTTTTTAAAAATGGAATAAATTGATGCTTGTGTAATTTATTAGATGGCACATCATTATGCGTTGATGAATTGTTCGAATGCAAAACTGTTTTCATTTTTCTTTTGCATTTTTGCTCAGTATTCCATCTTCAACAACATTTTTCACATTTTAGCGAGATTCATCAGAATTTGATCAGAATTACTCATCAAATATTTTATTTCTTTTGAATTTGCTAAAACTAGTTATTAATTTCTTTTTGTCGCGTCGATCGAATTACATTTTTAAAATTAATTCTTGCTACAAGAATTCGGAATAATGTTGCTACATTGTAAGAAATTATGGATCATGTTTTTCCTCTCTAAAAAAACAATCTTCACATTACTGCTTTGCATTTTTTTTAAATGATTCGTTTTTCTTTTAATTGTCAGATTTCAAGTTCTAGCCTCTAAACTTCAATTTCTGGCATCTAATCTTCAAGTTCTTTAAAATTTTTCTTCTAAATTCTTAATTTTTTTTAAAGCTATCTAAAGGTGCTCCTACACGATCTGATAAATTGACAGATATCTGTCCATTTTCGTGGACAGATGTTTGTCTGACTGATTACCCCTGTGGCAGATATGAGATATTCGGGCAATTTTTGACTGCCAGATTTTAAGAGCAGACATCTGTCTTCATCTGCCATAGTGATTACACGCATCTGACCACGAAAATGGGCAGATATCTTCCAATTTGCCAGATCGTGTAGGAGCACCTTAAGAAAAAGAGCTCTCTAAGTATTTGATCAGACATTTTACATTACATAATCAATCTGTAACTCACATCATTCACAATGTGACCTAATTTTTTCTTTAATATATTTTTTTTTATTAAGAAAAATATAACACACTTTTAATTTTTTTTGTTAAATTGTCTAATTTTTCATATTTTTCCAATATCGTTTTTTTTTTTAATTTAAAAAATCAGTCATGATTTAATTTTTGAAATTATAATTTAAATTTTTTTTAATTGAATTTCATAAGTTTTGTTTATTTTTTAACTTTTAAATTTTGCACACATCAGAGTGCACATCAAATTCACATTTTAAAACACAAAAATAAAAATTAAAAAAACAAAAATCAAGTAGATAAACTCACCAATGTAATGTCCACAAATATGATTTTTTTTAAATTTATTTCTGCATCTTTAAGTTTTTATTTATTTTAAAATTTAAAATTTGTTTTAAAAAAAAAACACTAATTTTCTGAAACTCTTTTAGTATTGAAAAGATTTTTTATAAGTTTTAAATTATTTTTCTTCATTGAAATTTAATTTTATTGATGATGAATTTTTCATATCCGTCACGAAATCAATAACAATTTTAATGAGATTTTATTTTTATTTTGTAGAACAGACGATATGAAAACTAATTAGTATAATTTTTTGCTAAAGGAAAAAATAGATAACATTGAAAATAATTTTTTGCTTTAAAACGAGATACTCTTTCACGTTCTTTGGCAATGAGATTTTAAAACTGAAGTAGGTATTTTTCTTCAAAGATAAAAAAAAATTCATCTTCTTGCTTATGAAACCGATATAATCTCAGAAGATCTTAATTCAAATGTCAAAGGATCTTCTGAAAATGAAAGAAAACTGTTATATTTTTCAAAGCAAAAAAAAAAAAAAGAAAATCTTTTCAAGTTCAAATTTCGAATTAAAAGATTTTAAATTAAAATTGATAATAATTTTAAAAAACGACGTTCTACTTTGTGATATGTATTCTAATTTAGAACAACAACAAAAAATATCTTATTATCTTTTTTTTTAAAACTAATTTCCATGTGTATCTGTCTAGTATTTGTATAGACTTATAGATTGTATTTAGATTGTTCGACACAGTTTAAACTGTGTAATTTGAAATTATTGCAAAAAAAAAAAGCAGGTCACTGATTTTTTAGTCTAATGATAGATACAAGATAACAAACATTTATTTTAATTTAATTTTTGTTTGTTTTTTTTTTTTACATTATTTTTTAACGTGCAAAAAAAAAAAAAAGAATAGTAGTTATTATTGGTTAAACAACACGGTTGCTAGGCGTAAATTTCCTTATTACTACCGCTACTATAAAATATTATTTTACTGCTGTTGCTATTTTTTTATCGCTGTAACAGCCAAAATACACTCAGTAGCAATGCTCTAGTTGTAACAATTTTTTTCCTACTTGATATAATAAGAATAGTCTAAAATAATTTTAGCTGACGGCTGTAATACACTCACACTCGTTACAACTTGGTCGTGCCACTATAAGGTGTATTTTGAGCAATTGTAAAAACAGGTTTTAAACCAGTTTGCGACGGTGGCACTGCTACTTGGTGTGTAGTTGGTGTAAGAAATACACAATGATTGTTAAAAAAATACAAATATATACATAATTCTTTCAAAAAGTTCAATTTAAGTGTAAACATTTCAAATAGTTTTTTAAGCGAAAACAAAAAAAACACACATAATTAACCCTTTTTTTTTTAATTATAAATAAAATCAGAATAAGTTTTCAATTTTGAAATTTCCAAAAAATAAAAAATGTTTTCAATGTTTGTTACTTTGTATGGGGTGAGTTTTTCATATTTTTTTGGTTTTTGGTTTTTTGACTGAATTCAATTTTTTGCAATAACGAAACTTTCAGTCGCCAAATTTTTTTTTTTTAAACAAAAAATCATAGTTTTTTCTTGTTTTTACCATTTTTTTAAAGTTATTTTGTTTTGTTTTATTTTTGAAAAAATAATTTTTAAATACATACTCACTCCAAAAATATTTAAAAAAAAAAAACCAAAAATTGGTTAAATTTTTGAACAAAAAAAACAAAAACAATTTTCTCTCTCATAATTATTATTGTATGTAAAATAATAAATTAGGAGCCATCACAACATTCATCAATTGAAGAAGAGGATGAAGGCGATGATGATGATGATGACGATGATGATGATGATGAAGGATTACTTGATGATGATGATGATGATCGAATGCATAAAAGTACAACTGGAACAATAACAACAACAACAACTCATCAACAACAACAAGGCGGTGGTGGTGGTAATACCGTTGGCAGCGGCAGTGGTACACTCCCGATTAAACAACCAATTGGTTCTAGAATTGGATCGGTACAAAAACAAAAAACTAAAATTTTTCAAATCAAATTTTCTAATACATTTTTTTTTTTTTTTTATATAAAATATCCATGATTTTTTTTTATACTTGGTTTTTTTTTTCATTATTTTAATTGGTTTTTTTTTCTCTAAATTTTTCTTCTTATTGTGGTGTTGCCTGTTTTTACACACGTTTTTTTTTTTTTAAAACTTATTAAAGCAGCTCGCTCGTATATTTATAAGCTTTATAAAATTTTTTATAATATATTCTTAGCAATTAATTTATTTGTTTTTCTGACAATTTTTTATTTTTAAGCATTTTACACAGCAGAGCACATATTTTAATATTTTTTTTTTTAATTTAATTTAATTACTTATACTTTTTTTAAAAATTTAATTTTTATTTTCAATGTAAAATATAATTGAATTAATGCACAAAAAAGTATATAAGTATCCTTTAAAAAAATAAAAATAAACGTTATGTTCCGTACATGGCTTTTACAAATAAATATATTAATTAATCAATTCTAATTTTGGCTATAATGTGTAATTTATTTTTTTTTCTTCAGAAATTAAGAAAAATTACAAATATTTGAAGTTTTTTTTTCTTTTTCACTTTTTTTGTTTGTTTTTTTTTTTAAGTATTTAAATGGTGTTTTATTTGTAAAAACATAAATAAATGTAATTTACATGTAAAAAAATATTTATTATTTGTATAATACACTTAAAATATGTAATGAATAATTGTTATTGTCGATTTTATTTGTAATATTGTGTAATCACTTTGTATATGTATAATTTAATTTTAAAACAAAAAAATTAAAATTAATAAGCGATTTTTTGAATGGAATTAACTAATTTTCTTTTGTAATTTTCTATTTTCAGAATGCAACGCAGGGTGCAATTAGAGTTATGAACAAATTGAATACGCCAAATATTCAAAATGGTATGTAAAATAGTTTAAGATGCTTAAATAGTTCATTTAAAATTCTACTTGGTACTCTGAAGACAAACAAAATCTTTAGATACACTTCATGAGTTCTTAATGTCCTATCATTTGTACGCTAAAAAGGCAGTCATTTCCAAAACTCCAACCTAGACCACTCCGTTTTTAAAAAAAATCAAAGAATTTTTAGATAAAGTCTACTAATTTATTTTCAAGCAAAATAAAAATTCCTTAATTACAACCTCAGTAGAAAAGAGCTAAGAACCATTACAGGTCTCTTAACCGGACACTGTCCTCTCAATTACCATCTAAGTAGGATAGGACTGCAGGAGGAAGACAAGTGCAGATTCTGCAAGGAGGCCAAAGAAACCTTAAAACACATTTTGTATGAATGCGAGGCCTCTAAAAGGATGTGCTACATGCATCAGCCTTTTTCTCAAGCCAGAGGAAATCTGGTGTGCACCTTCTAATAGAATTTTAGGATTTATCAATAGCCTAAAGTGCAACTATAGCCCATTACACATCTATCTATCTATTTACAAAGAATTAGTACAATTTGTAATTTTCAATTAATTTCATTCTTAGATTTCCACACTGTCCTTTTTGATTTAACTCAAAAAGTAAATCTTTTCCTTTCCATATTATATTTAAAAAGAAACCATTGACCATTCAGAAACCATTCAGTTCAAGGATATACGTATACCTTTTAATATCTCTAAGGTGCTGAGTAATTAATCAATTATGTCAAATTAAATAATATTGACAAGGGTCATGGTACTTTTATTATTGAATTGCACGCAAAAAACACCTAAGAATAACACTTCATGAAAAGTAAATCTTTCAATTGAATTACAAAATTAATCGTTTATTTATTATAATTAATTATTTATACCTTTTTTTGTGTGTGTGTGTGTGTGTGAATGAAGAGAAAAAAAACATAATATGTACAACAATGGTGTTTAAGAATGAAATGAAAATATGTAGGTCACGTTTCGTGATATACACACAGAAAGATTTGCATTTTAAAAAGAAAATTGCATGAGTTTTTGTATTAAAAATAGTAACAAAACGGAAACGAAGGTGTTTACTTTTAAATTAGAAATAAATTGTTGTGGGTGTGGTAGGAAAATTTACAAAAAAAAAAGTGTAACAAAGGATATTCACTATGAACAATTTGTATTTTCTGTAAAAGGAAAATGCAGAAAAAGTCTTTAAAAAGTAGAAAAAAAAAGTAATCATGTCAAGGATCAAATATCTTTTTCTGAACCACACAAACCTATGCACCTACAAAAAATTTGACAGATCCATTTAGTAGTATGACAAACCTTTCGATGAGATTACCTTTCCTTTGCACAAATTTGTTTAATTCACTGAAACTGAAATTCATCATTCATCAGATTTTCCTTCATCAAGGACTTTCGAGTGTGAAAATAAATAATTATTCAGTTTCTTTATAGCTTAAAATAAAAAAAAAATAATTATCTTAGACCACAATCACTTTCCTTAACTTCCAACCACTCAATCATTTTCCTTGAGTCCTTAAGCGGTTCAAAGAAATAAGTTGAAATGTTCATTTTGTGTGTTTTTTTTATATTTTCATATAAAATAAATTGTTTATAATTAATTAATTATGGATCATCTATACATAAAGACTAAAAAACCTTAACCTTGACTTAAAAAAAGAAGCCTTATTTTTATAGCGGCACTTCTTTTTGATATACATATAATAAAAAATTTACAGCGATAAACAAAATGCTTCTCTAATTTATTTTCATACAAATGAAGTGAATTTCTAAATATTTTTTTTTTTGTTCTATTCTTGACATAATTTATAAAAAAAAAAAAAGGCTCAATAAATAAATAAATAAAAAACCATAAAAAATAACCCCCACAATAAAATTATAGTATTTAGTTCAAGTTCTCATTTATATAAAATAAAATCTGAATTATTTAATTACCGTGTTGTTGTATTGGTGAAAGCTTTTGAAAAAAAAAAAAAAAGAGAAATTTAAAAAAAAACTACCTACCTATTTTGAATATGAAAAAAAAAATCAAAATAATTTCTTTTTAATTTCACAATTTGTGTTAGGGGGGGTGAGTGAAATGGAGACGAAAATAAAAATGTGAATTTTGTTTAGTCAATGGGGGGTTGCTATGGTCAACCCTTATTAAAAGATCATTATTCGTTAACCTATGACTTCAGTGTAAAGTTTAGAACATTTTTTTTACATGTTTTCATGCTTTTTTTTCTGTTCCTTCACCCTTTTCCCTTCAGTATTGAAATAACAGCAACAACGATAATTTAATGGACAGAATTTCTTTTCTGTTATTGTTCCGCCTTTTGAATGTCACAAAAAATTGGTTGGGGGTGAGTGTGGTGAAGTATGTATGTACGTATTTACATGAGTGTATTCACATATTGTCGGATAGCGTGTCACAAAACTACATTTTTTTTGTCTCAACGAAATTTTATTATTGATTATGTACAACTTCAAAGTAGGATTTCATTTGATTTGGCTACTAAATCAACCATCATTTCTTAATGACATCAGTTACAGTAAAGCTGGTCATTATTATTAGCTTTTAGTTTATTTTGTTGTTGTTGTTGTTTTGAATCAATCACTAGATTTTATTTTTCTTTTGTAAAGGACAAAGGAATAAAGACGACGTAATATTGTGTTTTTTGTTGTTTTAGAAAGAAAATAAAATCACAGAAAAAATTATTTTATTGTTTATTGTTCAGTGGTATTGGAAAAGAAAAGGTGGTTGGTTGTTTTAACGGTAATTTTCATTATAAGTTTAATTATTTATTCAGTAAGGGATTAAAAATTAAACAACAACGTTCCTTAAGAATTTTAAGTATAATTAACGTTTTTAAATTATTTATTTATTTTTATTTTTAATTTTTAAGGAAATTTCAAGTTTTGTAGTTCGAAAACAAAGAAAACTTTTTCACTGCGTGTGATTCAACGAACTTTGTTGTAATTATATCAAATAACTTGAATTTGAGATTTAAATAGAAATTTAAAAACAGACTAGTATTTTTTTTTTCAATGGTTTTGAAAAGTAGTAGGCTTTGAAAATGATAATTGGCAATTTTACGTAATTTCCCTTGTGTAAAAATTAGGAATGTTCAATGGTCTCTAATGTTTGTAAAGACAAACAAATTAATATTCCTGTGAGTTTTAGTGGTCTAGTCTAGTGTTTTTTATTTATTTATTTTATAATTTGTTTATGACATCATTTTCGAACTAATGCAAAATTCAAATTAATTAAAATTCTTATTAGACATGCGTGAATTATTTTATCATATTCATAAATCCCATTTAAAATGTATTTTTCTTCTGATGATTATCACCTTATTTTTGGGTATGAGTGAGTCTGGAGACAATCATTGAACACTTCTATTGTTAAAAATTAAATACGTTAATCATTTTAGTTTTTTGTTGTTGTTGTTGTTTGTTTTAAAGATCTCCGTATTTTATTTGTTTTGTGTGTGATTATTATTTAAAATTATTGTTTTGTTTTGAAATTAAATAAAAATTTAAAAAAAAAAAAAAAAATATGAGACCTTCATATATAATGGTGTGTGAAAGTAAATCACAAAAAATTATAAAATCGCCAAAAAAAACACCAAAACCACCACAAAATGAAAAAAGATCAAAAACACCAAAAGTTTCCAAACAAAAACAAGGTGTCATTAGTTTTTTTTTTTCTATTATTAAAGTTCTTAATTTCTACAAAAAAAAAAAAAAAATTTTTCAATCGTTTTTCATTTATAACAAAATACATTTTTTTTTCCCATTATTTCAGGTCATCGTACAAATCGTGCAACGATCAGTAATTCAGTTAATAATATTGGACAGGGTGATCACGGTCATATTCCACAACCACAACCACAACCATCACAAATTGCTTTAGCTAAATCACGTAGTACACATAATGCAACAAAAATGCCACAAAGTAGTGTAGTTACTTCAACTGCTAGTACTGGTGTTGGTGGCGGAGGTGGTGGCGGTGGTGGTGTTGGTGTTGGTGGTCCACGTCGTTCATATGTTGTTAAAGAAGTTGAACGTCTGAAGGAGAATCGTGAGAAACGACGTCAACGACAAGCTGAACTTAAAGAAGAAAAACATGCCCTAATGAATTTAGATCCTGGTAATCCGAATTGGGAAACTGCAGCTATGATAAGGTAAATTTAACAAAAAAAATTTTCACTAAAATTATGTAATTTTTAATTTTATTTATTTCTTTCTTTCTAATTTATTCAGAGAATATCAAAGTACAATAGATTTTCGGCCATTAATTGATGGTCAAATAATTGAAGATCATCAAATAACGGTATGTGTTAGAAAAAGACCATTAAGCCGTAAAGAGGTTATGAAAAAAGAAATCGATGTGATATCAGTGCCTAGTAAAGATCAATTAATTGTTCATGAACCAAGGAATAAAGTTGATTTAACAAAATTCCTAGAGCATCATCGATTTCGATTCGATTATGCATTTGATGATAATTGTAATAATGAGATTGTTTACAAGTTAGTATGATCCAATATAACAGTATAATTTGTATATTATTCTTTTAAATTTTTTCATTGTAAATTTTCTATTAAATTTTTTGATTGTAAATTTTCTATTAAATATATTTTTCCTATTTTTCAATTAGGTATACAGCTAAGCCTTTAGTTCAGACAATATTTGAAGGTGGTATGGCAACATGTTTTGCATATGGTCAAACAGGTTCTGGTAAAACTCATACAATGGGTGGTGAATTTAATGGTAAAGTACAAGACTGTAAAAATGGTATATATGCGATGGCTGCAAAAGATGTTTTCAATTTTTTAAATAGTTCACGTTATAATCATCTAAATTTGGTTGTATCAGCTAGTTTTTTTGAAATATATAGTGGAAAAGTAAGTTTTAAATAAAATTTAAAATAATTTACGACAAGAATTTATGTAACAAAAAACACGCACACTTTTTTTTTTGTTTTTTCATTTTAGGTATTCGATTTATTGTCTGATAAACAAAAATTACGTGTATTAGAAGATGCTAGACAACAAGTTCAAGTTGTAGGTTTAACAGAAAAAGTTGTTGATGGTGTTGAAGATGTATTAAAATTAATTCAACATGGTAATAGTGCACGTACATCTGGACAAACATCAGCTAATTCAAATTCATCACGATCACATGCTGTTTTTCAAATTGTTCTACGACCACCTGGTTCAAATAAAATTCATGGTAAATTTTCATTTATTGATTTAGCTGGTAATGAACGTGGTGCTGATACATCATCAGCTAATCGTCAGACACGTATGGAAGGTGCTGAAATAAATAAATCATTATTAGCATTAAAAGAATGTATACGTGCATTAGGTAAACAAAGTGCACATTTACCATTTCGTGTATCAAAATTAACACAAGTATTACGTGATTCATTTATTGGTGAAAAAAGTAAAACATGTATGATTGCAATGATATCACCTGGTTTAAGTTCATGTGAACATACATTAAATACATTAAGATATGCTGATCGTGTTAAAGAATTAGTTGTTAAAGATGTACAAGAAATGCGTACTGATGAAATAGAACGAATGGAAAGTGATGATCATAAAAATGGTCAATTATCTGAAAATGAATTAGCACATCTTAGATCGCTTAGTGTAAGTAGTTTATCTTTTTTATTTTTGTGTTTTTTTTTAAATTCAAATTTAATTATGAAATTTTTCTAAAAAAAAAAAAAAAAAAAAAAAAAAAACAGGAACATGATATGTCTGATGAATTATTCAATCAACATGCTGTAATTTCGGATCTTCAACAAACCGAAGAACTTGTGGTTGATCAACATAAAGCAATTAATGAATTTTTAGCTAAATTTCTACTTGAAAGCCGAGAATTATATAAAGTTACAAATTATGTTGATTATGATCAAGATGGTAAATATGATTGTGCAATTTTTTTGTTTTGAGAACGTCTAATAGTTGTCAAATTGACGAAATTCAGTATACTATTATAGCTTTTGTCATTTTGACGATCATTCGATGTTTTCAAACGAAGTGATTTTTTAAATACATAATTAATAATGTGTAATTTTGGAATTACAGCATATTGTAAACGTGGTGAAGAATTATTTACACAATTAGCTGATTTTGCATCAACTTGTCGTGAAGCAATGTCAGATTTTCGCTCAAAATTGGCTAAAGAAGAAATGTTATCACATACAATGAAGCCTGGAAAACGTTAGAAATTCTATTTAAAAAAATTTAAAAAAACAATAAAACAAAAAATTTAATATATATATGAAATAATGCTTCTTAAACTCAAGAAAAAACATCTTTTCCCCTTAATAATTGTACTATCTTCTGAATATAAATTATATTATAATATGTCCTCTCCTATATTAAAAACCATTAAAAAAGAAAAAAAAAAAAATAGATAAAATGAAATAATGATGATGATGATGATTAAAATTAAATTAATTCATTAATTTTTACTCATTTTCTTTTGATTTCTTTTTTTTTTTTTTTTAAATATAAAATAAAAATTATTTAGTTATTATTAAAAAAAAAAAAAAAGTAAAAATGCGCCTAATCTTTTGTTTTTTTCATTATTTTTTTTATTATTAATGAAAAATATAAACGTAAATTAATTTTAACACAAATTAAAAATTTAAAAAAAAAAGAAAACAAACAAAATTATGATTATTTTGATAAAAATTTAATTTGTAGAAGATTTTCTTTTTTCTTTCTTCTTTAGACCTTTAGAATTGAAATTCAAGGATAGGAGAAAGAAAGAAAGAAAAAAGAGATAACATAATTCCTGCTTTAATTAATAAAATTTTAACTTTTTTTTTTAGTTTTTAATTATCTTTATTTTATTTTTTTTTTTAATTTTAAAATTATTTTAAAAAATTAATTTAATTATGAGAAACAGAAAAGATATTTGAGAGAGCCTATAAAATAAAAGCAAAAAAAAATATAACCGTTATAGCAAAAAAAAAGAAAAAAAACTAGTACATAAATGCATCTTCGAAAACGTCAGATGATCATCAGTTGATGAAAAATTCAACAATTCAAAGTTTCAAGGTTAATTTCGTCAAATGACGATCATTTGTGACGTTTTCAAAGATTCACTAAGTTTAGATAAATAAAAATAAATTGTTTTTCTTTTTCTTTTTGTGAAAAAAAAAGAGAGAAAATACGATTTTTGTGTGAAAGAGAAAAAAATGTTCAACAGAAATTTTAAAAAAATATATATATATAGAAAGAAAGAAACAAATAATGATTTAATTTAATATTTAAAAAAAAAAATAATAATGAAAATGTTTTTGGAATTAAAATAAATGCCCCCTGAGAATAGAATCAAAAAAAAATGTGAAAAAGAAGAAGAAAAAAGATTATAAGATTAACAGTACTCTTTCAGTATGAAAAACAGATATAATTTTGTATTTTGTAACAGTGAATGCGTTTTTTTTGCTGTAATTTATTTATTTTTTCTTTTTGTTTTTAAAAATGCTAAACTTGAAAGAATTAAGAAATAAAATAATAATGAGATTATCGTTTAATAAAAAAAATAAAAAAAAAATAGTAAAATAATATTTAAAAAGACATATAAAAGAAGAAAAAAATAGCTGATAGAAGTTTAACAAAAAAAAAATTTTAAAATAAGAAAAAAATAAGCCAATTATTGTTACTAAAAATAATTAAAAACAATTTTTTTTTTATTTGAAAAAACATACCAGTATTTTCTGTAGCCGTTCAATATTAAAACAGGATACGTATGTGCTTCTTTCAAAAATGCATCGCTGTTTTGGTAATGCTAATGTTCTTCTGTTCGTGATGCGTAAACACTACTTTGTTGCTATGACAATGCAATGTTTTATATTGGCGATGCGATGCTATTAAATGACAGCTAAATATTACAAGAAATTTTGAATACTTGATTTGATACGATGCTTTTTTGAATATGTGACAAGCATCAGTATATTGCATCAAATGTGCAGCGATGCATTTTTGAAGATACACTATTGTAACCAAACAAGAAAAGGAGAGGGAAAAAAAATCTTTTGACAGAAATAAAATCGAAAATTGAGAATGAATTTCATAAAAAATTCGAAGTTATTTTTCAAAGAATTTACGAAATTCACAATTTTCATGTGAAATTCATTTTCGATTGTTATACGTCAATTCCCAATTTTTTATTTCTTTTATAGCATTGCACAATTAAAAGTTATGCTCAAAACTTCAACAAGTTTTAAAATTAAAAGCCAAAATAGTATTGAGTCCAAAAATTGTGTTCGTACATTCAGATTTACTCTTAAGTAAAATTCAAATTTACTAACCATCCAAATTCAATTTCATAATTATCATTTTAGAAAGTAAGATCGCAGATAGAATGGAAGTGAAACCATAGCTTTTCACGTTTATAACGTCAATTTTAATGGTAAGTTTATTACACGACAGGAGACTTTTATTTCCAGATACAAAAAAATTGTGTCTAGAGATCAGAAAATCTAGTGGTAACACTCAAGCGACCTTAAAATTTTGTATAAAATATACGCTGGAACACTGAACACATTAGGTGGTTGAACCGGTTATTTTGCCCTGGTTGTAACAGTAATGGTATAATATTTTCCAACTTGGTATAATAAGAATCATCTAAAATAATTTTAGCTTCACGGTTGTAATGCATTCACGCTCTCGTTACAACTGGTCGTGTCACCTTCAGATGTTATTACAGCAGTTGTATAAATAGGTTTTAAAACTGGTTTGCGGAAGTTGTTATAACCACCTAATATGTTCATACTCGAATACAGTATACACGCCAAAATTGTATGAGATAGTCAATTGTAATTTCTAGTTTGACAAACAAAGTAAAGGGTTTATTTAACGACTATCGAGAGTCATCAGTTGATTTTCTACACGACGGTGCTTAGAAATTGATTTTAAAAATTAAATTCCACAGTTAACAGGTTAACTTTGAATTTAATCATCGGTATCGGATCTATGGTATCGGGACAGAGACCGATCGATTCCCGATAGTATCGGCAGAAACTTACTATGAAATACGATATTATCTATGCAAAGGAAAAGGGGCACTGTTGGTATTGGTTTCAGCCCAAAAGTATCGGAGAGAGAGTATCGAGTATCGGATCATAACTATCGATACCTCGATAGTATCAGAGGTATCGTAACGTCCCAGAATAGCCAGAGACGTGAGAAAATGCACTCTGAAGGCGGCTTATCAATTTTCTAAAGTTTGATGATATGAACGTAAAGACAACTACGCTATGGTACACTTCCAATCTGTCCACGATCTAACCAACACACCTGGGTTGGAAATATGTAACTGTTACAACTGTTATTGTTCGACATACTTAGCTGAATTTAAATTCAGTCATAAGAAACTTGAACGAAACAAGTTACGTACTTTCACTCCAGTTATGGAAGGAAATACGTAAGTTGTTTCAAGTTTCAATTGACGATTTGATTATAGCTGAATTGATTATTCAGTCATTGCTGAGTCGGTCGATTAAAAAAACTTATGTCCCAGGTGTATTAATTTTAAAGTGTAAGACAATATTAGCGCAAAATTAATATACTTCCTATTTTTGTTTGTTTTCATTTTACTTTTTGTTTTAAAAAAGATAATTTTTTTTTTTTTTTCATTTGTGTATTAAACAAAAATTGCAAACTTAATAAAAGGTAATTTTTAAATAATTTTAATTTAACGTAATTAATAAAATGATCGAACAAGTTTAACTTAAATTCAATTTAAGAAAAGTATTTTAATTGTATTTTTTTTCTTAACCAACCAACCAAATTGTTTTTTTTTTTCACTTTTTTAACAACTGTTTTTTTCTTAAAAATGTAATAATTAATATCTTAGTTATTTTTTACTCCAAATACATTTAAAAAAAAAAAAAAAAGATATTTTTTGTAGTTAGAGAAAAAGAAAAAAAAATTATTATGTAAACAATTTTTTTCTTTTCCTTATTTTATCACTGTCGTTTTTTTCTTTTCTTTTAATATATTTTTTTTTTTATACCTAAAAACAGTATGTAATAATCTTAGAATTAAAAAATAGAAAAAGAGAAAAGGAAAAATTAATAAAATTATTTGTTTTCTAATTTTTTTTTTTTTTTTATTGAAAAAATTTGAATGCGATTTGTCAAAAAATATGCGCTATTCATATCGAAAATTAAAAATGAGAGAAGTAGAGAAAAAAAGTGAAAATGAAAAATATTTGAGAAAAAAAACAAATATATATATTTATTTTTGATTTGATTTTAAAAAAATTATTATTAATAATGAATGAGAAAAGAAAAATGAAACTAAAAAAAAGAAATAATTGAGTTTTATTTGTAATTTTAATTTTTTTATTTTATTGTTAAATTTTTTAAGGATTTTTTCTGAATTTAAGAGAAATATTCAATGATAAAATTTATCTAAGGAAATTGCAGTTAAGTAGTTTAAAAGCCCACTTTGCGTTCATTGTATTAACTTTGCAAAAAAGGAAGAAAAATATTATGGTAATCTGCTGTGTTTTAGTTTTGTTTCCGATTAATGAATTGTGAAGCTCCAGATAAACTCAAAATTTCCAAATGCATATTTTTTAAAACTATAAAATTTTACTTAACTATTTGTCATCGAAAGAGCAATCACAAGTGGACCTCCAAGTTGAATTACGTTCTCAGCAAATAGCCCAATCTCTTCTTTAAAAGCATCCTGTCTCATTACTCCAGAAATACGACACCCATTAGATGATAATAGCATTTCCGCACTAGGTGATTAAACCGTTTTTTGTTTTGTGCTGGTTGTTACAATTTTGGTATATTTTTTTTTCAACTTGGTATAATAAGAATTATTAAGAATCTTATTAAGCGCCAGGGCCGTATTTAAGCATAGGCTGCCTACGGGCCCGCACCACAAAGGTTTAAAAATAAAATTTATATTTCAATAAAACACAATTCTTTGTAAAAAAAATACAAAAATGAATAATCTTGAATTTAATTTTTTTTTTATATATATTCAAGTGCACATAAAGAAGATAGTTACTCTGCTTCAAAACCAAAACTTTGAACTTGTATCATGCATATTTGGTACAAGACAGTGAATTAATTAAATGTCATCAGATAACTTCCTGGTGGGTGGTTAGTTTATGAATATCAAGACGATAATATGAATCATCTTGACCTAAATTACCTGGTATCTCAATAACAAAATCGGCACTGTGAATTGTCTGTAAAATGATATCAAAAGAAAAAATTAATAAGCTTTAACTTATATTTGAAAAATTGTTTGTTTAAATGTGTTCATTTGAAAGATTGTTTGTAAAAGAAAAGAGTAAAGGTAGCCATTCACTTACAGTTTTTCGAATGATCTTAACTGCAGTTCAGTCGAATAATAACCATATACCTACAGTTAATATCGGACGATTTTGCCTGCAGTTCAAGAAAACTATGTGTGTAGTAAAAAGTCTAACGATATAGACTTCAATCAATTCGTTCGTCTATGAACTGCAGATTTCTAATCTAGACCACACACACAGTTAAACAAAAGATTACAGACTGTAGATCTGAAAAACTATATACATTTTATACGATTTGGACGTCAGGCAGAATTTTAAAATCAATTTGATATTTTATACAGCAGTCCTATTTGAATTGTGTTAAAATATTGTTTGGTCAAAATGGATAAAGACACAAATTTTATAAGTGATTTTATTGAAATATATAGGAAACATCCAGCTCTATGGAAAGTTAAAAGTGAACATTATTCAAATAGAAAATTGAAAATTGCAGGATATAAAGAACTCCTTTATAATTGATAAATATTTAAATATAGACAGTGTAAAAAAAATAAACAATTTGAGAAGTGCATTTCGTAAGGAACTCAAAAAAGTAACAAAATCTAAAAAATCAGGATCATCTGCAGATGATATTTATAAGCCACAATTGTGGTACTTTTGACTGCAGTTTCGAGCTGATCGACACAAATATAAACTGTAAGTCTAGATTTCAGTTAAAATCTGTGAGAAAATTGTAGGTGAATGGTTAATTTTCAGATAACTGAAAGTTTAGTACTGACAAATCTTTGACTACAGTTTTAAACTGAATTGTACTGTGTGGTCAAGAATAAATTCAAATTGATAGTTTAGATCTGCAGTTAAGATCATTCGGAAAACTGTAAGTGAACGGCTACCTTAAGAATAATAAGAACTGTGTTGTGTTATTTAAGTAGAAACAATTTTTCTTCAGAAACTGATTCTATTTTAATTCTAGAATCTTTATGTAAGAAGAAACGATTTAAATAAGAATTACATATTGTAGACCTAAATGGCTGGTTAATCATTTGAAATCTAGTTAATATTTAGATTTAGTACACTAAATGTTGTCCAATATTTATTCTTAAAAAAAAAAAAAATAGGAATCTGTAGATTTTAAATCAAGTTTTTAATTATTTGCAATCATTTTAAACTCAATCTTACTACTGGATAACAATTTCACAAAAATTGCATTGAAAGTGCAATTTATAGGCAGGTCGGATTTTTCATCCTTTGGTTTTGGTCAAAAACAAGAAGAAATCTTTGTACACTTGCCGTAAACTTGATAAGCAGGTATTTAATTTCTACTTTTTATTATGAAAATTACCGCCTAAAAGTTGATTGACACTTTATTTGACATTGATAACTTGACTGTCAGAAGAGAACGTCTTACGTCAGATTGACCACATGAATTTTGGATTATGAGAAATTTACACTGAAAAACAAAGACGACTAAAATGATAAAAATTCATTAAAACTACAA
The DNA here is from genome assembly GCA_932526495.1 of Bombylius major. NCBI lineage: Eukaryota > Metazoa > Arthropoda > Insecta > Diptera > Bombyliidae > Bombylius > Bombylius major. The sequence continues at coordinate 53,026,770 of OW052043.1, forward strand.
TTTTAAATAACAATTTAAACACTTACTCCAAAACTTTATGTATTTGTGATTATTTCCTGTCAATTGTAAGTGTTTTCATTTGAAATTCCACAAGATTTTCAAACTAACAAAAAGTGTAATTAGCCGATAAGCCGACTAGCCGGAAATAATAAATTCGGATTCCGGAAACCAAAACTTTACTGAAAATCTGAAAACAAGAATAGTTTCGAAAAAGGCGGGATAATTGGCAGTCGGAAATTTTTTTGTACGTTCTTATTAGAAATTTTTTTAAAATTGATTTTAGTTGGAAAATATTTTTTTAATTTAGAAAAAAAAGTGCGTAAAGTGAAATTGAAAATCGATAATTTAAATTTATGTAAAGAAAAATGTTCTGAAAGTGTTAGATTGTTGTGAAAATGAAATTGAAAAAATGTGATTTCGAAGATGTCTGACGAAGCTTGTGTTAGCATATTATATCGGTCGGTGCAGGTGGTGGAAAATTTCATATAGTGTTTAAAAAAATGCATAAAAAGAAGAGAAAAAAAAGTGTAAAGTGTTTTTAGTAGTAAAATTATTGAAAATAGTTGTTATTTCTTTGGTGGGGTTTTTTTAAAAAGTGAATTTTCAAATGTAGTTTCAATTTCCAATAAGAAAGCTATCAAAATTGCAGAAAGTGTTTATGTGTTCAGTAGAGGGTGTTTCAGTAGCTTGTATGAGTACGAGTCATTATTCTTTGATCAAGGTAAGTTTAAAGGGGATCTTTGAATAATGATTCAGGATACATATATGAGAAGCTGCCTTACATTTTTGTTATTGGTGAGTACGTTTCTAATTTATTTTAATCCTTTTTTTCAAAATGAATAAAAAAAAACCAACCTTTATGCCTCAAAGTGCTCATAGCATAACATTGTTGTGGAATCATATAGAAACATGAAACAGGATATGAAACGATATAAAATATAAAAATGATAAATTATACATATTATTATTGTTTCTGTTGTTGTTTATTTGGTTTTATGTTTTTCTTTTCGTCCTTTTTTCATAATTTTATTTCGTTTAAGTCAATTGTTTTTATTAAAATTCATACAAGAGAGTAAAAAAAGGGAGTTTTGTCCTAAAAGGGATGCTTTATATTATCTTTACACATCGTTTTTGGTACATAGAACTATATTGAACATCTAGTTGGATCCCAATAAACCCTTAATAATCATGGTTTTTGCACATTCATAATCGATATCATTAAGGTTCACAACATTCCCTAGAAGATTTTCTATCAAATCTCACATACATTTTCCAAACTAGGCGCACAAACAATGATTTTAGGGCAGTATTCACCAATACTGTAAGGTTTAGAAAAAAAAAGTTGGTATTACAATAAAACATAAGTCATGTTACTTATACGACAAAATAATTTATTTTCATTTTTTTATTTTTATTATTCAATTTCATTCATACAATAAAAGTTTTCTTTCTCTTTTTTTTTTTTCTTCAATAATTTTATTTGAACAAAAGAAAAAAAATTAAAAAAAACAGCAGAAAAAGAAAATTATAAAAATACATACTTAAATTATCGTGTTATAATTTAAAATGTAAAAAAATGTCATTAAATTAAAAGAATAACAGAAAATAACGGTTTAAAAACGTAAATTTTATTAAGAAAAAAAAAACAAAAGAAATTATTCGAATATAAATAGAGAATGTGCATGTTCGAGAACATCAAATGATCGTCAAATTGACGATATTCAGCTTAAAACGTTGTATTGCTGAATTTCGTCAATTGACGATCATCTGATGTTCTCGAAAATGCAGAATCTTTTACACATAGGGGACATAGGGTATTTATTAATATTTTTTTTTATTATCAATATCAACATTTTAACACATTTTAGATTATTTTCTTATTTATTTTTTAATAATTTTTTTTTTCAATAGGCCCATAAAAATATAAACCATTTTTTTTCTTTTTGTTTTTTTTTTCTTTTTCAATTATTTTATTTTTTTTTTTTTGTAAACTTAATATCCTTTGTAATATATTTAATTTTTATTCACATTTTTCATAATTTTTATTTCTTATTTGTTTTGTTTGTGAATTAAAAGTAATGACACCAATTTTTTTTTTTTTTTTTTTTTTTAATAATTGGTTTTCATATTTTGCACAATTTTCGTTTTTAATTATTTTTTATTTTTCCTTAAAATTAGAGCAGAAAAATAAATAGTTAAATATTTATTTTAAATTTTTATTTTTAAAGTTTTAAAGTTTAAAAATAAATCCCAAATTGGAACTCAAAAATTTCTTTAAAAAACGCTTTAAATAGAAAAAAAAAACAGCAAATAGACAACACGAGACATAAAGTAAGAAAATTTTAATAAATATATCAAATAATCCTTTATTTATATATTTTTTTTTTTGTATGTTGCATAAATATATTTACAAGGAATATTATTTACATAAAAAAAAGGGAAACAACAAAAAATAAAATTAAAAAAAGGGTTGTTTTTTTTTTGTAATTTTGTTTTTCTTTAATTTTCTTATCGCACACTAAAGTAATAATTTTTGCACAGCATTTTTAATTTTTTTTTATATTTTCTTCCAAATAACATTTTTTTTTTAAATATGTTTTTAAATCTTAAGTAAAAATAATTATATATATACTTTTTTTCTTTATTAATTTTTTTCCTTTGATTTTCACAAAATCAATAACCGAACTTATTTTTATGTGTATGTACAGTAAATAAATAAATATTTTTTTTTTTTTGCTATTTATGTGACCTAACACAATTTTTTTTTAAATTTTCTTTAAATTTTTTACTTAATTTTTTTTTTTTTTTTGTAATTTCTTTAAATTTATTTTTAGAATTACTTTAATTTTATACTTTAAATTTAATTACTTTTTTTAATATTTTAATAATTGCACTTGCGAAATAAATAAATTATGTGATTTATTTGTTTTTTTTAAAATAATCTTTTATGAATTTTTAATTTGAAAATTAAATTAATTTATTTACTTAATTTTTTCTTTTTCGATTTTTTTTTGCTTTTTAAATTAACTTTTCGTATGACATTTTATTGCATTTTTTGTATAAATTAATTATCAAAATAACAAAAGTTTATTATTTTCACTCGAAAATCAAAACTATCGAATTGCATTTTTTTTTTTCATTTAAATAATAAAAAATTAACAACAATAATAATTCTTTGGACGAAGTAATTTTTTTTTGTGATAATTGTTTCGTTTTTTTTTTTAAATAAAAATAATAATTTGACTAGTTTAGAAAATTGCTTAATAAAATTTTCCCTTTGGAAATAGTTTATTTTTCTTCTTTCTTTTATTTTATGAATTTTACTTCGAACTCATTACTTGAGAATTATACTGTAGAAATTTTCACAGAACATTTGAAAAAAATTCAAAATAGGCCACTTGTGTGTTGAATCTTTTAAGAAAAAAAGGCTCACAATGACATGAATTATCATTTTTTTTTTAAATAGGAAAAAGGAAAATAATTTAATTGAAGCTAAATTATGTTCAGAATTTAAAAAAAAATATATATAATTCAACCTTTGCGAATGTGACTTTAAATTTAAATTCACCATTCGATAACACGTAACACTCACACTTTGTAAATCATTGATGAATAACAAAAGCATAATATTTTTGCTTTCAAAATTTGCTCTGATTTCGATCAAGATCTCGTGTTCAAAGAATCAGATTATTTTATTTTTATTTTACTGATTTTTTTAAAGGGTGATGGACGGTATATAAACCGTTATTTGCGTTAACATGTAAAAATAACGCATCATTATTAGGTTTTCATTGAATTTTCACATTGAACAGATATTCAAAAAAATGTTTGTGTAAAATAAAAAGAAAAGAAAAAACATAATTTATTGACTATATTGCATCGTTGGATAATTTAAAATATGTATTTAAAACTTAATAAAAATTAATAAAGATAAAAACAAAAAAAATAATTAATTATTTAATTAAATAAAAATTTAAAAAAATAAAAACTAATACAAGGATTTATAAATTATATTGCTCATTATCGTTTTTTTTCTTTCTTAAATTAAAAAAAAAACAAACAAAAATTAAATAACAATTAAAATAAATTATTACTGTTCCTTTTTTTTTTTTTTTTTTCATAAACAATTAAAAACTTCAATAGAATAATTTAAATTTAATAACTTGAAAAAAAGATCATATTTTGCCTTGATTACTAAAAATCAACTGTAAAAAATACAAATTTCAGGTGAAAAAAAAAATTTTATACATAATTTTTTAATAAAAAACTTAAACAAAAACAAAAAAATAATAATTACATAAATTTACTAAAAAAAAAAATCTTTTACATCATATTATATTGGTTTAAATTTTAACAGATACTCTTTCTCTTTTATATATTTTAAAAATTTTAACAAAAAAAACACCAAAAACTATAAAAAATTATATAAAAAAAAATCAATTATTTACAAACAAACAAAAAAAATTATAACAACATTTTATTTTTCTCTTTTTTTTTTTAATCCTTTTTTTTTTCCTTTGTCGTCAACAAATTACATAATAAATAAAATATAATAATAAATAAAAAATAATACCAAGTAATGAAGTTAAAATAAAATTTGGATCATGATTTTTCGATTCAGATTTTTGTTTAAAATTCATTTGAAGATTTGATAAATTTGAATAGTTATTATTGTTGTTGTTGTTGTTGTTGTTGTTGTTGTTGTTGTGATTTAATAATGATAACGGATTTATTGTAGAAAATTTCAATTGTTGTGATGACAAGAATAACAATGATGATGATGATGGTGGTGGTGTTGGTGATGACGGGGATGACGGTGATGATAACAATGCATTATTTATCATCGATATTTTTGTTTGACATCGTACAGAACTGTTGCTGTTAGTGTCTAGAGAATAAGTAGTATCAGATAATTTTTATGAATTTGAAATATCTTTTTTTTTTCTTTCTTTTTTAAATTACAAGAAAATTGTTAGTACCACAAATAATATTAATTTTCATTTTTTTTCTTTACTTCAAAATTTTGTTAGTCTGAAAATCAGATTATTGTGTTAGTTAAAATTAAATTCTTCTTTGAATTTCCCTTTAATTACAAAAACAACAAAAAAAAGTTACTTGAAATTCTTCCACATTTGAAGATTTGACATAATTTAGATACTTTAAAAAGATCTTAAATATTGTGTATGATAAACGACATTAAACACGTTAACACGATATTTGATCGAGTGACACTTTGGTCAAATTTGACCACAGGGGATTATAATTTTTAAATTTTTACTGTAAATAAATAAATATTGAGAGTTTTAGCCAAGAGCAAGTGGCTCCGAAAACATGTCTTAACTGTTCTGTTCTACAGTATCTTAACAAAATTTACGAAAGCGTCCATTCAGTGAGAATAATTTCCACGAAAATACTTTGAACTGGAGCTCTTCTTATGAAGTGAATAAATTTTAATGTTAATCTAAAAACACTGCCAACACTGGTAGAAGCACGTAAGTTGTTTCAATCGACTTGTTAATAGCTGAATTGATCATTCAGTCATTGCTGACACGACTGAAATAACTTACGTGATTCCACCTCAGGGTATGGGTTCACAACCAAGGTGATTTGTGATCATCACAATTTCGGATTTCTGTAAAATGTTACGCTTAAGCAAAAATATATTCCCCCGATATTGTCTAATTTTAACAGTAAATTGAATTTCATTACGGTAAACATTTTACATCTTCGAAAACGTCAAATGATCATGTCAATTGATGAAATTTAACAACTCAATCACCTTGATTTGTAGATTCTGTTCAAATGTTGCTTATATTAAGCTAAATTTCATCAGCTGACACGATCATTTGTCGTTTTTAAAGATGCAAACTCTTTGGGGCTGCTCCGAAAATGTGATGATAACCATTAGAATCATCTTAAGTGAACCCAACCAATCTATGAATCTCTAAAATTACATTTTATTATTTTTTCTTTAAAAAAAAGATAGCAAATAAATACATAACATTGAAAACTGATAAAAAAAACGGTTTCCTAAACTATCTTTTTTTCTTAATTCTTCAGTTTGTTTTTCTTTAATTAATTTTAAATGTTTTTTTTTTAATTTTCTGCATTCTAACGTTTCCATTTTATGAAAATTATAATTTTACTTTTTTTGTTTGTTTGAAATTACGAACAGAAAATTGATTAAAAACAAAAACAAGAAAAAATAAATCAAATTAAAAGAAAAGAATTTTTACATCACAAACAAATCTTATTTTATTTTTTATACGATTTCGTTTTTTTTTTGTTGTTTTGTTTTTTTCAAAATATTTTCTCAATAATTTTTAAAATTAATTTTTTCCTTTCATTTCTTTTTCTTAAATGACTTTTCTTAGCGTAGATTGTAACAACACGATCAAACTTTCATAGTTCTTTCTTTTTTTATTATTTTTCATTCTTAAAAAATATTTTTTTCTATATTAGTTTTGTTTTTTTTTTCAATAATTTCAAATGTCCTAAGTAAATTTTTTAGTAAATTTTATTTTTTTTGGTTAATTTTCTTTGTTATTTTAATTTATTTATAATTTTTTAAACTTTAATTCTTACGCTCGTTCGTAGAACAGCAAATAGGCACTAGATGAAACCAAAACACTCTCAGACAAATCATCACTGACTCTGTAATGAAAAAAAAAAAAAAAAAGTTTTTGTAGTTGAAAAATTCAAGGACTCAATGCAAAGTTGATTTTTGATTAAAAATTTTCTTGATTCTAAACTGAACTTGCCCACTTACATGTTATCATTGAATTCATGCCATTTTTTTGTAACAGGATGCTTACATAACGCAACATAATGTCCACCCGCAGTTGAACCTTTTTAAAAATTTCCATTAAAATTAATTTAACTTGTGAAAAAAAACACCCTCCAATTAAAAAAACTAAATTTTTCTCTCTTACCCATATGATTTGAAATTCCATATAATGTGTACAAAGCATTTGTACTGTTATTTGATGCATATGGTGCCATATTTAATTCTCTTTCACCAATTGGAAATTCAACAATATTTGATAATTTACTCCAACGTGTCTCTGAGAAACGTTTCAAATCTGAAAGTTAAAAAAAAAAAAAAGGATTTCAGTTAAAAATTATTAACGAAAAATCAAACAAAAATTCAAAAACAAAAACAAAAAAACTCACGTATAACAAGATATTTTGGAAATCTTTGAATTGTAAAACTTTTTGTACATTTTCTACGTGTTTTACATTTTGAACATGTTGGCATTTCATCACCATCTAATATTTCTTCACGTATAAATAATTCTAAACATGAATCTAATTTACATCTTGATGATGATGGTAATGGTACACTTAAATCCCAGAATGGATCAAATGTAACACTTGTATTACCACAAACTGTACATTTTAATGAACTTTTTAATTGTCCAACAAATAAATCTTTTATAACAGAATTTTCAACTTTTGTATACCATTCCCATGTAATATCTGCTTTAACATTATCACTATTTTTAAAAGAAGAAGAAAAAAATATATTTTTAGAAGAAACAATCTATAAAAAAAATTTACTGGGCTGTTCTTGAAAACGGTGTAAATGAGATTCGTTTCACCTTAGTGAAAATTTAGTATGCTGGAAAACGATCGAAGAATTGCATTATCATCGTTAATGCTGTGTGTAAAAGTGTACATGTAAAAATGACAGTTGTGTTTCACTTCGTTCTTCGTTCGTTTTCAGGAATAACCCGAAAGTGAATATGTTTCATTTCACTACGAAGTTTTTCAAAATACGAAACTTCAAATTCGAATCGAATCGAATCTCATTTACGCCGTTTTCAAGAATAGTCCTGTTAATTATAGGAAATAATAAGAAAAAAAAACAGTGAGTGTATTTACCTTAAACTATCATCAATTTTTAATAGTTCACCTTTAACACCTGTATTCAATGCACAATGAAGTGAATCTAAAAAGAAACGTAAAAATTCCTGTGCGTCCTGTTGATTATAACCGCTATACATTCGATGTTTTGATGAAAATGCACATTTTAAATCTAATGGTGTTACACTATGAACATTCGGTGACCACATTTCACGTATTAATTTTGCAAATTCTAAAAAATTTCAACAACAAAAAAAAAATTATAAAGAAAATTTCATCAATAAAAACCTTTCAACTCACCTGATAAAATTTGTTGATCTTTTGTTGTTGATCGTATTGTTGCCTGAGTTCTTAAGAATTTTGTTAATTCTTTGGTATGACTTAAACATTGTATAACTGAATTCATGAAACATGTATTACCAATATTACGTAATCCACATAATCCTGAAATTTTCATAGAAGAAATATACTTTTCGTTAAAATTTCGATGCTGTTACATAAAAAAAAATTTAATGGTTTTTTTTTTAAATTTTTACTAAGAGAACAAAAAATTTTGAAATTTCGAATAAATAGAATCACCTGTTCTGGTCTCGAGCATTGAATCATAATTAAAATTTTTCTAAATAAAGAATTTTCTAAATAAAAAAAAAAAGTAATCCGAATAATAAAAAAAAATTTATTTTTTACATTTATTTTTTGTTGTTTTAGAATCAGAATCAGAAAGAAAAATTGCATTTCTTATTTTAAATTCATTGCCTACTAAAGATAATTCATATTTGAGAAATAATATAAGAAGATTTGTAATTATTTCGGACTAAAAGAACAACTAATTTAGGTGATTTCAATTTAAAACGATTCTAAAGAAGGTATTCACCAATGAGGGTCGAATTGGCCGTGAACTGATTCACCACTGATTTTAGATCGGATTTTCAAAATATGATGATGATGTAAGCCCAAATCCAAATTGAGGTACTGAGACTCAACCATCATATCTCATGGATCCTGGCCTTAAGTTTCATAAAGCTAAATAAATCTTCTTCTTCTAATTTCTCCAGTCTTTGATGGAGTTTGACTTTCTTGCAAAAATTCTGCCACTTCTTCATGTTTTTCTAGTTTTCTTTCAAACGTCTTACGTCTTTAGGTCTTCCTACTCGTCTAGTACGTGTTAATTGCTTACATTCATTCAAGTAAACAATGATTCTCGTATGTCAGAACTGATTTTGACATTAAAATTTTGAGTCTTGACTTTTAAGTATGACGGGAGGTTATGGCTCAGTTTGAGTCTTGGATAGATATGTCGGACCATCAAAAAAGAAGACATTCAAGTCTTTATTTTCGTCATTTCTATTTGGATTTGAGCTTTAAGTTGAATTTCAAATTTGAAAATGATGACAGAAAAATCAATTAAAATCGATTAACTTTTATTTCAGTTTTAAACCTCGTTGGTGAATCCCCGTCTAAGCTAAACCGTTGAAAAAGTGTGTTAAATTAATGAAATTTGTTTTTTTTATTACCTTCAACTTTGCTTTTATCATATGAATCTGTTGAATTATTTAAAAGTGCTTTGGTTGATGATAAATCATCAGAATCACATAATTTTCGTGTTGATAAAACCGATGATCTTCCTTCACGATCCCAATAACGGGATGGTGTCGGTGATGATGTAAGGCTACTTCGTATTGAGGCATTACGAATCTATATAAAAACAAGTAAGGAAAAATAGAAAGATTTAATTAAAATATCACAAAAAAAAGGTATTTTGATGCTTTTTTTTTTTTTAAATAAATTTATAATGTTTTTTTTTTTCAATGTTTCTTCACCTATATTTTTCCCTTTATAATTTCTTACCATTCAGAAATTTTGTCATGATAAGATGAATAAAATGTTATGAAAATTTTGAATAAAAAAAAAGTAAGTGGTGTAATTTCAATTGATGAAAGTGCCAAAAATAATTTTGATGAAAAGTAGTTCTATTCATGCTTTTTACAATTATTCAAAATCGTCTTTTTTTAAATCAGTTCTACTTTTTTTTTTTTGCCGAAATTGAATCGATCGTTGTTTTAGGTTTTAGCGAATGTCTGTCTTCTTTTTTTTTTTCGCTGAATGAATTTTATATTCGTTCTGAACAATCGTATTGTATGTAATATATTTTTAGTATTGCATCTGATATAGAAAATTCGTCCAATCAGCTGTACCAGTCTATTAGTCAAATGGTAATCGAAATGGTAATTGCATTAGGCAATACTATCGTATTTCTCCGGCATCGATCATTGCTAGGAATATCTAAGTTCTTGTCGTTTTCACCATCGTTCAGTATTCAGGATCAGGAATATGTCATCTGACTTCCAAAAAGACGGTTCTGAATAGAACTACTTTATTAATGTTAAAAATCAAAATACTTCTAAATAATGAATTTTGCAAGTGTTTTTTGTTTGTTTTTCTTTTAAAAACTACCCTTTTTTAGTAAATTCGTTATTAGTCTTAAATTTCTCTCTATAATTAGTTTCGTTTATAATTTGCATTGAACATGATTTGAAAATGAGTTTTTGTAAAATGATTGTGGACTTTGTAAAAGACTGTGAAATGATGAATAACTATCTTGAAACCTTTTGAAAGAGAAAACTATTTACTTTTTTCTTAAATTAACAATTTTTGTAGAAATCTTTTTTTTTTTTTCTAAAAAGCATTTCAAACCGATTTTGAGATTTATCGTTAAGCTGTCGTCAGACGATAGATTTTCTAGAAAAGAAATTGTTTTCTTCAAATATTTTTCTAATTTTGAACTTTTCATGAAATTTCAATAAAAGTCAGTGTGTGTCCAGAAAAATCATCTGTTTTCGTCTAACTGTAGTTTTAGTGTCGACTCGTCATTCAATCAAAAATCGAATTTTTCATCGATAAGCAATCACAGTGTTCTTGATGTCGACAAGTTACTCTTTTAGCGATAGTTTGTACTTCGTAATCGCTATGTTTCTAGCGTGAGAATAATTTTAGCATTATGAAATTCTACATTTGAATCAATTAAAAATGTATTAAAATATCGAATTGAGATTTAAGACTAATAAACAAATTACTTTTTGGATTGTTTGAAAATCTAAAATGAAGATGTAACTGAATTATAAATTTATTTTAAGAAAAAAAAAAAAAGCAAAACGAAAATAAGAGAAAATTTTATGAAACTTCTTTTTCCCATGGTGTTTTTTTTTTGTCATAAAATTTTCATCTTTGAAAAAGCACATGCAAACAAAGCTGTTAATAAGCATAAAAACAAATAACAAAAAAAAAAAAAAAAAATTAACATGATGAAAGTGTAATAAAGTTGAAATCAATCAATTCGTAAGGATTTAACTTTCGTTAAGTTTTTTTCACTGATATGTTTTTAGAGAACACAATAAAAGGGCAACCGACATACGATTTCAACTTTTTTTTTTCTAATGCATAACATAAATAGTGTGCTTTCGTTAAATAAGTAGATAGTATGAAATAATTTCATGATTTTTGTTTTGTTCATGTGCGTGTGTTTGTGTTTTTTTCTTCTGTTGTTCTTCAGCATACTACAAATAACGGTACTTATATAAATAATGCATGAAATGAAATATAAATTGAATATTGATCACATGAATTGAATGAATGAATGAAATTTATTTTGTGGATTCTTTTGAACTCTACCAACACCATTTACGAAGAATTTTGATTTTGATTTTTTTTTTTTTTAATAAAAAAAAATATATATATAAAAGTAGATTTTATGATACTGAGATTGAGAGATAATTTAATGGACTTACACTTTCATCAATTGTATCACATGATTTGTTATTTGACTTGTTATTTTTATCATTATTTAATAATGTATTTGACGGTGATGACGATGATGATAATGATGATGTTTTTTTAACATTATTTTCATTTTTTTGATGTTGTTGTTGTTGTTGATCTTGTGTTGTTGTTGCTGTTGACATCGTCGTCGATAAATTACCAGTACTGCTACTAAAATAATTATTTGATAGCAAATTTCTTCGTTTAATTAATTGTGGTGAATTTGATGGTGTTGAATCATGACTAGAATAATTATGATGAATTAATGTTCCATAATTTCCAACGAATTGTGATGTTGTTGTTTTTAAATTTGATATTGTTGATATTGGTGCTGTTGTTGTTGTTGTTGTTGGTGTTGGTGTTGATAAATTTGTAATCGATGATGTTCCAATATGTTTATTATTCACAATACCACTTGTATTTTTTAAAATACTTGAACTTTTTGATGATGATGATGATGACGATGATGATAATGATGATGGTAACAATGATATTTGTTGTTGTATTCGTTTAATATCATTTATTGTATTATATTTAATTGTTGTAACATGTGTTTTATTTGTTATATTCTTATTAATTATATTATTACTATTATTTATGCTATTATCACTGAAATTTTGTTGAATGAGGTCACGTTTTTTTGAGGTTAATGGTAATGTTGTAACCGTTGTTATTGGTATATTTTTTATTGTTGTTGCTGTTGATGATGTTGTTGTAGTCATTATTGGTGTAACTGTTGTTGTATTAATCATTATTGATGATGATGGTGATGATGATTTACCATTAATAATTTTTCTGGTATTTATAAAATTATTATGTTCATGAATTGAAGTTGAAGTTAATTTTGTTGCTGTTGTTATTGGTATTGATTTATTTTGTTGTTGTTTTTCTGAATCATCACTATCAATAAATTTAATATCATCATCAATATATTCTGGACTATTACAATTATTTTGTTGTTGTTGTTGTTGTAAACAATTCATACTGTTATTTGTTATAATTTTAGCTAATTTTGCTGTTGTTTTATGTACAAAAGGTTTTAATAGATTTTTTGTTGTACCAATATTACCAGTATTTAATAATATTGATGTTGGAGAAGATGATGTAGATTTTTTTATAATATCTTTTAATGGAGAAGAGGATCTATTTGATATATTTATTATTCTAGTTAAATTATCATTTGTATTTTTATTGTCTTTTTGTTGTTGTTGTTGTTGTTCAACAAATTTTGTTATTATTTCATTTTCATTTATTTCATATATTTTCGTTTCATTATTATTACTATTTGTATTAATTAATTGTGATCTTGCTAATTCATATTCATTTTTTAAGAAATCTTGATCTTTATATGAAGATAAATAGAATATACTATTACCACCTTTTGCATTATTAGAAATTAAATTAGATCCTCCTAATCCACCACCCTCTCCGGAATTTTTTTTTATACTTGAACTGCTGTTATTATTGTTATTTGAATTAACTTGTTGAATAACTGTTATTTTATTATAATTATTATCACCATTTAAATGTTGTGTTGTTGTTGTCGTATTTGTTGTAGAACATTGTTGATCATGTTTATTTCTATTATTATATAAATCCAAATTGTATGAAAGATCATGTATATTACAATTTGTTGGAAAAACTTTAATTATTGATGATAATTTACTGTTATTGTTATTATTTACACCAATTGTTGTGCCACCGACAGTTATTGGTGATGATGATTGGGATTTTGAAGAGAAAGTAGAAGTAGTTGTAGTTAAAGAAGAAGGAGAAGAAGAAGACGACAGCAATTTTGATGTCTGTGATTGTGGTGGTAATGATGACGGAATTGTAATTGATGTAATTTTTTTATGTTTTATTGTTGTTATTGGTGAATTATTATTGATATTTAAATTATTATTTATTGTACTATAATATGAAGAATTATTTGACATAATTTTATTTTCATTAAATTTATTTATATCAAAATTTTGATTATTTTCAGTTGTTGTCTTTACTGTTGCTGCTGTTGTTGTTGTTGATTTTAAATTTTTTAATAATTTTATTGGTGATGATTTTTTATCAAAAAAAATTTTTATTTTATTCGGAGTATTATTATTTTGTTTTTCAAAATGATTTTTTAAATTTGTATAATTAAATTTTCTTATAGTAATATCTTGAGTTGAAGAATTTGATGGAGTATTTGTTGAATTATTTACATTAATTGTTGTTGTTGTACTTTCTAATTTTTCATCAATATAATTATTTTTATTAGTTTGGATTATAATTTTATTATCATCTCCATTATTATTATTATTTTTCTTGTTAATTTCAATTTTTGATGATGTTGAATTTAACGTTGGTGTTGATCTTGTTGTTGTTGTTGTTATTGGTGATGTTGTTGAATCTGTATCAACAAATAGATTTTTTGACTTATAATTACCTTTTGTATCTTCTATTGATTTTTTATATGATTCTGATTCTTCAAATTTAATAATTTTATGTAGTTCTTCTTCTTGCTGTTGTTGTTGTTGATTTTTAAAAAATGGTGTCGATAGTGTTTTATTAATAAAATTGCTTTGTGATAGCTTCGATTGTTGTTGTTGTTTTAGTGAAGAAGAAATTTTTGCTGATAATAATGATGTGGATGATGATTTTAATGTTGATGATGATTCAACAATATTCTGTTTTAGTGGTGGTGGTTGTGGTTGTAGTGGAGGTGATGATGATAATATTGGTGTTGGTGAAATACAACAATTACTATTATTATTATTATTATAAAGATTTTCTTTACTACTATACAAAAAATCTACTTGTTGCTCTTTATTACTTTGCTTGTGATTTAATAAATATTTTTGATATATATTATTACTTAATAAATTGTGCTCACAATTACTATTATGATTTTTATTATTATAATTATTATTATTTGCAACAATTTCAACAATACTAAATAAATTAGCTTGTGAATCTTTTTCAAATGATAATGATTCTAATAATTGTGAATTATTACAAATACAATTTTTTGTTTGATTTTTAATTAAGGAATAAAAGGATTGTGATGAATCACAACGACAATTACTATTATTATTATTATTATTATTAACAATATTATTATTTGTGTTAGATAAAAATAATAATTTGGTATTATTAGTAGATTTTTTTTTATCAAAATCAATATTTATTTCTGTGTTATTTTTGATATCATTTGAAATAGTATTTGTAATTATGTTTGTTTCTGTATTATTTTTTATATCAGATTGTTTGTTAATATTGTTGTTGCTATTGTTGTTGGATTTATTATTATTATTATTATTAATAACAATAAAATTACTAGTAGTAGAATTTAAATTCAAATTATTAATATTAATATTAGCATCTAAAGAATTTTTAATTAAATTACTATTATTATTGGATATTGGTAAAACAACATTTGAATTATTATTATTAGTTGTTTGAAATTTAGAATTAACACTGCAACAAGCTGCATCAACAATTAATAAATTTTTTACCTTATTATTATTATTATTATCCTTTGCTGTTGTGGATGATGACGATAATGATGATAATGCAGATGTAGATGTAGATGATGATGTGTTATCTGTTGTTGTTGTTGGTGTTGTTGATAACGATGATGTTGTTGTTGAAATCGATATTGATGGCGAAATAATATCAACAACAATTACTTTATTATTATTATCAGTTTTATTATTATAATCTTTATCATTTGAATTTAAATTAATTTTTTCATCATTTAATTTTGTTGTTTGTAGCAATTCATTTATATTATTACAATTAATATTGTTGTTGTTATTAGTGGTATTTTTTAAATTGCTACTATTTAATTTTGTTGTTGTATTTTTATTTTTATATTTATTTAAATCATTATTATTTGTATTATTTTGTAATTTTAATTTATTACTTGTCGTTGATGATGATGTTGTTGTTGGTGTTGTTGGTGTATTCGTTGACAAATTAGAATTTGAAGTTGTTGTTGCTTCAGATAATGATCTAGAACGTGATAATTCAAGACATTTTGGTATATAATTTGCTGGACTATATTTTTCATATATTTCCAAACCAGATGTTGCTACTTGTCGTGCTAATGATGATGGTATTGATGATGATGAATATGATTGGGATAATGAAGATGGTGATGTGATTGATGATTTTGATTTTGTTTTAATTGATATTGTTGGATCTTTATTATGTCCTGTCTTTGTTGTTGTTGTTGTTGTTGTTTTTGTGATGTCTCTGTCTCTTAATTTAACAGATGATGATCGATCTAATCCTGTTTTAGGAGAATTTATGAAAATTGATTGAATTTTTAATGAATTATTATAATTAATATTATTATTATTGTAATTAATTGAATTTATTTTTGAAATACCATATAAAGAATTTTTTCTTGTTGTTGTTGCTGTTGTTGTTTTTGTATCATTAACGGTGTCGTTGTTGTTGTCAACATTCAAACTATTATAATTATTCAAATGATTATGATCACTTTTTAAAGAGGAAGGAGAGGTATTCTGATCTGAAGATGATGATGATGATGATGATGATGGAACATAATATGATGATTGTGGTGGTAATTTCTTTCTACGAATACTTCCACTTGCTGAACTTGATCCAGATATTGGTGGTTTTGTCTGTAGTGTTTTTATTGTTGATGTAATGTTATTGTTATTTGTATTATTATTATTTAAATTACTACTACTAATATTATTATTGTTGTTTTGTGTATTATTATTATTATTATTATTACAATTATGATTATTATTATTATTATTAATATATTTTCCTGACGATGTTGTGGTAGATGTTGTTGTTAATATTGATGATGAACGCTTAATATTTGATCCAGTTGATTTTGATGATGATAAAATATTATCTGTATTATCTGAATTTGATCTTGAATATTTTGTATTAATTTTATTATTACTTACTCCAAATCTTGATGTAGTTGTATCATTATTTCCACCAGTTAAATATGATGAATAACGATAAGATGATGATGTACCACCACTTAATGATGATGATGAACCATATAAACTTGATGGTCTATAAAATGATGATGATAATGGTGTTACTGATGAACGTGATGATATATATGATGAACCAGAACCAGAAGAATAACCAGTAGTAGATGATGTATATGTAGATGGTTTTGTATTACAAATACTACTGCTTCTATATCCACTCGATGTTGTTGATGAATTTTTTCCCAAATAACTGTTACTATTGTTACTTGTATGTCCACCAATTGATGATGGTAAATACGAGCTACTACTGCCACTTGAAGTTGAATATCTTCTTGGAGGTGAAATTACAGGCATATTATGTTACAGGCAAAACGAAATATTATTATTTTTTTTTTCTATATTATTTTGTTGTTGTTTGTTGTAGGGATTTTCGTTAATGCTGTGTTGTTATTGCGTAATTGTATTAAACTTTCGTTATTTTTTTTCTTCACTTTTTTCAATAGTTGACTTGTTTTTCGAAATTTGTTGAGAATAAATGTGTTATTGTTGTTGTGATAAATAAATTTTAAGTAAAATATGCTTGTTAATTGATTTTTTTTAAAAATATATTTCGTTGAATTTAATTTTTAATAATATTCGATAAAAAAATAAATATAGTGATGAGCAAAAATATTATGTATTTTAATTCTCTGGATTGCGGCGTCAACGTTTTTTAGTTTCAATATTATGTGTGCTTTTTTTTAAAATAAAATACTTAATAAATTTCTTTCTTTGGTTTTGATGATGTTATCTGAAATAAATTAGAAAAAAAAAGAAATAATACATAAATATACTTTTATTTTTTTATTTTTTAAATTTCAATATATGCGCACAAAATTAAAATAATTATACTTTAGATATTAGTTAGTTTTTTTTATGTAAAATGTAGAGACTTTTTTTCATTCAAATTAAGTAAGTAACTGTTTTTTGTTTTTCAAACCCGCTTTGTAAAAAAATTTCATATTATACTCTTAGAAAAAAAAAAGGAAATTAAATTCTTAATAAATTTATTACTAATTTATTTGTTTTTGAATCTATCTAGAAATCTTGTTTTTCCGGTTCATAATCAACTGTTCGTTTAATTTTAACCAAATGATGAGTTTATTAAAAATTTAGGAGTTTTTTTTTTTGAGAGAGATCAACTGAAATTTGAAATAAATAATAATTTAAAAGTATCTGAAATTAAATTCATTCTTGATTACATTGTGATATTAAATTTTAGGGTAGTATTCGGTTATTATTGAAGTTGAATCTTTCATAACATAGTACTCAACTCGCTACGTGAAATTTAAAATACACTGAACCCCCGACATTCGCGGTCCCGGTATTCGCGGATTCGCTCATTCGCGAATGGATTTTTCTGAACTTCTTTCAACATCTGCGAGTTTGTACGCGATTGTGATTGGTAGAAAAGGTCCAAAAAGTGGTTTGTTTTGTTAATTCGATCGATTCAAATGATAAAAGAGCTTCAATTTTCAAAGCAGAAAATTGCTCCGTACAAACAAAAAGAGAGAAAACAGTCTAGCTTTTGAATTTTTTTTTTTCGCCAACAACACATAACAATTACGCCGTAAAATATGCTTTAAAACCAGCAATAAATTTATTTGTTCCTATTTTTTTAATATTTTTTATGAATTTTCTCTTTAATGTTGTTATTTTTTTGGTTTATTTTGTATTTTTTTATGAATAAATAATACATTTTTTAGAAAATTTGGAACCTATCTCCTTATTTTGTATTTTGTTTGGGTCCCCACATATGCGAATTCAACATATGCGAGGTTTTTACAAAACGTATCCCTCGCGAATTTCGGGGGTTTAGTGTATATAAAAAATAAAAAACATGTTTAAAAATTACCTAAAAAGTATCTAACACAATTTTTCTAATATTTTTCGTGTTGTTTTTTTTGTAAGTACATACATACTTACATATAATTATGTTTTGTACTTTTAATATTTTTCTACATGCTGTACAATTATTTGTCTTTTAATATTTGTTTTTATTTTTAAATTGATTTAGAACATTGTATGTATCTTTTTTTTAAATATTTTTCATTAATTTCGTTTTCTCACAAACAACAAATATCACATTATTTTAATTAACTTTATATTCACATTTTATATTTAAATGAAATACCATAATATCTGTTTTTCTAAAAATAGTAATTTTTGTTTGGAATATTCTATACAAAAACAAAAAACTCAGACAGATAAAATAGAAAAAAAAAACGTGTTAATGAACTGAATAACTGAATTCAATTCACTTGTCTTATTATTTTTTTTTTTTTCTGTTTTTGTATCTTTGACAAAACGATAATTCTATTATTTTAATTTTTTAAATTATAAACTTCACAAAAAATTTCAAAAAAACATTTTTTTTTCACATATTTTCCTTCTTTTTTTCTTTGTTTCTTAGAAAATTAATAGGAATATATTTTTATATATTTTTTTCTAAATGAAGACAAACGACACAAAGTGAAACTAAACAAAAAAAAAAAAGAATCTATCAACTTTCAGTTACAGAAATAAAATAAATTCAAAATGAATTTTGTCATTGGGAAATTTTAATTTATTTTATTCATTTTTTTCTTTTTTGTTTTTTTGTTTTTCAATTCTCATTTGGTTTTTCTTTTACAATTTCTTCTTGTCTTTGGCTTGTTTTCTTTTTGAATATGTATTTTTTTTTTCTATTTTGAAAAAAATATTTCTATTTTTGCATCATTTTTTTCCTAATAGAATTAAAAATGCAATAAAAACAGCAAAACAATATATAAAATGACGTAATTCAAATTATGTGACATTTATTTTTTATATGTATATTACGTTACCATATCTCTGGATTGTATATATGTACGTACATACATATTAATAGTATAATAAAAGGTAAAACGTAAGTCCACATGCGACGATTACGACGGTAACAACATTTTGTATATGGACGAAAGTACACGTATACTTTTATTAACTAAATTATTGATTGACTGATTTATTATTTTTAGGTAAAGTTAGAAGAAAAAGAAAATGAATAGAAAAATAGAATTAACATTAAAAAAAATTACAATAATAATAATAACAGACTAAAAAATTTTACTCATATGGAAATGGAATGTAATTTAACAAAAAAAGATATACTGAAGAACAAAAAACGGGGAAAAAAAACTCCATGCATTTCCTAAGTTTTATTGAATTTGAATATACGTAATGCATGAAGAAAGATGCAATAATTTCTTATTGCGAACAAAAAAGTTATAATCGTATTTTAAATAATTGTAGGTACCTGTGTGCATGGAAAATAAAATGCAGACAAGTAAAAATTGTACAGAACACATGAGTTCTCTTTTCAAGAAAAATACCAACAAGAACAAACATTTGAGTCGTTTATTTTGAAAGTGAGGTAAGTCCACTTTTGGTAAAAAATGAGATAAATTAATTTTCAGATAGAGATCGATATGCTCTTTCAAGTATGTATTTAAAATATTGAATCTATTATGTAATATTATTCCCTAGAATTTTCCAGCAGAAATTAAGCTCTTATATGAAACTTATATGGCAGATGAGATGAAAAACCTTGAATATCTCGAAACAAAACCGAATGGACTTACCCCACTTTCAAAATAAACGGGTCATTTATACAAACGAACTATCTATTCTAATTTAACAAGAAGATGATTTTATGAAATTTTCAACAATTATTTTCTTTAAAAAACAGCAAACAAAAAATATGTCTAACACTTGAGCATATTCTGTAAATTGATTATTGTTTTTCTATTATTTGAATAAAATTTGTTTAGTTTTATTTCAATAGAAATAATTCCAAAAATTCTTAAAAATAGAACTCAATCAAGTTGAATTTCTTAAATGAAAATTAAATTAGAGCATTTAGAATTGAACTGAACTAATTTGAAGTTCTTTATAAAATTGTTCATTTGATTTTATTTATTCGCAATTGAAAAGAACAAAATTTTTTTAACATTTTTATGTTATAATTAGGACTTTTAAAAGATAGAAAAAATGCAACAAAAAAAAAAACAACAAACAAACAAAAAAATTATAAAAGAATAAAATTCTTTGCAAATATCGGATGATCGGTTATAAAGAAAAAAAATTTCTTCATTAATTATACAATAAAAGCAATGTAATGAATTTTATATATACTTAATGGCAAAAAGAAAACTCTTTTTAGTATTACGAGTATAACAAGCGAATTTTTTTAATAGTACTTCTTTTTTTTTGATGCACAAATTTAATGGTTGAATTTTAAATGCAATAAATCCTGAATAATGACTTTTTCTTGGAAAATTTTCAAGAGACATAGTTACATACATGCATACATATGTACTTATTTTTATATTATACCTATACATACATTATTTTTTATATTAAATTTTCTCATTTTTCAGTTTTAAATTTTTTACAAAATTTTATACAAAAAAGAAAAAAATAATAGGTAGAATATGCGATAAATGTAATATATTGGCAAAACTTTATCTTCGTCGATAAAGGACTTCAAGGCGACTAATATTTATGTAGGTACTTGATATATAGAGCATACAGACACATAAGGATTATATTGCACAAGAAAAAAATAATTGATAAAACATGATGAAGAAAAAACACACTTTTTATAAAATTAGAAAAATTTCCAAAAAAAAAAAAAAAAAGATATTCTAGTTTTTTCTCGTTTTATCGTAAAAATCACAAAAATAGCAAAATCATATTTGTTTTTTATAGTTTGTTCTTAAGTTTTGTATTTTATTTTTTTTCTTCTATAGTCAATTATTGAAAATATTAATAATTAAATTATGTAAATGTATATGGAGAATTCCACACAAATCGACCACTTTTTACTTTAAAATTTATATGAAGTATATATTATATGAATTTTTGGTGTATCTACATTAAATTATTTACGATTTCACTATGGAGAACAGTATTGACTGGTTTCGCTGTCACGCCCGTTGCAAAAAATGTCACACCCGTTACATTTCTTTCTTTTTTTAACTATGAAAAAAGTATTGCATTGTTCCTTGTCAAATTTTTCCAAAAGATTCTTTCAAGTGTCTTACAGTATAATTAAAATTAATTTTTGGAATTGTTTAATATGAAAATTTTAAGATATTCAGTAAAATATACGGAAATCCGTTAAATTCGAAATCATCAGCGTCACACGATTCTGATTAGAAATATTTGAAGTTTTCTGTTTTATCGTAACCGCCGTTTGCTTTCACTAGAAGGCATATTTAGAACATAAAAGTATAATCAGAATGCAATTGCTGTACGAGTTTTTCAATATTTAAGAGTCTGGATGCCTCACACCCGTTACAAATGGAACTCCCCATATATGAATTGCTTTAACAAATATTGATCTGTTACCTTTTAAAAAAAATGAACATATATGGATATAAAAAATTAACATTTTTTAATTTTTATATTTTTTGTTGTTTTCTTTTTACACCGTCACTTCACGTGTTCGTGTTTGTTTTTATTTTTTTGGTTCGAATTAATAATCAACAATAATTGAATGAGTGTAGGAAATGAATTAGCAATATTTGGTATTTAATAAGTAATAATAATAATAATTCACACCATCATTTCAGTGGTATATACATTCATACTCATACATTTAAATAATTTTTCATTTAAATCAAGTGATTCATTTTGAAATTTCATTATAATGACATCTGCCAACAACAGATACTTGCTAAAAAAAGATATATGTGGGCAAAATAATATACAATATGTATATAAATTGTAAACTAACTAACAACATCAGTGTAACAAAAATATGATTTTACTACAGATATACATATTAACTTAAGTCATAGTCAACCTAAATATGTACATATTATTAACTTATGAATTTATTAAATATATAGCTAAGTATCAACATTTTAAAGTATCTCTACATCATCATCATCTTCACATTAATCTAAAGATACATTTAAAGAAAAACAGAAACAAACAAGTGAATAAATAAAACCAATATATCCCCGACCTTGCTTTACTATTTGATACATACATACAAATATACTTATTGCACATTTTAGCAACGATTCGTTAATGATTGACTAAAAATAAAAGAAAAAAACGTTAAAGAAATAAATATATGTACAGAGAAAATAAAAGAAAAAAAAATAAATAAAATCATTATCATTTTGATAAAGAAAATTACATAATTTAATTAAAGTTTATATTTTACTTGTTCTATTGTTTATTATTTTTTTTAAAATGATTTTACAACAATATATGTATATTGTCGATATTATTATTTGTTTGTTAATATCATTTATTGGAAAATATTTTCATTGTCATCGTTTTTGTTTTTTTTTTTTTTTTTAATTTTAAAAATACACATGACAAAATAAATACATATGTAATAAAATTTATAAAATTTATATAGTCGTAATTTATTGAATATAAACGGTACCACAACTTTCACTCGTCCTTTAACACAGCTCATAATTTTTCATTTTTATTATAATTATTATTTTTTATTTTTCTTTCACTGCTGTTTTGTGTTTTATTTTTTTTTTTTTTTTGTTGGTTCGTATTTTTTTCTACTTTATTAGAATATTATTAGAAGTCAAGGTCGGAATTAGGTTGGAGGTTGAATTGAATAAAAGAACAGTTACATGACATGACATTGTATTGTATAGGTATATAAAATTATCGTTTGTATATAGGTACCCTCATTGTCCATTCAAGAAAGATTTTTACGTCAAAGTACAATTAAAAAAACAAATTAAATAATTGTAATAAAGATAAAAATTATTGTGGGAACATAAAGTTGTACAATTAATTTTTGAAATTTTATTTACATTTTATATTATCTATTTGAAAAAAAAATAATATCTACATACTTCTAATAAAATAAATAAATAATAGGAATAATAATTATACATACATACATACAATAGAAAAAAACAAATAGAAATAAATTTAAATATTATTTTCGCATCAGCAACGGAAATTTTTATTTTCGGAAATTTTTCATTGAGCGCGATTTTTTGTTTTTTATTTTAAATTTTTAATTCTTGTTAATTTTCATGTGGAACAATGTGAAAAAAAATTCAAAAATATATTTCCAAAAAAAAAAAAAAAAATTATACACATGCGAAAATTTTTATTGAACTTCCTAAACTGATTTATAATAACAACACACTTCCTTTTCCACACTTTTTAAATATTCACACTTATATATATATATTTTTTCTATAATTTTAGCTTTCTTTTTCTTTTACTATGTCCACTCTATTTTATTTTATTTATTTTAATTCAGAATTTCTTTTTTAATTTGATTTTTCTTGTTAATTCATTTTCTGCGGGTGTCATGATTATTGTCTGTCTCTTATAGGTATTTTCTACATAATATTACAGTGATGAAGAAAATTATTGAACAATTATTATTAAAAAATTGTTAAGACTGAAATTGAGCACACATTTTTGTTTTTCCAAAAATCGATTTAAAAATTACTTTTGTAATAATGATTTTTATATTAATTAAACTTCACTAAACTAAGGAACAATATTCTAATTAGTTGAGATTACATTTTGTATAATGAAAAAATAAACTTTCTTCTTGTTAGACAATTCTAATTAGAATATTTTCAATATTTTTAGTTCATCATATCGAATTCAAATGATAACTGTACAAAATTCATAATGATAAATATAAAAAAGTAAAATATTATATAAAACTATCACAAGCTATTTTTATTGATTTTCATGTTTTGAAAAACTTCACAAAATATTTTAATTACATATTATGTCTAGCAATTTTTTTCCAACACTGTAAGTGTATAAAAAAATAAAATAATACAACTTGTGTCGTGGTGTCGTGTAGCTAAATTTAGTTCTTCATTTAGAAAAAAATTAAAATATAAGTATATAACATTATTTATATATTCTATTTACCTATGTATAGGTATCTAGAACAGAATAAAATTAAATATCAAATATGTGAAAGAAGTCTATAAGAATTAAAGCAAAAAAAAAAAAAAAAAAAGTCATCAAAATGTTCTACTACGACGATGTGATTGATTATAAAAATGTATAATAATTTTCTTCTACTAATGTCCTATACGTATTTTTATATATAGTATCTACCTAACTATATTATTTTTTTTCTATTTGCTTCCTAAAAGACTGTAGGTAACTATTATTTGAAAAAAAAAATAACTAAATAAATCGATCAAACATTGGATTATTATTTTTTTTCCTCAAAAATTCACTATTCAGTAAAAAAAAAAAAAAACTCCCACTGTAAAAATTTTGTATTGAAAATTCTACGTAATTTTTTTTTTTCTTTTTAAATTCAAATATCTAATTTTCATTTAATTGATATTTAAAATTAAAATATAAAAGTCAGTTAAATTAATTATAATGTTCAGATATCTATATTTGAAAAAAAAAATGAAGTTACCAAGAATTTTCATTAGAATACTTTTTTTTTTCTCTTTTTATTCATGAGATTGGTGGACTGGTTAATAAATCCTCAAATGAAATCCTTAATGATATTTTTTTCTTGTTAAATAATTTAAAAAAAAAAAAAAATACACGTGATTTTATTTAAAATTTTAATTCACTTACTTTTATTGAATTGAAAATAAATATTCATTGCAAAAAAATAAAATTAAAAATAAATAAATAAATAAAAATAAAATACTTCTTTTGTTTTTTTGGTTAAATTTTTTCGTTAATGAGCACTTTTTTTTTTCACTTTTGAACGTAGACATCCATTTTGCCTTATTTTTTTCTTCTTAGCTGTCACAGTTGTCACTTCACTGATGTCATATAATAATTTTATATGACATTTAGTTAAATGTGTTACCGTTTTTATGGAAATATTATTGTTATTTTTTTCTCAAAGTTGTTATATTTTTTCAAAAAATGTCCTTTTTATATTAATCACAAAAGAATACACTGAATATCGAAAAAACAACATTTAATTAATTAAATTTCTATTAAATTCACGTACACTAGAATTTTTTCAATATCAATTTATATTTTAAGCTAGTAAAATCCTTTTTTTTTTGTACCTAACTTTTATTTTTATAAATATAACATCCTTCCTACACTATGTATCCTTACACTATGCTCTACAAACCTATATAGATAGGTACATATATTTTTTACTACAAATTATTAAAAAAATATTCATGCGCACTAAATTATCTTTTACTACAATAAAAAGTAAAAAGTGTACTATAAATTAAATATATTCTCTATACAATTTATATAGTTATATATGTATATATTTTTTTTCACAAATTTTATTATTCAAGTATTTTTCGAATTTAACAATTGAATATTTCAGCTACAACTTTTCAATAGATCTTTTTCAACCACTACTTTATTTTTTAATTAACAGTTTATTGAGAAAATTCATTTGAATTAAAAGAAACATAAAAAATCAAATAAAAATAAATTATATAAAATTCGTGTCTTTTTATCTAGACTTCCGTCACAGACACAACAGACAACACAAAGAAGATTGAATGAAAAATAGGATATTCTAATGATATTGATTGAATTTTACTATACGCATATACAATTAAACATACAGATATTATTATATATTGATAAGGAAAAAAATTCGTTAATAAAAATTTGTGTATATTTACTTTGTTACAATTTTTGTAAAGCTGGCCACACTAATCTCATTCAGCAATCAGGGTTGTCACTAAAAGCAAAGAATCTCAAAAATTCGTTTTGTAAGCTTAATTTGCAATGGGCCAAAATGCCAAAATACACTGGGGAGACCAATTAAAAACCGACGGTCGTAATCATCCCCAGTGTATTTTCACCTGAATTTATAATTATTTAATCAAATTAAAGGAATAATTAATTACCCAAGTGGCTAGGCTGAAAAAATCAAATCGACAACCTTTTTTTAATTCAGAATTGTTTAGGAAAATTAGGAAATATTTTTTTTTTGAATTAAAACTCCATTAAATTTTGAATAAAATATTTTTTTTTCTTTTATATTTATAATTTTTGATCAAATTATTTTAATTAATAATAAATTTTACATTTTTTTTTTTATAATCCACAAAAAAGAAAAATCAATTATCATCCACTTTCATAATAAATGGGAATTTCTCTATATAAAAAAAAAATCCCTTTCTACAATTAATTCGTTACAATTTATTTATTTATTTATTTATTTTTTTTCATTAATAATATTACAAATCGTGCACAACACATTCTCAACTTATTAATAAAAATTCTTTTTTTTTTTTTTTAAATATTTCAAATTTATATTTTTGCATATTAATTTACTGAATATTTTAATTTGAAAAATAAAAACAAAATATTAGTATTCAATTTAAAAATAACAATTAAAGGAAATACAAAAGAGAGAGAGAAAAGGACATCTTCAAAAATGCAGTGAAGCAAATATACAATGCACAATTTAGCGTGTAAAAGCTCTAAGCTGAATAATTCTGCATCATAGTTGTATCACTGCATTTTCTAAGATACCCGAATTAAAAGTATAAGAGGAAGGGAAAAAAAAATTTTAATTAAAATTCTTAATGCCCAACAGTTGCATTAAACAAAATATCTTTTTACTTCTGTACATTTGGTCGATTCAAATAAGCTGAATTCATATTCAGCCATTAAAATTCATTTTTTTTTTTCTCTAAAAAGTTGTAACATTCATTTTTCCAAAATAGGAATATTTCACAATTGAATTCCTATAATGCAACTGTCCTTAAAAGAATTAACATTATAAAATTTTCAAAACTAAAAATAATAATAAGAAGAAAACAAACATTTCGTATGAAATTGTTCAATGGTTTTTGTTTACAGTTCAAAAAAAGGTAAAAAGAATTGAATTCACCTAAAATTTGAACTTAAAAAATTTGAGTATTTAAAAAGGTTTAAGTAAAATAATTTCAAAAATAAGTCTAATTTCAACATTATGAATTTTAAATCTTTTTTTTTAGCTTGCATACATTTGAATGAACAATCTCACACAAATTTCTCTATTAATTATTTTCCTTTAAATTTTTCTATAGGTACAAAATTTCCTCTTTTTTTTTTTTTTTTTTTTTTGTCTATACAATTTTTCGCAATAGTAATAAATTTTTTTTTAAGGCCTTAGAAAAATTTCGAAAAATTGTATTTTACATGAATAATTTAAAAAAATTTTGCAATGCAACAAACGGTATTTTTAATTTATGTTTTTTTTTCGTGGTAAAGTACTGTAAATTAAATTTTTTAGATTCGATTAAAAAAAAAAGATAAAAATAAATAAAAAATTGAAAAGAAAAACAAATACATATAAACTTATAATAATAAATTAGCAAAATAAACACCCAAAACACCAAGTCAATATTATTGTTAATTTAAAAGAAACTTATTCAACAAAGAAAACGAATAAAACTTATAAAACATTTTTGATTATGTTTTTTTTTTTTGTTTTTCATTTTGTAATTTTTAATGAACTTCTTAAAAAAAAAAATAATATTAAATACTAAAACTAAAACATTTTTTTAAAATTATTATAAATCCAATCAAACATATTTTATTTTGAATTTTTTTTTAGAGAAAATTATATAAAAAAAAATAATAAAAATTAGAAAGAAAAAGAAATTAAATATTAAAGCGAATTCTACATTTTTTTTTTTTTTTAAATATATGTAATAAGAATAATATACAACAAAAATGAAATAATAATAATTATAATAATTAAAAATTAACTCATTATTTAACTCAAATTCAAATATTATGTATGTAAATAGTTTCTTTTTTGCTTATTAGTTGTATTCTTTTTAGTTTTAGAAAATACATATTTGTTTTTTTTTTGTTTGCTGTTGATGTTAAACAAAATTGTAATATTATCAGTTTTCTAAGTTTTTTTTTCTTTCGTTATTTGTTTGTTTTTTTTTTTTTAAATTTCTATATTATTTATTATTTTTTTTGCTAACATAAAAATTACTTATATGAATATGTTTTTTTTAATTATTTTCATTTTTTTTTTTTTCGTTTAAATTTCTTAGTACGTACATAAGAGAAATTATGTATATATATTTGTATATATAATGTATTTTTATATTTTTTTTTTAATAATTATTAAACCCCAAAATAAACATATTAAACAAAATATGAATAATAATAATTATTATTACAATATTAATAAATTTCAAAGATTTAAAAGAAAAATAAAATAATAATAATAATAATGATAATAATTAAAAATAATATATAGCTATATTAACAATCAAACATTTTTGATGCTTGTACAATTTGTATATTTACTTGTGGACAATTATCTGATGATATTGATGCTGATTGTGATGCTGTTGTACATAATTGTGACATTCTTTGTGCTAAATCATATGTTGCATCACGACAAGGTACCATCCATATTGTATCTGAAAAAAAAAAAAATGAAAATTTTAATATTTTTTTTCAATCAATAAAATCACTTTTTAACAAATTGTGAATTATAAAACACCATCTTGGATAAATCTTAATTAATATATGACTTCAATTAAGAGCTTCTGTTTAGTGATAAAAAATTAACTGCAATGACTTCATCATGAAAAAAATAAACATGATTTTAACAACGAAATTTGAGTAAAGTTCCTTAGAATAAATTAATTATATAGCCGCAAAATATTATTATCAAACATATTTGCACCGTCGAAGAAGTAAACTGAACAGTTTTCTATTTATTAAATATGAACAAAAAAGTTTCTAAAGTTCGCTTATTTGCAGTTGAACATTTCTTTTCTTTATATCGAATTTTAGAAATCTCCTTAATGTACAATTTTTTTTTTACGAATAGAGAACGTCATTATCATTTTACAATTATTGAGTGCTAACTGATTGGAAACATTTTCAAAATTAAAATAAAAATTCTTTCTTATATTTACTGAATAAGTAAGAAATTTGCATTGTAATACAAATGATTACAAATAATTGTTAAATTTCATTTGACCTTCTTAAATTGCTGAATCATTGTCATTATAATTTAGAATTTTATTGATTATTATTGTTGAATTATTACCTCCAAAATATGTTCCACTTGGTATACATAATCTCCAATATAATGGTGGACTTGTTGGTGGTATTTCAGCTACAATATCACATGTTTCACCTGGTTGTATTGATGGTACTTCAACTTTACGTTTTTGACTCGGTGATGATAAATAACAACCAGATGGCCATGGTGAACTACCATTATTTTGTAATTGCCATATTTGTTTATATTCTGATAATTGTTTTTGTCCTACGATTTGCATTGATGGTAAATTTGTATCATCATTATAATATAAATCCATATAACATCCTATGGCTGCATGTAGATTCCTTAAAACAAAGATATAATTAATTAAAGATTTATGAATATGAATGAATGAATAAAAAGAAATTAAAACAATGAAAATTTTCGTATACATATATTGTGAAAAATTTCTTTGTTTTATTAACTTACCAATTACTCATTTCTAAAAAAAATTTTGCACCTTCTCGACTTAATTGATTATTCATAATTTTAACTAATTCATTTATTAAATCTTCATGATCTGTTGTACCTAAACAACTGAATTGTTGTAATAATGATGAATCAATTTCTATTTCATATGTTTTTGGTGGTGATTGTTGAAATATAGTTGCAGATGCATCATCAGTAGCCTGATGATGATCAAAAAATTGTTGTGATTGCTGTTGTTGCCCTTGTTGTTGTGTTGGATCAGGAATTTCATTAATATCCATTCTTTTATTTTTTTTTTTAAATTTATTATTCTAGAAAACGATTATACACAGTAACAAAATAATAAATTTAAAAACAATAATAAATAAACACACAAAACTGTAAAAAGGCAATTTATTTTTTTAAAAGATATTTAATATCTATGCGCGCCAAATTAACTTTCTTCTTGTCTTATTTAGATTATTTTAAAGAAAATCTTAACTGTATTTTTCTATAAATTTTCAATTATTATGCCTTTTATTTGCACCTTATCAATATGATGAACACATAAAAAGAATAAAAGAATAAAAAAAAGAAAAAAAAGAACGTAAAGAAATTAAGAGATATTAAAAATTACGTCCTTGACTTGTTAATGAAAAATTATAACAATTATTATCGTGTTCACAAATGGCAAAAATTAACTTCTATATTTTATTAATAAAATGTTTTTATTTTAATTTATGAAGCTATAATCTGCTCCATAAAGAAAATACACACAACTTTTAAATTAAAAAAAAAAATCTAACGAGATTGAGATAGCCTACACTCAGAGTTTCTGGATTCTTTTCTTTTTCTTTGTAATTTGCTGTCACTTTTGTCAAGTACCTACATTGTTTTGTTGTTGTTTTTCATTTTTTTCTCTCTCTCAGAAATTGACAGTTGTGAACTGACAGTGACAATTATATATTAAATCCCAGCAAAGACTAAAGAATGTAAAATAACTGTAAAAGTCTTTTTCTAACGTTTTTAAATATAAAATACTAATTTGGGAAAATAAAAAAAGGTATGATTTTTATTAATACGAATACATTTATTTACAGTTATTATTTTAATTCAATGTGAAATCTGGTACATAATCATTTTTTTCTGATACATTACATTCCGGCATGTATACTTGATTTATTAAGTCAGTATTGTGCTTATGGAGGCAGTATTGTGATTATGGATAGTTTACATTGCGCCTTGCGTTGCATAAAAGATGAAACTATGGAACTTTCGAGTTAGAAAATTTGGAAATTGGATAATTCGGAAAAACTGAAAGAATCCCCTTTTCCCTTCACTTGTTCGAGAAATTCCGTTGCATAATGTAAATTGAAGTCCAATTTGTGGACAATGGACATTATCGTTCGTAGAGTGATTTTCATTAAAACACAATGATCTGATAGGAAACATTTTATTTCAAATTTCTTAAATCAAAGTAAAAAAAAATGCTAAAGAAAAAAAAACAAATACGTATAAAAGAAAAACATATTAATCGAATTACATTGATTTCATTTTTGCCATTAATTCTTCTAAACTAACATCATCACAAACGACTTCCTGTTCATTATCTATTTCATTTTCATTACTTTTTTCAGGTGGATCATAAGCTAATTTAAGACCACTTCCAGAAATACTAGTATCTGTTGTACTTTGTGGAACAGATTCACTAACTAATTCAATACCCCATTCATTTTCTTCATGGGTTGGTAAATCTTCCACTTCTTTTTCTTTATTTTCCGATTCTTTTTTAGGCATTAATTTATATTCTTCCTGTCTTTTCTGGCAATAGTTATCATCACAATTTGGATTCGGTTTTAAAGTCATTTTTGGAAAGAAATCATTCATTGCATTGTAACCAAGATAATCAGATACTTCACCGAAATTCAATAGATATTTTAATGTATTCTGTACTAACATACCAGCTGTAATACCCATTGTTGTTGGTAAACTAGCTGCACAAACACCTTCTCGTTTAAGTGTTTTCTCATCGATATTTTCTGCAACAACTAATGGTGGTGCACAAGCAAAACATGCTGTTTCACCTGGCCGGATAAATTGTATATGTCCAGATACAGCATTTTCAGAAACACCAGATTCAAACCAATTTAATCCTAATTCATTACATGCCGTATTAATTGCTATACGAGCTTCAAAATTATCTACACAACTTAAAACTAAATCTACAGGTGTATCAGATTGAATACCACCAGTTCGAATTATTTCCAAAAATTTTTCAAATGATTCAACTGTTGTAATATTGTAATTATGTGTTGAAATTCGTACATCTGGATTAATAAAACTTAATGTTTGTGCAGCTGCTTGAACTTTTGATAATCCAGCTTGATCTGGAGTAAAGAATAATCTGTTCATATTGGCTAATTCTACTTTGTCATAATCAAAAAGTATCAGTTTTCCTATACCGCATCTAAAAAAAAAATAAATAAACATGATTTATTAAGGTTGTCTTTTATGACAAGACTGTCCTGTTGATTATATACACACCTTGTTAACATATCTGCTGTTACACTTCCTACTCCTCCTACTCCAACAATTGCGACTGATTTTTCTCGAACTCTTTCGTAATCCTTAACTATTCCCATTCTTTGTAATGCCATCAAACGACTATATGGATTTGAATCGACAACTTCTGATGACATTTTATCAATTTTTTCCCTAAATGGTTTCATAGTAGGTGTTGAATTTTGCTCTAATTCTTTTTTCAAATCTGCCACTTTGGCTCTTAGTTCGTCAATTGCAGACATTTTTTTTTTCTTTTGGAACAAATTTCTTATTTAATTGGTTAACTAATTGTTAATTAATTAAAGTGATTTTAAAAAAAATTGCCAACACTTTACTTTTACTTTGCAAGTTTATTCAATTTAAATTGTTCAACTGGTTTATTATTCTGTTCTTCGGTTTTGTGTTTGACGTTTCTGTGACACGTTAAAACTTTAACCAGCATTACCATCTCGATATATTTGTACCGATACTATTTAGTAGGCTCTGTAGAATTGTGGTAACCGGATGTCCTTTAATTTCTTGAGCAACCGGATGCCTAAAGAACCGGATGTTACTTTTGAAAATTGAAAGGAATCGGGATTTTACGTTGTTTTTAAATTGAGAACCGTTGTGAATTTTTATAGAGAAAGTAATGAAAAATTCCTATTAGGTGATATTTGTAATTATAAATTATTAATTACGCGTGAGAGTAATTAGTTTTTAAGTCCTTTTAATGGTTTAAGTGAAAATGAGTTTCCTTTGTTAGTTTCAAAAATGATGGTGATGAAGCAGACTTTCATTTTAATTAGAAAAAAATTAGTTTTCAGTGGAAAATTTAAGATATGTGGAGGATGTGTGAGCTTATATATTGATTAACCGTTATTCCAATCAAAATAATAAAACTTTAATAAGTCATATAATTTATGGTGTTGAAAACAGGACATTAAAAGCAGGTGATATCCAACAAATCGCTGCCTATGAAAGGAAAATACTACGCCGCATATTTGGCCCAGTTAGATAAAAATATGGTAGTAAGAGAGAATCTTATAAGTTGAAGATTTTATAAAAAGTGAAAACATAATAAGATTCATAAAATCACAAAGAATCAGTTAGTAAATGGGACATTTTTTAAGAACGTCTTTGAATAGAACTACCGAAAAATATTCAAAGGAAACATCTATGGGATAAAAAAACAAGGTAGACCAAGTAAAAGATTGTTAGATACTGTGGAGGAAGATCTGAGCATAATTCAAGTCAGAAAGTACAGAAGAATGGGACAAGAGTCAAGACATAACGAAGTGGAGGCGGGTTGTGGAGTAAATATTAACGGTCTATCGTAGGCTGTAATGTTGAGGAAGACGAAGAAGTTATCCCCAGTAAGGTGAGTTGAATTTTAATGATAAGTATGAATAAATAAAAGCGGATATCAAATAGGGTATTTCATAAAAAAGGAGATCCTTTAATTTTTCATGCTTCGCTCATGCAAAAGATTACAAGGGAAAAATTTTAAGGATTTTAAGAAAAACAACAGAAAAAATTTTTTTTAAGCATAAACCGTGGTTTATTTATTTCATTCACTTTATTCTTATAACCGAGCACATATTATAATTTACATGTAAATGCGTTATGTTAATGATTTAAAATTAAATTTGAAATTTTTTTTTCATGTGCATTTTTGATGATGATATCATAAAACATAATACAATTATTTTTAAAATATTATTTTTTTTTGTTTTTTTTTTTTTTTTTTTTTTAATAATGAGATTATATATTTTTATAATGGTTTTTTTTCCTAATTTTTATTTGTTTTTAACATCATATTCGTGTATAACTAAAAGAAAAAAAGAAGAAGAAAAAGTCATAGAAAAATACAAAAGAAAAAAAATATATTATGTATGTATGGAAAACATAATTATTGTGCTTTAGTTGCTCTAGATCGTGGAGCCAAACGAACTTTAAAACCTTCTTCACGTTTAAGAATGATATCAGCTTGAAGTAGAAAATCTTTTTCAGTTAAATCCGAATAAACTCTATAATTACGTAAAATAGTTGAAAGTAGAATCTTTAATTTAAGCATGGCATATTTACGGCCTGAAAAATACAAAAATAAAAAAAATAAAACATAAAAATGTAATTTTAATTTGAAATTAGAAAATTAATCATGAAAGCATATATCTATAAGCCACATTACCAACACAACTTCTGGGTCCAGCAGAGAATGGTACAAATGCATAATAATGTCTATTAGCTTGTTTTTCTGGTAAGAAATTATCTGGATTAAAAACATCTGGATTTGGATATATTTTTGGATTTCTATGTAATTTATATGTAGCAACAGTAACTGTTGCACCAGCTGGTATTACATAACTACCAGATGCTAATTTAACATCTTCTTTAATTTGTCTAGCAATAATTGGTACTGGTGGATACATTCTTAATGTTTCCATTAAACAACGTTCTAAATATTTCATTTCTAATGTATCTTGAAATGTTGCTGGACGATCAGAATCACCAAATATTTCATCTAATTCAGATTGTACACGATTTTGTATATCTTGATGTATACCCATTAATGATAAAAAGAATGAACTAGCTGCTGCTGTTGTATCATGTCCTTCAAACATAATTGTATCAACTTGTTCTTTTATTTCTGTATCAGATATTAATGCACCATTTTGTGCACTTTCTAATAATAAATCCAAAAATGCTAAACGTTTTTTTTCACCAATATCATTATCATCAACATCTAAATCATCTTTTAATCCACTTGCTTGTCCAAATGATAAACCTTCAACACTACCAGTTTGTCCATATATATTTACTCTATAATCGAATGCTTCAACAGTTTTTGATGATACTTTTGCCAATGAACCTCTAGTACCTTTATTAAATGCTTCTTTTTTACTTTTAATAACTTTTTTTGTTAAACCATGTATAATATCTAATAATTTTCCTTGATTTTTATAATATTTTGTTAAATTGAAAATCAAATTGCTACGTAATAATATATTACGATGACGTAAATGTAATATATCACACATTTTCATAACAGCTAAAGCATATTCATATCCAGATTGATCTTGTGTACTTTTTGATACACCCATTGCAGTTTCTTAAAAAAAAAAAAAAAAAACAATGGTAAAAAAATAAAAGTAAGAAAAGTAATAAATGTACAAGTTAAATTTGTCCAATAATAATTCATAATATATAATATTTAGTGAAAAGATATTTTTCTACATTAATTTCGTTATATGTATATCTAAAATACCAGTCCTAATAGTGTGGTAACTATAATGATAGATACACCATAAGTAATATTAAATTTTATTTTTATTTCTAATTTTTTTAATTATTTTTTGTAGATACTTTATGTAATCTTCAAATGAAAGATTAGATACATGTTTGCAGGTTTGTGATATCAAGCTGAATAAATACACATATGTATGTGTACATATAGACAATAAAAACGTATGTTATGAAGTATACACTAGATCTTGTTTTTCTATTTAACGATATATTGCAACGACGTTTGTTGCATATGATTGCATTTTATACTACATATGAAAAATAAAACTTTATTTTTCTTCTTTATTCATCTTGGAATTATTATATAGTGAACAGGTGAGATATAAGTGAAAAGATACAAAGAGAAAGCAATTTCCTTTAGTTTTTTTTGTTGTTTATTTTTCACATTAACACGTTTGTAATAAATATATGTATGTATTTTTTTTTTTTTTCAATTGCATTTCATTTGAATTGGCATACTCTGAAAATAAGTTGTATATTATATATTTTGTGTGCTTTGAATCTATGATATTATGATATCCAAGTTCTTATTACAGGAATGTTATGTAATATACTTGAAATGAAAAAAATATATGTATATTGAATATACGAGTATGTAATAAAGAAAAACAGTAGTAATGTAAGTTTATAATCATTGAATTGCAAGAGTTAATAGGTATTCATAAAAGATTGTTGTTATCAAAGTAGGGTAATTTTTATTGAAGAGCGTATAAATATAGATAGATACATATATTCTATATTATAATTTTACTTTATGATGATTATTATTTTTTTAAAAGATATTTTTGTCTTTTTATTATTGCTATAAATATACGTTTAATAGATTCAATTCAATTTGAATTAAGTAATGCATAACGTAAATAATTCATATGTGACTTCTTTATTGACTTAAATTTCATATATGTAATTTTTTTTATTTTTGAAGAAAATATCTAAGACAATCGTACATTTTCTTTTCATCTAAATCTGATAAATTGATGTTTATATGTTCTGACAAATATAGAAAAATGTATCTTTAGATTTTTAGAACAAGTAGAAGAAACTAAAATTTGTTAAAAATTTCTAGAACATTGAAATTTCAACAATGAAATTTTTAATTAATCAAAAATGATTGAGGAAATTTTGAAAAATGTTCTATTTAAAAAATTTATCAGTATTTTTTTTTCTTCAAAATATGATTATTTTTTGTGGATAAAAAAAAAATAAAATAAAATGAGGAAAAACAATAAAAACTTACCCAATAGAATTTCAACAGTTGCTTCACTCATATAATCATGTGCATCGAATGTTTTATTTCCTTCTTTTCTTAATTTTTCAAC
Source organism: Bombylius major (assembly GCA_932526495.1). Classification (NCBI taxonomy): domain Eukaryota; kingdom Metazoa; phylum Arthropoda; class Insecta; order Diptera; family Bombyliidae; genus Bombylius; species Bombylius major. The sequence continues at coordinate 53,064,041 of OW052043.1, forward strand.
AACATTTCGTGAATTTTCATTAAATAGATCAATGAAACTTTTTAAAACATTTAAATGAAATGTTGGAGCAATTAATTTTCTATGTGAACGCCATTTGTGACCTATATTTATTTTTTATTTTTTGAAAAAAAAAAAAAAAAATGTGTGTAATGATATGTTTTTCCATTGTTGGTTGTTGTTGTTGTTGACGTTGATGTCATTAATTTAATTCCAATATTAAATGTGCATATAAAATTTAAAAAAAAAAAAACAGAATAAAAAAAGAAAAAAGAAAGAATTAAAAATTAAAAAATAAAAATAAAAATTATATGAAAAAAAAATAATTTTAACTCATAAATATTTTAATTAAATCGAAGAAAAAAATATAAATAAAGTGAATTAAAAAAAGAATTTATTCCACATGATTAAAAAAAAAAAATGATTTTAATTACATTTTCTTTTTGTTCAACGTTTATAAAATTTTTTTTAAAAAATAAGTTCAGAGTTCAAAATGTTAATTTTAAAATTAAAGGTGAAAAAAAAAAATAGTAATGAAAAACAAAAATTTGTTTTTTGAATTATAATGAGTTTTGTGTCCTTTTTTTTTCTTTTCTTTAAATTGCTTTTTGGAATAAATTATTAATGTTTTTTTTTTTTTTGGTGTGATTGCGGAAGTGAAATAAGTATGTAGTTATTATTATTATTTTTTTTCTAGAAAAATATTGAGTCGTAATAAATTATTACGATTAATAATTAAGTTATAATTAATTATGTATGTTAATGTCCTTTTGTTTTTTTTTAAAAAAATATGAATCGAAATTTTCATTATAAAAATAGTGAAATAAAATTATCTATTAGAATATTTTTTTGATAATATTCTGGAGTAGTTTAAATGCAAATGTGATTGTAATAATTGTAAAATAATTAAAAAGAATCCATTTTGTTTATCAATTAAATTGCATTATATTGAAATTAACATAAAAATTAAATTTAATTTGGTAAATTACATTGTGTAAAAAATTGTATCTTTAATATTTTTTTGGTGTCACAGTCATAAATTGAATTAATTTACATAATTTTTGGTGCTAATTACTCAACCAACATCAATTAATTTTTTTTCTTTAAAAATAATACAATTTAAAAATAATTCTTAATAATTTGTTTTTTTTTGTTTTTTTAAGTTCACCTGTACTAATTAATAATCCATTACCCAACCATGGTTTAAAAAAATCATATTCAGATGATTTATCAATATGAATTTGACTATTTAATATTATTTCAACATCACGTGGATCAAAAAGGAATATTATCAATTTTGGACCAATCCAAATTTTTCCAACTGTTTTAAAATTTTCCGATTTTTCAATAATTGCTTTGAATGCAGCTAGAAAAACAAAAAAATATTTGATTGAAAAAAAGAAATTTCTCTTTTTAACTGTTCATAATTTTTTTTGGTTGTTATTTTTTTTTTTTTTTTACATGATGCTGGTCCAATAAGATCTAATAAATTTCCAATAATTGGTAATCCATGTGGTCCTGGTATTTTTTCAGCTAATTCAATTAAATGACGTCTTGATAATTTCCAATATGTATACCATAAAATAATAGTTGGTATAAATAATAAATAAAAAATACTTGTTGGCGATATTATTGATGGATTTTGTATAATATCCTTTGTAAAAGTCATTGTAGCCGTAAGCATTTTTTAAATATTTATATGTAAAATAACTTTTTTTTATCCTTTTTTTTTTTTTGAATCACAAAATTGAAAAATTTACAAGAGAAAAATTATATAACGGGGTTTTTTTTTTTCACGGAAGTTGTAACGAATTACATTAATTCAATCACTTGGCACTTTCGTAATTTTTTTGACTCCAAAACAATTTAATTTATAAAATTAATATTTAAAATAAAATAATACTTTTGAACAAATACTCTAACGAATGAATAATACGCGTATTTTTTGAATTTATCTAATTTTTTTTTTGGTTTTTTTTTTTGTTGGTTTGTTTTTAAAATTTTGTATATGTACGAACAAACAACAATCGGTCATAACTATTGCCAAGATCGATTCCTTGGATTCTTTTATAGTTTTTTCAGTTTACATGAAATTCAATTGATGTAAAAATAAATAGATACATACATCGTTACATGTACGTAGTACGTACATACATAATATGATAGTTAAATACTATGATTATTTATTAGCTTTTGAATATTATATTCATTTGCCTATTTATATTACTCCTAACATTTTGTCAACCCCACTTATTTATTCATTATGTAAAGTTTGTAAAAATGTTTGTAGTAATCGAGTAAACTTGATTGTCATTTATATACTCATATGTAAGTATGTATATATAGGATTTTTGTCTATATATGAAAATTGTACCTGTTGTAAATATAAAACTATTATAAAATTGTTATAAACCCCATCCGATAGACTGACTAATGGCTTAGTGTAAAATTATAATAAATATCATTTTTAAAATTTCTTTTTTTCTTTTGCTTGTTTTGGTTCCATATAGAGAGCTTCATCCAGATTATGTATAGCCAATATATTTTGTTGTTGGTATTTTATTAAAATATCGCCATGTATTAATGGACATTAACCCCAATGTAATATATCATATTATATAGTTGAAACAATTCGAACGTTTAAAAGTGTACATTACAATATATTAATCTTGAAATTTTATAAAAAATAATTTACCCTTTGTTTTTGTTTTGTTTTTTTTCTAAATATAAAAAATTCAAGGCTATAATATTTACAATATATATGCGTACTTTTAACGTCCGTCATTTTATAAATGATGGATGATATTGAAGCTAGTATTTTTATCTATTTATTTTTATTATTCTGCACATACATACATACATATTTGTGTATTTTAAAATTATTATACAAAAAATTAATATTTTGGCAACATGCAGGGTTAAAATGTTGATTTCAAACCCTAGTTTCTAGTTTCGAACTCTCTCGATGCATTTATGCTTATAGACTCTTGAAAAGATTCATTTTTGTTTAAAAAAATTATAAATATATGTACATTTGTACATACATATGTACTCGCATATAGATATAACGGAGATGTATCCCTTTTAATATAAATTGAATTAAAAAAAAAGTGTAAAACGAAAAACTGGGGGACTCAAAACAACATGTCTGTTGAAGTAATTTTTTTTTGTATTTTTTTTTTTTTTTTTTTGGTTGAGTAAAATATGAATTGAAATTTTTTGATCATTCGTGAGAAATTATATATTTTTTTTATTTACTATTTTCAATTAATATCATGATCACGTTTATTATTCAAAACGTACATGACAAACACAGCTTAAAAATTACATAAAAAAATGTACTACAATTCGTAGAAATTGGAAAAAAATAAGTAAATTAATTAATAAAATATTGAATTATATGGGAAAATAATGGTTAACCCTTTATTTTCTAGATAGTGTATCTTGTTTGAAAAAAAATTATAAAATCACTTCCACCAAAAAAAGAAGAAAAAAATGGGGTTTAACATTGGTATTAAAAAGCCGAAAAACTCGATAGATTTTCACAATCAAAACTCATTGATTTTTTTTTTAAATTTCACTCATTTCAGTCCAGGTTACAAGTGTGTTGAAATTCTTAAAAGTTTATTGACTTAGAATTTAATTGAATTAATTTAAAACAAAAAAAAAAAATAACACATTATAATTTACAATTTAAATTAATTACCTTTAAATTTATTGTTACACGCGCCTTTATACCTTTTTTATTGAATATTTTTCAAAATTTAATTCAATTTAATTTTATTTTTTTCAACGAATTTTTAATTAATTTCATTAGGTAATCAAAGAATCAAAATTTATTTAATTGTGGAGTGAGTGAAATTTTAATCAAAATGTGTTGTAAAATTCCATAAATTTTGAAATTTATTCAAATCGTTTTTGAGCTTGAATAATTGTTCTTAGTGTGAGGAGAACACTTTTTTGTTTTTTTTTTTGTTAATTTTTATCATCGAAAAATATTGTGTTTTTTTAAAAATTTCTACACATACCTGTACTAATTAATAATCCATCACCTAACCATGGTTGAAAAAATCTATATTCTGGTGATTTATCAATATGAATTTGACTACTTAATATAATTTCAACATCACGTGGATCAAATAGAAATACAACTAATTTTGGACCAATCCAAATTTTAGCAACTGAATCAAATATAGCACCTTTTGTGCATACAGTTTCAAAAACCTCTGCAAAAGAAAAAAAAAAAAACAAAAAAATATTACATATTGAACCGCATTTTATTCACAAACAATTTTAATTATACTTGATGGTTTTCCGATGACATCTAATAAATTTCCAAGTAATGGTAATCCTTCAATTCCAGGTAATTTAGCAGCCAATTCATACATACGTTGTCTAGATAATCTCCAATAGATGAACCATAATAATATAGTTGGTACTAATAAAAAATAGAAAATACTTGTTGCTGATATTATTGATGATTCTTTAAGTATATCCTTTGTAACGCTCATTGTGTTATATATATCCTTTTGTATACACACACTAAAAACACAATTAATCACAATTTTAGTACACACTTTTATTTAAAATAATTTTTTTATTATTATAAATTTTTTTTTTCGAATTTAATATAAAAAAAAAGAAAAACACATACAAAAAAACTTTATCAACTTTCTTATAAATTTCGCCTTTTTGTTGTTGTTGTTGTTTTTAATCCTTTAAATTATTGGTTTTCTTCTTATACTTTCGCTAAATTATCTTCTTTTGAGTTTTTTTCTTTACATCGAAGTGCTCGATAGCATTGCAACTTGTGAATTACTTGCATTTAAACTTCTTTTATAGCTTTTATTTAGGGTAATATACAGACACATATACCTTCAACTATATATATTATAAATATCGTAAATTGAATAATTTATTTCGTATATGTAACATATATACACATAAATTTACATATATGCTGACGCAATGTTAATTTATAATTTTATTTTTTTTAAATTATTTTTTGTGTTTTTTTTTTTTTTTTTTGGTTTTACTTTTTCTGTTTTTAATTTATTTTGCGAATTTTACCCTTTCTTTTTTTTTTTTTTTTGTTAATTTTTCCACAGTTACGAAATACAAAATGTGAATTTTTGATTGTTCTTATACTTTCAATAATTAATTAAATTCTATTCTATTTATTAGGTTTTTTTGTTTTTGTTTTTTTTGCAATTCAAATTTAAAATATAATTGAAGCCAGAACAAAAAAAAAAGTAATTGAAGCAACAGAAAAATTTATATTGAACTTCAATTTCACTTTATTTTATGTAATTTCTTATAAAATAAAAAGAAATTATAATTTCTTTTGTTTTAGTTTGTGTGTTTTCATAGAATTTATATTTGCACATCGAAAAACAGGCAGTATTTAAATACATATTTAATTCAGATACAATGTATTTCATTATTTTGAATTTATATGCATTTAATTTTTGTTTTTGTTTCTGAAAGGCAAATTACAAATACTAGTACATATTTTAGTTAAAAAAAAAAAAAAACAACACAAAAATTAAATAATTAACAAAAAAACAACAAATAATTGAGACTTTGTGTTTCTGTTTTAAAATCTATGAACTTTAAACGGATATCATTTTTTTTTCAAGTTCGCTTCTTTTCGTAGCCATTTTTATTATATTTTGAATGAAATTAGTTATTTGTATGTATTATCATGATTTATGGTAAAATCTTCAGCAATTAAGAAGTTTTAAAAGTAATTAATCATGCTTCTAAAGAAACAAAAAATAAATAATTTTCAAAATTGCAAAAAACATGGACTTTCTAAAATAAAAAAAAAATAATAATAAAATTCCTTAATTTAATTCCACAACATTTATAAAATTGTCTAAATAAAGGTTCTAAGAAATCTAAATTATTTGACTCATGTGACTCATTTTTGTATATTTTGTGATAATTATTGAAAGAAAAAAAAAGGCTTCTCGAGATAGTGAGATTTTGCAATGTCATCACCGTTTTCGGTTTTACTTTCGCTATCATGCGGTGGCTTGCATATGTTTAGTGAAAAAAAAAAACAACGTTAAATTCGTTATATCTTTTGTATTCGTTAACACTTTAATTTCATTCCATGTAAATTGGAAAAAAAAATTCGCAATGGAAATTCGTTTTTTAAAGATATTCGTTTTTTTCTGAAATGTAAATATGTGTTATGACTCGACTGATGAATTTAGTGCAAATGTCAAAAGATCAAATGTTCCAAAAACAAAAGCTAAGGTGAAAGAGAAAGCAATTTTTAAAGGACACCTTTGAAATCGAAAAGGTTCAGATCATAAAATGATTAGAAAGTATCCAGGACATAAAACACTAATTTTTAATATATGGAAGTTTGCTTCTAAAAGGATAGTATAATACATACCAGTCACACATTAGGTGGTTGTTACAACCGTCGTAATCCAGTTTAAAAACCTATTTTTACAATTGCTCAAATTACATCTGAAGGTGGAACGATCAGTTGTAACGAGAGTGTATGAGTGTATTACAACCGTAAAGCTAAAATTATTTTAGATGAATTATACCAAGTTGGAAAAAACTAGAATATTATTGTGACAACCAGCGTTGAATAAGCGGTTTAACAACCTAGATTAGATTAGATTAAAGAACCAGCCTATAGGGGTGGGATATTGTTCCCTTGTTACTGCGACCCGTTTGGATCTTTTGTAATTCCCTACTTCTGGTTTTGACCTAAAGTTTGAGGGCTCTGACAAAACCCAAGACTTTTTTAGGTGGTAGATGCCACACTTCGTCCGGTGTTAGGTACATTTGGTCCATATGCTCAAGTTTAACCACCTAGTGTGGGACTAGTTTAAGATAGTTAGCTTAGCACTCTCAAGTCTCAGTGCTAATTGGGTCGTCGAAAGATTTCGAAAACCGCCACGTCAACGTCAACATAATATGTAGTTCGAAGTTAAATGCCAAATCTAAATTCATTTGTCGTTTAATTGTATCAAAAATGAATTTGAGTTAAAAACTTGAACTTTTTGTAATACATATTTAATCTTAGACCCCTCATTAATTTAAAAACTTTAAAATTTTCCTAATTTTTTGCCATATAGTATTTTTTTTTCTATCAACTTTTTCACGTATGTAAAAGACGAAAAAAATAGTTAAACTCTAATGGAAAATTATTTGACAATTATTTCTATAAATATAATTTCTTATGTATGAGCAAGCTATTCTAATTAATATTATTTAATTAAATTTTATTTAAAGTATTTAAATTTTTCCACACTTTTCATGAATTTAACTGACTTTAAATAAGCTATTGATAATATTATTTAGGCTGTGTTATTTATATTTCTAAATTTTCTTCAAAACTAATTAATTTTAATTATTTTAACATTTTTGTGTTTCATACACCTAACAAATGTAAATTCTTGTATGTATGTATGTACTATGTGTGTCTGTGTCTAAATGAATTCATATTATACAATTTCATATCATAAAGGATTTATCCTAAAATACTAAAATACATGTACATAATTAATTTCACTTGTAGCTATTTTGATTATATAAAATTTACATTTTGTTTGTTTTTGTATATTAAATTTATATAGTTTTTTTTTTGTCTGGAAAAATATTTTTTGAAAATTTAAATAATACGCGAATAATTAGGAAAATTCAATTACAATTCAATTTTGTTATACGTAAATGAAATTTAAATTGATAAAAAAAACCATATGATGTAATTAAATTTTTTTGTTTTTAAATATACTCATTTAAATTTTCAAGGATAAATAAGCATAAAGTTTGGTCCTGTGGGAACCAGTTTTTCGATGAAATGATGATTTGGTAAATTTTAAAATTATTTAAATTTTTATGTTTAAAATTTCAGTATCTCTACATATTTTCCATGGAGACATGCGGAGAACACATTAAAACAGTTATTGAATTTTTGAATATCAAAGGATATAATATAAAAGATCATTTTTATAGAAGATATATTGTTAGGATGTTATTGTTGCACATCGACCTGTAAAGATTTTTTGTGTCGACGTTATTTCTTTTTAGGTTTGGGATAAATCTTAAGACCTTTTTTTTCATTTTCCTCAGATTTGAGGAAAAGCTAATGCCTCCATAGAATCCTCCTATAGAGGCCAATCTCTCAATGCATCTAGCGTACTGTTTTAGATGCCTCACACTCACACAGAATTTATGTATATTAAGGTTCCTCTGGCTTGCTTCTTTGCAGATTCTGCATTTGTTATCCTTTATTCTTCGCATATTATAGTTTAGTGGGCTGTGCTGTGTTTATAAAAGGATCATGTTTATAGAAAAAATGTCTGATATAGTCTGTCTGATGCATGAATCCACCAAATTTCTTCTCTTTACATCTTTACGAAGTGATAGAAGTGACCTTTCTTCTTATTTTCAAATTCTAAATTTTTCCTTATTTTTGTAATGAAATGAAATTTTTTTTTTAAATTTTCCATTACTTAATAAAATTGAAAAATGCTAAAATCAAAATTTATGCAAATTATAATGGGCGAATATATTAATTAAGGCATTGTAAAAGTTAAACGAACAAGAAAATAAAACAAAAAGTACCTAGGTAATTAAATATTAAATTTCAAAGTTTATGTTATTCTTTTTTTGTTCAATTTTCTTGTTTGTTTTCAAAGCGTGTTGAACCAAATTAAAAATTTTGGCTAAAATATGCGATGAATTTTATAAAAGTGTGTGTTTTTGGTTTTATATGTGGTTGACGTTCAGAAAGTATTTGAATTTGAACATTCATCAAGAAAATCATGACGTTATTTGAGGTCATTATACTTAAAAAATTCGGAAATTAAGTAGTTGAATAAATTCTCAAGTTTGAGGTAAAATGATTCATTAATATTGCTAATTATATTTTTTTTATATAATATTTGATTAAATTTTCATTGTTCATTACTTAAATAATCACATTTGAAATAGAATTAATTTTGGGAAAAAAAATTCCATTAAAATGAAGAATTAAAATTGTACAGGGTGGTACATACATATATGAATTAATTTGGCTATTAGATATAAAAATAAAGCAAGCAAGAATTTATCGAATTTTCCAATTTGCATACAAAAATAACTTATTTTTAAATTTATTCTTATTTCATTTCAAGCGTCATTAGCTTTTAAAACTCCTTTCTTTTCTGTAAAATAAAATAATTGTATGAATTCTTGGGAATTTTTTTTTTTAATAAAATTGAATTCAATTTCCATTTTCATCTTTAAAATATGTGTCACATTAGAGAAAATGTTTCTTTGTTTTGTTTTTGCCTTCATAAATATGCCATTTGAATCTGGATGAAACAAAAAAAAAAATTACGCAAGAATAAGACAAATACAGATAAAACGGGTGTGTGAATTTAAATTCATTTTAAATTCTAGTAACGAATTGATCGATTGTTTTGAATGAATATATGTAGGAAGAAAAAATATAACCTACTTCAAATTGTTGAGGGTGTAGAAAACATTAATGTAATGGTAATGTACTGAAAAAAAATTCCAATTGTATTGATTTGTTGGAATTGAAATACATATTTTCAGTGATTTGTGATGGAATTCAAAATAACACTTTATAGTGATTTTTTTTTCAGGTAACGTGGCAATACATAAGTTAGTATCATTTGAAAATTAGAACCGTAATTCATTTCTTAAACACGTACAAGCTTTTAATTTTTACACAATTATGAATTTTCAAAGGCAAAAAAAGAAAACTAGGACGATACACAGAAAGAGAATTTTTTCATTATGTTACACGAAGAAAAGGTATTCTTTTACTGCATTTTAAGTTAGGAGGAAAAAGAAAAAAAGCGTTGATGAATGCCACATTTGAACTTTTGAAGATTGTAAGAACGGAAAACCCGTGAGGTGGAAGAGTGTTCCACAATTTCAGAGTTCTATTGATAAAAGATTGATCAAATTTCAGTGTACGTTCGAAAAGTGGTTTGAGATATAGAAATCATGTGTTTTTTGAAGTATTTTACATTTATTGGGAATACATATCTTGAAAGCGTATGTTTTGAACACGATATAACATGGCAAGAATCAACTTATAGGTTCACACCTGGATGTGTGAATTCTACATTTCAATTTCACATGATTGATGTGTCAAACGGCTTAAATATATTATAAGAAGTGCCATATTTTCACGAAATTGTGTCAAGTACCTATTTGGATGCAAATTGCAAAGTATCCAGTTTGTTTCATTTAATCCTTTTCAGGAGCTAGCAATAGAGAATTAGTTGCAAAAATCTGGAACATTTTGATTTTGAGAACTTCTAAAAATGTAAGTCAGTCAGTGTGGAAATCCATCTCACATATGAGGACATACTTGGAAATCACAATATTTTTTCTTTTTCTTTTTCATTTTAAAGTGGTTTTTTATACTATTTTTATCTTTATCACATACATAGTGTATAGTTTTACTGTGTTACACATTTACACATAACAAAATGTGTTTACTAAAAAAAATAAAAACTAAAAATTTATGCATTTAAATTATTTTGCCCTCATAAAACCTTTTTTCTTCTTTTCTGTTATAAATAGAAAAACTATTATTTTGATTTACGACTCCACTTTTTTTTATTATTATTTTATTTTGATTTTTTTTTGAATGATTTTTTAAAAAAAGAAAAAAAATACACTTTGTTTTTGTGCGTGTGTTTATAGTTTTCAGTTTCCGTTTATTTTATTTTGAAAAAAAAAAAACTTATTTTGTGAAAATGTAAATTATTGTACTTATGCATTTTATTTTATTTTCTGAACGTCATTAGAAAAAGTTTTTTTTTGTTTTTATTGCTGAACTTAATTTTATTATTTTTTTTCTTTTGCTTTTATTGCTTTTTAAAAATCATGTCACGTAGAAATGTATGTGAATTTTGAATAATATATAATTTTATAATGAACATTCGAATAGAATAGAATGTATGCAAATTGAATATTTTTTGTGATTAATAAAAGTTTTTATTTAAAAAAAAATTAATAATAATAATGTGACGATAGAATAGAATTATAAAGTTTTTTAAAATTCAAATGTGTGGGGACGAAGAAAAACAATCGATTGCGGGTATTAAATATTAAATGGAAGAAAAAGAAGAAGAAAAATAAAAAATTAATTAAAACGAATTTTAGTTTTTTTTGTTGAAAAAGATACAACAAGGGACTTTTTTAAGGAAAGAAAACAATCTTGGAATAGCAAAAAGGTTGAGTATTTAACAGAAATAGTTAAAGAACATTTTTTTTCTCCCTAGCGAAAAAAGGCGCTAGCTCCAAGATTTTTGGTCCATAACTCTTCTGTGGACTGCCCAAAAGCTACACCAAGGGTTCTATAAAAAAATGGGAGATGGAAAAGTGCATCTCCTACTAGGAAAAGACTCCCGGTAATAAACAAGCGAAGGAGTTTATTAAACCTTCAGCTAATATTGCTAAAAAACTGATCAACCTCAATAGGAACGAGTTAAGGACAATCACGGGACTTATCACTGGGCACTGTCCGCTCAACTACCACCTGAGCAAGATAGTGCTCAAAAAGGATGACAAATGCAGGTTCTGCAAAGAGGCCAAAGAGACCTCAAAACACATTCTGTGTGAATGCGAGGCTTTGGTCTCAAAAAGAGTGCGATACTTGCACCAGTTTTTCCTCAAGCCTGAGGAAGTCTGGTGCGCATCTTCGAATAGAATCTTAGGATTTAAAAAAAGCCTAAATCTATGAGAAGCACAGGCTGTACAAAAGATCTGCAAAGGTCGAAGTGCAACAATAGCCCTATTTCAATCTAATCTAATCTAATCTAAAGTACATTTAAAACACAAAAAAAATTAATTTTAACCTTTTATTTTTTATTTGACATTTTTATTTATCATTTTATAACTGTTTTTTTTTAAAGTTTATTATATCTAAAATTTTCAAATTTACTTTACATGTAATCTAATTAAATCTACGGTTCTTTTTTTTCTTTTTCTAAACAATTTTTTTTTTTGAATTTGTAACATTTTCAATTTTTTGTGCGAAATTTAATGCGAAAATAATTTTTTTTTCAGATGCAAAAATAGAAGAATTTAATGTTTAAAAAAAAAAAAAAAACGCATTGATTTAACTACCATAAAGTCACTATGTGCTCTAAATTAAAAATTTTACATTTTGTATGTACAATTTTTTTCTAAAAAAAAAAAACAATTTAAAAAAAAACAACCCTACTTGAACACAACAATCCTACTTGTATAATGTCGTTTTAATGAATATCTTTTTTTTTTTTTTGGTTAATTTTAAATGAGAATGTATCACATATGTTTTAACAAACACATTTTAAAAACAATTTTTAAAGTGTAAAATTAATTATGGTGTTAATTTCTTGTGATTTATATGTTTAAAAAAAGGAACAATAAGGATTTTCTGGACGCTAATTAATTAAAAAATAGTTTGAATTTATAGAGGAAATTATAAAATTAAGGCACAATGCTTGCAGAAAGTTCAAAAGCTAATAAGCTGTAAATTAAATGTTAAAAGGATCTTTTAAAACTCCACTGTTTAAAATTCCTACAAAAAATTCAAAATTCAAAAACAATCCTTCAAAGACGACTTCAAACTTTCCTAAATCTTCTAAATTTTCATTCATTAGTAAGCAGGGCTAACTGAAAAAAGAATTCATAATATTTAAACTTTCCACTTTATTTGCAGATTGAATTAAAGTGTTAAAAGTAATATTTTCCGCAAAATTTTTTGCATATCACCAATTTGCATATTATTTTTCATATCATGTTTTTAAAATAGTGTTTGTTAAATTTTCGATATAATTTTTTCTACACACTTAAAAATAAAAGATATATTTTTTTTTTTAGACAGATGATTCATATATGACAATTTGTACAACTCTAGGTCTTTCTTGCATTTGTTGTTCTTTGACTTCCTTTAAAATTGCTGTTGTAATAGCTTTTAATGCTGCTATTTCCTGATCTTGTCGTTTTTTATCCGATGATGATGATGATGAATTATAATTCCATTTTGGCATTGAAACCTGTAATTTATTCATACAATGAAAAATTAAAAATTATTTCGTAAAAGGATCGAGTGAATAATTAAAATTTAAAAAAGTGCATCCTTGTTTTTGATACAAAAATAAAAAATAAGATAAATTTTGGAAGATTAACTGTAGAAACAGAATAGAAGCTACGTGCTAGCGACTACGGAACTATACTTTTACAATAAATATGTGGAAATTCTCACTCTCAGGCAGTATTCGACCTTGACCAAAGAGTACAGTCACATTCAAAAATAATTGGTTAATGGTAAACTAATTAAAAATTAAAATATGCATTTTTTTTTATAATGCCAAGTCTAAGGATTATCCTTTTACTGGAACAATGAATACACACAAAACCGTAAAAGATTACGATATGGAAGGGGATGGAGCCTGATGGAAAATAGAATACTAATAAAACATAAATATTTACATTGTTCATTCTGTTCAAGTTTCTTTAAAGGGATTGCCACAAATCTCATAATTAAAATACATTTTTAATGTCTCATGAAGGGCACATTTTTTATTGTTGTTGTTTATTCTGTAACATAATCCTTTTTATGTGTGTATACGTAAAATAAAATTAATTTCACTATGTTATTGTTCTTTCGTATACTTATATGAAATGAGAAAAGTTAAATTTCAAGATTTTTTTATTTCTTATGCTACGCATCAGTTCATAAATCAAATAAACTACACGGAAGTAATTACTACCTTGTCTATTTTATTTTTGTTTGAGTTCCACATAATTAAACATCAGCACTTTATGTCATTTTTTCAAATAAAAAATATTCGTAAAATGTCGACCATGCGTTATGTAAAATAAAAATTAAAGCATACTCCTTTTTTTTTCTTACTAAAAAAAATTATGGGTTGAATTTGTTAGGAAGTAGAATTTTAATTAATTTTTAATTTTTTTTTTTTTTTTATGGAAAGCATAATAAAATATGTACTTAAGTTGACCTGGTGAAGATTTTGGGCTTTTCGTGGTCAAGCTAAGGCCACTCAACATTTGTAATTTTTTTAAACCGGTACAACAATGCTTCACACTTGACACTTGAACTGGATTGTAAAATTTGACGAAATGCTATGGTTCGATTTATAAAAGTCAATTTTCATTTCACCTCTTTTTCTTCATTTTATTCACTAGAATTTATGGTCTACCTTGTATTTTCTCTGTATGTTAAATGAAATCTTAAGTGTGAGATTAAATTTAGAAATTTGATGATCAGATTTTTATTGAATCATAAAAATTTTGAAAATGAAAATTTTTAATTAAATTAAAATGTTTTAAAATACATTTTGGTTATTTGGAAAAATAAATTTTTTTTAACGATAATTTTGAAAATGTTATAAAATTAATGTAAAAATTATGTTCGACTTGAAAATGATATTAAAATAACGTACGAGTAGGAATTATAGGAATACATAAAAATGAAAAATTATGTCATATTTTTTTTGTCTAATTTTGATAATAAAAATAATGAGAAAATTCATTATTTTTCTTTCTTGTGGTTGCTCACATTTGTTTGTCTTTATTTTCAGGATATTAAATTTTTAGTTTTTCGTTGTATAAAAAAGTTAGACAGGGTAAAATTCAAAAAGTATTGTAGTTACCTTGAAACCAACCTGAGAAAAGTGTTTAAAAACTAACTGGAATCTAAAAGGTCCTTACGAAGTAAAAAAAATTAATTTATAAAATCTTCTTACCGTTAATACTCTTTGAAGTGTTGCATAATCAAGTCCTGTTCCAGCAGAAACTCCCAATTTACGTAAGGTTTCCGCCATTGGACCCGATAGTTCCTAATAAAAATAAATATTTTTTTTTCAGATTTTTTTTTTAAATTAAAAAAAAACTAATTTTTCTCAATTATTTCACCTGTAATCTTTGCCAACTTTGTGCATATTGTCGTCTAACTAATTCAATAATTGTTGATGTTAATGCTAAACCAATTAATATGTATAAAGTACAAAGAAGCATGTAATTTGGTTTTTCTGCAATTAAAAAAAAGAAGGAAAATCATTTGTAAAATCCCTACAAATCTCATTTTTGTAACAAAAAAAAAAAATTTACTTGGTACTAAATCACCAAATCCAATTGTTGTCATTGTTATAAAACAAAAATAATAACCATCAAAAAATGTCCAATCATCTTCCCATAACAATAATAATCCAGCACCAATTGCTAAATAAATACCAAGAAAACACACAGCAGCTAAAGCGAAAAACCAACGTTTACCCACAGCTTTAGCCAATGATGATTTTTCTATTTAAAAAACAAACAAAACAAAAAAAAAAAGAAAGAGGGTGAAGGATAAATGTTATTTTTATTTTTCTATTTAAAATCATTTTCATTAACATACGTGTTAAAATTGGAAATTTTTTATAAAGTAATGATACTGCTGTGGCAAATAGACGACCCCAATCAGCAATAACAGTTAAAGTTAATGGTATCCCTATAAGGGCGAAAAATATACAAAAAACACGTCCGCTTGTTGTTACTGGTACAATATTTCCATAACCTGTGAAATAAGTGAAAAAAAAAATTAAATATAAAAAATAATGAGAAAAAATAAGCGAATAATCATGAAATAAACATAAAAGGTTATGTGTTTTATTGCATATTCGCGAAAAATTTTCAATAATGCTGGAAAGAAATTGAAAATTATGGAAATGATATACAAAAAAAGCGTATATTTTTCTCAGAATTAAAAGAATTTTTTAAAATTGGTAATACTCTTTTTAGTAAGAACGTTTTTAAAGTTTTTCAGGAATAGAAGGAGTTCATTTAATTATTAGGTCAGATTAAAGTTTACGTTGAGGTTGAATATTTACTTTCGACTTTAAACAAAATTTTTGAAACTCTGTTTTTGAAAATTTTCTGAAGCAAGAACTTTTAAAAAAGTGAAAATCTATTAAAGAAATGTTTAGGAAATGTGAAGTATGAGGTTTGCATTATCATAAAACATGAAGAAGGATGGATCCATATCGATTGACTATAATGTAAGCTGTTTTCATCGAAGTTTTTGGTGTATAAAATCTATCTGCCAACATTTTCAACATTATTGGTTACTTTTGATTAGAGGAAAGTAAAATAACATTAAACCTTCTGTAAATCGCCTAACACTAGTCATAAACTTTTTTCAGGTGTGAGGAACCGCCAGAGAGTTTCATTTTATCAATTTTTCATCAAGGTAACGATTTTTTTCAAGGAAAGATTTTTTTTCTATAGAAATTGGAAATTAAAAGTCTCCAAAAATTTCGAACTATATACATATGTAAAGTTTTTCTACAACGGTATTCCAATTTTCAAATTAATATGTTGCCACTCCCAGGAGACCACGTACAAAATATTCATTTTGTATTCAAATCATTTTCATTTCATAAAATATTTGTGAACATACTTTTTTTTTATGTATGTCCCGATGCGATTTTTCTTTTAAAAAACTCTCAGATGTTTTTCCTCGTGAATATAAAAAGATATATAAACTTATTTTTAGTTTCGGAAAAGTTTCGGAAAAGTTTCTTAGGATAGATTTATGAGATAAAGTTCACTTTTAAGAAAAAAACAATTAACTTTAAAACAGAGAAAAATACTCGTAAGATGATAATTCAAACGAAAAAATTAATTTAACTCAATTTCTTATAAAATCTAATGCACAAAAAAAATCGTATAACCCTTTCTTTACAATTTCAACTTTTTTTAACTCATTAAATACAAAAATAAAAAAATTTTAATCGATTTCTTTAAAATTTCAATTACATAATGCATTTCCTCGAAATTAAGTAAGTATATTACCTATATTTACCTATTTTTATCTATTTCCTCTTATATAAGAAAATAAAAAAAATCAAATTTAAATAATAAAACAAATAACTCTTTTCCTTTTGTTAATGATTCTTTAAAAAATTAAAATTAATTTCAATTATATATACATTTTTAATTTAATAGTACACACACAATATTTAATTTTCAATTCAAATCAATTTGGTACGATGCCAATAAAATTGTTGTTTTTTATTTTTATTTATTCTTTTTTATAAACAATCATATATCAACCAACCTCAAATACACCTAATTATATATGTACGGTACATGATATTACAAAAATTACCATATCGCATAGATTAATTTCATATACACCACAATTGCAATGGCATTGATCTTATAGAAATGATTTTTTTCATAAATAAATAAATTGTTTGTATGTTTTTTTTTTTTTTTGTGTATGATTATTTTTTTTTTTTGTTTCACCAATTAATTACTTGTCTATAATATTTCAATTATTTTATTTTAATTTTATTTTTTTGAATATTTGATAAGTTTTAAGTATGTAATATTTAAAATCGCGAAATTTCATGATTGTTTTCTTCTTCTTTTGTAAATATTACAAAATGGTTTATTGGAAAATTTATGTTTAATATTTGAAAATTTGTAATTGAGTATGAATTAAATAAACGAGGTTTATGTTTTCAAATAAAATGAATTAAAATTATTTTAATTACATATGTACTCGTATGATATGTGTGTGAGGTAATAAAGATGTATAACAGAAAATTATTTGTTTGATAGAAATTTTCTTTATTTTCAAGATCAACAAAATATTTTTTTTGAAGATGAATATTTGTTTTTTTTTTACCATTTTGTGTTTTATATTTGAATGAAAATAGATTTTCTTTTTATTGTTGTTGTTTTTGAATTTTATTATAATTTTTGAAAGAGTATAATGCTTTTTTTTTTTACATATACATAAATATCAATAAAAATCAATTAGAAGAAAAAATGAATTAATTGGAAATGATACAATAAAAAAAAGAAATTTTAAATTATTTATCGATTTATTCGAATTTTGAAATAATAAATTTAATTGAATCTTATTTCAGATGAATTTTGTGGTTTATTACGAGCAATAAAATAAAAATATAATTAAAAGTTAATTTAAAGAGAAAAATTGAATTTTTATTGAAAAATTTTAGTACATTGAAAAAAATAAAAAAAGACCACTGTTTTCCTAGAACTTTTTAAGAAATTCTTGATAGCTTTTACTTTAAAAGCACGTGTAAGTAAAGTACTTTAAAAAACGTAATGTTTAGTTCAGTTGTGGAGAACAAAATTGAATTAGAAGCATATTTGCAATCATTTGCTTATTAATACGCTTTTTTAACCCTTAACTATATATTTGTATATATAAAAATGTACACATTTGGTATTTAAGCTTTAATTTGATTATGAATTTTGCTAGCTAGGATCTGCGAACTTCACCAATTTCTCTGCTGAACTATTCTACGTATACATCCCAATTTTCAAAGTTCTAGCTCAAAATCGGTAGGACAAAATATCCTTTTTACTGCAAAAACACAAAATTGGCCGCGTGCATATACAAATGTACGTACCATACATTTTACCTGAAAATTTGAAATTTTTCAAAAAGCTATATCTTGGCATCCCGTGGACCAAAAGTCGTAATTCTTTAACCTTGGTATTTATTAAAGTATCTTCTTTAATTAACCTGTACGATTTTTTTCCTAGTCTTTCCACTTTTTCAAATAAAGTACAAAACATGGTAAAGAAAAGAAAAATTCCCATACATTTTCAAGACCAAACAAGACTTAAATTTCAAATTCAGTTTCGGATTTTGAGACAAAACAAAAGCGACAAGAGACAAGAGACATGCAACAAGCAAGAATAGACAAGAGACAAGAGACAAGCGACAAGAGACAAGCGACAAGAGACAAGTGACAAGATACAAGCGACAAGAGACAAGCAACAAGCGACAAGAGACAGTCGACAAGCGACAAGCAACAAGCGACAAGAGACAAGCGACAAGAGACAAGCGACATGCGACAAAATAGGAATGTTTTTTTTAAAGCAAAAAATTTTTTTTTTCCAAGTTTTCATGCGTTGAACAATCGAAGTTTTTTTGATGTTATAAACGAAGAATTTGAAAATAATGAGAAATTATCCTGGAACAGGGTATGTAATTTAGGAAATTAGGAACATCATAAAACTATAATTTAATACCGATTTTCTAACACTTAAGCCCATGTTTTTAAGTCTTTATGTATCTTATGAATTTCTAAAATAAAGTATTTTTGAAACTTACCTATTGTTGTTAAAACAGTTGATGCAAAGAATACAGCTTGTAACATACTCCATTTATCGAATATTTTTGGAAAATCTTTTTCAGCTATAATTAAAAGGCCACCTTGAGCCGCTTCTTGAATTGCCTATAACAATAACAAAACAAAAAAAATAAACGTATTTTAGCTATTATTTTTTCCTTCAAATTAAAAATTTATTTAGAAAAAAAAAATATTCACCTCTTCATATTTAGCTAATTCAAATGATATTAAATCATTTATATTTCTAACATCCGTGTTATTTACAATTGAATATATAAATTTTTCTCTATTTGTTTTTATTGTTGTTTTTAAATGTTCAAGTCTTTCAATTTCAGCTGGTCGTTCTAACTGCCTGAAAATCTATTAAGATCTAAATTTTCAGAGAAATTTTAAAATTTCATTTGTTTTTTTAAAATTAAAAAATAATAATAAATAAAAAATAAAACAAAAACAAAAATTCCATAATTTATAAAAAAAAAAAAAAAAAAAAAATAGAAAATAATTAAGTATCGCAATAAGAAGCAAACAGCTAAACAAAACAATGAAAGAAAATAATTACGAAATAATGCAAAAAAAAAAGAAAAATCAAATAATTAAAAATAAAATACAACCTGAGAAATGATGTTCACAAAATAATAATAATAATAATTTGTTTAATTATGAAAATACGAGAATATTTTGCTGAAAATACGAGGCTGTTTGATAAGTCTCTAGTCTCCCTACGAAATAGTGTTTCAAATACAAGAATGCCAATTTTTTTTTTGCGACTACAATCCCTTAAACCTTTAGATTTAAGTTTTATTGGAGATACGACAATTAGTTTATATTTGATAGTGGTTTAAACTTTAAAGTTAACAATTCATGGTTATTTCAAAACTATGGAAAGAAGTGAGTTCCGTGTAATAATTAAACATTGTTTTTTTATGGGGAAAAATGGCGTACGAACCAAAGAATGGTTTGATAAAACTTACGGTGAATCTGCTCCATCGAAGTCCAGCATTACATATTGATTTAATGAATTTAATTATGGCCGTATGAGCCCAAAAGATTGTGAACGTCCTGGTAGACCAGTGGAGGTGACAACTTCCAAAAATAATTCATCAAAAAATAAGAAGAGAGAGGAAAGTAAAAATGCGAGAAATAGCTGACATAAATATTTCAACAGAACGTAAGTACAATATAATAAGTTGCAAAGTGGCTGACGCGTTCACTCACACCCGATCAAAAACAACGATAATGCTCTAGCTTATTCATCGACAACAGAAACAGCAAAATTGGTAGATTTACGGTACGAAGTGTTTCCACATCCACCGTATTCTGTGGATTTAGCACCGAGTGACTTTTTTCTTTTTCCAAAGGGTATTAAAAAGCTTAAAAATCGTTGGATGAAATGTATTGATTCAGAGAGAAAGTATGTATGTTGAGTAAAGATGTATACATAGTTTTTTTTTGAAAATTCGGTTTTTCTTACCGAGAGCAAAGACTTATCGAACAGCCTAGTATACTCGTATGTACAAGAAATATTTTTTGTTTATGTTTTTCTTGTGTTTTCTTGCTAAAGAAGAATTTTTCAAATTTTTCTTTATTTTTTTTTTTCATGTTTATTTTATTTGGCAGACGATTATGAAGGTGTTTTTTCTTGAAAATATTATATTTTGACAATTAAAAAAAAAAATATATAGATTATTATGAAAGAAAAAATATGTTTTAAAACTGTTTGGTAAAAATATTTGTTTTTAATAATAAATAAAATTTACACTTAGAATGATGATGCATTTTTATCTAAACGATTATCAATTATTATGTGTGTGAAAACTCACGTCTTGTAGCCATAAATTAAGTATGCACTATAATTAATGGATCTTATTTTGAATGTGATAATTTTTTATTATGATTATGATTTAGTATTATTGTATTTCATTTAAATGTATATATTCTTGGTACATGAGGACAATAAAGTAATTTTTATTAAAATTTAAATGTGTGATGGCATATAGAGTCGCGATTTATTCATATACGAGTACGTACATGCATAAATTTTCTTTATGTTTCATAATTTTTTATTACTTTATTTTTTGTCTTTTAAAAGGGAAAGAATTTATATGTTGCTAAGATATTATCATTATGAAAATTTGATTTGTGATGTTTTTACTCTTATTTTTATGTAAGTGTAGATTTTGTTGAACTTCTTAAAAGGCTCATACCAACAAGAAATGATAATTAGAACATCTTATACATAACTTAAGATACTTTTAAGTGAGGGCAGACTTATGAGAGGGTGTAGGTGTTTATACATATAATGTCGTCGTCGTTCTGTGGAAACTCACTAATGCTCGTTTTCTTCAGATTGAACTATATTTTAGCTAACTTTAGCAGGAAGATAATAAAGATATTTGCATTTCTTCACCTCTGATTAGCACTTAGCTGCAACCTAAGTTTAGCTGGCAGATGAAGTACTAATTATTTATTCAGGTGTTACCTAACTCTACAGCAGAGCATTCTGTGCCAGGAAAAAGTTATTAGTTATGTCAAAATAAAGTGACATTTGTTTATATTTTGTTGACGAATAAAGTTATAAAGGAAATTGATTTTTAAATTTCAACTTAACTCCCCTACACACACTTTTACTTAAAAAATATATTTTTTAATCATTTACATACTTGTTTTTTAATACAAAATAAACTTTACACGGTTACAAATTGAAAAATATTCAAATAATAACAGCTGACATTAAATTTGTCATTACTAAATTTTATTTTTATAATTTTCAGGGTTTGGAATCAAAAATGTAGCTGCCAGCTAGTTAGCATGAAGGAAACCAAATCTTTAGCTATGTAGCTGTCATTTACACTTAGGTGATATTCAATTAACAGAGACTTCTGAAGAAAACGGGCATAGGTAAGTCACTTAGATATTATATCTCAAATAATTCTTTTACTACAGATATCATTATTTTCAAATAATTAGATTTTATTTAACTTTAAAACTTTAAATATAAAGTGATAAAAATCAATTAGTTTTTTAAAGTAAAAATAATGTCATTTCAAAAATCTTATAGCTTAAGAATAATCTTTTGCTTTCATTTCATTCATTCAGCGCATACCATTTCTTGACCAAAATTAAGCAAAAAGTATTATGTTGCATGGTGTAAATTTTCTTTCCCAATCCAATGAGTTCTAAAACTCAAATTATAATGGTTTTTGAATTTTTTTTAAAGTCGAAAAATTCGATTAGGATTGTTTCTTCTTTGTTTTAAATTCCAGCTAATAAATAATAAAAAAAAATTTAAGTAATTTTCATGAAAAATTAAATAAGCGCAGCGATAAATATTCAAAAGTTTTCAGCAACCCCCAAAAATAAATTTTAAAGTTAATGAGATGAAATATCACGCAAGAACAAGGATAAAAATAAAGAACCAGTATCAATATTCTTTGTGAAAATTTTCCTATTTAAATTGGAAATAAATTCATGATGAACGTATTGAAGAAAATATCGTAAAATTAAGTATTCCATTTCGTGGTGAAAAATAAAACAGATTAAGTTGAAAATTTTCATTTTAATTTTTCATTCAAAACACGTTTATGACATACTACATGTCATAAAGTGCTTCTTGCCTTTTCAGATTCGATTTTTAATTTGTTCTCGTGTTCTGTTAGATATATTTTTTGTTGTTGTTGTTTTTATACATTTGAAATTCGAATTAAAACAAATTTGTATCTGTGATACAACGTTTTTATTTTAATATTTATTTATAAAACAAATGTGGGAGTACTTTTGCAGTATAGGAGAGTTATTGAGTCACACACAATATTGTATGCATACACTTTATGAATACTAACTGTATAACAAAATTGATGAAATGACATTTTGTGTTTTTAAAGGCTTCAGATTGAAATTTCGCATTGTGTCTGCTTAACAGATTATGAAGGACTGATCATTGACATCAAATATACTATTTTTCCTATTTCTACCGACGAACATTGGCATATATTGTAGGTTTCATAGATCTCAAAAGATTGAGACACAGGTATTTTTTTCTCTAATAGTTGTTTCGCAAGTCTGAGGGTAACGAGTAGTGTTGAGTTTTTTACAAACACAAGAGACCTTCTCATCGAAATGTGATGAGGTTGCCACTAAATCCTAGCGACCCCAGTTTCACAATACAATGTACAAAAGGTGTCATTGAAATTCAAGATAGTTTGAGTACAGTCATTTTTCAATGCAATGCCATAACATTATACTTATAAGCAAAAAAATGTAAAAAATCCCATTTATAGTCATTTTTCGGTCACATAGGTACATATGAACCTTTTTTTTTTTCAAAGGGTTTTTTGTTTTAAAAATCTCATTATTATTTACTCATGGATTTTTTTTAACGTGGTAGAGATACGACGTATACATCCATTTATTTTTGCACTTTAAATTTCGTTCTTATTATTTTTACATACATATTTACATTATTTAAAATTTCTATCCCACGACACCAGCAGTGTTATAAAATTTCCATACATATTTTAAAAATATTTTTCCTTGAAAAATGCATAAGAACTAAAAAAAAATATATCTCAAAATTCATATTTAAAATTTATAATATTACTTTTTTTTGTCTTGCATATTTTGCAAGTGCAAAAATTGAATTTTTAAAAAAACTTCATCATAATCTTTTTTTTTTTTTGTCCTATTAAAAAAGTTTTTTTTTTTAAAAAAAAATTACATATTAGGAAAATTGTGGTATGAAAACGAACAAATAAAAAACTTATATTTTATGCATGATACTTAATTTTTCATATTACATATGTATGGTATGTAGAACATAAGAAATACAAAAAAATAGCTTTTTGCATAATATAATCTATGAACTAAAAAAGGATACCTACTCATATGTTTTCACTTTATTATGAGGGGGTTTTTGTTTTTTTAAATTATTTGTATAATTTGTGGAAAGTTTTTTTTTCTCATTTCAAAATATGCAAACTTTTGCACTTACATTTTAGAAAAAAAAAATATTTTAACAAAAAATCCAAAAGATTATTCAGAAAGAACAAAAAAAATTAAGCAAAATAAACTTTTTAAAGAAAAGAAGGAAAAATAATCCTTTCTTACAAAATGTTTAAAATCATTCTCGTTGTTGATCTAGAAAATCGCATTACCTTAACACAGAAAAATATTAATTAAAATTGTTTTTTTTTCTCTTCAAAATATTAAAAAACTAAAAATAAATTATTATTTTTATAATTGTTTTTTTTTGTTTTTTTTTTTCAATTTGTAAAATGCAGACGAAAATAACATCAATCTTGGAATATTTCAAAATCCAATATTGGTTATATTCTTACTCAAAAATAAAAAATACAAAAAGATACACACACACACATATATATATATTTTAAGAATCGAAAAAACATTGATCTTAAGAAAGATTAAAATTATGGTTTTTAAAACCCCATTTTGTATATTAGTGTCATAAATTAAAAAGAAAAAAATAACAAAAATAAGAAAAATTAAAATAAATTGAGAGAAAATAATAATTTTATTTTTTTTGTTTTGCATTCAATGACGTAATGAAATTGAAAAAAAAAAGAAGAAAAGAAAAATAATAATAATGTCGTCATATTTTCCATAATTTATTAATATCGTCATAAAAATTCCAGAAATATCTAAAATTAATGAATATTTTCTTTACTTTTCTTTGGTTCTTTTGTTTGTTTTAATTATAATGCAATATGTAGTGTGTAGACAATATGTTTTGTCCTTGTGTATATGTGTTGTATTGTACTCATATGTGTTATCGCTTTATTATTAAAGATTAAAATAATAATAATAAGTTTGTAATAAAACATATGGACGGATGATGGAATAAATCTGAAATATACACAATATACTATATACATACTCGTATATTATTTTATTCATTATAAATTGAATAGATTAATCAACGTTCATTTGATATAAAAAATTTGTTGTTGATCGTCTCACAATTATAAAAAAATATAAAGGGTGGTTTTGCATCAAGATGTGGTAAAAGATAAAATTCATTGTTGAGATTTTGTCAACAGTAACAAGTATCAAAAGGCGATTCTTCAATGTGAAAATCCTTTTATAAAATAATACAGTTATACAACAAAGTGCCAAGAAATTACTGAGAAAAATTCTGGAGAAATTTTTGTGGATATTTTCTTTTGGAAATATGCACACGGGATATTCTGTAGGAAATTCTATGGACATTCGTCAATAAGATGAGATTTTTCCAGCTTAAAATTGGTTGGCAAAATGATAAACTCAATTCCAGGAAATCCAGACTCTATAATTTTCCATTTGTGTAGACTTTTGGTTACCAAGATTGAAAATGTGTCTTGACGAAAAATCTTCAACCTTGGCGCACACAGATTGAAAAGGGAATGAATAGGAAAAGGTTGTAGGAGAAAATATAGAAAGTGTTTTAAGCAACTTAGATTATGATGGAAGAGGAACAAGTTGAAGCATGTTCCACACCTTATATTATAGTTCGAAAACTACCGTTACTTTTCAACTACCTTACTGCTACATTTGGAATAAGTGGAAATTTGAACCATTTTTGGGCTTTAAAGTAAGTACATAGTAGGTAAGTTTCGATTCGGGTAGTTTTTTTAAAAAAAATTAAGGCGAAATTTCTCGAATTACACGATACTTAAGTTAAACGATTTTCAAGTTGCACAAATAAAAAATTGACTTACAGTCGTTCATTTTGTACTGAATCTGAGTCTCGATTTATAAGGTTTCGGCTTACATGGCACCAAATAATCTGAGGCAGACCTGTATTAATTCTTAACTCAGACAAGATGATTTTGAAGATTAAAAACTACTTCAAATCTCAAAAAGTTTTCAGTATGTGGTTAATCTTACTTATTGCTACAGAGAATACAACATAAAAAATGTAGGGTCTGGTCAAGATCTATCTATCTTTCTTAGTTTTACTTAACGAATCGTAGTACATTGACCACCCTACAAAATTCTGTATTCTGATGTTAAAATAATTATAAAATGTTTATTAACTAAAAATATACATTTTTTTTCTCCATTTGACTAACTAAAAGATTTTTTTTAGATATATTTTATATCGTGGATTAATGTGATGGATCATCATCATCATCATCATCGTCATCGTCGTGAATAAGAACATTATTTTATTCTTTTTTTTTTCTTTTTTTAAATAAAAATGTAGGCTAAGATTTTTCTAAAAAAATAATAATTGTGTAATAAAACATATTGCATTACAGATTGAATGATGTTCTTTTGAACTTTTTTTTTTATTTTTAAATTTCAATATTTATGCAAAAAACAGACAAAAAAAAAGTAAATATTTTCTACTTCTATTTATATTATACATTTTTTTCCCCCAATCGAATTTTCATAAACAAGTTTGTCACTAATTAATTGATTTATTGAAAAAAACAAGTAAACAAACACGTAATAAACAATCTTAGAAAAATAATTGAAATAAAAAAAAGATACTTGAAATAGGAAAAAAAAATTTGAAATATTTTAATGAAGTTATTGACAATTTCTTTTAACATATGATGAATTTTTTTTTTTTTTTGATTTATAAATATTTGATACGATCGACGGTTTCTTTTTTTTTTTGATAATTTAAACAAGAACATAAATTTTATAACATGAATATTTTATTTTTACGTAATTATCTTGGAAATGTTGAAATTTTTATGATTGAAGAAAAAATTCTTATTCAAGTATTTGAGAAAAATAAGAAGAAAAGAAAAAGAAAATATTTTTTAGTGGAAGTTTATTGACTTTGACTGTATAATGTGTCGTGCAGAGGCGAGCTTTACTTTAAAAAAATTACGGAAGTAAATTAAAAAATTAAAATAAAGCACGACAAAAAAAAAAAATAGAAAAGTAATTTTTCAAAATGAAAAAAAAGGGTGATTGACCAAATTTTTTCGTTCGTTTGGTTACAATTTCACTTTAACGAAAAAAAAAAAAACAAAAAAAAATTACTCAAAATGATTAATGTCTTTTTTTTTCGACAAAAGAAAAATTTTTTTTTGTTTTAAATATTTAAATTTTTTTGAAATTGTTTTTGTGAAAAAAATCAATTGTCATGTTGTGTGTTTTTTTTTCTTTCTCATTTTTTCATTTTCAACGTTAAAATCTTGAAAATTTAATTCTTTATCTATTCGTTGAAATATCTTTATCTTAACTTACAAATTCTCTGTGGAATATATACAAATTTGCATATCTATAGTTGCATTCTATTTCCGTTACCTGTGCTGCTGTACACATTCAAAAGGATATGAAAAAATATTGAAGGAATAGAATTTGTCATGATGAAATATTCAATTTGTAAAAGTCATTTGACTTTAACAAGAAGATAGAGAAAGAATTTTCAAATGAAAAGTAATCTTGTGCAATTTTTATTTTTGTCCTTTAAGATAATTCAGGATTTTTTATCTTTTGAAGAAAAAAAAATAATAATAAAAATCAATGTAATGTAAATTCATCTTATAAAAATCTTGTTATTTTTTTTAAATGACAACAGCATGGAATGGATTTTTAAATGATCCTTATTAAAATATTTTGATGTCATCAAATTATTGTGAAATTATTTAAAAAATAATATTTTCATTTTGTATATATGCAAATTAGTATAACACAATGTGATAAGATGATGACAATGAACTCAATTTACATATCGTGTTGATGAGTATATACATCCTTTTTTGAACCACAAAATATATACAGAAAAGATACATAATTTTACAATATTTTGTGTCATGTATGGTTTTAATAATATCCTTCTTCTTCTTCTCCTTCAGTTTTAATAAACTGGATAACAAAAGATGTGTGAATTACATTTTTTGTTGAATGTTTATTTTCAATTTTTCATTTCATTTTGAACATAAAATTATAATTAATGATCCAATTTACTGAGTTTTTGATGCATGTAATGCAGTTACTATTATGCTTTATCATGTATGTGTGTTGGAACTGTGAAATTAAGAATTATATTTCAATTTAGAAACTTAGAAGTTAGAAATTTAGAAAAAAGGACGATCTAGTGTGTGATGGTGGAAATTTATCGTACTTATGAAAATTAGTGCATTAAGAATTGGAAGGAAAACTTTATAGACTGCCTCAAATGTGACTGAAAGATCTTTTGGGGTCCATGCGGTGTCACAGAGTAGGATAAGATATTATTCTTAGATGCTCACAAATATATCTTATTCTGGGACCTGGGTGCTACCTTTTAATAATCTTTCAAAATCTTTGTGCAATGAACTTAATTTCTGAGAATGTAAAAATCAAACTGTTTTATGAGCTTTCCATGTTAATTTCCTTATAAATTTTAAATTTTATAAGAAACTGTTTTTTTTTTATAATTTTTTTTAAATTAACTTTACTTTGTTTTTTATTGACCCACATAATTTATTCAGAAAAAGCAAATCCACATGTTTTTAATGTTTCAAATTTAAATCATAATAAATTTTTTTTATATACATATAACGAAATATCATCGGTCTTGTTTAAGGCAAAAAATCTTTTCAATAAATTTATTTTCAAATAATCTAAAATTAAATGAATTTTATATCATTTTGATATAATTTCTCTTCATTTACGACATTTTAATGTATCATAAATTTTGTTTTTTCTTCATTTTATCTTTATGATTTTTTTTTATACTTCTTAAAAGTGTCATACATGCAACATTTCTTCTACATTATATTTTGAATAAAAATCTTGTGGGTGGTGAAAAGTCATTTCTCTTTTAATTTTAATAAAGAAGAAGAAAAAAGTAAAAAAATTTTTGTATTTATCAGTTCGAAAAGAATTTTATATGCATTATAAATAAATATTTTATAAATACGTACATAAGTAGGGTAGGGTAGGATAATGTTAATTGGAACACGTCAATATTTCATCAAAATTATTTTTAAAATATCTGAATTCTTTGTGTTTTTCTGCTGTTATGAAGACAGATCAAGTACACAAGGTAAGCATTGTATTATAAATATTTTCTGTTTATTTTTCTAGATTCTTTGTAGAAAATGTAAAAATATTTTTTTTTGCGTTTGCTAAAAGGAGTGGGTCATTATGAATTGATATTCCCCTTCCTTTTTCCTTATTATTGTAATTCAATGCGGAAGAAGCAGTTAAGGGATGTTCGCACTCATTGGGCTCATTAAACAAAAAACAAATTCAAAGAAAGCCAGTGATTTACTTGATTTTTCACATATATTTTTTAAAAAGGATAAACTTGATCCATTTAACCCTGTGTTACTCTACAGCTGTTCTTTGTTTTCAATTTTAATATTAAGATAAAGTATTTTTTTATTTGTCTAATAAAAGATGATAAATTTAGAATAATTAATTTTAAAAGTGAATGAAAGCAAATCAACATTTTTAATTTTAATTCGCAATATTTGAAGATGAGTGCTTGTTTTTTCATTTTCATTTTTAAGACTTAAATAAAAAATATATAAATAGATTTTTTCATTCTTTGGAATTCTCATAAAATTTATAAATAAAATGAAACTATGTAGCTAGACATAATTAATAAAGCTCATCAATTTGATTGTGTTCTACGTTCTACTTCTACACAATGAGATACATTTAAATATGAAAATTTTTCAAAATTATGACTAATTTATAGGATTTTTTTCGGGTTAAAGAAGATCACTCTTTTTTGCATAGTGTAACCGAAAATCTTCAAGAAACTATGGTTGATGAGTTGGTCGCCGTGGCGGTATTTGAAATCTTTCGAAGACCCAATTAGCACTGAAAGTGCCATTTTGATACCACACCTCGTGTAACCTTATAGGAAATGATGTTCGAAATATAGGTAGATCCACTATAACCATCCTGTTTCATTCAGGAATCGTATAATGTCTCTGACCGTAACTTTTGCTATTTCTCCAAGGTTCTTGAAGAAGAAGCTCCCCAATGTCTGGAACCTTACTCTGGCAAGTGCCGGACAGTTTCAGAGATAGTAAGTGAGAGTTTCTCTCTCATTGACTTCCCTATAACTATGACAGTTGATTTTGAACCATTTTATAACCGATTTTCTCTGCATGATGAAAAAACTATAGTTTATATTGTTTTAGATAAAGCCTGATTCAGACTAGAATAATATTACAGTCGATTTTTATCATTTGAAGCTCATATTTTCATAGGAGACTTTTTTTTAAAGGTTCTACAACAATTTCAACCATCTTCTTTTGTGCATTTGTAAGATTGTTCAACTTGAAAATTTACTAGATGTTTTTTTTCTTCATATGAAATTTGTTATTGTAGATTATTAGTATCTGTAATTTACTTAATTTTCACATATATGAAAATTCATGTAGTTTTTATAGATATTTCGTAAACAATAATTTACATATCAACAATATACTTACATTATTTTGTTAATTTGAGTGAAAAAAAAATAAGAAAGAAAATTACAGGAATGGATTATTTTAAAATTTTTGTAGACAGATTGTTGAAAATTCGACAGATAAGTTGAAAAAAAAATTGAAATCTTTGAAGAACTAAAAAAATAAATGATTTTAATGAAATTATTGACTTCTCTTTTTTGTACTTCTGTTGTTGTTTGTTTGTATTTTTATAATTTTTCAAGCTGTGTTTTTTATTTATAAACAAAATATATAAAAGAATAAAGTTTTCCTGTCTACATAAAGTTATTTATCTTAAAGTATATAGTTGTAAGATATATTTTTAGGAATTTTTAAAGTGAATTTTGAAAAAAAAAAAAAAAATGCCAATATTTTTTTTTTTTTTTTTCAAATTGTATATTTAGAGATTTGCTAATTGCTTTTGTGAATGTGAGGTATTAATTAATTCTTGAGGAGTATATAAACAAAATAATAAGGAAAAAGATACATAACGAATTATCTGTATTTTTGGTTCTATTTGATTATGTACTTGGTAACGTTGGTTGGATCCGCATAATGTTTTCAATGGAATTTTTACTTTTGATGACAATGTTTAATTCAAAGCGACAAATTTAGATGGTAGACAATAATATGAGGGGTATAAAAGCAAAGTCATTAATCTCCATTTTTATTAAATTTCAGTAAACGACATTTTTCCTTTCTTTCGATTTTCAGCTTCTATACTTGATTTGTATGCACCTTAGTATGGCTTAGAAAGTATGGTTTTTTGAGACAGATTTTCCATGAAATTTTTTTGTCATTGTCATTGTAATCAATGTGCAACTAAAAAATCCTTATATATTTCTCATGTTTTTTGCACTCTTTACTCAGCTTTTATAAAAAGTACCCCTTATATTATCTATTTGTCCTTGGTGAGAAAAAAAGTAGGTACCTACGTAATTCGAATTTATGAAAATTATGAATTTAGATGAAAAAGTATTTTAAAAAAAAGTCATAAATCATAAGATAAAAATTGTAAATTTCAAAAAAATATTTAAATGTTGAAATATGCATCTTTGAAGCAAATTGAAATTATGTTAGACTTCAAGTGAAAAGAAAAAATTAACCTCTTAAAAAAGACGCAACATATTGAATTTGATGATTGACATACTACAAGTGCTTAAATGATATCTGTCATAAAAAACAAAAATTATTTTCTTTCGAAATTTTGTCTCAATTTTTAAAAATACAGACATTTTTTATGTGACTTTATTTTATTTTTTTTTCTTGTTGGTCTAATTTTGTCTAAGCAATCTCATTTTATTTTCTCATCCTGATGCATTGAAAAATTACATTTTGTGTATAAAGTTTTCATCATAAAAGTGAAAGTCGATTTATTTTACAAAAAGAAGAAAAAAAACATATCACTAGAAATGAAACTTTTGGACAACTTTATGAGACAAAACACGCAAACCACCAATAATAATACCAAATTTATGAAACTTTATCTTTCAAAATTAGTATACATTTGTCCAAAGCCAAATGAGATAAGTTTTAGCCTCTTTATAGATGATTTGTAAAAGAATCACACATCTACATTCGCTAATACTTATATGTGCTTATTTTTTTTTGGTAAAAATCTATTTCAGAAATTTGTAGTTAAGGTATTCAGTGCTAAATTATTAATAATATGAATTATGGGAATCAGAAAACAAGGATGACGGCGTTGACGACGATGAAAAAAAAGGCGGATAATTGAAATTTTATGAAGGATAAATTTAATCTAAATGTGTTCTCATGAAGGTCATACAAGGATTATATTTATGTATAAATTATTATTTTCTTCAGAAAAGATACTCGTACAATGCTAAAAATGCATTTGGATTTAGAAATTTAGTGACAGTAAATGACACTTTCGGAAAAACCAAAAATTATGTTAAATTTAAGAGAGAAAAAAAAAGGATTAACATAATCTTAATTTTTTATGAGCAATTCCAAATTGAGGTTATTTGAAAAAAAAAAAGAAATTTGGGAATTTAAAATTTGCGATTTAATTGCGGTAAATTTAAACATTTTACAATTAACTTCTTTTTTTATATTTAATTAAAAGTTTAACCCTTTTTCCAACTTGAATGAGTTACGAACTCACTCTTGAGTTGAATTTGCCTTTTTGTTATTATTTTTTTTGTATTTTTCATTTCTCAAGTAAATTAAATCTGCAAGCCAGAAAAGAAAAAGATTTTAACTTACAAATCCACCGACTGCACAGTAAACTCCTAATGATATTAACAATCCTACATGTGAGGCTGTTTCTTTCCATTTTAATGATTTCCAACATTTTCTACTTTTTTTCTTATCATCATCTCTGACATCGAATGTTTTTAATTTTTCTAATAATTCTGTTTTAACATCATCACCGATATCATCACCCATTTTTTTTTTTCAAAATATTTTCTTTTTAATTATTTATTTTTCTTTGATAAAATAAAAATTATATTTTTCATTATTTTTTGTTCTTCACAAGTAATTAAAAAAAAAAAATTTCTATTTTTGTCTTTTTTTATTAATTCGTGATACGAAATAATTATTTCGTGTATATAAAGGATTAACATAAAAACTAGGATAATATTTCGATTTAAATCACAAAAAAAAACAAAAATCGTAATTAAAAACCAACTATTTCCGTACTTGGTACTTAATTTTATTTTATTCCTTTTTCACGATGCACGCATTCAAAGCGAAACACACGCACAAACTGAAATTCACACAGAAAAAAATATCGAAAATCAAAAATCACAGGGAAAATTCGCAAAGATGAAAAGAAAAAAGAAGAAAATTCGATAAATGGAATACGAATTTTCCTCAACCGTTTAATCCGTACAACATTTAATTTATAACTGAACTGAACTGAAACTGCAGATACTTACTAAGAAAATTCTTTTCTTTTAAAAGCAAAAAAAAACATATTGTGAAAGTCAGAAAATTCTGATGTACCACTTGATTGGTGAAAAAAAATTAAAAAAAAAACACGACAACAACAACAAAAAGAAAACTAAAATAAAACAGAAAAGTGGTACATATGACATATACCGTTCAACTTGTTGATTTGGAAAAACAAAACATATATTTTCATACATCATTTGATTTTCAGAAAATATGTATATGTACAAATTATATATTATGTGCTCGATCTCTTACCTACATGACATGACATGAGAGTGTAGAAATTTTTGCATCTTGTTGTGTTGTGGTACATATCATGGAAAATTCTTGGAAAATTTATGAAAATTTATTTTGATACTTGGAAAATTTATTTGTTTATATACTTGCTGTTTTTTTTTGTGTGTTTATTTTTTGTTTGTTTAGTTTTTCTCTTATTGTTTAAAAAAAAAAAAAAAACAACAAAATAACACGTGGATTTTGGAGATTGCGCATTTTCGAACGTCATTATTAATTTGCCGGTAAATCATGATTCATGAATTGAAAAAAGGGGAAATACTTTTATTTTCGTGCAGTTATTCTGAGTTTAGATGTACGAAATTACTCCTTAAGATTTTTTTCAATAAATTTTTTAAACAAAAACAAAAAACTTAGAACATTTTTAGAAGTTTTATGTTTTTTTTTTTTTTGTGTTAGGAAAATAAATAAATTAATTACTTCCTGCAGACAGCATTTCCTTTCTTTTCAAATTTTCTGTATCATTGAAAAACTAAGTCGGGAAATAATAAAAATTTCTTAATATTTTTTTAAATATGTAGATTTTTTTTTTCAGTATGAAAATTGAAAAACTTGCGAAGGAAATAACACTTGTCTTTCTCTTGTTTTTTTTTTTCAAATTATTTTTCTTTATTTAGTAAGCATTTCAAGTCCATTAAAATATGCTTTGAAAGTGTTTTTTTTATTTTTGGAAGAAAAAAAATCCCGAAGCTAATTAAAAGAAAAGATATTTCTTTGAATCATCAAAAATTATAAAAATGTGCAGAAAATCACGTAACATCATTAATTAAATTGCTTTTAATGATGCAACTATGAGAAAAAATTTATTTCATAATATTTCAAGCATGTTTTAATAATTAAGGATAATTTTTAGAAATTTCCAGATGACCCAAAACAACCCAAAAATATACCTGTGTGTACCTGTAGAGTAAAATGTAGAAGATGAAAATTAATTAAGAGACAACAGATTCGTAATAAGATATTTTTTAGTGATTTATATTTTATACGTTACATTATACATATATTTTGTGCACATCATGCAGTACGTATACTGAATTTTTGATTAGTAGATATTTTCGTAGACACCAAAAATTTCAATTAACACATGGTATAAAAATTTAATTTCTAAATTAAAGAAAAACAAAAAAGAATTATTATCATCATTATTTAACTTTCTAATAAATTCATTTTATAATGGATTCTAATTAGAAATTTTAATAAGGATCCTGAAACAATCTAATAATTTTCTGAAAATTTGCTATTTTGTTTTCTTTGGGTTTTTTTGTATAATTTTTAATTTGCATTTTATATCTTTTCATTTAACGATAAAAGTTTCATTAAAAATTATTTAATATTCCTGTTTTTTCTTGCATATAAATTGCTTCTTATTCAGTCATTTTATTATACGAGTACATACGTATGTATATGTGATATATCCTCTTTTCATTTACTAATATAACCCTATTGTATATCCTATGAATAATGACTTGCAAATAATAATTATAAACTAAATGCAAAAATGACCTGGTTTCTATTTTCTATCTATACATATGTGAATAAATACATACATCAAAAAATATATAGAGAAAGAAAATGTAATTACCGTTTGAAATGTAAAAAAGAAAAAAAATGTCAACAATAATAATAAGTAATTAATCATTCATATAAAAAACATACGAGTATATTGTACATATGTATGTATGAGTATGTGTTTGAAAAAGTAAATTAATAGATTATGGTAGCGGTAGTAATTTTCTTTTTCAAAAACAAAAAAGGGATTTTTTTAAAGTTTGAATTATAATACATAAATGGGACGCCCATTTTGTTAGGAATTATTAATGAGATAAAAATAAAAATTAACCGCTAGAGGAAAATATTAAAGAAAACTCAAAGAATTTTGACTTAAAATAAAAACAATTAATTTTTAAAAATATTCTTAATGAAAAATTCACACACGTATTATTTTTCTTTCGCACAAAGTGTGAGCTTACATATTTCAAAACTTAACATGTTGAACACCAAACGAAAAAATGGTGAATCCACTTTAGTAGACCACTGCACTGACTGGTGATAAATGTGACATTTTCGGTAAGTTCAAAGTAAGTTAATTGAACGTAAGATTTTTGTGAAATTGGAGTTCAGCCTGTTGCAAATTGAAAGAAGCTTTACTCTACACCTTCTGATCATAGTCAATCAGCCAATTTTTTTTTACAAAAACTTCAATAGTTTCTATCGGTAAGTTTCCGAAGAAATTTCGTCAAAACTGGCCGATATATCTTTTTCATTTTCTTCATAATAATTTCATTTTTATCGACAGTATTACAAAAATATCATAAAATATTTTGATTTAACGTAATTAATTTCTGTCCATTAATTTTTTCAATCTGTTTTCCTAAAATAAAAAATAATTTCTACCCTCCATTCGAATACGTACCTCAAATATCTTTTTCAGATGCATATGCATTCATATGAGTATCTTTTTTCGCACATTTGATTTACAGTATATCCACAATGCAATTAAAATGACTTGTGATGATGTTAAAAAAAATTCCCACTATATACATTTTATTCTATTTACTGGAAATTTTTTACTATTTTACATATTGAACGTACAATTTATACATGACATCATTTAATTTTTTATTTGAATTTATAACAACATATGTGACAACAATAATTATTAAAAATTTTATATATTTTATATTATGAAATTGAAATAAAAAATATAGTAACAGCAGATCATTTTCAAATGAGCAAAAAAAAAAATATTCATAAATTTCATTTGGACATTGTAAGGTATAAGATACATTTAATGTAATTTTAATTTATGAATAATAATTCGCTATTTAAATAAAGGAAAAAAAAATTATCTGTTACATTAATTTTTTATTACCATTTTTTTCATTTTCTTCTTCATCCTTTCTTTTCATATTTATGAGCATTTTTATTAGACTTGTCAAGAAATTAAATGTTTTTATATAGAAAAAAAATTAATTTTATGTGAAATGATTTTATATGAAACGGTGTTTTATGCACTGGTATGTCATTGGCATATTGTAAATCTTTTTCTATTTTATGTGTGTGAATCTGAAGATAAATTATCTAGTAGAAAATAATTGTTTTTTGTAAATCTTGATAGTCTACAATAATAACTATGAATATGTTTACATAACTCTTTACATAACCATGATGATGATGATATGTATTGGTTTGAAAATTATGTTAGTGTTGCAGTAAGTATAATGTGACATGATAAATGTTTACTTCAGATATATTGTGTTCCTTACTCTTGCGGTAATCCGTAATCAAAGAACTGTAAGTTAACCGAAAGCAGTTAATTAAGTAATAAATTACTAAAAATTGATGAAAATTTTGGCATAAGTTTCAATTAAACTTAAAATACTTAAAAAATTGTTCTAAAACAAAAAAGAGAGGGAAAAAACAAAAAGATATTTCCATTCAAGTATCTATCAATCCTGTTAGTTGTAATAGTTCCTTGTTCTATGATGACAATTGTTTATCCTCATGATATTTATGTACGCTATTCGATTACGGTCTCAAATAAAAGATATAAATCTTTAGTAGCTTGTTATTGAATGTCAAAAAAAATAAATATCTTTGGATTTTGAAATCTCTTATACATATTTGAAATTGAAATGAAGTTTCAATATTAAAACATAAATGTTTTGTATCTTTTGTTTTGTATCTTCTTTAGATTGATTAACATTGTAACGATAGAAATACAAACAGGGTGTATGGTTGCAAATATCATCATAGATAGATTTCGTGCTAAAAGGTAGAAGGTGGAAAATTTCTACGTCATTTATACTTTTTTTTTTTGCCAAAAATCCTCTTTGTGGTGGTAATTGGCCGAGAAGTAGAGTGCTGGCTTTTAAAACAAAAGATCTCAGATTCAAAGATAAATCCAAGTTTAGTCTGCTTTAAATGAGTACGAATTAATTTGAATTGGGTATAAGTACTCGGCACTGAAATAGTTGGTAGCTCTGCCAAAGGAAAAAAATCTTCCCTGTAGCTTTCTACTTGTAGGTTTTGCAATATTGTGATGCGAGCGTTTTCAAAATTCAATACACAATACAAGGATTTTGTGAAACTAATTTAAATTCAATAATTTTTTCTAATACACAATATTTGACGTCCAAACTTTATTTTATATTCAAGCTAAATATATTTTCCCAAAAATTATATAATTTCTATGCTTTTTGAAATTATCTTCTAACAACGGTAGTGCTTGGTAGTGAAATGACAAAAACTTTAGAAAAGTGAATATTCTATTGATTGAGACAAAAAAACAATAGAACAAAAGAAATCCTTTTTCTGTCATTCATAAACTAAATTATTTAATCATTGTTTATTTTTATTTAATTGAATTTCAAAAATTCATCAACACTTTCTTTTTATCTCCCCAACTTTCCCCCAACGTTTTTCTATCACCATAATTATGTCATGTGTATGTATGAACTATGAGCTGATTAAAGTTCAGTAATGAGATATCCCCACGTTGTGGCTCATTTTAAAAAGTTAAATTCTTTATTTTCAATGTAAGACACATTTGGATATCTTTTAAATTTCTAAATTCTAATGCTTTTTTATTATTTGTATCTAAACAAATGTTTAAATTCTCATCATTTTTAATTTTTACTCATAAATAACAAATTTTATTGATATTCAAAACATACAATAAATAAATAATTCCTAATTGTTGGTTATAATTAAAAAACCGGAAGTAGTTTTTCAAAAATTAAGTATTATTTTTTTCTTACCTGTAATAATAATTATCTTCCTCTTACCACATTTTTATGTGAAAGATACGGTGTTTTGTGCGTGATAAATTAAAATTTTCACATTTCATAGATATTTACTGTATATTTAAATTGTTTTGGTGAAAATTAGTACATGGCACCAACAATTTTTTTTCTGGTTAACGACATTCTAACTTAACACATATCACATTTTGAACATAATAATAACATGCTCATAAGAAATATATTACTAAAATCCTTTTTATTTGTAGCACAAAAATTTATTTTATTGTTTTTAACGTACATATGTACATATTAAATGCGTGTAGAACACAAACAAATATTTTATTTTATTCCAAAAAATAAAATAGTGTTCATGCATTCATGTGTGTTCCTAATATCTATAAATGTACAATAAATACTAATTTTTGTCCAATAAAACAGCATGTTCCCATAGAAGCTTGAAATTTTGGCAGGATATTTTTTCAAACGCGTTTCTTGTAATATAAGTAAATCATAGGTGGGAAAAGCTTGACTATAAGAAGGACTAAAATTGAAAGATGAAAAGTACAACAGAATCACTGGAAAAAATAATAATTGTTTTTGGAAATCTTTTTAATTTTTTCTTCAATCATCAAGAAAAGGTATATGAAGAAAAAATAAGTGAAAGTGCCATTAGCCATTAGCCTGAGAGAAGTACTTGGAGTGCAGAGCAGTAAGAAGGACCTTGATAATTAGTCAAAACTCAGATTTATTGTAATACAAAATAAAAAGTTGCGTACCTTGTAACTCGATGGAATATCGCAATTTTGCATCCGCGTATTTTGAAATTTGTGTTACTCTACTCTAGGTACTGTACAACTAGACTAGAGGCACACCCTGTTTTATTCCTCGTAACTTTTGTAAAAAATCATAAGAAAATGATTGAAGAATATAATCGAAGTGGTGTACGAAAGAAGGATTTATGCTGTTATTGTTTTTTTTTGTTAAAAAAATCTGTATACATTTTTTTTTTATTATTGCGTACAAAACGAAGAAAAAAAAAGTCAAAAAAGATGCGCCCACAAATCTCAAAAGTACAATTGACAATGACGACTAGGTAAACATAATTCATTCCACTAAAAAAAAGTGAAAGTAAAGAAGAGAATTTCTCCCTTTACGTTCAATAACAATAATTTTAAAAAAACTTTCGAAATATCTTCATATTTTTGTTGTATAGAAATCATGCATGTATCTTATGTCAAATTATTATTCTCAATATTTCAGAGAAAAAAAAAAAAATAAGCACATCAATCAAAGTATATAAATTATAAAAAGGATTTCCTTGTAATGCTATGAATTACTCTCAAATTTCAAAACGAAAATAAATCTTATTATTAAGCTAATAATGTGATATGTGCAATATTACGTTATCCTTGTTATTTTGTGTACACAAAAAAATATTGAATTACTTCAATTTTCCTTGCATGCAATATATGTATATAACTTCATTGTACACATGTATGTTTAAAGAAAATATTTGCACTCTTACATTTTATTTATTTTTTTTCAAATTGATAATGATATATTACACTTTCAAGGATTTTTTTAAATTTTCTATCTCAAACGAAACAGTTTCATTGAAAAGCTAAAAAAAAGTCACATACTCGTATTTTACGTTTTCTCAAAATAAAAACACAAAAGAAAAACAACACTTCGAGTAAATCAATAAATTTTCATGAGTTTATTTATAATACATGGAAACAACAACAATTTTTATAATAAAATAAAAATATAAATTCAAATTATTGTCAAAGGAATTAACATATAAATCCTCTAAGGAATACATATTCACAAATTATCCAAATTATATTATCTAAAGTCTATTTGAAGTTTATATAAAGTTTGATATTGTTGAATTATAATAAAATAGGTACCTATTTTCTTTGTGGTTTTTCTTTTTTCCTTTCACAAAATATCACAAAATGTTATCAATGTTAAAGGATCAGAAGCATGAAAATGTATTTATTATATACGTTTTACGCAATGAAAACAATTGGGTCATCTATGGATTATCTATGTAGAGAAAACGAGCATATAAAGGAAGATAATAAAAGATGATTTTATATGATTTTCATCTTCTTTTATTTTTTTGTGGTCATGGGACTTTTGAATAAATAACATATTTTGTGTTTTGGCTACACACAATTATCAATATATACTTACTTTGTTAGTAGTGTACCTTATTGGGTAAAAAAAAGGATACAGTTTTTAAGTTATCAAATTCCCAAGAAAAGATAGTTGAAAGAAAAGAAGAAAAAAAAAGTTATATGCAGAAAGTTCACAGTTGATTTAGAAATAATTTATCTTGTGATGAGCCAAAAAAAATGTTTTTATGTATATTTATGAGATTTTTAGATGTATTTTAAAGGAAAAACAGGACAAATGTTATTTTAAAGGGTTTTTAAGATATTTTTTCAGAATAAAATAAATTATAGATCAATTTCAGATTAATATGTGAAAGAATTTTGAAGAAATGTCCTATAAATTCACTGTCTTGTTTTTTATGATGTTTTAAGGGATGATTGGAAAATGTGAAAATTGGATGTGGACCATTGGAAAATGACTCTTAGAATATTTTTGGGAAAATAAAATATAATTTTTTTTTCTTCAAAAAAGATGCGATTTTTTTATTAAAAATTATGTACCAAAGGACGTATACAAAAAAATCGATATTAATTCACTGATTCGTTTCAGAAAGATGAGTAATGAGGTTTTCAAAAGTGAACGATAGATAAAATTTAAAAAAAAAAAATATTGTAAAAGGATATATTTGAAAATATGATCAAAGATAAATTTTTGAAAAGGACACTTGAAAAATAACGATGATTATATACTATTCATTTTGAAACTCAAACTATGATTTTTCTATAAATCTAAAAATCTTTATTTGATTTTGTTGAGTTGTCAATAAATTATTTCAACATGTATCTACTATCTGCTCGTACATCCACTGTTCAAAAGGATATATTTTTCGTTTCATATTCGGGAAAAAAAAATATCTATGAATAGTAAATTACTTTTGAGATCAATCCAACTGTTTATTTTTAATTGATGCGGACTGGTATGATTTTATATTTTGATTTTTACAAATTTCAAAATAAAAAATGTATCTTATATCTATAAGTATCTGTCCTAATTATAACACTGTATTAAAATTTGAATTTTAGGACTAATTATTTTCAGAATTCAACAGTTCAAGTACTATATAGAAAAAAATATACATAATTTCAAATTATCCTCCAAGTGCGACATTAAATTTACTAAAAACATACTAAATCTTTTCAAATTTCACCCTCAATGTACGATATTATATATTTCAGTTTCTTAGTTAATTAAACTTCAATTATTTAAGATAAAATCAGCGGATGAGATGACTTTATCCATCCTCTACAGATTTATTTTTTTATGAAACTTGAAAACAAAAAATTCATTTATTCTTCCTGATATTTAAATCTATGCTGGAATAGGTACGAGTATGTGTATAATAAAAATTATGGGGGTGGAAAATGTTTTTTTTTATGTTGTTATTAAATTGCGGAAACTTATTTACTCTCTTATTTTTTGTTTTCTTTGTTTCTTGTAATCTTTTGTACAAGATGTATTTCATAAGGATGAAAATTTTTTAACAGATACATACATAAAAAATTTTTAAGGAATGTAGGTCTTTCCTTACATAAGACTTTTTTAAGCATTTTTAAGTATCTTTATATGAATTGTAAATAAAAGAAAGAAGAAGAAAAATAATTGAAATTGTAAAATAGCTTTTATTGCTTTATTTTATGACCTTATTTAAAAATTTTTTTATTTTCATGAAGCCTTCTTTTATAAGTAAAAAAATTCTCTTTCATATAATACCATATACACATAACAAGGATTATACAAGATTATAAGCCAGTTTGTCATATATTCATATTTTCTGTGTATGTAGTAAGGCAAAGTCGTAAAAAATAGAAATTTGTTATCAATTTCAAAATATCAGAAAGTATCTATTACTTTTTTTTTTCTGAATTTTATGAACTTTATGAACATCAATCTATTGAATTAAAAGAATATTTTGTTTATTATATATTAATACAGGTCATAAGGTCACAATAACCTTTTTTTAAAAGTGAAAAATATTTTATAAAATTTGTCAAGATGCTTGTTACTATGTTACTTATTCTATGTAGAAGAAAATTTTAAGAAAATAAAAAAAAAAACACGACAAAATATGTTCCCTTGTTCATATGATATCACAATAAAAATAATAAATATCAAAATAAATGTGTGTATGTTCGTTAGGATAAATTTATCCTTTTTTTTTGTTGGCTTAATTGGATTATAAAAAAAAGAAGGAAATTTCATTACTAATAAATTTGTTAAGTATATTATTGAACATTGAAGAAGAAGAGATTGGATTTCATATTTGTTTTCAAAGTGTAAAGTGTTTCGTTACAATTCAAAAGCACTTTCGAAAATCATACCATCATCATATGAATGAATACACAATTGAAATTGATTAAATTTTCGCTATAAAATTCCATTTCTCTTTCGAGAATTTAAAGATATGTGATATTTATGATCAAACCTGCCGACAGGGTTGAGGGTTATATTTTTTTCATTTTTTTTATATTTCTTTAAATAATGGTTAAAGGGTTCTCGTAAATTTTTTTTTTCTTTTACAATTTTTCTAATAGAAAAGAACTGATGAAAACTCAAGAACATAAATATGTGTTACATACATAAAATCGTTTATATAATATGCGAGAATCTTTTCTTCTTTTTGGGTCAGAAGATTTAGAATAGTAGGTGTAAATTTTAATGATATCATGAATATATAAAAAAAAACGTTTAACATAAATTTCTG
The DNA here is from genome assembly GCA_932526495.1 of Bombylius major. Taxonomy (NCBI): domain Eukaryota; kingdom Metazoa; phylum Arthropoda; class Insecta; order Diptera; family Bombyliidae; genus Bombylius; species Bombylius major. Next base: position 53,107,434 of record OW052043.1, read on the forward strand.
TATAGGTATTTTATATTATTATGTATGAGAAAATTATACGATTTTTTGTTGTTGTTGTGTATTTTTCATTTTTATTTGATTTTTTTAGAGTTGAATTATTTTCTTTTTTTTCTTCAAAATTTGAATGTGAATGTGAAGCGATGCTAAATTTTGTGTTTGAATAAAAAAAAAACAACAATAATTCAAACATGTAATAATAAAATGGTAATGTATTATTTTTATTTAGATTGAAAAACAACAGTAATAAATTTAGGACCTAAACTTGAACTGGAGTGGGATCAATAGAAGGACAAAACCTTTTTTAGAATCTTTTTATTATCAAAGACTATACTATTATAAAAAAAATTTAAAGAAAAAGTCAGAAACATTTCAAATTTGGCAGATTTTCTCATATTGAAAAACAAAACAATGTCTTTGGAACATCAAAATCCTTGTGTCGAAGTGATAGGAAAAAAGTATCTTAAAATTACATTTTAAATTTAATTTTAATATTTTCCTAAAAATTCTAAAATATTTTCCGAACGGGTTTTTTTAAGAATCACATTAAGAAGGCCATACACACTTTGGCGAATATTTTTAGCATTATACCTAAGTTTTTTGATTTACCAAATGCTGGATCAGTGCCGGATTTAGGCTTAGGCACGTAAGGCACGTGCCTAGAGCGGCAAATCTGTGTAAAAAACCTCTTCTCATTATTGCCTGAAAAAAAAACCTCACAGCTTTGGTACCAAGGGGGGCGTCATATTGGACAGAGCCTAGGTAGGCGTCGAATTTAAATCCGGCACTGTTCTGGATACACACCTTTTTGAAGGAAAGACACAATCTCCATGGCACAGTAGCGCCTTGAGCTTTGGTCGTCTCAAGTTAACTTAAAGCTTCATAACAATATTACTGTTATATTATATAGCTAGGTATGCACATACTGTTCAAAGTGGGATGAAAACCACTAAATTAATTCGTTGGTCACTCTTAAGACAATAAAACATGCATCTAAATTTGAACTTTGTCCAATTTTAAGTTCATTGGATCATGTGTGGGCGTATTAAGTTTTTTAACAGACCATTTAAAAAAATAAAAACAATAACAATGAATTTAAATCTCACTTCCTTTTTGTTTCTTGTTGCTAAAAAAAAAAAAATACTTAAATTTCACTAACAAATCAATTAATTTTCTGGCTCCGAAGAAAACAATAACAATTTCCTATATCAATATCGAAAATAGTAAATCATTATTCACAAGAAAAGAAGAAGAAAAAAATTAATTTAAATATGAATATTCTATTTTTAGATGATGATGTAATGGAATGTATTGAATCATCAAGAATTGAAAAATTAAAAAAAAAAAAATTGCTTTTCTTATATGAAAAAAAATTCGAAATTTAAAAATTTTTAAATATATTTCCAAAATTAGCATCTAACAATGCGCATACAAGATACGACATTGCAATGAAGTTTTGTGATTCATTTAAAATTTATTTAAATTTTAATATTTGAATTTACCTTGAATTGAAGATAGACGAAAAAATTCAATAACAAGCAAAGTTTGAAGTAATTAAATCGAAATTTTCAATGTAAAGTTAGAATCATAGAATTTCAAAAACAAACGTTCTATAATTTGCATTCATTGAAAGACAATTCATTCTTTTTATTGACATTAATTCTACACTACATTAAAACAAAAATTAACAAAAAGGAATTAGCAGTTGCAGTATTAAAAAAAAGTATTTAATATGCGTAGGATGTGTGCTATGTGTACACGAATAATTTGCTTTTCAAAATATGTTTATCATAAGATTAAATTTAATGTACGTTATACTTAGTACACAAAACGGTTTTACATTTCATCAAAATGCATTTTGTTAACTCGTTCTTTTGACTTAATGATAAATAATATAGAGGAAAAACAACAACAATTATTTTTGCATTATCAACAAAAGTGCATTCCTGAAAAATATGTTTAAGATTTTAATTTAAAAGATACAATTTAGCATATGTTTGCATAAAACTTATCAGTGATTAGCATTTAAAAAAAAAGTTGAAGATAAAATCTGAAATTGTACACTGTCGTGGATTCACAAAGTAGCAGAGAAAAAATATTCTCGACAGTTTAAGTTTCCAAGAAATTAGTTGTAGAATTTAAATTTAAAAAAAAAAAAAGATAAAAATAACTTAAAAGTTCAACTAAGTAAAAAAAAAAACTTTCACATTGCAGAAATCTAACTTACATATCCACCGATTACACAATATGCTGCCAATGAAATTAACAATCCAATATGTCCAGCAGTTTTTTTCCATTCTAATGAATTCCAAAATTGATTATTTTCTTCATTTGTTTCTGTTCGAACATCGAATGTTTTTAATTTTTCTAATAATTCTGCTTTAATTTCATCATCACCCATTTTTTTTTTCACTTTTATTTCTATTTTCTTTTCGTCAAAAAAATAACTTTTTTTAATTCACATTTTAATTTTTATTTCGAATTTTTCCAAAAAAAATTTCACACAAATTTGACGTTCGAAGGACAATCGTAATTTACTGTATTAAAAAATTTATTTCATAACAAAAAATTTGAAATTTTGCTTAACTTTGACATGTTACACGTTTAAAATCTAAAAATCAACTGACATGGGATGTAAAGAAAATCTTCTGGAAAATCTGGAAAATTATAATCAGAAGAATAAAGAAAAAACAAAAGGAAAGGCAAAAAAAAAAAGCATGTCAACAACTTGTTGATTTGTGATTGTTTGTTTACATGGTAATATGATAAAAAGGATATGTAGTAATTGATTTTTGCTTTTATATCAAATTAATAAATGATATTAGATTATTTATTTTTGTTCTTAGTTTTTTTTTGTTTAGATGTTTGTGATGATGTCATATTCTTATAGAGTAAAATTGATTAAGAAGTCTGAAGAAAAGTTAGTTTTTCTAATAAATTAGAACATATCATTGAAACTAGGAAGAACTTTTTTTTTTTTAGTAAAATTAAATTTAGGAGAAAGTTTCTAACTTTTTATTAAATTTTCAAACATTACAGGCAATAGTTTTAAATTAAACCAGAATTAATCTTGAAGATATTTGATAAGACGTAACAGAAGAACCTAATAACTTAAATTAAGTTAGTTTAAAGAATAGTAGGTCTGTAGAAGAATAGGAATTAGGCTGTTTGCCCGACAGCAAGATCATTCGGAACCCCAAGAGGTGCCTTGTATGAATTTTCTTCAATTAGCTTGTGGGAAGAACATGGCCTATCATGTGAATCATTCCGATTTTTAAATTATTATGATAAGGTCTGTTAGTACAATTTTAACCAAATCGTCCAGATTGTCAAAGAATCTTCTTTTAAAGCAAATGAAACAATTGAAGGATGGTAGGGCAGGTGAAAATTGAACAAATTTAACTCTAAAAACCATTTAGGAAGACATAGTTTGCTTTTTTTTTTAAATTTTTAATTAAAGATTGGATAGTATAAGGTGATAAGGAGATTTCCTAGATATTTTATTTTTTAATATCTGAGGGAAATTTTTCAAATCAAATCTGTTTCAGTCGAAAAAGGCTTTAAAAAGACAGCAAAAGTAATTAAAAACTAAAATACTACTACAGTTTTATCCTTAGTCCTAACGTCCCGAACTCTTATTTGTTTGTAATATTTCACACATGATTTTCTGATATTATTATCCTTATGTAATTTTGATTGGCAGAAATTATATGTACCTACGCGTATTGAATTTGAAATATTATATTTTTCCTCATATTACCATCACATTTGCATACAATCTATAAAAAAGTGGTAATAGTATCCTTTAATGAAAATCATAAATTATGCGATGATAACACAACTCATGTGTGTTCTTCCTGAAAACAGTACAAAATAAACAGCATGATATGTATCTCATATTTCCCATAATTTTTTATATAAAATTGAAAAAGTTAATCATATAGCTTTTAAAGGTGTTTCGTTTTCCACAGGTGTTTGTTATGGTAATGTGTTTGTTATGGTACCTACACAAAAAATAAAAAATAAAGGATGATGGAGGATTATTATTTTTATTTTAAAATATATACATGTGCTATTAAGTGTTTTTCATTTTTCACACTTATGAATCTTTAATTGTTTTTTTTTTTTTACTTTATTTTTCCGCACGAAAAAAGCTTAATTTTTAAAATTTGTTTTTTTTTTCAATTGAATACGTCATGTTAATTACTTTCACTCATACGAAAAAAATAAAAAGACAAAAAAAAATTTCAATGACTTTTTCTTGGAAATTTATTCCTGATATGTACAATTTTTTTTACAGAATTTTTTCTTTATAAATTTCCTCCCTAAGAAAATGAAATAAAAGAGGATGTCAAATTTGAATAATCGCATATTTCCTGTTAGATGCTGCTACGTATAACATCTACATAAGTACTACATACACAAGTACATATATCTTTCAATTTCCTTGATTGATTTTCATTTTATTGCATTTTATCAATTTTTTAGGTAAAGCTTTTCTCATAATGTGCAACCAAAATGGAGGAGAAAATGAGAAGAAAAAAAAGAAGCTTTTTTCGTGTAGTTGAGAATTTCGAGAGCGTAATATAAAATTTCCCAACTTTTTTTTAGCTTTTTAAATTTAAAAAATTGAAGAAACGTTTTTTGGGGAACTTTTCTGTAGTCAATTTAGTTTAACAAATTTCTTGATTTTATCATTATTTTATCGATCATTATTTTTTTTGATTGGTTCATTCAACTGCAATAATGCAAAAATAAATTACATAGAATGAAAAAAAATTTGTGTATCCTGTTTTCCAAAGAGACTTACCCAAGTTTTAATGTCAAAATGACCGCACATTACGAAGTCTTGGAATTGAAAAAAAAAAGGATCCAATAAAGTAAAACAATATGTTGAGAAAATACAATAAGTTGAAGTTTCCTGACATAAAAATTATGTTTTTCCAAAACAAAAACCATATAGCAAAATATTTCTATCCACCATTCTGCATGTCTTCCCACCCTCCTTTAAATCCTTTTAATTATTATTTATCAACCTCACATATTTCAAATTATTCCATAATTGTCTCATGATTTCTAATAATATAATACATAACTATTCACAGTGATTATACATACAATTGAAAATTATTTGCATAACCCTTTTTTTTTTTTTGAAATATTTTAAAATAATTGCTTTTAATCACGATTAACTGGGCATATTAATTAGTTTTTTGTTTTTGTTTTTGTTTTTATGTAAAACGATAATAAATTCATTCCTGTGGTAATATTATGTAATTTATTACCACACACGTAATAATAGAAGTTTAAATTTAATTTATACAAAAGAGAAACAAAAAGAACAAGACAGAAATCAAAGATAAGTTTTTTTCTCTATTAACGAAAAACTGTTATCACGAATTTTGTTTTTTTTTTGTATTGTTTTTGTCAGCGAAATATCACTTGTTTTTTTTTCTTGTTTGTTAAATTATTGATGAAATTAACGTGTGTGTGTATAAATGAATGGATGGGTAGTTCATTTAAATATTGAGTGGGATGAGTGAGTAGTAAAAATGTCATTAGATAGAAAAGTGTTGCTAGCTGACTGATATGCAAATTACAATAAAATAAAGTTCATTTTTAATTGATGATATATACATACATGTATGTATGTAAGTATGTGGTTTGCAAACCACATAAAGTTTTGTGGTGTAGGTATATCTACACTTTGATAGCACAAAGTATAAGATCAGAAAGAACTATAAAGCTATAAAAGAAAAACCACAAAGTAATTATGAAATAAATTTTATATGTTGATTCGGTTTAATTCCACTTACTTAGTTTTTTTTTTAAAGTTGTATTTCAATCAATAAATAAAAATTACATTATATCTTTCAAAACAACAACAAAAAATGACATACATTTTTTTATTTCATTGAAAAATGGAAAATTCAACACAATTTTCCACAAAATTTATTTGTTTTATTTTTGAATAAGCTAATTTTTCACAATTCATAACAAAGGACAATTTGAATTTAAAATTTCTTTGACGATAAATACACTTTCTTTGGCGGCTGCATATTGGAAATTAAAATAAAAATCTTTGGGTGTCTTCTAGGTATTGACTTTTAGCTCGTTTTATGTCTTTAGATTTCTAAAATTTAATGCCACGTAAAGGTTTGTTTTTAACTCTGAGGACAGATTCCAAACACGATTTTAGATTTTCGAATGCCTTTTTTCCATAGAAAAGATGTTTTTGAGCATTCACAGTGTCTTCCATGGTTGCAAAACTATGACACTGAAAAAGTATATCCGTACTTGTCAAGCAAGTCGGAAAGTCGGGTATTACATTATTCAGCCAGATCGAAACTACATACCCCAACTTTGGAAGCAACCCTTTGCACAATCAAATTTTTTTTAAATATTTTCAGTTGATTGAAAAATGAATAAAAATAAACAAATATGTCGTAGTGTTTGAGTTGAGTGTAAATCATTTGTTTCGTCGGAAGGGTTATATCATATTTGTACAAATTTAAAATGTACTCGTATAAGTGACGTTTATATTTGGATTGTTTACAATAAATAAAAATCATGTAAACAATATGTAAGGTACACAACAAATAATCATAAATTGTAATTCAAAACACGAATCGACGAATCCATATTTAAATTAAAAAATAACAACAAAACAATCAATCGTCAAAATCCTATTCATCGTCCTTATATTTTGATGCCATCAGAAAAATCTCTTGCATAAATTATTATCCTTTTTTTTTTTTGTAAATGCCGAATGGCATGAAGATGTAACTTCTCCATTTTTTAAAACAAATATTATTTTAAGAAAATATTTTGTTGACAAATTCTATTCTGTGTACGCCGTACGGTACCATATTTTTCTATGTATGACAGTACACATATAATATGTAAATACATATTAGAGCAAACAATTTTTTTCATCCTTTTCAATTCATTTTTATACATACATATGTAATATGTATGTATATAAAATATTAGGTGTATCCTGTCTTTAGGGAAATTAGCATAATGTAAAATACACTCATGAAATACATACATATTTGTACCTACATACGAGAAAAGAAAAAAGGACCGTAATAATTTAACAAGAAGATCTTTTTTATAAGCTTTAAAAAATTTTTTAGATTCTCTAAAACAACATTTTGATTATGTAAATGTTTTTGTAATGTGTGGATAAACTCAAAAAAAAAAAGGATAATAAAACTGTAAAAACAAGAAAAACATACATAATAAACGATTATTCATTATCCTCATATTTTAAGATCATATACATAATAAAACGGTATTTTATCATTGTTTTACGAATAATTCAGAAAAATTTAACAAATTACTGTACCTTTTAATGAAATGCAAAAACAAATTATTTAATTTTGGGGTGTTAAGAAGAAAATTTATTCATTTTATTTTTCTGGAATTTTTTTTTTTTTTTTCAATTGTGAGTACCCAACTAAATAATTAATAATTTAAACTTTATCTTTGTCGTTACATCGAATTTTGAATAATAAATTTTGTAAATGCGGAAAGAATAACTGTTGAGTTAGGTAAGAGCTTAAGAAGTTATACATACAAAAAAAAATTCAAGGAAACGACGTAGACTCACTTGGGGGAAAAATTAACACTTATATTTTCTATACGTGTATGGTATCTTTAATCTATAAATTTTATTGCAAGTAAAAGTTGAATTATATAGTTTTCAAGGAGATGAGTTTTTTCTTGAATAAAACTTTTAATATTTTAATTTTGTCTGACTTTTATCATTTGCAAGATTTATTCCAACAAATTTTATTTTAAATTATGGCTTTTTTTTTTTTGTTGATTCGAAATTCTTCTATCTCTATGAGAATAAAGTGAAACTTGTGAAATACTTGAACAACAAACTTTAAGAAAGATTCAAGAAGTTTTGTGAGATTGAAGGAATTTTTTTTTTTTTTTTTTTGCATTAAAAATTTAATTTTGTTTCGTATTTTTCAACTTTTGATTTGATTAACATAATTTGAGTTTGATGAAAATAATTGAAAAAGAAAATTCAAATCAAAATAAATGCATAATTTATTCGAACTTTCGGTGTTCATCTTTCCACGTTCATGTGTTGGCAATGTGCATTAAATATACGTCCTGGTACATTACAAAAAAAATATATGTATTGGGATTACAAAATTTTATAATTAAAATTCAGAATATTTCCATAAAATTTTGAAGACTTTTTATTAAGTAATTTTTAATTGTCCTATAATTAGAAATTTCTATAATAGTTTTAATAAGCCACCTTTACTTTGGGCTCTAAGGAATTTTTATGGTGAGACATTCGTGAATTTTATATATTTTTTTTCTACTTTAAAAAAAGTACCTAATGCTTTCTCTAAATGAAAGATTTTCACTTAAAAAAGGTAAAAAAAACCATCACTGTTCTGTATGACCACATTTTATTATTTATAAAAAACATCCTTTCACTAAAATTGAATCAAATTCTCAACAAAATTATGTAAAATTCTACATTGAAGCTGCTAAGTTCTTTTCTTTCCTCTTTTGCATACAAATCTTTAAATATTCTTTTACAATTGTAAAATCATTTTTTTTTGCTTGTGTATTTTTTTGAAGCCATTTAAATCCTTAAAATGGAAATTCTTATTACATACACGTACATGATATATATTTTTTTTCTTTTTAAACGAAATTTTAGTGCTTGAAAAATAGAACATTAAATTTTTCTCGTTGCTGATAGAATGAGATTATTTTTTTACTTCTTTTTTTTCTTCTTTTTGCTTGTTTTTTTTAAAATATATTTTAGACTATTTTTGGCATTTATAGTTAAAGTCATTATACGATATTTATAATAATTTTTTTCACCTTTTTTTCACCTTGAGAGAAAATATTCAAAGCTGTAATGAGCCAATTATAGTACGTATTTTCATAATTCACATTCATAACACGTACAAAAAAGTGAGAAGATATCCTATTTAAGTTTTTTTTTGTTTTTTAGGAAAGGTGAAAAAATAATTTCCTGTTTCGATTACTGACAAAAAAATCAAACAGAGAAAAACTTCACTGTGTTGTTTTTTATGAATTTTTTTAATCTATTTTCTATCTATTTTGCCTGCAGGGAATGATTTTCATGTTCTAAATGAATCTTTTATTTTCATTTTGTTCAATTTTTTTTTTTGTATTCCTGAAAAGAACATTACAAAACAGTTACACCTGTGGATTTTATTTCCTTTGATGACAAATTTTTCTTCATTTACCACTAAAAACCCCATGACAGTTTTTAAAACGTTCGACTTTAAAATACTTTAAAATTTTTTAAATCTTAAAGTCTTTAAAAAAAGAAAATACAATAATTTTAAATTTATATAAAATCGCATGTAAAATATGTTCATGCATGTATAAGACTTCTATACATTGAGATTTATATCTTATGTGTTTTTATTGATTTTTAAGAGTTATATATGTTTTTTTTTCACAAGAAAATGTAGAAAAATTTCCAAATTCCATCATCGTTTGTTTAAAAGCTTTTTTTTTTGTTTTGAAAATATCTTCGTGTTTTGTTTTTTAATTTTTTTGTTCTCTTTTGTTTTTAATTTTGAAATTATAGTTTTGAAATTCTAGTCAATTTATTGGAACATGTAATGCGAAAAATTTTGTTGTTATAAATATAATTCGTGTTTTATGGAATTTGAGAATTTTACTGATGTAAATCTTTAACTGTTTTGAAAAACCACCAATTTTGTAATTAGGCCCAAAACTATATTAACTATTTAATAATGACATGTTTAAATTTATTTTACAGTACTACCTACTAAGTATATATGAAGGTACATATGTACTTTCAATTCAAGGATATGTATTTTTAGTTATAAATTACTATGTATAAGGTATACCGCATAATATTATTTTTGCAATGGAACATTTAAGGGCGGTTATGTAATATATGTACTCGTATATGTAAACTAGAGCATGAAAATTACATTAGTATATTACATAATGATACGATAATATAAAAAGATATTTATCAACAACAAAGTAGGTTATTTTTATTTCTAGCATACAAGACGTTAATTGTCTTTATATATTTATGTAGAATCTCAGAAACCGAAAAACTTTATACCAGAATGAACAACAATACAGGAGTCAAAACAATGATTGTGACACGCAAAAAAAAAATATATCGTTTGTGGAAATTGTATGCATGTTGAATGAAAAACCTGGTATTCACAAAATCTAAATCTAAAATTGTTTTATTATACAAAAAGAAGAAGAAGAAAAAGAAAAAATATCAAAAATGAAATATGTTCTTTGTATGTCCTGAAATCCTCCTCCTCACTCATGAAATGTTCTGCTTTTCTTAACACACTTAACACAAACCACTTTGTGAAAATTTTTTGCTTGTACTTCAACTGTTCTAATGTTATTATCTTTTTTTTTTAGTCAAAAGTAACATTAAATAAAATTAAAGAATGCTTTAATTTGAATTTTAGAACATTGTTGGATTGAAAAAAAAAAGATATTCCCAAGTGAAAATTTAAGAAAACCTTAAAAAAGGAAATTTCTTATTCAATTTTCAGACTTAAATTCCAAAAATATTTCAGGTTTATGTCTAAAAAACATTTTAGAAAATTCAAAAAAACAACAAAAGCGCAAAATGAAAATAGGAAAAAAAAACATCTTTAAAAAAGATATCTTTTATAATTATTGTTTTTTTTATTACTTTTTCTTGTAAATAAACTTTCCATTCAACACCTACAAAACTTCCACTTTATATTATATCGTTATAAAGTTTTCACTTGTTTATCGTAATCTGTTTTATTTTCTGGGCACGTTATCAAAATTTTAGTTTATTCAAATTTCATGTTGAGAACATCAAAAAACATCTGTAAGCACTTTTTGTTTTGTTTTTATTTCACATCAGGATGTGTGAGATAATATTTAAGTTAAAACTACCATGTTAACAACAAAAACAAAACACACACACACACACACACCCAATTGAAAAATCCTAACAATAATAGATAACATTTTAAAATCCTGATATTTGTACGTACAAAAAAAAAAGATATCATACATTTGAATAACATTTCCTTTTAAAAATTATTATTAAAAAGGGTTACATTTCATTAGATACTCGTATTTTGAATGTTTTTGTTATTTATTTACATATTTATTTTTTCGTTATTGTTCATCTGTCACATAAACAGAAAATGGCATTCCATCAGATAAAATTTAATATGAATATTTTGTATATGTATACTATATACTGAATACATCATAATTTTTACTCAATTCTAAAAGTATATATTTCATTTTTAAAAAAGATTGAAAAAAAAAAAGTATTTAATATAAAGAAAATTTTTTCTAGAAGAATGTAATATTCCGCGACACCATGAAAAAAAAAAAACAACTAAAAAAAGAAGGACAAAATGTTGGAAGTGTAGAAAATAAAAAAGGATTTATTTTATAAGGATATTACTTATGGTGATATTATCTTACATATTATCCTTTAAGAATAATCATATAAGAAACATTAAAACTGTTATCAAGATTAAGTTTTGAATACGAATTTAAGGAAGTGGAAATGTTAAAAAAAAAGGATAATGCTTTGAAGTTTTGAGAAAAAATAATTATGTGTGCTTTCTAATGGAACTGGAGATTTTGAAATACCTATTACATAAAACTTCATTTTTTTTTTTTGTTTAATAATTTCAAAAGTTAGAAACAAAAATGTATCTTCATCTTTTGAACAACAAATTATTCAATTCAAATGATTTTCAATTACTAAACGTATGCTGCAAGAGAAAGGAATATTTTGATTGCTTTGAAATTAAGGATAAAGCATTACACTGTACACGTGTATATATTATGTAATAGGTGTACGGTTTATATAGGTATACCTACATAGACTACAGTTATGTTCGATGAATATACTATCAAAGAATTAGAAATTATTTAAAACATTTAATTATAATAATAGAATTTTTGGAATGAATTCATGTACCTACATAATTTTGAATTCAATATCATGATGCTTAAATGGCAACAATATTAAAATTTCTCTCTCTTTCATCAAATTTACATACATATGTACATTTATGTTTGTAGGTACATATATATTTATGTATGTACATATATTTTTTTATTGCAAAAAAAAAGTATAGCATGTCAGAGATATTTTATTACAATTTAATTTCAATTATGTTAAATTTTGCGTGCGCAGGAATCATAAAATATTGATTTCGTTTTTCTTTGTCATAAAGATATTTTCATCATCAGGATTAAGGATTATTCTAATAATTGTTTAAAGAATAATTTAAATTGATATTTTTGTAAATTTATGTAAACTAAAATCATTGTTGATTATTTAATTGATATGCGGGCCTTTTAATGAAAAATAATTTGTGGAATTAATGTAAATCATGTCTGATAAAAATTAGGAACGTTTTTTTTTTTTTGTTTTTCAATATGTAAATTTTGAAATTAAATTATTGTCCTTGGTACAAGTTGTATAGTTAATTAATCAACTAATTTCCATTCATAAAAAGACTATAATATGATTTTTTATTTAAACATTTCTTGACTAGAACCGTATTTTTTAATTGTAATTTGCATGAATTTTAACCCTTCAAACTCCAAATAATTCTCTGTACTCTTTGCAGAAAAAATTCAAACTTAAATTTTAATGAATAAAAAAATGTGTGTGTGCAGGTTACCTTGGATTGGACCTTTTGGACAATAATGGTGTATTCCCTGGCCTATATATGAATTTTCGAAATGTTGACACCAATAGTGATGTTGGAAAGCCCCATTTTGAAAATACCGTTGAGAATAAATTTTCGCATTGACAAGACAACTGCTAAAGGTAGAAAAATTTGCTTGACAGTGCGAGCTCAGACTCACAACGGATAAAGTAATTAAAATGCTTGTAAGACAAAAAAACAATCAGACTTCCACCCCCCAAAGAATCCGGTATGGGTTAAAAAACTATTAACTAACATATTCCACAACATGTATCTTTTTTAACACTTATGAAACTATATGTATTGCATTTAAAAGTTCACTTTAATTTTATAAAGTTAAAAAGTTTCATGCATTTTATATGAGGAAGTTGAAAATTTTAATATATATGCAAGAACATCCTTTTCCTTTAAGGAAAACTTTTTTAATTATATATACACCTACATACTTTTGCAACATGTATGCACATGGCAAAAAACATCTTAATTTAAAAGTAAGTATATACTGTTTAGAAAATAATATAGGAAAAGTATTTAAAGAATTTCTAATTCAAAGAAAATTATATGTCGTATACATATTAAATTAACTCCCTGCTGTTACCACTTAAAAACTAATGACATACATAATATTTACTACCACTACTATTCTACATTCAAGGACATATATTTCTTACATATGTATTTTATAAAAGAAATAGATACATTTCAGTACTCAGCAATATTTTGCCTCTATTGCTAATCATAATTTTTTCATACATACAATTTTTTTTTATTCATAGAAATTATTGCCAATATGAAAAAACTCAAATCCATATAACTGTTATTTTCCCACAAATTTTTTCTTTTTGATTTTTCTTCTTCTCGATGAGAAAAAATATTCTTTTTTTTTCTTTCTATGATATTTCACAAGGATTTCATGAAATCAAGATATAAATGTTAATAACCTATAAGGATAAATATTATTTAGCTGTAAATATTATCGATTATTATTATTTATTTTTTCTCTGTAAAAAAAACAGATATTTACTTAGTACGTAGTATGAATAAACTGAGTAAGTATAGAGACTATTCAATATTCGCAAAATCATGAAATTTTTTTGGTTTCATTGTGTGTATACCCTCAAATCTTGAAATGTTTTATATTTGATTTTATTTCATATAAATTAGAAAATACGAAAAAAAATAAATAAATAAAAACAAAGATTGTTTTTTTTTTAAAACAGATACAAAAATCGTTATAAAAAATTCTATCCTTGTAGGACGAAAAGACACAAAAAAAAAAAAATTGCAAGCTAAGCGGTAAGTTTGAAAAAACAAAATTCGTCCAAATATTCAATAACTATACCTATATACATATTCTATTTTATTTTGTTGTACAAAATGTTTTGATTCTTCAGAACATTTTCAATAAACAAATAGAAAATTTGCTAAAGGCAAAAATGAACTGATGATTGATTTAGTAAACTTTATTCAGACATTTCTAAAAGAAAATAAATCCTGAAAAAAGTATATTAAATTCAAAGAGTACAAAAATGTATTTTTAATTAAATATGCCGAAATTTAGCCTCCAGGTTATATCTTAATTAACTCTAAAATAAATGGATGAACTGTAGAATAAATCTATATAAGACTCGACTTTGATTCTTATTTAGGCACCTGATACTTTGAATTATAACCACCTTTAAATTTTATTAATTCCTATGTTGAAGGGTTTCATTACTCTTTCTCTCTAGCTTGAAATCAGTAGAACTATACATACCCCTTTTTCAAAAGAAATTAGAGAAATACAAAGCTGTGAAGAAGTTTTTATTACAATTTGGTGGTTAGCAGTGGAGTGGCAAGGGGGAAAAAGTCAACTTTTTTAATCATTTTCAACGTTGATTTTACCGTCTATTTCGCTCTGTTCCTTTAGTTATCATAAATTAATTTCTAATATGTATTCAAAAAATATATTTGGCCAAATTGCTAGTCCCTCAAGACAACAAAAAAAGGGTAAAAAAAATGTTCTACAAATGTTGGTAAAAATTGACCAGCGTAGATAAAAATGAAAAATGACCATATATGTATGTACCTAGTGTTAAATTAGAAAACGAACACATCTTATCAGTAAGAATTCAAAACATGTCCATAAATTAGGACATCCACTCCACCCTTATCATTTTCAAAAAGTTAATAAAAATCTTAAAGAGATAAATCACAAAAAAATTATTTCATTCATATTTCAGAATTTTTTGTTTCACTAATTCAATTTTCTATTTTCTAAATAAAAAATCCTTTCAAAATCCATCATAAATATAAATGAAATTTCATCATTTTCTATGTCAATAAAAATTATAAGCTATTCAAAAAGTATAATCAATCTTATATACTGACAGTATCTATAGATTTCGCAACAACAACCAAAAAATATATTTCAATTCTCTGATGGTCGTACATTCACAATACACCTAACCATGTTGTATACAGTTATGTAAGTCCTTTACAAAAGAATAAAAAAAAAAAAATCAGATACATTATTGAAAAACATGAAATCTATTTTTGTGAAAATTTTATCTATCAATGACCATTATTATTTCATCCCTTTTTCTATGTAGGTATTGTCATTAAAAATTATATTAAAAAGATAAACAAAATCACAACATATAAAATTGAAATGACAAAACTTGTATAACAATAGAGAAGATATTGAAAAAAAATACAGAAAATGAGGAAATAACAAAAAAACAAAGTTTTATAAAATGAATACCTACATGCAAACATAGTTATGTACATTTTTTATGTATGTTAAATTATATCGCATACACAAAACATACATACATATATGTCTGTCCATTAACTATGGTGACTTTCATAAAAGTTTCCTTTCTACATGATTGCACGCAATTATAATTAAACTAATTTTATATTGGTTTCCATCTACATACTATTTTTTTTTGTTTGCGATTATTTTATCAAGCAGCTACATAAAATATTTACAGGACGTCTAAAAATAAAAAAAAATTATATGAATTTTAAAGATAATTAAATTCTAATGTATTATTGATTCCTTTATTTGTGTATATTGATAAACTTTGTATGTATAAAATTGAATCAGGTGAAAATTTTATGAAAAACAAAATGTAGATATACTCATAATAGCTTAGTTATAATTATTTACTCCATGGCGCTACAATCCATCAAAAGCCTTGGCCTCCCTAGTTTAGTTAATAAGTTTTTCAAATCAATAGAATATAATTTCCAGGTTTCAATATATAACTTTTTTATATACATATACTTATATATTTAAAAAAGTTCAAATAACTTTTTGTGGGAAAAAAGTTGTAGATATTTAATTTAAAAATTTATTATCACATCAACATGTATAAAATGGCATATTAAAGTCATATATCTATTAGTCGTATTCACTATCACACATGATTTTAAATTATTGTTGCGAAAATAAATAAAAAATAAAACAAAAACGATTAGTGGTGGTGTGGTGTGGTACACTCGACTCATATAGAAAATTCTATTCAGAATAATGCACCTATTTTGAAAAATAGAAAAAAATAAAATGTTGACTATAGTTTTATTAATTTTAATTTATCGTAGAACGGGTAATGACTTTTGACATCAGCACAGTTAATAGAGAATTTGACAAAAAAAAAATGTCGATAATGATAAAATATTCAAATTAAATTGCATTTCATGTAAATGTTGAAATAATTTTGCAGAATATACGCTACCATTTTAGAAAAATATTGGGTTTATTGTCGTATAAAAATTGTAATTTGGACACAACATCACGAAAAATAACGAAAAAAGGACATCTGTACGTACACCTTTTACTTCATTCGTTCTTCCCACTCTCTTACAAATAAAAATCAACAACAAATTTTAAAAATTGTAATTAAAAAAACAGTTAGTAAGTTTTGGAACAACACACTTTAAAAAAATGTGTTTTTTTTTTACATTCATGATGCTTTTCGTGCATTATTCCATTCTATGTAATTTCCTAAATTTTTTCTCATCCAATTTAATTGGTAGTCCGTAGTCCCTCAATCAAAACTGAATGAATTCAAGCAGATTTGAATCTGAGACTTCGCAACTTCAGAACCCAGTATTATGTACCATTTCGGCTATTGACCGTTCATATATCTCTTCTATGGGAAAACTCAGTATGGGCTGGTTGGTATTCGTACATAGATTTATTTGTATCACGTGTAAAGAAAATTATCTACATTAATCATTTTGGCAAGCGAAAAATCTTGTATATGGTAAGGTATGAGTGTATGATCAACAGCAAAACACTTTTAAGGTGAATAATTTCTTTTATTTCCGTCTAATTTTCCTTTCTTTTGCGTTTTCGTTGTTCAACATGCTTGACAAAACACAATACTAAATACAACATTAATCATTAAGCGCATATTTATTATTTTGCACTACACTTCCATTTCTTAAAAAAAAATAATAAAAATATTTTAGTTTTGGAAAGACAAGAAATATTCAAGATACTGGGGTACACAAATAATTTTTATTTTTATCACGTGTGTATATGAAAAAATATGACCTACATTAATCAATTTTAGGGAAAGAAAAAAAATCTACGTATAAGGTGGAGTATATATCAACAACAAAATACTTCAACAATAAATATAGTTTACTTTATTTTCCTTGATAATTTTGTTTTTCTATTGTTTTTGTCGTACATACACCCACATACCACATAAACGACTTCATTTTTATCTTAATCAAAATGCAATATGTTTTTCTTTAAAATAATAAATTTTATCTTTTAAAAAAAATCTCATATCTAAATTTTATACAAATGATTTTAAAGTTTTATTTTTTATACTTTTTTTCTTAAATGTATATTATTGAGCTTAAAAATAACACAATAAAATTTGATATATGGTAATTTTAAAAAATCGATTGATTGTACGTATCCTTTTATTTTTTATTTTATTTTAAAAACAAAACGAAATATGTATGTACAACACATCATTTCAAATCTACTAAAGGTATGATGGACAAGAAAAGTTCTACCAAATGGCGCCATTAGAATAAAAATATAAAATAAAATTCACTATAATTGCAGTTGTTTTTCATCATGTTTTGAAGTATGTACAGTATATATACTATTTTTTTTTTTCGTTTTGCACATTAATCGAAATTATCTGATTTTTAAAAAGATATGAATAAAATAAAGGATTGAATTGTTTTTTTTTTATTTTTCTTTTCCTTTTTTTTTTCTTTATTTTTGACCCAGTTTCATTTGAATAATATTTATGTGTGTGTTTTTTTTTCGTCATGTAAAGTATGTATTTGCGGACACAATAAACATTTTTTTTTTGCATAGTGAAAGAAATTTTATTTATGATAATTTTTTTTTTTAAATTTCAAAAGTTTTCTAGCACTTAAAAAGGATTCTTTTTGTTGGTATAAATTTTTTTTTAATAATTTTTCAATGACACAGTAAACTGTAATGAATGTATCACTTGACCTGACCTTATTTATAAAAATATAGTTAATTTTCATTTGTAATTAGATTTTTTTTTTTTTTTTTGGGAAATGAGTTTTCCGAAAAATAGTTTGAACCTCAAATAATATTAAGGATACGACTTTTCTGAAAGCAGTAAAAAATATGTATACATATCTATTCTTGATCCGAAAAACGATGGGATGGGTGATGGGTCCTTATGATATCTTAACTATATAGGATTGATAGGTTGTAAATTTTCTTTATCATCATAATAAATTCCAAGGATAACCAATTTCAGATTAATGGTGACACATATCTGTATATGTATATGTACAGTACATATATGCGTACTTACATTAGGAAATAATACATACCATATACAGTTCATATAAGAACTATTACCATGAATGTTCTATATCAATTCTTTACGTTTCTTGTGGTTATGGTTGTTTGTTAATTTTGTTATACATATTGTGATAATAATAAATTGGATTTAGTTAAATTAAAATAAAAGATAAACAAAAATGTGAATGTGGGGGTTATTCCCTTGCGGGTTTGAAAAAATATTCAAAGAATTTATTTATGACAATTTTACGTATGATGTGATATTCAATTTGAAAAATTCATTACTTTTAAGCTTTAACACTTCAATTCATATTGAATTTATGTATTGTATGTTCTTATCTGCTTTACACAAACGTGTTATACGAAATACGATTTGTATAGAAGTTTGAATTTTAAAAATTCAAGGATTTTCAAATATAATTTTACTTTTGATAATTTACAAGATAAAATACAAAGTAGAGAAAAATACCCTAAGTTCTCTAGTTTTTCGAAGCCATCTCTACTGTTAATGAAAGACGTTGTTTAGACTGTATGAATTAGATAACATTCTAAATGTATTCCATGTTCAGATCAACTTAACAAGGAAGCTACGCTTTTCATAATTCGTTGCAAAATAAGTTTTAATTATATCGAATTTACGTAAAGGTAAGGAATTCAAGAATTGTAATTACGCAAAAAGATAGCCAAAATACTTAAAAGTTGAGAATTCTTTAAAAAAAAAAAAAATGTTGAAAATCTATAGGACATGTAGTAAGTATCTAACGACGTATCTAAGGATACGACTTTCATAGTGTGATGTGAAAAATTTGATTTTCTAAGAAAAGAAGGAAATAAGTACATATACGTACAAATTCCATTGAAAGAAAAACCTCAAAAAGGATACATGAAACCGTACAAGTTCCTTATAGAATTGGATCTGATGATGTAAGATTATTTCGCTTTGAAACAAATTTAAACAAGGACCTTTAAAAAAATTTCTAAATTCTTTTATATTTTTTGTTTTCCAATGACACGTAATATACTCCTAAAAGTCCATCGTCCCGAATAAAGGATATAGTAAATTGGTGAACATTATACTGTATAGCTTTTTTTTCCCAAATTTTAGTTTTTGTTTGTAAATCGTTAAAGATTTAAAATATTAATAGAATCAAAGAAAGTGATAATTTGAAAGAAAAAAAAATTTAAATTAAAAACAAAAAAAAAAAATAAATCTAATTCGAAAAAAAAAGTTATAAATCATCCAATAAATAACTTACAAATGCACCAATCACACAATATGCCGTTAATGATATTAATAATCCCATATGACCAGCAGCTCCTCTCCATTGTCTTGTATCATCATCTTTTTCTTCATTATAATCATAATTATCACTTCTAATATCAAAATTATTTAATTTACCTAACAATTCTTTATTCACTTCATCATCACTTTCCATTTCTATTTTTTTTTTTTTTTTTTTTAATTTTTCTTTTCTAATATTTTCCAATAAAAACTACAAAACAATTTTTTTTTATTCCTTACTTCACTGTAGGGTATATTGAAACTCGCAGATACAAAAAACAGTCATTTTCTGAAAACATCACTTTAGAAAAAAAAAATGTTTTCACATAAAACTTTCTTATTTCAAATATACCATACACAACAAAAACGAACATTTAACAGAAACTTCCCTAAGGATTTCTTTTTATCTTTTTTTTTTTCACAAAAAGTTTACTTGATGTAAAATAAGACAAAAGGAAAAATGTGTAAAATGAGAAAGAAAAAAAAAGTAGAAAAATATATTTTTAAAAAAAAGTTTACAATTTCACTTACACTGCAACTTTGTTATATTAAAAGATAAGAATAATAGAATTCAATCATAGTACGAATCTACATATGTATGTTCTATAATATATTATATAAATGGGCAATTTGATGTTTAATCATCACAACACTTATCACTTGACTGAGAAACTATGAAAACTTAGAAAAGTTATAACTACCCTAATCGTATGAGTATAATAGCGTACGTATCTCTACATACATCATCGTATGTATGTTATACACTGTACATAATATACATATTTTATTCGAAATAGAAAATATGTAGTATACAAAAGGAAGAAAAACATACATAATAACATTTATAATACAGAGAAAATTATTCGAATATAGTCAGTTGAGTTCTAACGACTTGTTGATTTTAAAAATATGTATTTTTGTATTTTCAACAAGGAAAATTACTAATTATTTTATATGGGACAGGAAAGCACGTGTTTATATTATGAAAACGTGATGGATTCATATTAATATGGTATCATACACAATATAATAAAAAGAAAAAGGACTCGACAAGAAAGAAAACAAAAAGTTTTCTAAAAGAATATGAAAACAATAAAAGCTTACATTTTTTGTTTTTGCTTTTGTTTCAACTTTTGAAATTAAAATCAAGAATTTTCAAAGGATTTAAATTGTAGTTTTGTTTTCATGTAACACATGTGGTTAAGAAAAGGAGCTTGCACTTTTGTTTGTTTGAAATTTTCAATTATTAAAAAGTATAAGGATGTCTTTTTTGTGTTTTCTTCGTTTTTTTCTTCTGTTTCTACTATAAAAGAAAAAATTTAATGGCAATTGATTTATGTAACTTTGAAGTTGTAGAATTTATGATGTCTATAAGGGTCATTTAGGATATTTCTGTGTGCCATAGAAGATGAAATGGTATGGTACTCAGATGCTGAAAAATAAAAATATATAAACTTTTAAATCCTTTTTACTTATTCGGGAGAATTTTGTGCTTTTAGTTTGATGAAAAAAATTTTCAAAGCAAGGAAAATTTTTTCAATTAATTTTTCTTTTTAATGAAAGTCCTTGTAAGTTATCCTGAATATTCAACGTTCTTCAGAGTACATTTTTGTTGTAACTATCTTTAAAATTAGGACTCTACAAATTTAAGTACAATTTTCAGATCTCCTGAAATCCATTCGTTTTCCCTTCAATCAGAAAAGATAGTAAAATATCGATCCACTCCCAGAAAAAGTTGTGGTTTTTAAAAATGTAAAGTTTACTAAAAAATAAAAAAAATGAATAAAAATTTGCAATAAAATACAATATTTTTTCTCAGGATCCAAATTCTATTCAAGAAAATTCAAATCTAGTACTTTTTAAAATATGTTCAACGTTTTATTCAGTTAAGAAGTTTCATTGCGCATAGTAAATATGGTTTTCATGAGTCAATGGGGTTTGAAGTTGCAAAAGAAAAAAAAAATAATATCAAAAGGGGAGGATTATTCAATTGTTTTTCGTACCATTTTTTCTTTGTACACGTTTTCTATGATAATCTATAAAAAATGTCCTGAATGAAATTACAATCATGGGCAACACCTCAAACTAAATTTATATGAAAATGTCACTGAATTGTAAATTTAAAATACAAAAGAAATGTAAAAAAATTAATTAATATGTGTTTTTTGCTACACGTTAAGGTTTCATTTTCCCTTTTCATTTTTTTTATTGGAAATTGAGTAGAACAAATTTATGTAAATTGTTTTTCTTTTGAAATAAAATTATAAAAAAAAATAAAATTTATTTGAAATATTTTATATTTCAATGATTCCATGCATGACGGACAGGACGGGACATTGAAGAAAATTTTTTTTTGAATCTTTTTACTTTTTTACATTCAAATGAATTCCAGGTAAATGTAAAAAATAAATTATGATCCACCCAAAAACCAACCCACATAGAAAAGGAAGATGTTTTTCAAGAATTCTTGTCAAGTCCCACATTTCCCATACAAACATTTTGAAAAAATAAGGGAGGAGGCGAAAATCGTTAATTTTTTTGAAAAATGACGATTTTGTGCATTTTTCCCTATAACTTTTGCCCTAGTAAGCGGATTTTTTAAAAGAGAACCTTTCAAGGAACATTCTGGCCAAATTTCAACTTTTTACTCCTCGGGGAACATATTTTTTTAAAGGAACGAAAAGGTCTATACAAAAATTTCTCTAACATAGATGGAAGGAGTTTTTTTCTTTGGAACCTTGTGGCTCGGTTTATGTTGCATAGATATTTTTTTGTTTGAAAGGAAAATTTTTAGAGAATAATTTGAATAATGCCCTGTAGAAATTTCAAGTTCTTCGGATCACAAAGTCTAGAGATATTCAAATTTGAAATCTTGATTTTTGACGAAAACGTGCTAACATAGATCGGAGTGTTAGGGTCGGTGTTACATACATATATGTGTATGTTATGTTTATGTACCTAATTTTATTTTAAAAACAAGCTTTGGTAGCAAAACAAAATTACAGTAGTGAAATATATTACTACATACCTGGTGAACCTGTTTACTCAATTTATTATAAATTTATCGAAAAAAAAATTCTTAGGTTTGATGTAACACCCCCCATGGAATGGGCAATTTTAATAATTTGATGTTACAAAATTCAATTAATTTTGATAAATTATATTTGCTAAAGGTTTTCAAAGGTTGAATTAAGGGTGACATTTTTTTGTAATTTAAAATCAATTTTTTTTTTTTTTTAACTGAACGAATACATTGGACTTTATGGAAATAAAGGCAAAAGGATTTCCACTGACATCTTCCTGAGAATAATAGAGTATTATGTAAATTAGGAAAGGAAAAATAAAAATACAAAAAACAACAATTCAATATTAAAATGTGATTCATTTAAAAGGGATATTTTATTTCTTCCTTATATATGTGGTCTTATTTACACAAATTCTAAATATTTCTTTTTTTTCTGTATAGTATTAATAATTTCTTTATATCCTTTTTTTTTTTTTTTGTTTTTTTGTTTTTGTCAAACATATATAATTAAACTACATTTTATTTATTGTGTACGAATGATAAATATTATGTATATTTCTTATTTAGAAGAAATATTCTATATTATTTATTCTATTTTAAATTTTATTCTTTATTTTTATTTTTTTTTTTTTTGTCCTATGTTAAAAATTTGTATTGTGATCATTTCGTTGACAAAAAAAAATCTATTTCTTATATAATTGTGTCATAGTTTATTGTTTGTTCTTCTTTTTGTTGTTGTTGTTGTGTTATTATTTTTTTTATCTGAGAATCACATCTAACATTTTTATTTTTATTTTTGTTTTTTTTTTCGAAATTAATATTTTGTTTATTTTTATTAAAATTCATTTAATTTAATTTTCTTTCATTTTTTTGTTGTTGATTTGTTTGTTTGTTTGTATCATACTTACAATATTACTAAATGAATAAATTTTTTAAATTCCATTTTTTTTTTATTTAATTATTTATTTTAAAGAGTACAATAAACTTTTTTTTTTTTTTTGAATTAAAAAAAAAAGATATATCAAAATTTAAAAAAAAAAAAAAAACTAATAGGTATATGTATGTTTATATTTATATTATTTTTTAACAGCAAAAAAAAAAATCTTTATATATATATTTCGAAAGTGAAAACTTAAGAAAAAAGAAAAAGAAAAATAATATAAGAAAAACTTAAAGTTTTTAAAGAGATTTTAACATATATATTTAATGGAGAAAAACCAAAAAATAATTATAATAATAATAATAATAATAATTATCTTCTATTAATTATATTTTACTTTTTTAGATTTTCATTTTTATTTCATTTTACTTATTTTTTTTTTCTGTTTTCAAAACAACTTTTTGTTTCAAATAAAAAAAAGAAAATATTTTTTAATTATACTTTTCTTAAGACGCTTAATTTAAATTAAAAAATAATATGTAAAAAAAAAAAAATATCCTCTATGATGAGCAACAAAAAAAGAAAATATTATAAAAAATAGGGGAAAAAAAAATCAAGAATAAATTCATAGAAATTTTACAGGTTATATGTATTTGTAAAATATGTGATTTACATACATATATGTATCTTATGTATGTATATTTTTAATTAAATATATATGTATATACATATGATTGTATATACTATAATCGGCTTATTGTATTTTTCTCATCTTTTGTTTGTTGTAATTATTAACTTTATTTTTTTTTTTTTATTTTTTAAATTTATTCTTTAAGTTTAATTTTTTTTTTCTTTGTTATTGCAAAAATTTTGAAAGTGATATGAATGTGTGGTAGTATAAAAGGTTTTTATGTTTTGTGTGTGAAAATCAAATATAAATATTTCTACTTTTAAATTTTCTATATATAAGTCGAATTATTTGAATAAAATTACACAAAATAAAAAAAAAAACAAATACAAAATATAGAATACAAATTTTGATAGATATTTAAAAGTAGAAATAGAATATTGTTTTTTTTTTTTTTTTCATGAATATATTTTTACAATAATGATAATATGTATATATAAAAATTTTTTATGGGTTTTTTTTTTCTCTTTTTAATTTTTTTTATAATGGCGGTTCAATCCGAAAAAACAAAAATTAATAATTTTATAAACAATTTTTCTTTTTTGAATTTCATTTTTATGTTCTTGTTTTTTTTTTCTTTTTTCTATTAAAATAAATTTATTTTTGTTGTTTTTGTTGTTGTTTTTTATTTTACCTTTATGTGAGAATCCATCAATACACATATTACAATTTTTACAAATTTCCCTTTTTAGCTAGTTATTACTACTACCCCATACTTTTACTTACTTTGTTTTTTTTTTTTTTTTTTGCTTTTATGTAAAAATATTTTTTTTTTAATTAAAAATTTTTAATAATTTATTTAATGTAAATGATGCTTTTTCATTTCTATCATTTCCTTTACCAGATAATTTATTATTATCATCATGTAAATCTTGTTCAACTAAATCAACTTGATTTAATAGATCATTATCATCATTAACATTTGTACCAGAAAAATGTAATGATGATGGTTCAACAACAACATCAACATCATCACCAACAACATCATTTAAATTAGTTTCAGCTGCCATAAATTCATCAGCATCAGAGAATGTATCATCATTATCATTTTGTTGAAGACGACGATGATGTTGATGATGTTTATTTTTATCTATTGTTGTTGTATGAACAACATCATCATCATCATGAAATGCTGCTGCTGAACCCATATTTGGATCATTATCATTATTAAGTACATTATCAAAATTAGATGTTGATGTTGATGATGCATGAAGATGATGATGATGTTGACGATTATTGTCATTTGATTTTATTGTATTATGATGATTTGATAATAAAACACTACCACCACCACCAATTAAACGTGTTTCTTTTGGTATTTCTGAATGTTTAACTGCTTCAAATAGATCATTAATTGTTTTTTCAGTTGGACTTTTTATTGTTGTTAAAGATTGTAATAGACTATCATTACTATCATCACTATCTTCATATCTTGTTATTGTTGTTCTTGTTGTTGTTGTTATTGCATCTGATGTTAACATTTGATTATCATTTTTTCCAACATTAATTTGATCATCTTCATCATCTGTGAGTATTATTTGATCTTCACTAATAAAATCTTTTAGAGAAAAGATGAAAAATTTTAAATACACAAAAAAAAAAACACAATTAATAAATAAAAAAAACATTTAAGGAATTAATAAGTTAAAAAATTGAAAATATGAAAAACAAAAAAAAAAAAAAAAAAACATTAAAAATATAAATAAAACTTACTATCTTTTAATTTTTCAATTAAATTTCCAGCTACTTCATCTTGTTCATTATTCTCTTTCATATTTTCAACTTCTCCTAATAATATTGCTTCTTCTTCTTCATTTAAATGAATAATCGTACTTTTATTAATCAAATTTTCTTTTATTAAATTTCCTGTACCACTATTATTCAAACTAATATTATCTAAATCATCGAAACTTTCATAATTATCTGATGAATTTTGTTCATGTCCGTTATCATCTTTTAAAATTGATTCACCTGTTGTTATAACTTCATCAAAAATTTTATTTTGTAATTTTTCTGTTGTATTAATATGTTGTTGTTGTTGTAAAATTGTATCGACATTATCATCAATATTTTGTTCATTTACTAGATTATCAGAAATAATTACATCATCTGTTGTTATTAATGAAATATTATTTATTGTAACTGGTGATAATTCTGTTCTATATGATTTACGTCCGTGTATACCTTTTGTTGGAGTTTTTCTACTTTCTATTGATGAATCAGATTTTATTGAAATATTATCAATATTATTATCTTCATTAAATTTATCATCTTTATTATCATTTTGTTCTTCAGATTCTAATGGTGTTGGAGTCAAAATCAATTTTGTATTTTCATTTTGTTTTGAACTATTCGAACTGATATCAGATATATTACTCAGTTGACGTGTAATTGTTCTTGAAGCTGCAGTTGATGATGTTGTAATTATATTTTCTGATTTGACATTGTTTTCATCGTTATCATTTTGAATTTTTGTACTTGCTATTTTTGTACTTTTTAAAGATGATGGTGTTAAAGATCTCGATGATCGTGTTCTATTTTGATTTGATGTTGATTGTGAATCTTGATTTGAACTACATATTGATGTGATCTTATCATCATTATCATTATCATCATGATTTTGTTGTAATTTTTCATCATTTCGTTGTACATCATCTGAATTTATTTCTTTTTCTTCTGTAATATTTTCAATTGAATTATTTTCTTCATTTTGTATTTTTTCAGATTCTTTATTCTCATTTTGTTCATTTTTTTTCATGTGTTTTTTTGATTTTCTTTGACTCTTTCTTAATGTTTTATTATTATTTTTCTTTTCGTCAGTTTTTGTTGTCATTGAATTTTTCGTTAATTCAATATCAGCACCATTATCTAAAATTTCATTACTATCATCAGATTTTTTACTAATTTCTCCATCAGAGATAATTTTTTTTATGCGGCTGCTTGATCGTTTTTTACGTAAACTTGTACTATCATCGCTATTATTTTCCTCATTATTTTTTGTTGATTGAACTGTACGTTGTGTTCGTCGTCGCTTAGAAGTTTTTGAATTATCATCATTAATGACAAAAGATTCTATTGAACGTTTCCGTACAGGTGTACTCGTATTACCCATTTGTTGTAATGATAATAATGGTTCATTCATTTCAATATCTTCGTTATTCTCATCTTTCATATCATCTTTTTTCATATTATTACTCTTATTCTTAAATTCATCTTTTACTTTCGAGGATGATGATAAAGTATTATTGCCTCTACCATTTGGTGAATAATAATTAAAAACTTCTACAGTCTCAACAAATGATACAGTTTTACGATTATTTTTACGTTCCTTACGTAATGATTCCAAATCAGGATGAGTTATTTGTTTAATTTTAACAAAACAATAGAAAAATTTTGCACCGAATTTCTGTTTTAAAAAGCTCTTTTTCAATTTTCTACCACGTCCTTGATTTGTATTTTTACGAATTGACCTTGGATGTT
Source organism: Bombylius major (assembly GCA_932526495.1). NCBI lineage: Eukaryota > Metazoa > Arthropoda > Insecta > Diptera > Bombyliidae > Bombylius > Bombylius major. The sequence goes on from OW052043.1 coordinate 53,135,329, forward strand.
TTTCATATTTTAAACGTTTTTTTCTCTCATTTTTTGATTGATCTTGTTTTTTGTTTATTAATTGTTTTTGTTCATCAATTTTCGATTGTTCTTTTTCATCATCATCATCTATTAGTTGTTCTTGATCTCCAATTGTCGAGTCTTTTTCTTCTTCATCTAATAATTGTTCTTCTTCTTCAACTTTCGATTTTTCTTGTTCTTCTTCATCAGTTTTCGATTCTTCTTGTTCTTTATCCTTTAATTGTTCTTTTTCTCCTTTTGTCGAGCCTTCTTGTTCTTCATCTGATAATTGTTTTTGTTCGTCAATTTTTGAATCTTCTTGTCCTTCATCTATTAATTGTTTCTGATCATCAGTTTTTGATTTTTCTTGTTCTTGTCCGTCAGTTTTCGATTCTTCTTTTTCTTCATCATCTATTAATTTTTCTTGTTCACCAGTCTTCAATTCTTCTTTATCTTCATCATCTATTAATTTTTCTTGTTCACCAGTTTTCGATTCTTCTTTATCTTCATCATCTATTAATTTTTCTTGTTCATCAGTTTTCGATTCTTTTTTATCTTCATCATCTATTAATTTTTCTTGTTCATCAGTTTTCGATTCTTCTTTATCTTCATCATCTATTAATTTTTCTTGTTCATCAGTTTTCGATTTTTCATGTTCTTTATCTTTCAAATCTTTTTGTTTTGCAATTTCTATCTTATCCTTTTTACCAGTTTTTAATATTTTTTGATTATTTTTCTCTGTCATTGGTAATCGAATAAAAATTGGACTTTTGGAATTTCGTTTATTTTTATTATTTCTTGATAATTTTCGAGTTCTCTTTTTTCCTTCACTATCATTTAAATTATTTTTATTTTTTTCATCTTTTTTTCCTTTTAATGAATCTGAAGATATTCTAGATTTTCTTTCTGGCCTTTTCTTTTGTTTACAAAATTTCATTTTTAATTTATCTAAATTTTCTCTTTTAATTTTAACACGGCACATTTTTATTTTTGAATCTTTAAAAATATTTTCCATTGTTGGTGTTGTTTTTGTGGTCTTTGCTGCTGCTGATGATGTTGATGGAATTAATGATGAATTCAATGTTGATTTTGTAACTTTTGTCTTCATGTAGATTTGTGATTTTGATTTATCTTTTTTACTTGTGTTATTTTGAAAAGTATTATCATAAGATGGTTCATTTTTCAAAGTATCAAAATCTTTTAATGGCGTCGATGATGGTGATGGTGATAAAGACGATGATGATGTGGAATCACTTATAATTTTAGTCATCTTGTTTTTTTTTTTTTAAATACTTACATTAATGTAAAAAATCTGAAAAAACAAAAAAAAAAAAAAAATAATAAAAAATAAAAATAACCGATAATTTAAATAATTTTGAATTTTAATCCACAAAACTTTATCTAATCATTTGTTTACTTTTTATTTTTAAAGTTTGTGATAATTTCACTTTCAAAAATACCTATTCATATATTTTTATGACAAACTGTGGGTTAATTCATAATTAAATTGACAGTGTATGTTGATTGATGATGTGACTTAATTAATTTAAGGTATTCACTTGAGTGTTTTTTTTTATTAACTGTAAAAAAAATTAATGCTCTTTTTTTAAATCAATTTATTATTATTTTTTTTAATCAATAAAAAAAAGGGTTATTTTTTCACTATATATGTACATTTATTTCGCAAATGAATATTTTGCACAAGCCAAAAACTAAATAAAAATATTTTAAAAAAATAAATAAATAAATTTTTAATCCCGGTTCTACACTTTACACAGTCGTCCTATCCTATCATCTATGGAATGGATGTACATATTTCTATTTTCTAGTTTCCATCCTGTTTTTTTTTCTTAGTATGTTATTTTATTACAGAACAATATGTATGGTATGTATGTTCATATATTATATACATATAATATATGTATATACGAATAAAATATATAAGAAAGCTTTATTTTTTTCAATTAGAATAATCTTTCATATATACATACATACATATATTTTATTAAGAAAATTAAAATGTAAAAAAAAACTTTTCTCTTCACTGTACAATTACAATTTAAAAAAATTAATTATAATTGGTGGATCGGTGGATGGAACCAAACCACCCCACATGGAAAAATTTATTCAAAGCCCGCCGTTATAAATATATTTTTTTCGTTAATTTTTTATTCCTTTTTTCTTTGCAAACAACAAACTCTTCGCGCCCGATTAACAAAACCGGCAATACTGTTCACATCGCATTTTTATATATACAAAAATCCATTATTCATCAACTCAGACTCCATAACCATCTTTTACAAAAAAAAAAAAAAGAAAAAAAAATCATCACAAAAAACTTGAAGCACGTAATAAAGCACTTTTTCTTTTCTTCATTTATATTTTTAGAGCACTTTTTTTCTCCATAAAATTTTAATCTTTTCTTATTTTTATTCACTAATTAAATTTCTAATTAATAATAAAAATTGAATATTTAACAATTTACCTTAATAATTTTTAATTAAATATTATTTTTATAGAACCTGTTTTTAGTTGGAAAAATTTCTTTGAATTTCCTTTTTACACAAAACTGACAAAACACAGAATTCATTTGTTAAGATTCGAGCGAAATACACGATACGCCGTCGTCGCCGTCTTTAACTATTTCAAATTTCGCCTTTTTTAAAGCGAAATAACGAACATTCCATAATTTTGTTGTAGTAGTACTAAAAAAAAAAGAAGAAGAAAACATTCCAAAATAATTTGAAATCTATACAATGAACTTTTGATTATTCTACTACATTTTTTAAAAAAGTAAATAGAAGTTTATTTTTGTTCTGATGATTTCCGATTTATTAGAAACAGAAGATTTATATGCTGAGGTGGTGAGTGGTGACTTGCCTTGTTTTCACAAATATATTATGGTTTCTAGAAATCTTCTAATTAGAAAGGTTAAAAAAAATTGTAACAAACATCGAATTGCGCAATATCGTGCAAACAAAACAGATACTGGCTTTTTGAAAGTTATCGATTTTTCTTTTTTGAAATAAGATGTAGTAGAGTAAACGATTTGATTTCGCTCAATGCTTTCGTATGTGACAGCCAGCATCAGATTTTACATGTACGCAATAAGGTTTAGACACAATATAATTAAACAGCAGCAGAACTCAATAACAGTCAATTTGAATTCTAATTTTATGCATTTTATAGAGGTTTTGATACTGAAAATGAGAATCAAGCTTGTTTTTTTTTACAGTACAGTAGCTATAACAACCTTTCTTTTTATATCAAAAATATCAAATAACAGTAAAAAAAACTTTGGCTGTTTTCTAATGAAGAAGAATCGGTTTTTCGACTCGATTTTTCATCATATTTGCCTGAATAACGATGAATTTCAACGTTTATATGGGAGTTGGGAAAACTGATTTTAAATTTCGAATCTTAGTCAATCTTTATATATATATTCTTCATTTTAATTCAAAAATTCTTACCTGTTTGACACGAGTTGAGAAAATACTGATGTGTAGACAATATTTAAAAGAAACATATTAAAAAATCAATATTATCACCAGATTTTTTAAAAATTGTTTTGTGGGAGGGACATTAGCTGAGTTTTCTTTGTGATTTGATCCGGATCAGATCATAGTTTTACTTGTAATACAACAACAACTCAAGATCCAAAAAGTTCACTAAAAGTTGGCGACTATGAAAAAAAAAACAAATTATTTCCAGTAACTGACAATTTGTTGTTTTTGTATTTTTATTATTAGCTGCGTTCAATTAGGCTACTCCGGAGTAGATAAGCGTTAGTTAGGCGTAGTTTGAGAATGGAATGCTATTTTGACCGTAGATGGGATAGTAGGTTCATCTACTCCTGAAATCCCAATGGAACGCAGCTATTAATTTTATTTTGTATAATTGTCAAATTTAGAGATCCGTGTCGTTTTCTTTGCTTTTGATCTGATCCAGATCAGATCATGGCTAAGAAATCGCAGTTATTATAAACAATTCAGATTCAAATCCGTTTGAAATTAAATTCAATTTGATTTGAATCTTGCCAATTTCTCTAGTGTATACGTGTTGAGCAGTCAAAGTGATTGATTTGATTGTGGTTATGTCATTCAAAAAAAAAGAAGTTTGTGTTTTTTTCTGTTTTTAATATTAAATTTATTTTTTTTAAATAATAAAAATTTGTTTTTCTGAATCAATTTACGCAAATTAACGAGTAAGTAGATTTATCTTTATTATAATTCATAAAGAAAACCAGGTTTAAATTGTTTTTAATCTGAAATAATTGAAATATTTATCAAACTTTGTAATTGATTTTTTTAAGAAGTATTTTCCCTCTATCACAAAATAAATATTTTATTAAGGTAAATTTTTTTTTTAAATAAATAATACATATTTTAAATTCTAGTAACTATCTTAAAAATTATAATTATGAACAAAATTTAATGAACAGAACAAATTTTAATATAAAGATTTCAATTCTTATCTATAAATCTGTCTCCTCCTCAGATAAGATTAATTTTCTTCAGGTGTATGTCAACATTTTTTTTTTTTTTTTTTTTTGGATTGTTTGTTAAACAAATTTCTTTTTAAGATAAAAACATTTTTATTTGGGTTAATTAATAATAATCTGAAAATTTTCCAAATACTTTTTTATTCATAACTAAGACATTTTTTATTCTTTTCTTTAAAAAAAAAAGTGGAACAAAATTTAAAAGTAATTAATAACAAATAAATTGCATAACGACATGACTAATTGACATTATTTATCTACATTATTTTTATAAAATTCTAAATAAAAATGATTAAAATAAGAAAAAGAAGCGCATTAGTATTTAATATCACATAATTTTTGTTATCTAAAAAATATGTACATTATGTACTATGATGTGTTATTATTATTATTTTTAATTTTTTTCTTTTTAATTTTTGATTTAACTTTTTTCACAATAGCTCTACAATTATCTTGATCTGTTGATTCAATTAATATTGATGTTGTATTATTATCTTTTCTAATAACAGGTACAACTAAATGATAATGTCGATGTGATTTTTTCTTTTTAATATTTGTAATTGATGAATTTTGTACGGCAGTAGCAACTAAACCTCCAGTCTTAAATTTATTATTATTAACTTTTGATGATGATGATGATTTTGAAAATGGATTAAATGATGATGAACAAAATTTAATTTTATTTGATGATGATGATGTTGTTGTTGTATTCTTATTATCAGATGTTAAAAATTTACGATTATGTAATGTATTTTTTGCTTTTGTTTTTGCTAATCGTGTTATAATGTGGGTAGTTTCAGCAATTTTTGATAAAGAGTTCCTAAAAAAAACAACGAGAACAGAGGAAATGATTTTTTTTTTCTTTTAAGTTAATCCTTTTCAATGCAAACGAAAAAAAAAAGTATTAAAATATTTTTGAATAATTACTTTTTCTTTTTAATTTTAGTTTCCGTTGATATAACATCAGTCTTTGATGAATTTTTTAATGTTGAATTTTTCTTTGATTTACTACTATTAATACTTTCAGGTCTTGCAGGTATAACAAGATTAATTGTAACATTATTTTTAATTGTTTTCATTTGTCGTTTGTGTTCTTTTGAACTTAAAAAATTTGTTGTTGTAACAGTTTCATTCACAAATATTTTTGATGATGAAAATTCTTTTGCTTGAAGTGATGCCAAACGTTGTGAACAAGCCCTTAAATTAAAAACATTAAAGAAAAACAAAAACAAAAACAAAAAAACACATTTATTTTTAACAAATAGAAAATAAAATTTTTCAAATTACTTTTCGAATGAACTCACATCAAAAGTGCTTCATTTTCATCTTTTGTTACATGATGTATTTTTTTTCTAATAATTGGCGGAATACCCCAAGATAGAGGTCGACTATAATCATTTGTACTTGCCATATCTTCTGGTACAACTCCAACCCATATATTATTTTTCAATGATAGTTTATAATTAAGAGATTCGGACATATCAATTGTTTTAGCATTCATTCGATTTCTGTAATTTAAAAAAAAAAACAAAATTACATTATAAACGTTAACTGAACAAAAAACAAAAATTTGCCATATAAATTAATTTCTTAAATCAAAATTTAATGATTATATCTTTGATTCACCTAGTTTTTGAAAAATTTTTTGTATTTAAATTATGACAGGAATTTGTACGACGAGCTCCTGTTATTGGTGGAAATTCCATTGATGATGGTGATAATGAATTTTTAATTTTTTCTTTTGACATTAATTGAACTCGTAATGATTCAGATAAATTATGTTTAGCTGGAGTAATTTTTAATTTTGTTGGTGAATATTTTGATTGTTGTTCTTCATAATCATAATCATATTCATCATTTGAATAATATATTTTTGTTCTTTCATGTAATTGATAATTTTTTGAAATTTTACCATATTCATCATCATCAACATAATATTCATCTTCAGTTGAAAATTGTACATCTGATCCAGGATCATTTATTGGTATATCTAATTGAATTCTTTGAGATTTTTCACGTTTATGTAAAGTTGATGATTTACATTTGACTTTTACTTTTTTCGTCTGTAAAACAAAAATATATACGAATAATATGAAAACTTATGAACAGGAATAATATACAATACTTAAATTATTTCACACTTTTAGTGTAAATTTAAAAAAAGAAATCAACAATAAAAATTGTCGTTAAGCCAAATAAAAACATCAAAGGTGATACAATAAAAATTCTTAAAATATTTTTATCGATTGTCTATACCCTTGTATATAATTTGTATTATAAAAATACACACCATGACGAATACACATACGTTTTTGCCATTCATTTGCAAATATAAAAAAAAATAAAAAAATGGGCAAAGTTCTCTTCTGTACGACATAATGAGCATAAAGTAAGCAAATTAATAAATATGCATATAAATACGTTTTAAATCTGACATTGACAGTGATTTTGACACACTTTTCGTTCACAGAACTCGGAAGCTGTTTCTTAATTTATTTTTCATCATCATGAATATACACATTTAAATAAAAACAAAAAACATATAAACATAAATTAAAACTTTTTCATCGTATGTAGGTATATATTTGCTCATATGAACTTCTATTACGTGTAAATTTATCATTGTCATTATAAAATTCTGCCAAGATATTGAAATAGAACAACGATCCGATCCGCAAAAGGGAATTTATTTTTTTTTATCGTTGGAATAGAAAAATTTATTTGCAAAAAAAAAAAATTAAATAAGTAAATAAAAAAATAAAAAATAGAATAATCAATATTTAGATAAATTGTTTATTTTATTAGTGATGTAAATCTACCTATTTTTTTTGTTTGGAGACATATTCAAGGTTGTTTACACCAACTCCCACGTAATTTCTATCTAATAGATAAATTTCTACAGGTAACTTCTATTAGAATGTTTTTATTATTGTTGTAAATATTATTTACATATATATAAATAATTGAAATAACAAATCGAATTTTTACCTGAAATTTTTAAACTTTATTTCACATCAGTGATGAACTTACATCACTTTCGAAATGAACAGTTCATTTATTTTTAAAAGTAAAACAACACTCACACATTTTATATTTTGTTGTAGATTAGATATTTTCTAAAGATCTAAAGTTATTTAGAAATAAGAAATTTAATTGAAATTATATAAAGTAATTTTTCATTTTATGTTTTTTTTGTTGATGTCATTTATTGTTGATGGGTTGTAATGATGACATAATTGCTATTTCTTTGGCTAGAAATGTTGTAGCGCCACTTTGCAAATAAATTGCATTAAAAAATGTATATGTATATGTCCACAATTATTTTTAATTATATTATGTACCTATATAAAAGTTAATTTTAAAAGCTATACCACATACGAGTACATAATTCGAATACATTATGATGTACTGTGTGGTGTGTAAAGGTAGAAGCAGAAACGAATGTGCCAGTAGATCGCTGGCAACTTTTACATTGAATTAAATTAAACTATTTTTTCGAAAAAAAAACTAAAGATAGAAAATCGATGCAAAATCAATTGAACATTCTTTTTCTGCGATAAAAAATGAAGGTTAATATCGAGCACTTTTCGAGAAAATTAGGGTTAAAGACAAAAAATTGGTAAAAAAATAACAAATTTTTTGTTCTGAGGCCTTATAACTTCTGAACCGTAAGAGGTACAGATGTATGTAAGATGTTGTTGGAAAGAAAAAGGGGTTCTCTACAATTTTTCAGAAGGGTAGATGACCCTAGCGTATCCCTGTAAAAAGTTATAGCGTAAAAGAAAGAAAAAGTACCAAGAACCTTTTCCACCCTCTAACTCCGTAACGGTTGAGATTGACCCACGATTTTTTATTTGTCTCGCTGAGACCTATCCATAGTTTCCGGGTCGGACACCTAAACTGAATCAACCTGTATGTGAAAATCTTGGTTGTGTTCAAATATGGTCTATGAATGACAATATTGAAAAAGTCCGTAGTGTTCTTCCAAATTTTGTAAGGGATTCTATTTCAGGATTTTTTAAGAATTAATTATTGATATTGAAATTTAAAAAAAACAAAAATTTAAATACAACGAATTTAATTGCATACTTTTCGATTTTTAACATCTTCAGAAACCGATTTTGTTATATTATTATCGTTACATTTTTTGAAAATTACATGAACGGTTGGGTTGGTTGATTTTCTTCGTATTATTTCTTTTCTCAAACTTATCAAATTCAGTTTTCATATGAAATTTTGATTTAGCTTCTAATAATTCAGAAAATCTTATTAGAATTTTTTCAATACATTTTTGTGATTGAAATGCTACCAAAGTTTTTTTATTATTTTTAATTTTTGATAATTTTTTCTTATTCAATTTGTCTGTTTCAAATTTCAATAATTTTCTAAGAATATTTTGAATATCTTGTTTTCTCGTTAAAATTCTTGAAATATCATCTTCTTTAAAATTTTTCATTAAATTCATTTTGAAATTCTTGAAAACTTGATTGGTTTTAATTAATTTTAATTCATCTTTTCGAAAATTTAAATTTCGTACAATTTGAAGATAATTTTTCACAGTCTAATGAAAAGTCAGTCATTATTGAAATTTAATTTAAAAAGAAGAAGAAGAAGAGAAGGCATAAAATGTTCTTGTTTGTTATACGTACCAATTTATCTTTACTTTTCTTATGATTTGTAAAATTTAAATTTGGTGAACATGGTGGCGCTTTTAATGGTTGACAACATGGTCCTTCGAAATCATAATATTTTGATTTACCTGCTTCATTATCTGAACTACTTGATGTTGTATCACCTTCATCACTGTGTTCAGTTTTAAATATATAGTAGCAATCCGTAAAAGACATGAAGGAGAAGAAAGATAAACAAAATAGGAAGTTAAAAACCAAAAAGAAAATATTTTTTTAACTAATTTAAAAAGTAATAAAAAAAATAAAGTAAAAAAGTTTCTAAAAGGTTGTAAAAAATAAAAATTTCCATAAAAAAAAAATTTGCATATTAAAATAACTCAAAAATTCTAAGCAAACTTCTTGTTTTGTTTAAAATTTTGTCCAAAAAAAAAAGAAAAAGTTTACAAAAGAAGAAAAAAAACTTTTACATGAAAAAGTCCTTCTGACAAAAATTGAAAATAATATCATATGCTACACAACAGATAATTTTATTGTAATAAAAAATCCTTGAGAAAAATTTTTATAAACATAAAAAATTGTTGTTGTACGTACAAGATGTTTCTTTGCATAAAATTATAATAAATAAAGTTTTTATTTTTGGGACAAACAGAAAAAAGAAAAAAAAACTTATATGAACTGATAAAAAATAAAAATAACTTTATTTATATCGAATATGATTTTCAATGACATACCTAGAATAATCTGATAATGGAATATTGAGTGGTTCTTCAGCACTTGATCCTTCAGCAAGTAATCTTTCAATAATTTTATTTCGTAGACGTTCCTATTCGTTTTTTTTTTTTTTTTTTAAAGAAAATAAATATAAAATTACTATTGAAAAGATTGTAATAATCCTTTGAAGGATAACATAATTGCCTTGTTGTGTTGAAAAAGAAATAAAACAACAAATTTAAAATTAAAATTTAAACAACTTTATTGCTAAAAAATTAAAAATAAAAAAAAAGTTACATTGATCAAAGAAAGAATAAAATAAAATTATAAATTCTAGAATAAAGTATAAATTTGCAAAAAAAAATAAAAATAAAATGAATCAGGTACAAATGTGCAAATTATAAAGAAATTGTATTCAAATAAATTCTACAAAGCAATAAAAAAAAAACATAAAAAAGGTTGTTCCATGTAAAATTACTTCCGGAAAAAGTACTGTATGTCTCGACAAATATCATTTTACATCTCTGTTGAGGCATTTGGCTGTTTTCATAAATGTGCATGCAAACATCGCAGTCGCTTGAAAAAGATTGAATAATTTCAGCTCACTGACTGGTGCCGCAAGGTTGAATTCATGAACCTAATACCTAATAGCGTTCCACAATTCCACTGGAAAGTAATTTATGAACATGATTTTTTCACCGTCAGCGTTGACTACACATTTATGAAAGTAGCCATTATACTTTTGTCGATTTTTTTAACGCGTTCACTATCATCTTACGAGTATACTCATGAGCAATAAGTGAAAGTACTTGGCATATGATGACAAACTATACCCAAAAAGTATGGTAGAAAACGTGTTAAACAAATTTTGAAAATTCACAACGACCTTGATAGGAAAGTGTCAATTTTACATGGAATTTTTGGGAAAAATATATTTAGTGGATAATCTATATTTTCTTATAATAAACATAAAATTTCTTAAGACAAAAAAAAACAAACAAACAAACATTAACATTGAAACTAAAATTAAACAAAGCATCAATTCTTTTTTCTACATAAATTAATTATCTTAACATTGAATTTATCTAATACGTAAAATTGAAAACGTGTAGGTATATCCTTTCGCGTTGTTTAATCTTCAATAAACCCCTTTCCCCGTTACACCTTTTTCTTGTCTATTTTCAATTTCTATACCCAATTTCATTTTCTTTATCTTTTCTTTATGAAAGTTTCACAAACGAATGAAAAGTTTTTCAGTAAATTCTTAAGAAGCATAATATTAAAGATATAATGATAAACAAAACAAACATTAATTCTAAATAGCACGATCAAGTAATTTGACTATTTTATTTTTGCCCTAAAACTAAAACATTATTATTATAATGGTTGTTCTTTTTCGTCTTCCTTTTAACTAATCTAATCAATATCTTTTTAAGATATTACGTCATATGCTTAATTTATGAAGAATAATCTGAATAATTAGGAATTTATTCTTGAATAAGCAATTTGGAAAAAAGCTTGGTATAAAATGAAAATATTTTTAATTTTCTTTTTTTTTTATTATTTTTGCCTTGAAAATGAAATTTTCGAAAATATAAATATTCCCGAGAAAATTAAATATTTTATAAATTTTTATGAAATATTTTAATAAATAATTAGTTTAAAGGCAAAAACTTTTCTCTTTGTTTTTCATAATAAATTTTTTTTTTAGTGTGACGAATATATGAAGCAACTTTTCGTATACATTAAAATGTATCAAAATTGCAAAAGAATAACTATAAAAATAAATTACAAAAAAAAAAAAATAAATAAATAAAAAACTTCTCATGAAAGTTTTCATTTTTGTGTGAAATTTTCTATTTTATGATTTTTTTAAAGTTTTTATTAGGTTGATTCTCTGGTAACGCAGAAGACATTTTTTTATGGGGAATTTTATTAAAAAATAAAAGTGTAGAGAGTTAATACTTCCACATATTTATTAAAATTTACCTTCACTTTTTAAACTAAAAAAAGGCGGTAACGCAGAAGACTCGCACGCAACCTTATTAACATTTTACATCTTCGAAAACTTTGTATTGCTGAATTTCGTCAATTAATGATCATATGACGTTTTCGAAGATGCAAATTCTTAATATTTTCTATAAGAATTCTGTGAATTGTTAAGTATTTAAGAATTGTCACTTTTATAGTTTTATTTTAACACATGCTCTTTGAAAAAATATTCAATAGAAAACCCATATAATTGGTCTTTTACAATAAGCAATAAAAATTTATGAGATAAAAATAAAAAAGACAAAAGAAGGTAACGCAGAAGACATTATGAAGTAATTAAAATAAAAAATCAAAATGTATAACGTGTTTGTAATAATATACTAAAAATTAGCTGCCTATAAAAACACGGAATTTTTTTATATTTAGTTATTCTTTTCAAAACTTTTACTGAAGAAAATGAAGATTTTGGTTTCAGTTTACAGAGAATCGACCATTGTTATGAATTTTTTCTTTCTTTCAATTTTAAATAATGAAAGCATTGAATAATTTAAATTTTATAAGAAAACTTTTTGCACATTAAGCAAATAATATACATTTTTTTTTTTTTGTTTTTTTCAAAATTGATGCACACTTATTTTATTATTATGATTTTTTAAAATGTTTTCATCGTAAAACTTTTTAAAAAATTGCTTTCAATGAAATTTTCAAATTTATTATATCTCATAAAAATTTTTTCTCTCTTGCTATTTGCAGAAATGGTATTTTTTCCTCAAAAATATCTTTTTTTTTTTAAATACATTTTAATACAGACTATATATCCTTAATGATATATCTGGCAGGGATAGCTTTTCGTTGTTTTTTTTTTATTTTTATGTAAAAGAAAAAATGAATATATTTTTTTTTCTAAAGCGCTTTCTCAGGATTTATTACATTAGAAGCATTATTTAATATACATCCCTCTTCAGATAATTTTTTTAATTTCATTGCTTTTCTTTCACGACGTTCACGTTTTCTTATACGTTTAATTCTTTTAAAAATTTTATCACGTTTTTTTACTTTTATTGGATTATCATCATAATAGTCCAGTAGTGTTTCACAAAATGCTCTACCCATGTGTTCATAATCCTGAAATGAGAACAAAAAATAAAAAATTAAAAAAAAATAAATAAAAAATGAATAACGGAAGAAATTGAATTAGAAAATTAAGAAAATGAAGAAAAAATGAATGAAGAAAAATAAAACTAAGTATAAAAAATAATTTCTAGTACGCTTTTATAAAAGTGAAGGAAAAAATTTTTAAATCTTTTTTTTTTCTGCTACATAAAAAGTAAAGAGAATTGATAGTTAAATTTTTTTGGATTATTTCTTTAGATTCACGATTCACATAGAAATGAAATTTTTATTTTATTTTATAACAAAATTGAATTATTTTACAAGATGGAATTTGTGTTAGGTAGGTTATTTGAACTTTTAAATCGTAAGGGGAAAATATATTTTTATTTTTTCCTTTAAGCTTTTTTAAAAAAAACTAGACAAACTTGAAAACAGGAAATTATAACTATGAAATACTGAGTCCTTTAACTTTATTATTATCATTTTTAAAAATTTAAGTAGAAAAAAATTCCTTAAGGACATGAATCAGACAGAAATAATTACCACCGCATAATGGAACTATGTCCAAAATTCAACGAGAGTGCCACACGTTAGACAAGATAACACTGCTGTGCATTACAGAAGATTCATAGCAATCGATGGGAGTAAGAGAATCTACTTTTTGGCGAAAAAAGGATTGACATTGACATTGGAGATTGTGAGACTGCAACTGTATTCTTCAAAGAGAATAGCAAAGGAATAGTAAAGTATGTCATCGAAAAATAGGTCACTGTAAGACATCTGAAGTAATAGAGAAGTACTCTACAAAGAGAATAGTAAAGGATGTCATCGAGGAGTAGTAGGTCACATAGAGAAGTAAAGCCGTTTAAGCTATCGAGCAAAGTCATCTCACACAGGTGGATCACATCTCTGACTACAGGACATAATAGTTTCAGGTATCATTTGAAAAAAGTGAGAATTCTCTAAGAAAATACCTGTAGATTACATCGAATAATACTCAGACCGCCAATGTCGAGTAGAATTAATTCTATTTTATAGAGGATGTCAAAGAGGTTAATCCAAACAGTTGTTTGAAATCACTAGAGGCATCAAAGTATGGATATCACTTATAATGTCCCACTTAGTCTTAGGAAACGGGTTGAAAAAGGACCTAGAAAGTAGAAGTCTGTTTCTAGGCACCATTTAAAATTTATTATTACACACAAAAATGCGTTAAACAACCCCCCTTCCCTTCTTCCCCCTTACACTATTTTTTTTGCCTCTACGAAAAAATAAATACACAGATCACTTTCATTTCCGTAGAATTTTAGAAAGTTTTTTTTTTGTTTTTTGTCTTTTATCTATTTCAAACACGTATCCTTAATATTTGTTGACAAAATTATATACATATATGAAAATGGAAAATGTGTACTAATGTTGTGTATATAAACAAAAATGCAAATATTATGATATATATATATACTTACAGCTGTTGAAAAATGTGTACCATTTCGTGACCCAATTGTTGAACCACCAAATGATGCTTCCATTGTATAACTATTAGTAACACCAAGCATCCATATAACAATCCTTCCAGTACCTTCTTTGCTTCGTTGAATTTTAAATTTACAACTTTCAAAAGAAAACTAATTATTTCGAAGAAGAAAATAAAAAACAACAACAACAAAAAAACAATATTATTAAAATTTTATTTAATATATGAAATGAAATGAATAAAAGTTATTTATTTTTTTTTTTTTTGCATATATAGTACATATTTATATTCAGCAAGTATGTCGAAAAATATAAAAATAAATGATATGATAAAAGGATGAAGGAAAAAAAAAATAAAAACCAAAGAAAAAGGATATGAAAACGTGTGAAGAAAAGGAATAAAAAAAAAGAGACATTTTATGAATACCAAATTATGTTGTTTGAATTTAAATGAATATTATAAAAAAAAATATCTTTTTTTTTCCTCCTGGTTTTCATATTTTTTTTTTTTTTTGAAAATTTAATTTTCTTAAAATGAGAATAATGTGTTTTTTTTTTTTTTTTAAATACCTTATCTGCAGAATTTTTATGCACCATTAAAGGAAAAACTTGTTCAGATAATTTTTTTTCTGGATTCCTTTTATTTTCACATCCATAAATAAATATATTATGTTTTCTTGAATGTGCATGCATATCACAATACATAGCAACTCCGCAATCATCTATCAGTCTAATTAAAATAATAAAAAAAAAATGTGAAAGGATAAAAACGAAATTTTTAATTAAAATATTTTCTCATCCTTAAATTAATTCAATTTTTTTTTTTAAATTTTCAATATTAAAAATTTTTAATTAAAAATACATTTTTTTAAAAATCATAAAAAACGAAATAAAGTTACCTTTTAATCATGGATTTTGTATACCAAATTGAAGGATATGTTTCACGTATAACTGTTCTATATTGACGATTTAAATCTTTACCAGTTAATGAACTTCTTGTATTACCAACAATAACACCATCTGGATTTAACATTGGTACTAATTTAAATATAAATTTATGCCTTAATCTTTTTGCAGCTGGTGTATCACCAGTTATAAAATCCATTAATCCTTTCATTATCCATGATGATGGTGTTTCACCAGGATGTACACGGGCAGTAAGAATAATAGCACGTTTTTTCTATACATGGTTTTTTTTTTGTTTTTTTTTTTATATTTCGTGTAAAAAAAAAAATTTGTGTGGGAGAAAAGAAAAATTATGAATTAATAAAACGAAAGAACGGTTTTTTTTTTTAAATTTTTGTTTAATAATATTGTTTATGAAAATGAAAAGAAAAAAAAAATTAAAACAAACAAAAGAAGAAAAAAAATTTTGTTGGCATTTCGCCATTCGTATATTTTATTGGATGAATAATGGTGGTGCGGTGGGTTTTTTTTTCCGGTTGATTTGGTTTGTTATCTTTTTTAGAATAAAACCAAAATAAAAAGTTGATTCTTTTGAAAATAATAATGCATAAGTTGAAATAAATTATCAAATTTGATAGGACATACATTTCTACATAGATAAATTGGATGAATGTATATTTGTTTTTGGTAGCAATGGCCTGAAAATTTAATATTTGTCTGAAAATGTCGATGACATTGTGTACTTTAAGCTTTGTTCGAAATAATATGTTTTCTGGTATTGTGTTTTTTTTTATTTTCTGAGAATTTCCTACAAACCACCATTTTTCGATCGTTCAATTTTTTAATATTTTAGTACAAAAAATATTATTAAACATTTATGTTTTTATATTGTGTGAATGTTTGTGTATTATTTTTTTTTCGAATTTTTAATTTTTTTGTATTTAATTTCGAATTTTAAAGTTGTTTTATAATTTTCGAAATAATCGTGCTTCCCTATGGAGGGAAGGATATATATTTTAATCCTTTGTATTCGAATTTTTTGTCGACTAAAGCTGGTAGTTATTCGAACTTTTTGTCCTGCTTAAAAGTAAGCCATGGTATGGTATGATAGCACTAAAATTTACAAGAAAGTATTTGAAAGTAAATGTGTTTAGTAAACTGTTTCTGTGCTTCAGCACGACACTTTGAATGTTTTAAGTCAAAGTAGAGTGGTACCATGGAGCAGTACTTCGAATGCAAAGGGCTTAAAGTTTTAATTATTGTCGTTTGAACTTTTAAATCCTTAAAATTGGACGTTCGACAATAATTTGAATATTTTCAATCAATGTTGTCATCATTATATTCGAAAGTAGATGTCGACAACAAACATGTACCATTTTTTCATCCCAAAGTCGTTTAAAGTCCTCCAATAACTTGTAGGTTTTCGAAAAACAATGTCTTCTTTTATTTTAACACATTTTACAGCTTAAATTCTCATATCCTTTCAGACAAACATAATTAAGTATTTTATGATCTGGAACACTCATTAGACAAATTAGCACCTTAGATTTTAAAATTCGTAAGTTTTAATAATAAACTTTGATTAAATTCCGTGAAAATGTAAACGAATAAGTACCCTTCGTGTCTCTTGGGAACACTTATTTTATTTTATACTTTATACGCAAAAGTTGTAATTTTCCAATTATAAAATTTTTTTTTGTTTTTCTTGTGTGGGTGAACAAGTTTAATATGTGTGGTTTTTGTGTGTATAGTTGTTTGTATTCGTGTATTTGTTAGATTTAATCAAAAGCAACAAATTCCTTAGAACATTGAAAATAAAAGTAATTAATCATAGAAAAGAAAAAGAAAAAAACCATTTTACCATTTCAGTAAATTTGAGTATTTTTACCTGTAAATTTTACATGTGTGTGTATGTGTGTGTAAAGAAAAAAGAAAACATATAAGTAACATTGTTTGCTGATTAAAATGATTAAAATCAGCATTTCTGTCCTGTAAATAGTTGTTTTTACAATGTTACCTATATATTTTGTATAAAAAGTATCTTTATTTTGATTTCTTCTTCTTCTTCAGAATGTTAACTGTATATTATTCGAAAAAGAAATCGATTATTATTGATTCTCTTGTGGAAAAAAAAAAATCAATTTAAAGATACATTTTAAAACATAAAATAGACGAATCACAATATATACATAATTCTTTTAGTTCATATGTAGTATTACACACTGACTGGACAAGAACAGACTAAACATAGAAAAAAAAATTAAACAATAAATTTAAAACAGAAAAAAAAAAATAATAATAATGAAAAACGAACCTTGAAATGATTCCTTACCAATTTAAATAATTTCTTACGTACTTTATTTGCCTCCTCATCTGGAGAAGGCGCTGTTACAGTTAAATAATATACATTATTACCAGCTAAAGATCTACATAGAAGTCTTAATTTGCAAAATTTCGATTTAATTGGATGTTTCTGAATATCCATGAGATAATCCTATGGAGAATAAAAAAAAAAAATAAATAAAATACATAAAAGAAATATGTGAAGTAATTATGCAACGAGGGAAAAAGTATACATATAGGGAAAAGTTACCAGTCCTCGGATAGGGGACACTAATTAAAGTTTTATGTATGCGAAAGAAAATTAATAATTTCAGTTGATTAATTAATGAAATAGGGATCGTAAATGTGTGTGAAATAATGAGTTTTTTTTTTCATTTTCCCGTTTTCCTCATAAGGAGACTTGATAGACAGTGCATCTTCGAAAACGTCAAATAATCGTCAATTGATTACGTTTTCGAAGATCCACACAGTTTTCGCTATTTCTCAAGCAAAAGGTTTGTAAAATACGAGATTGGTTCACATACGAACTAATTGATTTAAAAATGTTTATTTGTACTAAAAATTAATAATAAAAATTGTAAAAGGGTTCAGAACTGGTAATTTTTCCCTATAGTAAAAATCTTCATTTTTTTAATTTTGTTTCTGGATGATGATGAGCATGAAAATAAATTAGGTATCTAGTGAATTAATGAATATATATGTATGTAGATAGATAGATGCTGTTAGAGCAACCAACTAATAAATGAGATAAGCTTTTTTGTACACAACATGATATGAAATAGAATAACTGTATGTATCTATAGCATATGTGAAAAAAAAATAATTTAATGATTAAACGGAGTATGTATGTACATACCTGTAAATCGCTATATGTATAAGGATAACTATGAGCAAAATATACAGTATCCTCATCGTTGAAAAACAAAATATTAAATGTCAGCGTATAGGAACCATTATCATCATCTTCATCACTGGAACTTCTGTTTTATATACATATAAAATAAAAATAATAATGATTATAGTATATAAAGCAATATAATTAATTAGATACATCAGTGCTATAGATAGTATTTAGATATGTATATGTATTTTGTGTTGTTAAATTAGATTAATTCATTAAAATTAACTTACTCATCATCGTTACGATAATAACAAATGTTTTCACCACATCTTCTCCAACCTATACCTTTTTCTTTGGCATTTATTACTGAATACATTAATGGTCTCATACCCTCATTATATAAACTATCCGATTTAACTAGATTAACAATAGAAAACCTGAATCCATGAAAATGAAAAAAAAAAAATATATAAATAAATAAGAGGAAAAGAAAACAATATCATTGTGTTAATGGAATAAATGAAAGCGTGTTTTGTTTTTTTTTTTTAATATGAAATTTTTACGTACTCGTATGTATGTACATACATACATATATTGTTCCCAAAATTAGAATATATCTTTTTTAAGGTACATACATAATTTTTAACAGTTTTTCATATTATTGGAAAATTTATTATCACAGATAAATAAAAAGAATGAGATTTTGTTTGTTTTTTTCTTTTTTCTTGTCATTTATTTTGAATGTTGTTTTGTTTAAGTTTTATCTTTTAAATTTTTTTTAAAAAATGTATCTTTAGATAGAATGTAACATTCAGATACATAATAAAAAGTATTTTCTATTGTGTTAAAAACTTTCGTGTTATCTTGAAGTAGCATTTGTTTTTTTTCAGTATCAGTACCAAGTACATTAATTTTTCATTAGACAAATTTATTATACTCAATGTTACTTTAAGAACAATTTATTAAAAGTGTTGTTTTTTTTTCATTCAAAGATATTTTTTCGTTTTTGTAAAATTTATAAAACTTGAATTGCTTGAAAGGATTGGAATTGAAGTTAACAACCCAGGGAGAGGGTGAGAATATCGAGAAATAAATCAATGAAGAATTCAATTTAAAAAAAAAACGATTCAGGAGAGTTCGTTGGAACGCTACTTTTCGCTTTGTTTTCGAAAAATGAGTAATTGCTTGAAAATTCTCCATCGCAATCCGTTTTCCTTAATAATAATTAAAGTAACAGGTCTCATGTGTGAACGTGGTATAATTGTCATTAAAGATTGATTTTTAATTAAGGAAAACTAAAAACCTCTGTTGGTTCTTAACAAAAACTGTTGAAGAACCAAGAATTATTTTTATTTTGGTTAATTTCAAGTTAGCTACGTGCTGAAAACTGAGAACTGAAGGAGAAAATACTTGTTTTAAATTTAAAATTATGACTTAATTGAAATGAAGTTTTATTAAAACGAATAAAGAATCTTTTAAGATACAACTTTCAATTTAAATTGAAAAAAATAATTTAATACTAGAATGTAGGTATATCTTACCTGTATACAGTATGTTTTTTAGTATTTTTAACTCTAAAATAGAACCATTGTTTATGTCGATTCGTATATAAATCTGGTCTTAAATATAATTCATAATATGTTGATGTTATTTTCACAGCCTTTGCTAAATTTCCAGATTCAAAACGTGATTCAAATATTAAATCATCATTAGATGTTAATCCATCATCAATTGTATTATAAAAATTATTTGGATGTACATTTGTTAAAAATTTTGAACCACCAACACTTGATCGACTAAACTGTGTAAAACATAAATTATTATTGATTTTTGAATTTGTATCATTATTATTATCATTAATTGAAATTGATTTAAATTTTGTTGTAATTTCACAATTATTATTATTATTATCATTATCATCATCATCATCATTAGAATCATATTCTTCATAATCATCATCATTATCATTATCTACTTCATCATCATCATCATCATTACTACTTGATTTAATAGAATATGAATATTGTGGTAATGGGGATTGAATATCAATTGGAATTGGAACTGGTTGTGGATTTTGATAAATATAACATTTTTCATATTCAACTGTACGTTTTTTACGACCATTAAAATCATCATCATCATCATCATAATCATCATCATCATCATAATCATAAAAATCTTCATCATCATTTGAATTACTTGATGATGAACGATTTCGAAACATTTTCGAAAAACGACGTTTTTTAAAACGATTTTTCGATTTAATATTATTAGTATTCGATTTTTGTATTAATTCTGGTGTTGGACTTCGACTATCTGTTGATGAATCTGAATCAGAACCATCTGAATCATCTTTTCTTGTATTTAAATATTCATTTTTCTATTTAAAAAAATAAAAAATAAAAATTAACAGAAAAATAAATAATAATAATTTAAACCAGAAAAAAACACAAACAAGTCATGTTGTTAGTCACTTTATTCAAACGACTCCAAAACATTCCACTTTTGTTTTAGTTGAAGCAAAAAAAAAAAAAAAACAACATTAGATACTTGAAAGTTTAAAAACTTTTGCTTTTAGTTGTGATGATGTCATGAAGATATTTGAGAGAAAAATATAGAATTAACTTTGTTTTAATATCCTCTTAGGGTATGTTCATATAATGTTAAAAAAAACAACATACTTACATAATAATTCTACATGTAAAGTACAAATAAAAGGAGAGAAAAACATTTACAAGCTTATATGTATGTATATAATTTATTTTTTTTTTACATTATCGTATACAGAAAATGTTTTAAAATGGAAATACAATTTTCCCTACGGTATATGTTAGATGTATCTGTATCTCTTCATACATATAGATTGTGTTTAAATGCAGTACATGTAGTGGACCTTGACATTTAAGGATGCATAAGAAATGACTATAATGCTATTATACAATTATACTACCATTTCCAGATGTTTCTTCATAGCATGTTACATGCATTTAAAATTAATTAACTTTAAAAATAAAAAGGATCTAATCACAACATCGTTCTGACATTTATTTTTTTAAATTTTTTTTAGAGAAATTAATTTTTAAAAATTTTTATTTTTTGTTGTTGTTAAAATCTTAAGGTCTCTCTTGAGACAAAAATGAAGAGATAAATTGAATTGGGAATATGTTGTAGGATGAAATAACTTGGTGAATTTACTTCGTTTGGTGGTAGTAATTATTTTTGTTTGGTTCTAATAATCATGTCCTTGGAGATATACATTTCACCAGTGCCGGATTAAGCCAGCGCGGGGGCCGGTAGCAAATGTTATTTTACTCATAAAAAAACTCTTCTCTATGCACAGGACCCCCCAATTTATTCTCTGACGAATTTTCTAACGATAAAAAAAAAAAAGGTCAATTTGATCTGGCCCCCAGAATATTCTTACGAAGTTTCTAACGAGCAAAAAAAAAAGTCCACCAAGGCATTAAGAGAAGCTTCAAGCCAAAAGATTCTCATTTGTTCTACACCTTTTGAAAATAATTTATGTCAAAATGTCGATAAAATAATTTTATAACTTAGAATCCAGATAAATCTTATGTTTTACAATAATTGATTATTGATGAACTGAATAAAATTGTTAATTAACATAAAATTGACATAAATTATGATGTGATTTTAAATGGCCTATAGCTATATCCTAATTACATATACATGCACATACATATGTCCTTCAGCACAATTATGTACCACCTGTCAGGTTTCTATACTTCATAAATTGTATGTACACACATAAATCTTTACAGAAACATCGTCATATGTATGTGTTTGTTTTTCACATCAGTATATCTTTAATTGAAAATTTTCTTCATGAATTTTTAATTAATATTTGTAATTATATAAAATAATTCCTCAAAGACTAATCAATTTTTGTTTTTCTCTTTAATAATTTAACATTAAAATATCACCTCAATCGTAAATTTATTTACTTATTTTGATATATGAAAACATTGTATGTGTGTGTAATGTGTATATTGTATCTATATTTTATAATTATTGTACATAGAAATAAATAAGTAAACACATATATATAAATTTCTACATAAATTCTATAATTTTCTGATTTATAGAGAAATTGTGTATTTGATGTATGTAAACCAAAAACCAAAAAACCAAAACAAAAACAACAATTCCATAAATAATTTAAACAAAATTATGTATCTTTCCATGTCATTTAAATTTTATTTTACATATTAAATATAAAACATTTATTATAAGATTGTATATTATTTTGTATTTGAATTTAAAATATTGTAATTTCATTGACTAAAAATATAATGTATATGTAATTCTCTTATTTTTCAATTTTTTTAAAATTAATTGTTTTCTATTAATTTTTTTACTTTTCTTTTTATGTGTCTCAGCGTTATTTTTGTATTATTTTATTTTAAGTAAGTTTATACAATGTATTTGAAGAAAATTAATGACAAAAATTATTTGCGAGTACATACATACATTATTTTTAAAAACATCATAGAAATTTATATTTTCTTCAGTGATGTACAGCACAGTGCTTTCAATAATTATTTGTACACTAAAAAAAATTTTTGTATTTAACATTTTGTCAATGTTTCAGAATTTTAATTTGCAGGATAGCGTTTGTAAATAAATTAAAAAAAAAACATGTATTTTAAAGGAAGAACAGGAAAAATAACGACAATTTTTCCATAATCAAAAAAATAAAATAATAAAAATTTGGAAGAATTTAGAAGAAAAACAGTTAAAATTTCACAAATGAAGAAAAGTTTATTCTTTTTGTAAATAAGAAAAAATTCTTTGGAAGTAGAACATTCAACAAGATATTCTTTTAGGAGTCTTCTTTGGTCTTCAATGACCAAAAGTTTAGAATCTAAGTATATACAGCACATTTGAGTATATACAGCGAGCGACATGGCATCCGATAGTTTTATTGGCAGAACAGGCAAAGGAGGTTTTGGGTTCGAATCCCAGTCAAGTCGAATGTCGTTTGTTATGTTCTTAGTACATAAGTTTAGAGGATAATATAGAAAACACATCGACTTGTAACATCTTTTTAACAAATTCATATGTATGTACAATAAATTATAAATTTAATTGTCTCCTATATTAATTATTTATAATTTCTAATTGAATCACGTATTTAAAAATAAAAATTGATATATTACTTGTGTTGGCTGCAAATCAAAATATTAAGTATTTGAAAAAAAAAACAAGTGTGTATGAATTTATTATTTTGATGTTATTGGAAATTAATCATAATTTTTTTTCTATTCATAAAAATAAGTTAATAATTTTTATTTCATGTTGTTAACTATAAGAAGATAGTTTTCACAAAATGTGATAAATTTAAACGCGTACAGGGTGATTTATAATTTAGAGATTTCAAAAATGTTTCACAGAACTAATCAAATACTTTTTGGATTGGTAGAATGATTGAAGAAATACTGTGATTCGGAATAAATCCAAGTTTCATTGATATTTTTTTCAAATATAATCCTCCACCCGTGAGTAAATTTTTAATCGTAGACTATTTTTTTTTACGTTATTCAAACGCTTTTCAAGAAAATACATAAATGGATTATAAAATAAAAAAATTTTGATACAAAAATTATATAGATAGCGTGGCCTGTTGAATTCTACAGAATGACAGGAACGTGATTTCCAAGCTATTTGCGGTTTTAGAATCAAAAATTCAATCTACAAATGTGTGTTTGCAATGAAGGACACACATGGTTTTTAAAAAATTGTATAATTCAAATAAAATACGTTCAAAAAATCCCTATGCGTTTTGTAATTTCTTCATGAAAATCATGTGAATATTTTTTTAGTAATTTTTTTTATTATTGAATTACCTTGTTAATATATTTTGATTTTGATGTTTTTATTTATAAAAATTTTCTACAATATAAAATGACACAGCACTTTTTTTTTATATTCACGATTATATACATTTTTATTTTGTTATTCAATAAAAATGCTCACGATTTTCATCGTCACGGTATCACCTGGTCTTTTCATTTATTTCACACACACGTTGAAATTTTATTTAATTAATATAGATTTGCGAATTTTATAGTAGATACATACATATGTATGTATATTTTAGATATATGTACTATTAAGAGCTCCAAGCAATGCAAGGAAAAATACAACAGAAATGATTTTTAATTTTTTTTTTCCTTTTTGACATGAAAAAATTGCTGTATTTGTCCCATCCGGAATGTTATAAAGTGCGTTTTTTTAACGTGAAATGCATTGGACGTTGTTAAAAGGATTGTAAATATTTTTTTGTTGTTAGTAAAAACATATTAATTTTAAATGTCCTATTACATGTTTTTGTTTCGTTTTGCAAAGGACTGACAAGGTTTTGTTTTTAATTATTTTTTCATAAATTTTTATGTTATTTTTGATTTAAAAAAAAAAAACAATTAGTAAAAAATATGTGTGTAGAAATGTAAATTCAGTCAAATTAAATGTAAAAAATAAAAAAACAATTTGCAATTAAAACAATTTAACAAAATTTATATTGATCAGTTCATTTTGAACATAATTGAAATATTTATGCACCTTATGAACATGAGGACTTTAGTACACAGTAAAAATTGTATAAAAATTTATGTTATTTATAATTTCAAGTTTACGTTACGAGTGTACATACATACATAAATACACAATATGTACTTTATTAACTTTATAAATAGTATTTAAAAATTATTTTTCTTGAAAGGATTAATATATTGATGATGTTGTTAATTATAATGTCATGATGATCATGTTATTTTGTGGCAAAAAAATTTAGTATTCATTTATTTGATTTATTATGCAAAATAATTAATTGAGGATAATAAATTGCAAGAGTTAAAGTCTGCGCCCAATGGTAAGGACAACGACAACTACAACGTGACGTTCAATTATAATCAATAGAACGACTGTTGTTCTCGCCCGCAATGACAACGTTGTCGTTCACTTAGATTTATTTCTAATTTTGTCGGTGTCGGAAAGCAGTTATCTTTGTCGTTATCATTGGGCGCAAGGTTTTAGTCGAAATATACAAAAAAAAAAAAAAAAGAGATAGGAAAATAGGAAGGATTTTGATATTTATTTAAAAGTTGTTAAAAACACCAAAAAATACATTAAATTAATCGTTAATATTACACACGTACAATACATACGTTCCATAACATATACATAGATCCTTTTTTAAACAAAACCACAAATTTTTGGCCGCGTTTGGATTGATCATCAAAAAAATTGACAATATGAATGGATTAATTAATTATCAAACGAATTTTTGAAATGTTTGCAAATATTTATTTTAAAAATAGCGCCTTTATTTGAAATTTAAAAAAAAAAATAAATAAAAAAAAAAAAATTAATTAGGGTTTGCGTGCATGATTTTTATGCCCAGAGAATCGAAGTCCGGCTCGGTGTGATGATAGACAGTAGCATGTACATTGTGCCAGCCCATATCACAGATAAGATTTAAAAAAGAGTTAATTTCGACCTTAGAGAAGGTCACAAAAATGTTTTAAGAGAGAAAAAAATGAAAATAAGAAATTTTTGTAACTTAATTTCTTTTTCTGTGAAGTGATTTTAAAGCATTTTAGTTGATATTTTTAATTTCCACGGAGGAAATTTTTTATTTAAAAATGGTTGGTTTTTAAAATAAAAAAAATATTTTCTCATACTCCGGCATTTTATTAGCTTATTTATTTTTACTTTCTGGACGTTCGAAATATTCAGAGAGCAATTCTTAAAAACTCTGGAAAACTCCGTAGTAAAATGAAACAAGCTCACTTTCGGGTTGTTTCTGAAAACAAACGAAGTGAAACACAACACACACACATAGCATTAACAATAATAATGCAATTCTTCGATCGTTTTCCAGTATACTAAATTTTCAGTGAATCGAATCTCATTTACACGCCGTTTTCAAGAATAGCCCTGATTATAAATTTTCGATTCTATGTTTTGTTATATAACGATTAATTTATTCATAAACCACTTAAAATTACCAAAGCAAGAAAAAAAAACAATAAAAAAAATGAAATTAAGAGAAAAAACAAAACCATTCTTCAAATTATAAAATCTCATTAGCAAAGAAAAAAAAAAGACCAAAACTAAAATCGTTATATCACACATAAATTTTTCAATTAATTTTATCTCAATTTCAAATTAAAATCAAAAACAAATAAACAACAATTTAAAACTAATTTAGATATATAAGGTATAACAATGCACACACAAAGTATATTTTTGTATATATTTTGTACACAAAAATGCATATTATATAAATTTGCATATACACAGATACATAATTCTATATAATATACATTTTGTTATAATATAAACAAAAAATATACATAAATAATAGAAATTATAAACAATAATATTTATACTCACATAATTAACAGAACTAACAGGATTATAGTTGAATACCACAATACCATTTTCCTCGCCAACAGGACGTGGTCTTAACTCATGCCCAGTCGGTTGATAATATGATTCAGGTAATTCTGGTACATATTCTATGTGATGAATTCGTTCATCGAGTACCTGTTGAATAGGCAAAAAAAAAAATAAATACAAAAAGATATAAAATTGTAGGAGTAATTTTTAATAATAATAATTCCAATTTAATGTCTACAATCCAATTTAAGTCTATTAAAAACAAACAATGCAATATTGGTTTTCATTATGGTATACAAAAAAGGAACAGTAATATAATATGCAAAATAAGCAATGTATATAATTACAAGAATAAATTTTGTTATGCGGGAAAATATCATAATAAAATTTATGCCAGTTTTGCTTTTATACCTGAAATAATAATTTTTGAAAACAAATTTACAAAATTTGGCATAACATACATATACACAAATTATTTTGCATTTGTGTGTGGTGTGTGTGTGGTTTCTTTTATATTTAAACGAAAAACGATGATTAGCATAATTCTGTTGTATTCGAAAATGTAAAATAAAACTAAAATTCTTTTCCCTTTTTTTTTTTTAGATTTTGTATGATTTTCAAGTTTCATGAAATGAAAACTAATTAAAAGTATTGTTTTCGCAATGACAGACTGTAAACATAAATTGAAAAGACAGATGATGGGTGGTTGGGGGGATAAACAAAATGACAAATGAAAATCATAGAATTTTCTGACAGAATTTTCAAACAATGACATTTTTTTTTTTCTTTTTAGAGGTAAATTACGTTAATTAGCACCTGCGATATTTATTTATTTATTTCATGTTCTCTTCCTTGATGGTTTTTTTTTTTCTTTCTTTGTTTATGTTTTGCATTCAACTAATTTTCAACGATGTAATTAAAGTTTGTTTGTTTGTTTTTTTTTTTTTGCTTAGATTTCAACACAATAAAATGTTCTATTTTAAATTATATTTTTTAATGTTTCATTGTAATAATTTAGGTATTCTAAAAATTTATGTTTCGTATTTCGAGGAAAAAACATTTTTGGTTACAAAATTTTTGCAATCTCTGAAGTAAGGGTTTTTGAAATAATAAAAGAAGAATTTTTTTTTTTAATATATGAAAAATTCAAAAAATTGATAAGATATGAGATTATTTTTTTAAATTAGATATTTTTGCCAAAAGATTTTATCAGAAAATATGAAGCCAAGAATTTCGTTTGTTTTTTTTTTTACTTTAAAAACAAGAAAATATTTTAATTAATGTGAAAAATATTTCGTTTCACATGATAATTTTGTGCAAAAATAAATTGTTTCTAACGATTATTGTCGAGTTAACTTTAAATTGTTCATGTAAATTGTGAAAAGACTTTTTGAAAATATCGTAAAAAAAAACAGAAAATCGATATTGAAAGTACTTTTTATTGAATTTTAGTTGATTTTTCATGGAATTTTGCTATCTTTCAACAGCATCAGATATCGTAGATGTGCTTTCACGTGCACTAAAAATGTGCGCTTTCATTTCCTTTTATAACGTTCAATAGAATTTTCATCGATTGAAATGTGAAGACAAACAAAAAAAATGAAATAAAATAAAATCACGTACTATTTAATTAAAAATGTGAATGAAAAGAATATTTAATTATCAGAAAATTAAAACAAAATACGGAGAAGAAAAAAAAAAACTCAAATACAACGAATTTTCCTGCATTTTTTGGATATTAAATTTTTTTTTTAAAAAAAAGCTTTCTTTTTTTATATTTTTTAATTTTATTGTATTTTATTATTCTTTTAAAAAAGAAAATTGAATAATTGAATTCAATTAAAGAGAAGAAAAAAATTGAATATAAAAATAATTTTCAACAATTTCCACTTTTCACCTTTTTAATACAGAAAATAGCATAATTTTCAAGGATACACAAAGTATATACACAAAACAGAATTAATACTTAAAATTTTTATAGGTTTTTCAAAAGTAAAAAAAGGAAATTCATACATAGAATATTCATTGTCTGAAAAAAAAAAGAGAGAGGTTGAAAAGGGGGTGGGAAAGTATATTTTAAAAAAATTCTGATATTCTACCTTGTTTTTTTTTTTCTTAAAAAAAGCACAAAAAAAGTTAATTTAAATAAAATTATTTTAGTTTATTGTTCGTTTTGTGAAAAAATATAATTGATGAGACAGAAGAGGTGAATGTAGAAAATAAATAAAAAAGAGCACAATGAAGGTTAAAAATGTAATTTAAAATCAATGAATTTATTATAAAAAAAAATAATTTATCATTGTATATATTCGCTTATACGTTCATGAACATATACGTGCCAGATTTTCCATACACATATCTTTTTTTTGTGTGGATATGTTGAAAATTTATAAAATTGATTAATTTTTTTTTTGTTTTTCGTTTTATTTATTCGAATATGCATAATCAATTTTTCAGACATAATTATAATACTTCATAATCCAACAAAATTAAAAACACCCTCCCTCCCCAGAAAAAACTTTGAAAATCAATTTTCATTAAAATATTTATTGGATTTTCAATTTTAAAATAAATTAAAAAAATATGGTTTTCTTTTTTTTGTTTTGATTTTTTTTTTGTTAAAATAATTTTCCTAGTTGAAAAACTTATTAAATGAAATTGTGGTGACAATTTTTTTTTTTTAATCCTTTTTGCATATATTCTACAATATATTCCTCATTTATGAAAATGTATTGAATTTTATTTTATATTAAAATCACGCATTTTAATAAATGGAAATATGCTGTTTAACTAATGTATGAATCTGTCGAGCGTGAAAAAGCTTTTTATTCTCATATATGTATATTGCCAAATGATATTATCGTTATCATCATAAGCTAACATATGTGTTCATTCATATATAATATACATATATATATATGTATGTTTTATACATAAGAGTATCTTTTTATTTCATTAAAAGCATTCATGTTATTTTCCTTCCTATTAAATTAAAACCCATAAATAAGTACGGGAACATCATGTATATATTCATTTCATCTGAAAAGGATTTTATCATATTTGTTGATGTTTTTGATTTCCTTCAATAATGAATTATCCTTAAACTTCATTTCAATTTCGTATACTTGTATTTCATATATTATATTTTTCTTTATTTCATTCTCTCAAGAATAATTTTTCCATACATATTAATCAGATGTAATGTCTGATATACATATCTAAACGTATCTCCCGAACAACCAGTCGTTAAGCAACTTGCTTCTTCTATGAAGATGAGTCTAGTCAGATAACGCTTCATAAAGATCATAAAGACAAATAAAGACGCTTTTAGTTCTATATAGATAGCTTCAAATTATTATTTTTCAACGATTTTCAAAGCAGTACTTATATCGATTTTTATCTACAAATATCGAAGCTCCACGTTTTTTAAAGATATATATCGACAAACAACGAACTATAAAGCTAACGATTCACTTCGGCTGAATGTAAACGATCGTTATCGTTTTATAACGTTACATATCGAATATCTGTCTTCTATCTTAATCAAGATCAATAAAGATAATTCGTTATTTGTCAATAACTGTGGAATTTATATTAACACTTAATTTAAACAATACTAAAACGTACAATGGTGAATGCATGAGGTGGCTGACTTAGAAACCATAGGACCCTGGTTTCGAACCACCAGAGAACCAAAAGTAAGGTGAGTAAAATTTCTATCAGTTTTTAAATTATCAAGTACGTAACAACAAGTAAATTACTTTGATTTCATAACGAAAAATGCATTAAAATAAATGGAATTAAAATTTTTTTTTAAGAAATAATTTTGGATTCGTCGATAACGATCTTTAAAGTTACCTATAAAGAAAACGGTTAAGAATCTTTGTAGCGCGATGTTGATCCTCTTCGCAATCTTTTAAAAGATCTTTAAAGCTATTCAAAGTTACCTTTATCGATTGGTTGCACGGACTATTTGTCGTACGTTTACAATCTTTGGAATTGCGTTAGTATGTAGACTTAATATTCCTTATTTTTATTTTTCTTCAGGCACATACACACATTTAATATTCGTATATAATAAGAACTCATCAAATTGTATGGAATTTTTATCGGGAAAATATAAACTTTTTTTTTTTTTAATATTAATAAACGCTAAATGAGATAATAAAAATAAATATTGGGAAAATGTCTTTCATTAGACCTTTATTTCATACAAAAAAAATAGAAAATATATAAAACTATTCCCATATCATAATATCGATATTCATTTTAGATTGGATTAATGAGCACTATTCGCATGAAGTAGGTCAAAGCAAGAATAAAAAAAATAATAGTTCATAAAAGTTTTCTTTTTGTTTTTGTTTTTTTTTGTTTTAACAGAAATTAAAAAGTTGGTGAAACTATGATTTGAAAATCAATTTGATTGACAAAAAAAAATTATCTATTAAACAAAAATTCACGAAGGATTTCAAGTAAAATTAATATTTTCATTTTCCAAAATTGATGGTGGGGGGGGGGGGGGGGGGCGTCTACCGTAAAGTTACCTGGAAAAGATTAAAAAAACCAAAAACATTCGAAATTATTTGAAATTACTTGCACAGAATTTAATTTTTTTGATTGACGAGGCCTGTGTGTAGCAAGCAAACTAAGAATTATAAAAATGGATTTATTAAGGATTATTTTTTTTATTATTTCATTCATGAAATAAATTTATCACGAAAAATAAATTTTACTTTTTTCTTTTTTTGTGTTTGTTGTTTTTACCAAAATTTTAATGAATTTATGTCAAACTTGTTGTTTCAAATAAATTTTATTTTGAATTTTTGCTGCAGTAAAAAATAAAAAAAATTATGATCGATTCATAAAATTTGAACTGAGTCGTTAAAAGCAATTTCAAACCAAGGATTTTCATATCCCCTTTTTTTCGTATTTACATAGTTTTATAAAAGAAAAAACAAAAAATAAATAAATAAATGAAAGCACTTTCACACACATTAACCTTAAAAAACAGTCATAAGTTTGTTTTTTGTATATTTTGACGCAGTACAATATTACTATATTCTTTTTGACTCTTTGAGTCTAGTATCCTTTATAAATAAGCAAGCATTGAATTCAATGTACATACATATACGAGAGTATGTGGTAAAAAATCAAAGTGAAATGAGGAAAACAAAATAATAAATAAAAAAAAAAATGTAAAAATTAGAATGAGAAATGAATTTTAGATAGAAGCAAAGTCGATTATTTCCATAAGCGAAAAAAAAGGGGAAATAAAAAAGCCCATAAAAAGTGAATTACAAAGTAAAATTTGAAAAAAAAAACTAATGTCCTGTTTTTTTAATTTTGCTGCAAGTTTTATATCACAAACATCTTCTTTCATGGTGAATATTATTTTTCTTCCTTTTTTGTATTCACTCAGTTTTCTTTGGGGGGTTTTTTTGAAAAGAGAAAAAATTAAAAAAGAAGAAATAGAAAAAAAAAATTGTCTAAACATTTTGCAAACATTGTGTTTTTCTTTTCGACTAATTTTCTTTACTTCTGTGAATTGTGAGGCATTTTATTAATTTTTCTTTTCCACGTCACAAAGAAAAAAAAGGGAAAATAAAAACGAATTCACAAAAAAAACGGCCAAGATTAAAGGCAAAAAAAAATCTACATAATACATTTTGATCCTTTTTTTCTTTGTATTTTTTTTTTTTTAGAATAAAGAAAAAAAACTGTTTTACTAATTTTCCTGAAGCAAAAAAAAAGGAAAAAAAAAGAATCCCTTAGAAACAAAATCATGAAAAATAAGGAAATAATGTGAATTTCCTTTTTTTCTGGTCTTCTTTTTGTGTTCTTTTTTTGGTACGTGTACCTATATTTTTTTTTTAGTGTTAAAAATAAATCAATACACACATAAATCCTTTTAAAAGCTTTTAAACATTTCATCTTCTTCTTATAACGGAACTAGAAGTAATAAATTTCATTTTGAAAAAAAAAAAGATTTTTATCATTTTTTAAATGAATATCCATCTATTGAGTTACATTTACACACCATAAACTATAACGTTTTATCCTTCCGATGATGTCCGTTCACAAAAAAAAATCAATAGGATTTTTCTTATGTTATAAATTATATTATACTCAAGATTTATTTATCTTCTTTTTTTTCATTTTTTGATTTAAAATTGAAATTTTAAGATCGTTGTTTTTTTTTCTTAAGTTGTGGGATATGAAATTAGAAAAGAGAGAGAAAAAAAAAAAGAAGAAAAGTAAGAAAACGGATGGTATTTGTTACATCAATCATTCTTCTCGTCATTTTCATTTTCTATACAAACGGTACGTTCATCATAAAATCTAAAAAAAATAACAAATTGATTTTTGAGATGGGATTAAGCATTACATACATATGTGTTTTTTGATATTAAATTAGGGATAAAGAAGGACGTAGCCTACCTTTAAACTTTTAAAGTATTAATGCTAGGATGTTGTTCCGAAATAGAAGGATACCTCTGATTGTGATAAAAACTTTCATCAAAAAGTTTTTGATAAATTAGATCAAAATTTGTACTTTTAAGTACATGATTAGTCCTTTTCAACGTCAAGAAGGACATTTCAAAGTACAAGACTCAAGAAAATTCCTCTATAATATCTTGTAAATACGACGTGTGATTTATTTCAAAAAAGAATATCATCTTTTGTCTCTCTCTCTGTTTAATATTTTTCGACATGAAAAAACTTCTGAGTTAAAGTTGATTAAAGTCAAAACATTTTTGAATGTCCTTTTCATCTTTAAAACGTAACACTAAAATTTTACTCCCCCACAAATATATATTTTTCTAATTTATCATTGTCAATTTTTTATTTCTAACTCAAAGTAAAGGTAACTTTTTTTCAGAAGGACTTTCGAACTGGGTTTTATTGATGATATTGGTTTTTTTGTTGTTGTTGTTGTTAAATTAAGCAATATTAGATAAAGCTATTCTTCTGTTTTCTATAATAAAATTTTATTATACCAGTATGTGCTATTTATTATGGAGTATCTATGGATGATGGACTGAATTAAGTAGAAATGAAAAATACACATACTCGTATATGTATAAAAGTTAAATATGTATGTACTTGGAATATTCTGTAGGATATTGATTTTATTTCCTTTTTATTATAGTAATATTTTATCTTTTTTGTTATTGTTTGTTTTTTTTTCTTTTTTTATTGAATAATAATAATAATTTTTATTATATGGTATATTAAGGGAGATAGTATGTTTTTTTTTTATATATGAAAGATACAAATTGATATTGATGGAAAAATAATTTCACTTTAAGAATGGTGTAGTTTTGATAGGATTTTGAAAGTTTACATAATATGTGGAAAATTTTCAAGTATTAAAATTGAAATTACATATATACATATATAGAAAAAATTTATGATAAATTTGGTGTTGGTGACGTTGAATAATCAGAAGTATTAGAAGGATTGATTGTTGTGTGAAATGATACTGTTGTTGCATCTTTTGAACAATAAACTATAAAACTTGCTTTTTTGGGTTTTTTTTTTCGAACATACAAATATATAGCGTTTAGAGCAATATTTTAGAGTCTATAAGGATTTTCGTTATTGAAAAATGCTTTTGACTTTCAATTGATGTTGTAGATATCGGATATATGAGGCGTTCCATATCAAAACTTGCCTTATCCTTGATAAGTGATTTTCCAATAAACACAAAAAACTTTATAACTCTTTGTTTTGAAACGACAAATTTCAAAGGATAAGGCAAGTTTTGCAAAAAAAGTAATTTTTAATTGAATGAATCTGAAGGATTAGACAAATTTTTATGTGATAATATTTGGTTTTTATTTGAGTTCTTTTTAGAAGAAACCGTTAGTGCTTTCAGTTCAATTTTGATAAAAAGTGGATAAGACGAGTTTTGATATGTAACGCCTCATATGGTTGTTAAGATTTTCAAAGTATCTACAGAGCGAAAAAATTTAAATTTCGCATGAATTAGAATTAGACCAAGAATCTGTTTTTGAAAGAAAGTACTAGACGATCTTTTGATCCTGAATAATAAAATTTTAACCGTTTTTGGAAATTTGCTAAGATTTATTGCGTCGATTTTAACTTAGAAACTTAGAGAAAATCGAAATAATACTGCGAATTATTTCGAAAATCTGTGTTAGAATAAAGGACTAAATTCCAATACATTTACCAGCTTAAATCTTACTCATTGATTTTTTATTTTAAACAGAAAAAAAGCTACATTTTATAAAAATATTCTAAGGATCATATGGACTCTTTTAAATGGAAAAAAGTACATTTACAGCTAACTTACTTTCTTTCAAATTTCTAATATAAAAAAATCTTCAATCTGATACCAAAATTTAACATGAAATTTTCCTATTTTCCAAATTTTTTTATTCTTTTTTCTTTTCAAAATTTTTTTCTAATTTCGTTAATGGTCTATTTGGTTAATTAAGTGACACTTTTCACTTTGTCAATTACGAGACGAAAAGCGTTTATTTTTTTTGTGAATTTTCTTTTTAAAAAAGTGACATTACAAACAAAATACATAATTTTATAACTTGCAACATATTTTCATAATAAAATTCTTTCTCGCACCTTTGTTGGCAAAAGTTGGAAATTTTTATGATTTTTATTTTTTTCCGTTGACGAGATTATATTAAAAAAAAAACAAATAAAAAAAATAACGATAAAAGCAAAACAAGAAAAATTCATTTATCATTCTCACGCCAAGTAAATTTTATTTCTCTTGGGAGTAAAAAAAAAAAGAAAAAAATTAAGTAAAAAAAGTAAAAACGTATTCACTGGAAATGATTGAAAAATCTTGTCATACAAGCACACCTACAAGTTACTCAAAGATTTTCTTGTTATTTTTATTTATTTTTTTAATAATGTTTAATTTATTGTGAAATTTTCAATTTTATTTTTATTTTTTCCTAGAACAGTTTTCGTTTTAAATAAAACGACACATTTCTAGAACAGGTTATTCAACTAAAAAACACTTCCAAAAAGAAAATATTGTAAAATTTCATAGAAGAAAAATTTAAATTTTTTGGGTTTATTTATTTTTGCTTATTACCAGAAAAATCTTATTATACTTATCTTTTCTGCTTTACAATCTTTAGTAATAAGGTGTGTAACGCATACGTCAGAAGAGTTTAAATTTAGATTTTATAATATAATTTTTTGAAAATTCTCAAAAAAAAAAAAAAAAAAAAAAAAAAGTTAATATGCTGTGATATTATGCTTCGATTAGATTTTCGTATACATAATTACTTTTGGTCTTGAACAAAGATATTTTGAGAGTGTATCGCGTTAAAAGATATTTCACAGTTCAAATTTAACTTTTACTTTTATGCTCTAAAGTAAAGAAAATGTTTTTACAAGAAAATATGTTTTCAAAAGTTAAACAGGAAATGAAATGAACTACTTTTGAATTATTTAATGTCAGCATGTTCTAACACACTATATCTATATTATTTTTGAAAAGATATAAGTACCAGAATTTTTTCTTGTATGTATTTATTATTTTAGAAAATATGCAATTGGAATGACGTCAACTTTTAGAAGACAGCATTTTGAATTTTTTGTCTAAATTTTATTATTTTTTTTTTTTTTTTTCAAATTAGAAACTATTAAATTTTTTAAACGCATGTCAACTATATTTTATTTTAACTTTGAAGTTATAAATAAAATTATAGTTTTACAGTTTATGTTTTCAACGTGGAAAGATTAAGAAAATTTGTTCAAGGAAATTTAATAATTTTTTTTTAGAGATAAATAGTTTTTTTTTTTTTTTTGTTTTTCGAAGAAAAATAGAACACGTATTTTTATTAGAATTTTTATTGGAAAGTATTCTACTATTTTTTAAATTTAGAAAATTTTCTTTAAAAATTTCTCCTTTTTTTTGAAAAATATCGTGTTTCAGAAAGCCCATAGTACAGAAATGCATGAAGCTTATTTTCCTTATAAATAATTGCTAATTTTTTCAGGTTGACTTGAATATGGAAAAATATGTCCTTAAAATTTCAATAAATTTTTGTAAAATTAGTAAGGGGTTATGCACTTATTTATTAGGGAAGTTTTTTTTGTTATTGCCTTCGAATACCAATCATAAAATAATTATAAAAGCAAGTATCTTACAGTGAAGATTCTTCTTTTCGTGCAGCTAATTAGGACGGTTTAAATTACATATTTGAAAAAAAATAGCTTTTCTCCACAATTACTGTGATTTTTTGGCAATTAATTGAAAAAAATACTAATTTGACCAAGTAAGGTTTTGAAAAAACCAAGGCAAATCGTTTCTATTTATTTGGCCGTGACTGTAAGTCTTGTCAGTATTGATTGAAAGGGTTAAACGGAAAAGCCAGTTTTGAATTTTGATATACTGAATATTTATTTGGCACATATAAAACACAAATAAAGTATCTTAAATCCAGTTTTCCTTAATGGGTCGTTTGGGAAAATTGTATATTAATTTTTTCCAGAAATAAGAGGAAAATAAATTAAAATTTTAAAAAAAACCAGGTGCTTATTAATTTTTCAGTTATTTATTTGATAATTTTCATAACTGTTAAACACGTAAATAAAAGCATATATGTACATACCAATAAATCAGTATTCTAAAAACCATTTATAAATTTCAAGTATGTAAATAAAAAAAGTAAATTTTCACTAACTGACTGGTATAGTAATGTAAAACACATGAGAACCAATTTCGAATAAATGAAACTCACGTGAAAATCTTAAAAAAAAAATATAATAAATTTTCCAATTTGTAAATTTACATATTTTCAGAATGTGTGTTTTTTTTTTAAATATTTTTCTTTTCAAATTTTTGCAATAATTTTACGTACTTAATACATTTGTATGTCTAGTATACTTAAGGATTAATAAACAATTTTTATATCACGATTCACGTGTCCGTGTGTGGTGTACAAACACGTACTCGTATAGCGAAAGTTTCTGTTATAAATAATTTATTCATGTTTATCGACGGTTTTTTTCTTTTTAAATAATTTTTTTGTGCACTTTTCGACCTTCACATATGGGTGCGAAGTCATATATGTACGTACATAATACGTCCGTATAAATATATAGAGTATTGAAAAACTTATTTTTATAAACAGAAAACCTATATATTTTTTTCAAAATCATCATCATGATATCACGAAATGTGATATTGGTGGTAGAAATAGTTTTTCATAATAATCGTCAAATATAAAAAAAGTTTATTGATCCGGAAATAGGAGATTATTATTTTTTATGTTTGAAAAAGGACAACAACAACAAAAAAATAATAATAAAATAAGGAAGAAAAAATATGTGATTATTGTGCAAAAAAAAAAAAAAAGAAATGAAGTAAAATATTTTTTTTTATGAGACATAAAATAAAAATAAATTTGTGTGAAAATAAATAGAATTTAATCTTTAGCATCATAAATTTTATATGAAATGTGTTACCATTCAAAAAAGATGAAGAATTATATCGTTTTCTTTTTTTTTTCGATTTTTATATTAACTGTGTGGGTTACATGTTTTTCTTTTTCTATTTTATATGAAATATTTTACACAAAGTCTACAGTTAAAAGATTTCCAGAGAAACCATCTGTTTCTTTTTATTGGAAAATTTGTTGTAAATCATTTCGCTAGAAAAGAATTAAATCAAAAACATACATGACAAGGCAGATAAATTGTTAAAAAAAATTTTATTAAAAATGATAGATACAAAAAAAGTAAATCATTATGAAAATAAGTGACAAAATAATGTCAGATTCAGGCTTTTTGAAAATTTCTCGTAAAAAGTGACATCATTAGACAGAACTTTTGTCTAAAAATAAAACAGTTTGAAGACGTGAAGCTTAGTAGTTATTGCACAGATATTTGAATTTTTTTTCCGACAAAAAAATTGACGTTTTCAAACGTAGCCATGTGTAGTTTCCATTCTTATAAAAAGAGGTGAAATTTTCAAGGATATAAAATTTCATTTAACTAGCAAAATTTTCAACGATGCATATAAATGACATTTTCAATAAATTTTTAAGCTTTTGAATTATTTTTATCAATCAAAATGTTCATTTTTCTTTTATAATACGCAAAAAAAATAAAACACGAATATCCTTTTCACCTTTATGAATTATATCATTGACCTGTTAAAAATGCACTAGAAAATTAAAATAAAAATAAAAAAATAACATGTGGGTATGCAATATACCGAGTATATAACAATAAAAAATACGACATGACAATCTGTGTTTTATAACGTTATTGATTAACAAGGAAGGATGTTATTTGAAAAATATGTACAGTTTTTATGGATGAGATAAATGTAGGTGTATGTACTTCAATAATAAAGAAAACAAGTATGTACTCTAGAACTCATATATATGCATGTTTCTTCACACTATACTACATAATAATATACATACAAGTACTGGTTGTATGTACATATATGTGAATTTCCTTGTAACATTTTGTATATTATTAAAAAACAACAACTTAAGAAGAAAAAAAAATGTTCTTTTCAAATTTTGTCATGCGAATAAAGATACATTGTATCTGTCTATCTAACTGTATAAAAATTTTATAACCATGATAGAGTTTTAATATTTTTTTTTCAAACTTTCTTTTTTTTTTTTTTGTATACTTTCTCTTTGTATATGTACATATGAAAAGGAAGTGAATGTATCTGTTTTTTTTCATATTTTTTTTTTGTTTATAAAAAAAAATCTGGAAGTAGAAAATATTCATATAATAAACACATCAGATATTGTGTAAAATTTTTGTTGACTTTGTATAATATTTGAAAAGATTTGTAAAAGTTAGTATACTTTAACCTCCTTCCACACTACAATTTAATTTTTTTGCCCTTTATACTTACGCCATACTGATGTGTGTTCATTGAAAGAGAACATGATGTTAAACACGGAGAAAAAAAATTACGTAACTACATACGAAGTAAATAGAATTGCAAATAAGATACAAATTACATGGTATGTGAAATAAGTCCTCACATAAAAAGGATATATGTACGTGTAAAAAAGGAGAGAAAGGAAAAAAAGGACCTAAAGCTTTAACTACAAGTTTTAAAAATTCAAGAATATACTTTTTCTTTTGATGAAAGAAATGTCTCTTCTTTCAAATCATTCATAATAAATTCGAAATGTTTTCGTTAGAAAAAAAAAGGATATTTTTTGAGAAAAACAAAAAAAAACTATTTAAATATTTTTCATTTTATTTATTCCATTTTTGTTTTTTTTTCGTACGTCTTGTAAAGAAAAATATAAAAAGAATTTGTATCAATTTACTTTAGTTTTAAAAAATGTCTCAAGAGGATCATAAACTTTTGTTCTTATATTTTATTTTATTTTTCAATTTTATCATCATTATCCTTTTTTTATTTTTCTAGAATTTATTTTCATTTTTTTTATATATTTTCCTTCTTCTAACTGAAAAACTTGGTGTTTTCGAGAATGCAGTGATGCAATCATGATGCGGAATTCAGCTTAAAACCTTTATATGCTGAATTATTGTGTATCACTGCAGCATTACTGCATTTTTGAAAACACCAACTATATTAGGTGCATTCATCCCATAGAAAAAAATTTTTATAGTGTGAATACTTTGAACGAAAACAAAAATTTACTAAGTGTATAATTTAACAGAGAGCAAAAAATAAAAATGAAAAGACAAAATTTTCAAATGTTCATTTTGAAAATGAAGATGAGCAAAAAAAAAACAAACAAAGAAACAAACAAAAAAAAAATGAAAGGATAAAATGGGTGGGTAAATTTGAGTAAATTTGTAAATGTAAGTACCCACTTAAATGTGCAAAATTTAAAATGTAAATTAGTTTGAAAAAACTTAATTTAATTTTATCGACCTTGAATATGTATATTTTAACTAATGGATGCCTTATACTGTGAGAAAAACATCTGAATTGTGTCCTATGTACACATACATGTATATGTGTCTGTATATATAATGGAAAATATATGCTGATGAGTATTTTATTTAATGGTTGAATGGATAGTTGATGAGGAGAATAATTGTATTTTAGTGTTCAAAATGGAATTAAGTAGGATCAAAAGTTATGTTCAATTTATTAAAATTTATGGTCAATCATTCATATTTAAAATATACATATACATAATATGTAGATAGCATATTTCACATATATTTTTAAAAGGAATTAAATGAAATTCATGGGTGAATTTAAATATTCAAATAATGAAAATGGTGCATAAATTTAAACATTTTATGTGAGTAAATTGTAAAATAGAACGTAAGATGCTTAATGGTCTTTTTATTGTATTGTGTTTAGGTTTTATTTTTTAGTAGTTTTATTATGCTTTTTGTCCTAATTGATAATAATGACTTTTTGTTCAACGTTTTCAATGTTTTAAGCACTTTTTTTTCAACGTTACAATTGGGGGTTTATTTTCATATAAAATGTAGAGACAAACTCAATTTTAAATTTGAATAACTCCGGATCTTGTTTGTTTTGAAGTAAATTTTTTTCAAAGAATATATTGACAAAATTTCAATTTTTCTAGAGTTCCACAGAAAC
The DNA here is from genome assembly GCA_932526495.1 of Bombylius major. Classification (NCBI taxonomy): domain Eukaryota; kingdom Metazoa; phylum Arthropoda; class Insecta; order Diptera; family Bombyliidae; genus Bombylius; species Bombylius major. The sequence goes on from OW052043.1 coordinate 53,176,839, forward strand.
GTACTGTTTTAATGAACAGAATATTTTTTCTACAAAAGGGATCTTTGAACTTTTTTAAAATTTCTTTTATTCTTCAATGTTATCCTTTTTAACTTCACAAAATTTTGTTTTTGAAATTGTAAAGCAAGAGAAATTGATATTTAATCCAACCTTTGTATTTAAATTTCAAATTTTATGAACTTGAAACCTTTTTATGGAAGCTTTCAGGTTTATTAAATGAAAAACAATACCCATATGTATTGCACGTATACATTGTTGGATACCTTGTTTCTTCCATCAAAAGCACTTAAAAGAAATTTGACTATGTATATATACTTGTTGCCTTTGGTTAAATATTTCATTATTTGTTTGGAAATCCATATTTATGTTTTTTCACCAGTATGTACAAAATGAAAAAACCTCAATTTTTGTTCTTAAAGTTCACCTAATGTATACCTGTGTACCTGTAGTCTGTACATATTTGATTAACATTGTTTAGAACAAAGTATTTTCTACATAAAGAAGCCGGCATATGTGTACATATTTGAATATCATACATACAGTATACATATAATTCAAAGATAATTTCTTATTCATTACTTTCATCATTATCAACATCATCATCATCATATAATGGTACCACCATCTATACACTACTACAAAAATAGTACAGAACAGAACAGTATGATTGCTCACATTTATTTCATGTTCTCAAAAAAATAAAAAATAAAATAAAACAAAAGAAATAGCTTTTTTCTTTTGTACATTTATTGTGTGCTTGTTGCTGTACATTTTGAATAGAAAGGATATACGAGTACATAATACTTATGTATGTAGAGTTCAGACAAAAAAGAATATCTTTTTTTATTATTTGGATACACTAGTTCTGTATTTTAATGTTTTGTGTATTCTATAAAAATGACAATTTTCATTTCTAAAAAAATAGATACAACGTACAACAGATAAATAAAAGGATATATGAGTATGTATACAAATACCTACATAAAGGAATATATTTTAACCTAAAAACACAAATAACTACATCCGGGTTAATAAGTTAATTGAAATTTATTGTTGTCCTGAAAAGCAATATCAGAAAGAGAAAAACAATAAAAAATTTAATCCTATATCGCAAATATGACAATTTTTTTACTATTAAAATTTAACACATTCATTCACAACCGGAAAACATTGAGGAAATGAGAAAAAAAATTAAACCTACGATATAAGGTGTAACTTTAATTTGAACTTTAACCTTAACTTTACCTTCGTTTTGACAAAATTTTGAGAAAAATCTATCAGGACAATACAATGCTTTAAAAACTCTTGTGACTGTTACTATTTTTTTAAAAGGTAAATCTAGAGCCTAGACTTTAGAGTATTGAAAGGACTTTTAAAACAGGTCAATCTGTATGCATAACATTTATTATTTACGTGCGTGGAAAATATTTTTCATGATGTATTTTTAATGATACCACGTGGAACTTGTGTCCTTGGAAATATCCGATAATCATCACGTTTCAACGAACCAATCAAAGTTACCTATACCTAACTTTTGATTTGAATAGAAATGAAAACATCACCTATACATGGCCAAGGAGGCCCATGGAAACTTTTCCTCCCATTAAAAACTCAAATTAAAGTGACAAAAGTAATCAACAATGGTAAAGGACTTTTTTTTTCTCTTCAATTAGTTGATTTTATTTATTATGTAATCTCTAAGCTTACACGTTTTCTTTCACTTTTATTATTAGTTTTATCCTTCACCGATTTTTAACGGTTTGAAAATACTTGTTTTTTTCTCTTCTTTAATTAATTTTCTTTATTATTTGTTTTCTTACACAAATATTTATCCCGTTATTTTCTATTGTTTACACTAAAATTTAATTAACTACTGTACACAATCTATAGACGTGAAAAAAAAAACAATTTAAAAGAGGAAATTCATAAGAAATCTTGAATAAGTAAATTTCATAATTAGAAAACTTGAAAATTTATTGAATTTAGCAACAAAAAAAACAACTTTTTACAAATTACTCTCTATAGAAATTAACACTGTTAATTGCATTTCTTTCCTCCTTTTTTTTCTGTTTAATTATCAACAAAAGGAAAAAAAAACAACATTTTTTTTCCTAATTACAAAAAATAAAAAATAAATGAAAAATCGGCAAACTGTTGGAATTTAAATACTCGTGTATACTTAATTAGTGAATGTATACAACAACCACCATTTTTTCATTTCTTATAATTTTATTTAAAAACTTTATCGGCTTTCTACTTTGAAAATTTATAAGGATTAATTTTCTATAGTGTTGTATTTGTATTCTTTCTTAAGCAAATCATGAAAAAAATGATGAAAATTATTTTTTCAAGGATATACTTATATATTAAAAATAAGTGGAAAGTAAAGTAATTAGAGGCATACTTTTTTTGTTTTTGTTGTTGTTGTTAGAATAATTGACCAAGGAAGTTCTTGAAAAAAAAAGTGAAAATGAAAAATAAAATTTTGTGTACTTTATTTTTTATTTTTTTTTTTTAATTAAATTGAAAGTTTTTGAAACGAGTCTTTGTTGACAAGCAACCTTAAACAATTTTAACAATCAATTTTTTAAGAGCGCTTTTAGGACAATATTTAAAAAAAAATTAAGGTAATTTTTTAATTAAGTAAAGTTATGCCTTTTGTGTTAAAGCAATCTAATTTAAAATGAAAAAGTCCAAAGGTTTGAAGAAAATCTGATATTATACATGTAGTGCACTTTTTATCTGAGGTTTCCTTGGCTTCTTTTGCAGAATCTGCATTTTTGTTGTCCTCTCGTAGCTCCATTCATTAAAAAGGTTCATAAAGAAAAGTTCTCCCTACTCACAAATATTTTGGTTTTTCTAAAAATCCAATCATTTATTTATTTTTTTTTGTGCTAAAAATAATAAATAATCTAGACTGTTGTAGATACTTTCAATTTGTAATTTAGAAATAAATATGGTCTTTTAAAAAAAAAGGACAAAAAAATACATATCTAATAAAAACAACAATATTCATGATGTTATGCCAAAGCTATTAAAATTCTACCTCCTGGTGCTTTATGTGGACACCATTCAGAGCAGAAAACCAATTATGAATGACATAAATACATGAGATGAACGACACAAGAATTCATATACATATATGGGTGTACATAATATAAGCTTCTAGTATTTGTATGTCCTTTTAGGACATCAATTATATGTTGTATAGTAAATTTCAATAGAAAATGACACATTGTTATTGTGATGTTTATAACATTTGTATATATTTTTGTTTATATATTCTTTTTGTTTTAAAAATTTGAAAATTAGAAATAAAACAAAAAGGATAACTATAGAAAGTTTTGTATTTATGTATAAAATAATAAATTGAGTTTATCTTCCTTTAAAAAAAAAAAATAAATAACATGTTGCTGTACACAAATAATTTATTTATTTGGATTTTTTTCTGTTTTGTTTGGTAGACATTTCAAATAATATTGTTTGTTTGTGTTTTGTAATTAAAACAAGAAGTATTTACGTATATACAGGGTGATTTAGTTAAGCTTTCCGACCTGGAAGCTACGGATAGATCTCGGCGAGGCGAACAAAAAATCGTATGGAGATGGGAGTCAATCTCAACCGTTACGGAGTTAGAGGGGGGAAAGAAAAGATTTTTGGTACTTTTTTCTTGTTTTACCCTATAAAATTTTACAGGGGTACGCTAGGCTTATCTTTCCCTTTTGTAAAGTTTTAGAGGATCCCTGTGTATTTTCATCAACATCTTACATGTTGCGGTACCTCTTACTGTGCAGAAATTATAAGGCCTCAAAACCAAAATTTTAAAATTTTGTCATTTTTTCACCCATTTTTTGACTTCATCCCTAATTTTCTTGAAAAGTGCTCGATATTATCCCTTATTTTTTATTGCAGAAAAAAAATGTTCAACTGATTCTATGCATCTATTTGCTATCTTCATTTTTTTTCTCGAAAAATTGATAATTAACACCTTAACTGAATCACTCTGTATATACTTTTAGTATAAGTTGAATTTTTAAATGTTTTATCTTAATTAGAAAAATGTGGTATACCTAGTTTTTATTGGTTTGAAAAACGTAATTAATATGTTAAAACTTTTTTGAGATATTTTAGACTGTTGAGTTTTGAAAAAGTTTGTGTAGTTAGAATGTATCTTAAATTTTACACATATTTTCTCTCAGGATTAAAAACCTTTTGTAATGAAATTTAATTTACATATTTTGTTGGTTAAGTGAAAATTAATTTCAAAAGTAAAATTCTTGAAAAACCAAATCAAAGAATTTTAATGAGAAAATTTTTCAAAAGAAAGAAAAAAGGAATGTAAAATATGATACTAAAATGAAATTGAAATTTTCTAAGGGAACAACAATTCCTCAAATATTTTACAGTGAAATGCACTGAATTTAAAATGAATTTTGCTTTTTAATTTAACGCATATTTTAAATTTCATCTAAGAAAACAACAAAAAAAAAAAAAAACTTACCTGGCATTCAATTGGCCATCTGGGGGCCTGTTGTGAACAATCATGATCCTTGTCTTTAGGCAGTGCGAATAAATCTCTTGGTTCCTTTAAACGAGCAATTGGTTTTAATGTTCTTTCATCAGTATTCACTTCAACTTGATAAGTTTTCAGATTTTTTGATAGAAAACTTCCAAGGAATCCTGTGGAACACATATGTATACACAAAAAAAAAATTATATATATATATATATATATCACTTAATATATTTTTGTATCTAGATACGATTACATATGAATTTTCACATATAAATTTTTTTTGAAAGTTTTATATTTATTTTTTTCTTTTCTTATTATTTGTGTTTTTCGTTTCAATTTATTTTGAAAACGTATGATGAGAAAATAAAAATATTATCAATAAGAAAACTTTTTCAGGATAATACAAAAAAAGAAAGAACTTTTTTCTTTATTTTTCTGTTGAAAAAAAAAGGATATGATTAAAAATAAACAAACTGTTGGGTAGAAAAGTTTTTTATTTTGTTTTTTGAAACTTTATCCTTTTGGGTCTCAATTTTAATTATCGTTATCTTTTTGTACTGCTTGTTAGTATGTGTATCCTTTATTTTTTCTAATTAGCTTTTTTGGTTTTTATAACAGAAAATTACTTAATTTTTTTTAAGAGAAAATATTTTACAAAAAAAAAAAAACTACCTTCAATGATGACAAAAAAGATTAATCGAGTATTGAAAAAAAATAGTTTTTAAAATTCAGCACACTTTTTATTTCAAATTAAATATTTTTTTCTTTTTTTTAAATTAAATTCAATTTTATTTCGAAGTAAAGAAAATTTAAATTGTAATTAAAAAAAAATTGAATTCTTGAAATTAATTTCAAATTTAAAAAAAAAATTGTTTTGTTAATCAGACAAATTGTCTCGACGACAGACTGACTTTGATTATTTGAAGGATTTTTATATCGTCACCGTTATTACAAAAGAACACAATAAAAATAAAAACTGTTATTCTAAAATGTTATAACCACCCACGCGTTAAAAAAAATTTATAAATAATCAGTTGTTTGAAAAAGCCCGAAGTACTTAATAAGAACTGATGTGGTGTAATTTTACAAAAAACTACAAAAAGTATCTTTATTATTTTTTATAAATTATCGAACTTTCATATATAAAACGCGTTTCAATCAACAATCAAGACAAATAAGTGTCCTTTTTAAAAGTTCCGAACGATATACGAATTTTTCTTCTTTAAGCAAAATCTCGTTTTCTTTTACAATATAAACTCTTTGATCCTTATTGGAGCTCAAATTGTTACCAACTGATTCGAAAGAACTTAACGCAATAATGTTCATGTTACGGAATTTTCAATTTTACGATACAAAAAAGCTTTTTTTTTTCGCACCTTTTCATTATAAATGTGTTATTTTAATTGTGTGAAAAATTTTCTTTAGTGTAGGTGGTGGTGGTACACGGTGATGTGTTTGTAATTTAAAATATATGTAATAAAATTTTCAATAAAAAATTTTGTTGTTGTTGTTGCTGCAATGATTTTCTTTGAAATATGTATCGCATGTTATTCTTAGATTATTTGTAATTATATTGTATCTGTACATACTAAATATAAAGTATTGTCACATGTATAATAAAATGTATCTATCTAAAGATGTATTTGTTCGAAAAATTATATACATATATTGAGAATAATATTTTCGCCACTCTCTGGGAAATTTTGTTTTGTTGATAAACTTTTTCAGAATAAAAAAGCGATGACGATAAATTTGTTTATACAGTGCGCTTGTGCAGAATAACCATTCATTTTATACGAATAGTATCTATATGTAGATCCAGAGATTGCAAACAATTTTTTTGAAGGTGTAACAAAAATAATGAAATATAATTTGTATTTCGAAAAAAAAAAAAAAAAAAAACAAATTGATACAAAAAACAATGTCAGATTTGAAATTTAATTAAGAAAAAAGTATCTTTTACTCATAGATACTTTAAATTTGTCATATATCAATTAAATTACATACTTCGACTGCACAGATACAAAATCATGCATCAGCTTTATCAAATAACTGTATCTTTTACTCTATTTCGAGAAAACAAATTTTATTTTATGTATTGAAATATTCTAAAGATGTTTACAATTTAATATAACACACAACAAAATCGATAAAAATAAAAAAAAAACATTTAATTCAATGTTTACATCCTACAAGTTTCATCATTATTTATTTTATTTTAATTTAAATTGACGTATATTTCTTGTTTCGTTTTTTTTTTATTCTCACTTATGTAGAAAAATTTATCTTTCCTTCACAACTTACTTAAATTTAATTTGAAAAAATGTCAACAAATTAGAATTAAGTTTGTAAAGATGAATCTACATACAGTGAGCGAAATTCAATTAGATCCACCTTCTTTTTCTTCGTTTTAAAACAAACCGTTACCTGTTTTTTTCAAAGGATTACTTGTTTAGCAAGACATTAGTGCCATATGACTATTTAGTTGCAGAAATTCCCGTTTTAAAAATTTTTAGGAATCGTAATTAGTAAAAATTAAGTTTTCACGCACATAAAATGCGAAATTCAATTAGATCCACTCACTTTAAAAGTATCATAGTATGCAAATAACGTTCAATATTATATTCTAAGTTTTGTTTTATTTTAAAATTTTTTAAAGTTCCAGACACTAGTTTTCCATAGTATAGCAATGGGTATAAGGGTAATATCCTTAGCTCTGAAAAACGTGAAAAAATTTAAGCCTATAACTCATTTATAGAGTGCTTTATTGTTTTTTTCGCCGTAAACTGCCCTGGCTAAAATTCCCCATAAGTTCTCGATGGGATTCAAGGCAGGAAAAGGTGCTGGCCAATCGAGAACCTTAATTTTTTTCTCGGTAAACCATGTTATTATATCTTGCTAAACAAGTAATCATTTGAAAAAAACAGGTAACGGTTTGTTTTAAAACGAAGAAAAAGAAGGTGGATCTAATTGAATTTCGCTCACTGTACAAAATGTTGAATTTATAAAAATCATTATTATTACATATTTATCTTTTTTTATTTTATTTAATTTTATGTAAATATAGTATGCATGTATGTGTATCTGCATATATGTATGATTTATTGAAATTTAATATAAATAATAAATAAATTTTATTTTTAGTCTGGGCAAAAATGAATCTAGACACACAAAAAAAACAATGTCATTATCACATTGTCAAATATTAGATATTTTTTCTGTAATTTTTTTTTGGTTTTTCTTTCAAGTTAGTTTTTTTTGTTGTTGTTGTGTTGTTGTGTACTTGACGGTTTAAATTCAAATTCAAAATACGATTATAAATGATGAATGAGAATTTTTGGAACAAATGTATCTTTGAAAATCATTAAATTTGTTAGAATTAAGTGCCAATATATATTTTTTTATTATTTTAAATTAATATAATGTTCAATAGAAAGTTACACACATACATCTTTTCAAAATGTACTATTTTTAGTATTTTTTTTTTTTTTTTAAAGAAGTAGAGAAACGATTTTTTTTTTTTTTTGATTTTTTCATCTTTTAAAAAAATTTTCTATTCATTTTAAGATAACTTTTCCGTAGGATGTTAAAGATTATATTTCAGTTGATTTAGATTAATGAATAATGAATTTTTTGGCTTGAAATTCATGTTAAACATCAATTTTATATATTTTCAAAGAAAGAAAAAAAAACAATTTTCAAGAAGATTTTCTTAATAGAAATTTCATTTTTCAAGGTTATTGTTTGAACGTCTTTACACTCGGATTTTTTCAAATAATTTCTGTATTTTTTGCAAATTGTATATTTTTTTGTTAATTTCAATACGACGTTGGTAAGGTGAGAAAATTTAATAAAGTACATAATAACGTGGGGTCCTGTATATATTTACCTGTTAATTCACAAAATAAAAGTGTAGATTCGTCAAATAGAATTTTTGGTACCCAAAAATACTTAACTAATTAAATATCTTTATTTTTTTTTTTTTTTTGAGGTCTGTAGAGTGTAGACTGTAACACCCCATTATTTTTCTAACGCTGAATAATTATCCTTCAGTTACTAATTATGTATTCTAAAGTGAAGTAAGGACGTTAATTAAAACAGAGTGAGTTAAAGTTGAAAACTAATTGAAATTTAATGGAAATTACTTTTAAAAAAAATTTACTTTCGTTTAAAATTGAAAATTTTTCTTGCTTTCTGTATAGTATCGCCTCTTTTGAAAAAATTTCTACTTTTAGATGTTTATCGTATACGAAATGATGACAAAGGGAATAAAATCTGAATTTTCTCATTCCAATACAGTTTATTTTATTCTTTGATTTTTTTTCTTTGAATTTTTAAATAGAAAATTAACATACTAAATTGAATTTTTCTTTTCTTTCTTTTCAGAATTTTCTTTAGAATCTTTTTGTCCTGTTCCTGATTTGTAAGAGTAAGTACATATTTTATGTTTTTTTTGTTTTTTTTTTTTTTGAAATTTTTTTTTTTACTTCTTTCAAAAATTATTTGAATTGGAAAATAAACAACAAAAATCTATCGAATATCAGACAAAAAGCGAAGGTGGAAGAATGTAATTTTTCTTTAACTTGTTTCCTTCAAGTTTTTTTACGATTAAATAAGTAAAAGAGTTGAGTTTACCTTGAGTAAGTCAAAAATTCAAGATAACTCTTACCTAAACTCTATAATGCCCAGTTCCACAGTCTAAGCTTAAGCTAAGTTTAAGTTAAGCGTATCTAAAACATGGTTTAAGCTTCACTTTAATTTTATTTTGTTTCTCAGTCAATTTATATTTGTAGCTCAACTATCTTCTTAAATCTGTCATTTTGAATGAATTTATGTTGAAGCTTGGAACCTATAAAACTTGTAGATGTCATTATATAGACGCTAGATGGCAGTGGTTTCATTTCAATTTATAATAAATTTAGGTACAAAACAGATAGGTAGATGGCATTTGTTTTTTTATTTTTTTTTTACTTTTACTTAAATCTTAAATAGAGTTTAAGCTCTCAATTCTAAAGGCTTAAGTTAAACTCAGTTTAACAGTTAAGCCTTCACTGTGAAACTAAAAAAAAGTGCTTAAATTTAATTTAAGAGTTAAACTCTGCTTAAGCTTCTACTGTGGAAATGGGCATAAGAGTAGACTCTGTAGGCTTACGTTGCGCTACAGGAGATTTTATAAAATTCTGTTTATCTGCTGAAAAAATGCATTGTAGCGTAATGTATCTATAGACAAAAGTATCGAACAAACATTTATTCTTGAAAAAAAAAAAAAAAAAAAAAAAAAAAAAAAAAAAAAAAAAAAACTTAACTTAAACTCTGTTTAATAAACGTGAAGAAAATGTTTTAATAAATCTAAATTTTTACCTTTAGCTGTTATTGTACAAATAGGAAATAATTGATTTTGTAAATATTGTACCCTTTCACCAGCTGATATTTTAAATTCTTCATGCCAATAATTCATTATTATTAATCAATTGATTAATTGTCACGTTTCAATAATAATATTTTTAATATAAATTCCATCGGCAAATAACGCAAATTTTCCAAGTCATTTTTGTGTAAAACTTTAAACAAATAAAATACTTCATCCTTTCTGTAAATTTTGGAGATTCATATTAAATACGCTGTCTGACTGTTTCTACCAATTTCACAAAATTTCAGGATCATTATCCTTTTAACTTAAACTTAATTTTTTCTTTCAGTTAATTTCACATTAATTTTTTTCAAGTATTTTCTCATAAAATTCCTTAACACATCACAAAATCTAAATCGCCTTTGGAATTCTATAATTTCTGTATTTAAAATTTACACTTTGACATTCCATGAATAAAATTCGAAATTTTTAGTTGAAATATTCGACAATTGATACGAATATCCTTCGCCACAATCCTTTTTCACAACAGTATCTTTCTGCATTATATCGAAATTCAATAATGAATCAAAAGAATGTTAAAATATTTTCGAAACATTAATATGAACTACAACTCTTTTACGAAAAACACTTGTTATACATATTTACAATATAGAAACAATAACAATAATTCAAAAATGTGAAAAGGATTTATTGAAAAATCGAATCAGTAAAAAAATTCATCTATACAAATAATATACACTGATTATTGATAGAATTAATACTGAAGATTGTTTTGAAATCGGATAAAAATTGAAAAAATTTATCAAAAAAAAACAATAGAGTGAGAAAAAAAACAAAATACCGAAAAAATTGACAATTTCTTCTGTATTTTATTACTAAATAAGCGCACTTATAAACAACTTTGTATCTATAACTTTTTCTATCTAAATTCGTAAGATACCAGTTAGTTTTTTCCTTTGATATACTATTGAAAAAAAAAATGTCTTCAGAAATAGAATTTAATTTTATCATTCCAATATTTTTAAGACACTTGAATATACAACCCTCACAGTTGATTTACATTATTTGGAAAATATTGTTTGTTGCCATCGTATCATGAAAGTTATTACAGGTTTTTTTTGTTGGTAAAACACTGTTAAAAGTTTAGTGAAAACGAAATATGCATTACATAAATTCGATTCGTATATGTATTTGTTTTTTTGTTTTTTGCTCTCTTGAAATTTGGAAATAATTTGTTCAAAGCACGCAATTTCAAATTTGACAAAATTATATTTTATTTAAAAAAAAAAAAGAAAAAAATATTTTTTTTGAGGGCGTTTCATTAAATTTCAAATTTTATTTTATATCATATTTTACTTGGCGTGTGCATAAGACAGACAGATATTATTTACTCCTCATACTATATGCTCCTGTTTAAAATGCTTTGTAGAACAAAAATTACTTTGTCCTCCAACACAAAATACAAGTGCATATAAATACGTTTAACAACAAAAACTACATCAAAACTTTTTCGCATGTCTAAACTGTCAAATAACTGTTTCTGAAAAAATCAGTAGTAATGACAGTACGCTATCACCAACTAAATAGGGCAATCTCCGAGTCAGAAATCCTGTCCTGTGGAAACGTCAGAAATTTACTTTTCAAAAAAATAATAATTTAGGTCAATTTAGGACTTTTAAAATTTTCTCTCTTTGAAGATTCATTTGACAGGAGACGTGTGTATTTTTGCAATACTTTCTAATTTTTTAAACTTCTGTAGCTTTTCAATTTTATTCACAATCAAAACAAATATTCACCCTAATTAGCATATTTTTTTTGAGTGTAGAATTTGAATATTTCCAACAAAAAGGATGAATTAATTCACTGACAATTTATTTAAGTACATATTTTTCTTTTTATTGCTTTCAAGGTATTTTTGTACTATTTTTTGTACTTTTTGTACTTTTGTAATATTTTTACTTTTACGTTACATGCTAATAAAGTAGCAGTTTATATTTTTGTAATCCTTTTTTTTTCGAATAAAAGAAAAAAAAACTTATGTTGTATTCTTGACAACAACAAAAATCCTATTAAATCTGCATAATAAAAAATCCACTATATCTATCATCGATAATTTTGCTAAAATTAGAAATTCAATAATAAGCTATTTTTATCTGATATAGAAAAACAAAAACAAAATCGATAACAACAACAAAATTATTGTATATTAATTTGGAGAACACATAAGTACATAGATACAAGAAGCATGATACGATATGATAATAAGACGGTAGAAAAAAAAATAGAAAAAAAAGAGAAAAGATACATTCATGTAAAAAGTTCATTCATCTTGATATTAAGGTCGTTCTATATTATGTTCTAACTTGATTCTGATTAATTTTTTGATTCTTAAGAATATTCTTTTCAAATAAAATTTTATCGTGTAATTGAAAAGATACACGCAAATTTGCTTAGCTATTTATGTTCTATCTTTTAATTGAAAAAATGGATGAAAAAAATTGTAGGAGTATTAAATAAACTTACTAATTAGCAGAAAGGTTCTATGTACATATATCTATCATGATACGATGATGAATGGTTATTTATTCAAAGTCTGTTGAGAATTAGTATTTGTCTAGAATGTATAGATTTAACTCGTACCTACTCGTGAATTTTATACGTACTCCTATATTAATATAGAACTCTATAGAATGATATTTTTTTCAGTAAGAACAAATTAAAGCATAATTTATTTGAAAAATCAAGCAAACAAAAAAAATTCAGAAACTACAAAACTCATTTCATTCATGGATCTTTTTTTTTTTCTAATTAAAATTGCAAATTTTAGTGGTTCATTATAATTGTAGAGATATTTTATGAGAATGAGCTTTTTGAATTTTTCTGCATAATTATTGAATTTATTCATGAAATATAAAATTAAGCATTGGATTGTATTTCAAGCAATGGCACGTACTATCACAAATTGTTTGTCTATTAAAGTAGTTTTTTTTTCTCTTTACACTGGGTTTTTATTGATCACAGCGAAGCGCAAGGGTGATTTTAAATGAAAGACATAAGTTTCTCAGGAATATTTTGTATTTCTTGATAACACATATTTTGAAGGCACTTTACCTTGGATCTTCTTAGAACTAGTGTTAAATGTGACGAAGTCTGACGATCAAATATATTTCCCACACCACTTAAGAAATCCTTGGGATCTAGCAGGATTTTTTGCTAAGCCAAAAACATGGACGTTCTAACAAAATTTCCTGATTTCACCATCAGCAAAGTTATTGGAGTGTATTCTGCATTTTTCTGTTATTAAAAATCTCTTATAGCCGGTTTCACAGTGAGGCTTAAGCGAAGATTAAATCTTAAACTGAGTTTATTCACTTTTTTCAGTTCCACAGTGGAAGTTAAACTGAGTTTAACTTGAAATCTAGTAGTCTTTATCTGAGGCTTAAGCTATCTACAAAAGCTTGGCTAAGCTTTGGCTTAAGCTTCCACTGTGAAATTGGCTATTAGTATTTTCATACAAGTTTAACAGATTCTGATATAAAGTGTCAAAATCCTTATCTATTTTTCAGATAAATTAGACAACACAATTTTTCTTTTGTTCCATTAGAACTTTTGTTTTTTTGATATCAGAGTTTAATGATCGACGTATTTCGCCTCAAAGCAATTTCTTATTTGTTAAACTTTTGCTTCTTAAACTTTATTAAAATTGTCTATGTTATTAATTATATATATTTTTATACATTGTTTAAACTATCGTCATCTCAAAAATAACAAAAAGTTTATTTTCTACATTTACAAATCTTCTGAAATTTAACAAATTAAAAGTTTAATAAACACAAAAGGTCCCTTCATATGCACCACGGATTCATTCTTCCGTGAAATGAATTTCAAACAATTGTGAGCATAAAATACAATATAATAAATTTATTATTTTAATTTATTTTTTTTTAAACATATTATATGGGCGGGAGCCAAAGTAGATTAACTTTAAATATATTCAAAGTAAAATTTTTATCGTCTACATTTTTTTTTCTTCTAAATATTCCAATTTTTCTCAACTAAAATCTTTCTTCCATCAGCTTATAAAAAATAAATCACTTTTATAATCAAATTTAAATAGAAAAGTGTACATAAAATTTAAGAGATATATAAAATTTTTTTTTTTTTGGAATAATTCCAATTTTCATATGTGTTCTTATGTTCACATTTAATCAAAATAGAAAAAAAGAAAAAGTAACAGAATAAATTTAAAAAAAAAAAAATGTAAAAAAGAAATTTCATATGAATGAGATACATTTGTTTTTTTTCTTTTTTACGCAAAAATGCAAAGATTAAAAAAAAATTTGTATTTTTCTTTTTATTATATTTTTGTTTGTTTTTACTATCAAGTCATAAATATTTTAAGAACGATATATTCACGTAATATTGTTATTTTTTCTTATTTCAAATTAAATTTTAGAAAAAAAAAAAGCATTTAAATTGAATTATTTAAATCCACAAAAATAAGCATAAAATAAAAAAACAAACAAACAAAAATTCAAAATTGTAATTTTTTCAACTTTTCATGTCAGCTTTTCGTCACAAAATACCAACCCAACAAAAAAATGAACAAGAAATAATTTATCCTGATGTTGTTTTCATTGAAAAATTTTGTTTATCATCCAATTTTTTCTTACCTATGTTCACCTGATATTTTAATATATATGTATGAACAAAACAAAAATCACTATTTAGTCACAGAAAAAAAAACAAAAAGACTTTGCCCACTCACCCACACAAAAAAGAAAAGAAAAACAAACAAATAAGTGTCACTAATAGACGACGATGCATGATGCCATCATCATTATTATTCTTTTTTTTTCTTCCTTTTTTTTGCAATTGTTTTTTTTTTCTAAATTACTTTTCTTTTGTGATTATGTCAGTGCATCGACCCATTTGAATTAGAATAAAAGTTCTTTTTTTTTTTTTTTTGTTCTTGTGCATGCAAAAAATCATAAATTGCATAAATACTTAGAATGTAAAAAACATAACTTATGTCTAATATGGTTCTAGAAAGGATAATGTATATGCCATACCAGTTGTAGGAAAATACTTATGAGAAAAATGTCACATTGTACAGGATTTTCTTTATTATGTTCTTTAATGTTTTTTTTTTCTTGTATCTTTTTATGCTCCTTGTTATTTTATTATTCTAATTCCGTATTTTTTCTTTTTTTTTTTCTTTCTAAAAACATTTTCTTTTTTACCTTGGAATTCAAATAAATTTTCTTCTTTTTATTTTGTTTTTCGTCATTTTTTTTTTTTTTGAACAAATTTTTATTTTTATTTTGTTTTCATTTTCGTGGTTGTTGGTTTTTTTTTCTCTTTCAAATAAATCAATAAAAACATGAAATACAAATTTGTAAACAAACGAAATTATGATTAATAATAATCATAAAAGATGCATGCAATTTTATAGCATTGAAATATTAATTTTGCAAAAATGAGAGAAAAATAAATGCAAAAAAAAATTAGTGTAAAAATAAATATTAGAAGAAAAAATTTTCAAATTTTCAAAATGTGGAAAAAAAGAGTAGATTTTCATTTTACGTTTTCAAATTTTGAAAGTCGTCCGGTGGAAAATTTAGAAGAAAATTTTTTTTTCAAATTTGTTGTTTTCTTTTTCTCTCTTTTTCTTTTCTTTTTTGTTTTTTAAAAATTTAATAATGATTCAAAAGAAGAAAAAAAAAATTATTATTATGATTATATTTATTTTAATTTATATCATTTATTTGTCATGAGTAATTTGTTTTAAAAAGAAAATAAAAACAATCTTTTATTTCTCGACGTAAGAAAAATTTTATAAATTATTTTATAAACTATACAAGTATTTTTTTTTTTGTTTTTTTTTCTTGTGTAACAAAAATTAGGCAGATAAAATTTTATATCTGTTGAAATAAATTTCCAACAATTTTTTTGTTGTTTTTATTTTTTTTATTTAATTTTTTATTCTATTTTTTTTTTTAATTCTGTTTTTTCGTTGAATAAAGTGACATTACAAAATGTATTTCGGATGGATATTACGTTTTGTGATTTAAATAATCTTCCCCATGTGTTAAACTATTAGAATATAAATTTTTCTTATTTTTAATAAAATAAATCTAAACCTTAACCTAATTTAAATATAATTTATGATTAAAATTATTTAAATTATTCTTGTGGAAATGAAAAATAATGAAATTTTTAAATATCAGGAATACATTGTTTATATTTTTTAACCCTTACAAATTCGAATGTTTATTCTAAGGGGACATATAAATACTGTGTACAATTTATGAAGAACTTGCACTTTGCAGGCGACGAAAATCAAAAACAAAAAAATGAAAAATCGATTTATTGTTTAACATGTGTTAAATTTCTGATCGATCAGTTGAGAAATGATTTCTTCTAACAGAAAAGAGATATCTTTTTAAAGCTGTCAGAAATCCAACTGCAGAAAGTTAAAATTTCAAATGAAATCTGTCAAAAAAAAAAAATCCAAAAGGAAGTCTAATTGGAATGGCGTGGCGTCATATGAATATCGGATATATGATTACTTTTCGAGACTCTAAAAAAACGCTTGTCGGCTTAGGAGAAACGTTAAAAAATTTAAAAAAGTTACAAATGAGCTTTTTTTTATTCTTCGTCATTTGACATTGTGACCTTGTAGAAAGTCAAATATGTATAACTATTTAAGTTGAAACTTTTTTAAATCTTATCCTGTAACATCGGTGGTGCAATTGCATAACCGAATGTCTACAATACCGGTCCGGGGTTCGATTCCTGGCGGGGTTCGATGTTATAAACATATGCACACACGCGCACGGTACAGCAAAAGAGAAAATAGCATAAAATTAATTTTTTTTTTAAATTTTTTTTTTTATTAATTTTTTTTTTATTTTTTTATTTTTTTTTGTAAATAAAATTTCTGGAAATACGTGTCCAAAATGTTGTGATAGGATTCGATTTCCTGATCCACATACATAACGTATATTATGTTTTTTTATTTATCATCATTAATTAGTTGTTTTTTCTTTTAAATTTTAAAAAAAAAGTCGTACATTTGAGTTTTTAATTAAAATTTCAATATCTTACAAAAAATTCCAACCGAAACGGAGAACAAATTAAAGAAATTATATTTGTCCTTTTTTTTTTTTTTTTTTTTTTGTTTTATTATTGTTATTACACGGTAATTTAAAATCATCATAATGACCATTCCATACTTATTTTAAAATGGTCATTTATTTTGTTGAGCATTAAGAATTTACGGAAAGAACAAATTTCAATAAAACAGAGCACAAAAAAATCATATTTTCCATGCAATAAGTTTTTTAAGTATCTATAAATTTTAGTTTTTTTTACTACTGTGAAATTTCTCTAACAATAGATATTTGTCATCATAAGGGGATAATAGAGAGGAGAAAGAATAAATAGCAAACAAAACAACAACAACATAGAAGAATTTCTAAAAGAAATCCCTTACCTCCATAAAATTCATGAAAAGGAGCATCCATTATACAATTTTGTCCTCGTTTATATTTTCCATAAATTGTGATTTTTCTTAAACATTTTTCCCTATGATATACTTAATTTTTTTCTTTTTTTCTTTATTAGTAATGCTTCATTATTATTTTTTTATGTCTTTTATTTGTATTTTAATTGTTTTGTGAAAATAATTACAATTTTTAATTATTTATGTTCTTGTGTATAATTTAAAGTCTTTTTTTTATGCTTTAATAAAAATCACACAAAACAGAAAATATAAACAAAAAGAATTAACAATCCTTTTTTATATATTTTGCACGATACAGTTTTTTTTTTCATTTCATTTTTTTTTTAATAATTAAATTTTTTATATTTGGCACCCATTAGTGTAAACATGGTTTTATTTCACAGTATATCTGTTTTAAAAACAAACTAAATTCCTTAACATTCCACACATCATGTTGTTTGATCAATTTATAGCAAAAACAGTAATATTTTTAAGCAAAAAAAAATCACTAAATACAAAATTTCCCGCATAGAAAAAAATGCACGTTTTGTTTGTTTCAAAAAGATACTAAATGATTTACAGTGAGTGTGTTTTTATTGTTAAGAAATACTTTCACATTATAATTTTCACTTAATTCTTTTTTTTTTTTCATATAAAACTATGCAATTCAGCACACACATCAGGTGAAAAAAAAATATGTAACACTATCGAAGGCTCATTTAGACTAACTAATTTTAACCTTTATGGTTTTCTAAAGGATTAAAAGCGCTTCATTTTTTATTTCTTTAAAGAGGCTTATCATATAGTGCTTTACCGTTTACACAAATAAATATAAAAAAAAAACAACAAAGATAATAACCAAGCAAATATAAAAATAGATTTTTCCTGTATGCAAAATTATATAAAAAGAAAACTTCAAGCTATTAAGGATTTTCCATTTTCATGCAAGAATATAGTCGTATGTATGTATTGATATGTGAGTTAGCAAAAAATTTTCCAAGTAAAATTGTAGACGATTGTATGTATGTATATATGTAAAATCTATTATTAATCCTTTCTGCTATATATAAGGATTGTAAAAATAATAATAATAATAAAGAAGAAGCAAAGGAGGTAAATCCAGCCGTCGCTGGATTCATTCCGTTTTTTTTTTTTCATTATTATTATTTCCAGAAAGATACTATTTTTTATTTTTGCACGCGATATTATAGTTGTATGAGAATTGAAAAAGTTTTATAATGTATCTTATATCTAATTGTATATACATATGTATGTAAATGCAAAAAAAAATTGCTATTTTCTTTCATTGTTACTATAAATAATTTTTCACCATAAAACTATAATGCACAGACAGGATTTTTTCATATAGGAATGAGAATTTATATGTGTATGTATGTATGTAAATATGATCAATGTGGGATTATAACAATAATAAAAGGACATAGATTTTATAATAATAATATCATAAGAGAATAAATTTTCTAATACCGCATACTTATAAGGAATATATTGAAGAAATGTGAACTTTTTATTGGTTTTTAAATTTTGTAATAGCATTTCAACAATGTCTTCATGAAAACACGCGTGAATGAACTTCGGTTATGAAAATAACTTTTATTATTTTTACTGCTATTTTTGTTTTTAAATGGAAGTTGTGATTGTAAAAATTTCAATCAAATTAATCTAATTTAACCCTTTTAATACAAGTTTTTGATTCTAGAGCTCTTTAAAAAAAGCCATCTTGTCCTATCTGGGCAATACAATTGTATACATCTGTGACCACAAAACATGATCATAAAATTTAAAAAAAAACTATTTTTGTCCTGTTTTTTATGACAATAACACAATAAATTTTGTACGTGTTTAAAATTTAGTCATTATTGCGAAAAATATCCTAACTATCGAGTTACTTATTCGATTATGCTGTGACCTCAAAGTAAATGGACACGTAACTTAAAAACCTTTTGATTTTTTGATTTAAAAAGAATCTTTTGAAATACATTTAAAATATTTCTGGAACCCAATAGCAATAAGAGGGTTAAAAATTGTGAATTTTTTAAAAATGTTATCAAATTTATTTCTTCATGAAATAAATTCAAGCTATCAAGCTTTAGACAAAAAAATAAAAAGGATATTAAAAAAAGGAAGTAGAAATATAAGCTAGAGCTTTTACTGTATGATGAAAAATAAGGTCCTTTGATTATTTATGATATCGAAAAAGAAAAATATGTCTTTTAAGTTCAACAAAAATAAATCTATTTTCCTATTAAAGAAAATGATTGAACATCGCTTCTAAAAGCTTTCATGAATGTCTTAATAAAATGAATGAATCAATCAATCTAATGACTGTCTGCTATTGAAAAAAAAGGAGATATTGAATCATTTTTCATGAAAAACAAAGATTTTTTTAGTCTGATAATATTTTTGGTCGTTGTTAATTAAAATGACAAACCACTAATGGTAGTAAAATATAATTTAAATTAAAAGTAAATTTTAATAAGGAATATAGTAAACGCACCTATTGTGGACCTATGCATCTATTTCGGACCGCTTCAAATATTTTGCAGAAAAACAAGCAATATAATTATCGAAAACGGTCGATTTCTTTTCAAAATAATAGTTTCATATGTTGTTACTAAATTTAAAGAAAAACCTTTATTGTAATGTATTATTATTGTTTGTTATAAGTTCTGTGTTGAGTGAAACTTTGAAAAGTAGATACAGAGGTATGTGCTTAAGTGATCTTTTTTCTTATGTGCTGAAATAAGGTAAGTATCTGAACAAAATAAGCACTTTAATAATTTTTGGATCATAAAATGCCATATTGGTAGTAGAAAATAAAGTAAATGTATTTCGAAAATCAAAGAAAAAAGTAATTTTTGAAAAAATGCAATAATTCAAATATTTACTGACGGTCCGAATTAGGAATATGATTTTCTCTTAATTCTACCTATTTTGGACCACTAGGTCCGAAATGCAAACATAAACAAGGCTGACAATTTTTCAATTTTCTATGTGTAATTAATAAGAATATTACCAAAAATATTGTTATAGTGAATTTTACACTTTAAAAAGTAATTAGAGCTATTTTGGACCTAAAAATACTTTTTAATAAAGTTGAGGTACAATTAAAAAATGACACAATACCTTGCGGTCCATAATGGAAATAGTCAATGAAAATTTGTGCTGCTAATTCGGACCATACGATTTTTTTTAATGCTGATTATTTCTGTATTTAATTTGTTAGAAAATACGAATCTAGGAAAAATAATGGCAAATCAACGTACACAAAAGTTGTAAGAGGCAATATATGCAGTTAATAATGGTACGAGTGTATATGGATCCAGTAAAACGTTATTTGTCTTTTTGTTATGAATGGATTTAGATCTTACGTAAAAATATATGTAAGATGCTAATTGAATATGAAAAATTTGTATTTGTATACGTATATTCAATTGATTGAATATGTTTATTTTTTTATTTTTTTATAATTTTTAATAAAATTTGTTTCTTTTTTCTTTTAAAAAAAGTTCAAAAATATGTAGTTTTATTTGCGTTCAGTTATTAAAACCTCAAAATTAAAAAACGGTCCATGTAGGGATCACTAAAGGTCCGCATTAGGTACCAGTAATTTTTTCGACGGTCCGAAATAGATGCTTCAGAATTGAAATTTAAAATATCATATTCCGAGAAATACATCTTGTTTTTCAACTTAAATTTGACATTTCATCAACAAAAATCGATCAAAATATTCAAAATCGAATCTACAATATAATTTGGATGTGAAATTAAAAGTTTGTCTGTATTTGAAGTCTTAAACTTTTAGTAGCGGTCCGAAATAGGTGATTTTACTATATTTGTGGAATATTTGCACATGTATTTATTTAGTAGTAGTCTTGTTTACCTGATAATACTTCTCTCTTGAGACGACGATGCATTAAAAACATTTTTGCATGTAAAGAAGGTACAAAATTAAGTTTAAAAAAAATAAAAAAAACTTTTAAATTACTTTTCAACAACTAAAACACATTTTTAAAAATAAAATCAACGAAATAATTTCATTTTTGAATCTTCCAATTTTTGTTTCTTAAAATTTTGACAGTAAAAT
The DNA here is from genome assembly GCA_932526495.1 of Bombylius major. Classification (NCBI taxonomy): domain Eukaryota; kingdom Metazoa; phylum Arthropoda; class Insecta; order Diptera; family Bombyliidae; genus Bombylius; species Bombylius major. The sequence goes on from OW052043.1 coordinate 53,198,341, forward strand.
TTTAAAGGTCTGTTCAAAATTTGCCGAAAATTACAACTTGGAGGTTCATGAGCTTCACTCATTCAAATGAATTCTGAAATCGCATTCGGACTGTCTGTGCCGGTATCAACCAATACAGAAAACTCGTTTTTCGTTAATTTGACAGTTTAACAATGAAAAAGTATGTTGAATGAATTTCCCCAGACAGACGGAACATAAAGTTTTCTGTGTATGTATTTCCGTTTTAAACCATATTGTAAGTCATTTGCTAAATTCAATTAAAATCCGTTCACTTTTTCTCTTTCTAAACTATTTGACAGTTGATAGTTTCTGAAGTTGTAAAAATAAATTTTCATGATAAAAATGTATCTTAATACTTATTTTTCAACATTCTACGTTTTTACGTTAATTAAAATTTACGTTTTTTGGAAAAATGTATAAAATATTAAGTGAAAAATCCTATCTTTTTTCCGTTTTAGTTACATAATGATTAAATTTCTTTCAAAATTCGATCACTATTAAAATTTTTTTTGTAATAAAAAAAACATATTTCTTCATTTTTTTTTTCAATAAATCAGAAGTAATCTTCATTTTATATCAAATATATTACGTACATTGTATGAATTTAATATCTTTTGTAAACTAAATAATCTATCTTATTCGAAATTTTCCTAAGACATAAAAATTCCTTACTTATAGCTATATCATAAATAAATCTCTTATGGTTGAAAACTTTGGCGTATAAGGATTTTCACTTGATATATTACTTGCTTTTTAAATATGTATTGTACTTTGTATATGCACACGTAGGTACTGTATAGTGAAGGGTGTATCTGTAAGGTAATAAGTCAAATAATAGATCTTATCGTGATAAACACAAAAAATCTATAGCGAAAATAAATTCAACCTCAATCGTTTGAATGTTCAATAGCTCCAAGAGTTCTTTAACTCCACAACATAAAACCATGTTGTTTTTAGGTGCGACATCAACCTCCCACTCCCACTCGCACTTACATTGAATCAATTATACTTATGTAAAGTATTTTTTTTTAGGTCATCAGTTTACACATCGAATACGAAAACACCCTTTATCGAAAATGTAAATATAAAAAAAAAATTTATCAGGAAAAGTGTAGTAGCAGAACTTACAAATATATAAAGTGAAAAACATAAAAGCAGGAAAACAAAAAAACAAAAAAAAAAAGGATCTATATAGTGAAGAAACACACATTGTGCATAATATACTTTTTGTACGTTATACACTTACATAACTTTTTAAAAAACATAAAATTTTATACTTCTTATATTCTAGTTTAAAGTAGTTTTTCTTTATGCAATTTTATACCACATACTAAAACAGAAAGAAAGTGCATTAAAAGTACTTTTCCATAATTTTTTTTTAAAGTAAATTTTCGAAAAATTTTCTTCCTTATTTCTTTTTTTCTTCACTAAGAATATCGTCTTTTTAAAAGTAAATTGTGACATCAGGTGTTCTGTTTACTTTTTGATATGTTCTATCACCAACTACACACCAAGTAGCAGTGCCACCGTCGCAAACTGGTTTAAAGCCGGCTTTAACAACTGCTCAAAATACACCTTATGGTGGCACGACCAAGCTGTAACGAGTATGAGTGTATTACAACCGTCAGCTAAAATTATTTTAGACTATTCTTATTCTACCAAGTAGGAAAAAAATTGTTACAACTAGCGCATTACTACCTAGTGTAATTTGGCTGTATAAGATTCAATTATGTATACTGTGAATGTACATACATATGTATGCACATTTTTATTAAAATAAAATCAGGAAGTGAAAAATGGAAAAAAGAAGAAAAACAAGGAAAACGTGAAGAAAAAAATGTATTTGAATAAGCAAAAACATATTATTTTACCTGCATGACGTACTTGTTTGCTTATTTTTTTTTCTTTGAAAAAAAAAAAAAAATTTATTCACGTATTAAAAACAAGCATAAGAATAAAATTCACCTTGTAAGATCCGTATCGTGTAAATTTTAAGTGTATTTTAAATATTGTTATGTGGTACCTTAAGGATTATAATTCTTTAATACATAACCAAACACTCAAAAGACGCACATAAAAATCAAACTTTAAGGTTTCTTGAATAATTTATTTTTTTATTATTCACAAAATCCTTTAAATCCTCTGTGTTTGAGTAGGTAAAATTTAAAAAAAAAAAGGTAACGGGAACAAGAGGCTTTAGAATAACATTTAAATTTTATGTTTCGCTGCTGTGACTTCTTTAAAAAACCCCATATTTTAAGCCGATTGCACTCCAAGCTTTTTTCCATGGGGTGAAATCAGCAACGTTACAACATTTTTGGAGAGACATTTAAGTAGCAATGAACAGTTTAGTTGTCTCACTCGAAAATGGAATCATTGAGACAAAAAAGAAATTATATGGCTCGAAGGCCAAATTGGCCGCTAAAAAAACCCATCTACGCATCTACAAGATGTCGTTATGATGAGGAAAAATTTTGGAAATTTTTTAGACGGTGCTTTTAAGACAGTAAAACTACATTTGGAGACAAAAAAGTTATTTAGTGATGAGAGACTAACCACTGGAGTGCAGAAAATTGAATGGAATTTGAAACTCACTGGTGATCTGAACGAAAATCTTTGTTTTTTTTCGAAACAACGTTGAATATTGAAATCTGCAACAGATCTTAAAAACCCATTTTCGAAAGTGTATTGGAAGTAAAGTGTAAACAAGAAACTGATGAGATTTTCATTTGAAGCTTGACTTGAATCCTTTTCGTTTTGTGTCAAAATCTACAAAAAATTACTTTAATTACATCTGCTACTATTGTGGGGCCTTATTCAACTGAAGGTCCTTCAAAAATGTACTTGCATCGTTTTTGGTTGGTTGATTGGTTGGTTCTCAGATTACTCACGAAAACCCAAATAGCACTAATAGCCGGTTTCACAGTGAGGCTTAAGCGGAGCTTAAGTCTTAAACTGAGTTTATTCACTTTTTTTCAGTTCCACAGTGGAGGTTAAACTGAGTTTAACTTGAAATCTAGTGGTCTTTATCCGAGGCTTAAGCTATCTACAAAAGCTTAGCTAAGCTTTGGCCTAAGCTTTCACTGTGAAACTGGCTATAAAGTCAAAGAGTGTCGTTTTGATACCACACCTCGCAGTGGTCGAGTTAGAGGGTTGTAAGCCCTTCTGTCATACATGAACATACAGTTTTGTTGTTTGAAGTGGATTGCGAACCACTAAATAACAGGTCTGGTACTAATATTTTTTGTAGTTGGTTTGTGTTTTTGGTTATACTTGTTCAAGATTTTCCTCCATTATATACATACCTATATAATTCAATACGTACGCTACTATGAACGCCATGTTTCACTTTATTTATTTATTTTATTTTTTCTACTGCGTATGCACATGCATAACATATCTTTTATAACAATAAATTCCTATCTTCATTTACGAGATATCCTTTTAAAATTACGAGTACAACATATTTTCATGAAAAGCTTTAAATATTTTCTATAATTTTGTATCGTTCGTGTTGATTTTTAACACGAAAGTTATTCACTTTTTTTGTTGTTGTTATTTTAATGCGATTTTATAAAGCAAAAAAGAAAAACGAAAAAAAAAAGTAGATTTTAAAGTTTAAAATTTGATTTACTTAACAACCTTTTTTACATACCCCAAACTTTTTTGAATGTTCGTCGTGTTTTCTATTTACTCAGAAAATTTATTTGTGGTTAAACTATCACAATAAATTTTTTTTTTGTTTTTTTTTGTTTTTCTGTTTGTTTTGCAAGCTTCTTTCCATTGTAGAAAACAAATTTTTCAAACTACATATTTATCTAAACTATGGGATCAGAAATGCATTCATTTGCAAATAAAATTTGTGGGGGAGGTTTTATTTTTATTTTATTTTTTTTTTTCGGATTGTTAAGGTTAGTAAAAGGATGAGAAGTGTTATATAACTGAAAATGGAAATTGTTTTTAGTAAGGATAAGAGAAAGTCAGTCATACATTAAATGGAATAGATTAATTCTGTGTAATATATTTATTTAGTTGGTGAATTAAGAGAGAATATCTTCTTTTATTTGTAATAGTTTTATTTTGAATTTTATTATTTTATCTGAAAATAAAAAAATTCAAATTGTATCTTTTGTGGGTTCTAAGATTATTTAGGTTTAGAAATAGTTTATAAATTCAAACGAAAATAATCCAGCTACAGAATTGTGGTTACTCTTATGTAAAAATTCAATTAAAATTAAATTGTCTGTTATATGTATGAGTAATTATTATATAAAATAGTTTTCTAATGACATTAGAAAGGCATTAAAGGGTCATTTCACTTTTGAGGGATATTTTAAGCGTATTTAAAAGGAAGATGACCTTCAACATACGAGTTGTTTTGGTAAAGTGAGTCCACTTTTAGTAAAAAATGAGTAAGAATACTCATGACATGTCCTTTTAACTGTTTTAAATATTAAAACTATTATGTAATATCCTCCATAATTTTTTCAGAAAACTGGATGGACTTATACAATTTCCAAAAAATGTCTCTTCTTCTTCGATGGTCCGCCAAAGCTTAGCTACTGAACAACCCAAATTTAGCCACAACCTCCTCGAGTTAACTTTGAAGGCTTCATTACCATTTTCCTGTAAAAAAAAAAACCGACTCATATGTACTAAATATATTGTTGGTGGAAAGTTCATTTGTCACTCATAAAAAGCCCTAAAGTTTGAGTATATACCCCGAATCTCTATATTATGGGTAATAAAATTGTCTGTTTGCCAACTAGGTTTTCAAAATTTTGACATCAATGATGGTGTCATCTTGGGAAACCCAGTAACAAGACAATTCCTTTTAAAAATGCCATCGAGGAGAACAATTTATGTTGTAGTAGCGGTTTCTGTTTAACATAAATTAAAAAAAAAAATCATAAAGAAAGCGAAAATAATAAAAAAAAATTATTTTTTCGACATAAAATTTTCTTTTATTTTATTTAAAAAAATTAAATTACAAACTTGTCATATGATGACAGTGGGTGGTAGGTGGTTCGAAGACAGTTTTAATGCCCAATGGAGATCCAAGTACATATATATAAAAACAAATCTGCTTATAATAGACGGGACATGAAATAGGAGAAAAAGGGTAAGAAAATCAAACTGACAAGGCATACATATTTGAATTTCATTTACATAATTATTTTATTAGAACGAACATGATTACAACTTGATTTCATTTTCAGTTTTTTGGGTTAATCATTCGTAAAACAACCCTTTACGTTCTACATATGATAATATGAATTTAAATACGTGCATTTGCATAAAGTAAATACTATTCATAAAATAAAGTAGTCTTATTAGCAAAAAAATACTGGTTAACACGATTTTTCTTCATAATATGACGACACTTGAGGTTGTAAGCACTTTGATAATGTGTAATTTTTATTCAAAACAATTTACAGTGATGCTCTAAATTAATTAGATTATCATAAAACTATAATAAAGTGTGCATTATACCATTATTATGCAAATATACGAACACTTTACCGCAATTTTCATAATGACATATAGTTATCATAATTGTTTCATGTATACTCAAGTTTTCCTGGAACTCTTAGCTTTATCGAGGTCACTTTTTTTTTCATGTTAGTGTAAGGGTGTAAGTCTTCTTTTTTCTTTAACTTTTGCATGTTTTCAGATTCTAACAGAATGCTTCTCAGGATATGCCCATTCCAATAATACTTTCACAAGTATTGAATATTCTTATTTTTCTGTATTTCAATACACATTTTGATTACAAATTTTTTGACAGTTGACGTGGTCCAAATTTGGCTTTAGACCATGTTGTACTTAAAGTATCGCTAAAAAAACATATCCTATTTTAAGCTCTTCAGTGCTACTTTTATACTACTTTACTCTGCTACATTTGTAGAAAATGAAAATTTGAACCATTTTTGAGCAGTACAATTTCGACTCTGGTTCACTTCTTAAAAAAACCAATCAGTAAAAAAGAATATTTTCTGACATTTTCAAATTAATTTCTGTCAAGTGACCAATTTCAATTTTATTTTTAGTCACAAATCCCAAACTTTAAGTCTTTTTTTATTTCGATAATCTGTAATTAAAATAAGGATCAATTTCTGCTTCGGAAATGAATTAAGTTTCATTTTGTTTTTCGATTTGATTGCATGAACAAAACCGATTTGTTGTTGTGCGTTTCAGAAAGAAAAAAAAATTAAAAATTGTACAAAAATAGAAAACAAAATTAAAGGAAATTTCCTATACAATTCATTTGAATGTGTAGTTTCCTGCTGATATAATTTATATTCTTGTTTTTCTCTTCTTCTTTTTTTATTGTTAAATTTAAAATTAGCACGCAAACTAAAGTGATGTTTTAGTCCTTTTTCCATTCATGTATAATTTTATTTATTTGTTTATTTTTCATTGTGTTATTTTCATTTGCAAGTTAAAAAATACATGAAAATTCCTTAACAGTTTTTCTACTTTTCATGTCTTTCAAAAATTACATTACGAAAAAATTTTTAAGGAGGAGTTTTCACGTAAATAGAAATGAATACCTCTACACAAACGCCTGACGTAAATAAAGAAATTTTTCCATATACATATTAAATTAATTCACAAATTTTTTTTTCATTTGTTTTTCCTTTCCTCGTGGTGGATTTTAGTTTTACCACTATCACTATGTGTTAGGTTTTTTTTTTTTTTTAGTTTTCTCAAGACCCTTCTTCATAGTACACAGTCTATTTTTAAAAATATTATCGATTTTTGTTTTTAAAGTTTTCTCCAGTAGCAACAATCAGTATGATTGGTCGATAATGATCGATTTACTATTTTTGATTATTTATTTATTTTCTTTTTTTTAATTATTTTCTCTTCCTAATTTTAGTTAATGTTATTTTTGTGTTTACATACGTAACTGCATTTGTATCTACGATACATTCTACATACAAACAAGTATGTATATATATTCTAAGTATCTATCATTATACTGCAAATGTACTTGATATTTAAGTGCCTAATTTTAGTAATCATTTTGAATTTCAGGTGAATGAACATTAACGCACCATCATTTCAACACGTTTTGTGCTTTTGTTTTCCATTGTTGTTGTTGCTGACCAAATTTTTTGGTTTTTTTTTAGTTTGTGAAAGGATTTGAAAATAATACTAAAAAAAAAAAAAAATGGGTCGAAAAATAACAGTTGCAGTTACAACATTAAATCAATGGGCATTAGATTTTGAAGGAAATTTAGCAAGGATATTACAATCAATTTTAGAAGCTAAAGAATTGGGTGCAAGCTATAGAACTGGACCAGAATTAGAAGTTTGGTAAGTTGAATTAATTAAAAAAAAATAGTTCAAAATAAATCAAAACTCAATGATGAGAAGACTTCTGTATAAACTTGAGTGCGTTATCAATGATTTTATAAGAAAAAACCAAATCAATTTCCTTACATGATTAGTTTAAGTCTGAGAGTATCTATCACCACACCAGTCACTTTTTGTGTGTGAGTGACTGTACAAATGACCTATAAAATTTTCTAATTTGTACTATTTTTTTCTTCTTCTTCTTTATCTTCAATTTTTCATTAAAAACAGTGGTTACAGTTGTGAAGATCATTTCCATGAACCAGATACATATCTTCATTGTTGGGAAGTACTTTTAGAAATTATGATGTCACCCATAAGGTAATTGCGAAGGGTTTTACGTTAAAATTAAATTAATTCTTCTTCTTTTTCTTCGTTTTATCAGTCAAAATATTTTAATTGATGTTGGAATGCCAGTTATGCATCGGAATGTATCATATAATTGTCGTGTTGTATTTTTTAATAAAAAAATACTTTTAATACGACCAAAAATGGCAATGTGTGATGATGGTTGTTATCGTGAAACAAGATGGTTTTCAGCATGGACAAAGGTTTGTATTGAATATTCACAAACTATTTTTCTATTTTTACATTATGAATTTTAATTTTAGATTTTACAAACAGAAGAATTTTTTCTTCCACGTATGATATCAACACATACTGGACAAAATACAGTTCCTATTGGAGATGCAGTTATTGCAACTCGAGATACATGTATAGGTTATGAAATTTGTGAAGAATTATGGAATGTTAGAAGGTAGATAGATGCGAAGAATTGGCTTGAATATATTTTCTTAAAAAAATGTGATTTTTATTCTTTCGTAGCACACATATCGATATGTCATTATCCGGTGTCGAAGTTATTGTAAACGGTTCCGGTAGCTATATGGAATTACGTAAAGCATATATAACAACAGATTTAATACGTAATGCAAGTTTTAAAGCTGGTGGAGCATATCTTTTTAGTAATTTACGTGGTTGTGATGGACAAAGAGTATATTTTAATGGATGTTCAGCTATTGCATTGAATGGTGATATAATTGCAAGAAGTAAACAGTTTTCCTTGCAGGATGTTGAAGTGACATTAGCCACAATCGATCTTGAGGATATTCGTTCATATCGTGTTGCATTACGTTCACGTTGTACACTCGCTGCATCGACACCAACTTATCCTCGTATTATTTGTGATTTTGAAATGTCAACACATAGTGATATATTTAAGATATCAAATCCTCCACTTCAATGGGTCTATCATTCACCGGAGGAGGAAATTGCCTTGGGACCAGCATGTTGGTTGTGGGATTATTTAAGAAGATCCGGGCAGGGTGGATTCTTTCTTCCATTAAGTGGTGGTGTCGATTCAAGTAGTTCAGCAACTATTGTACATTCAATGTGTCGTTTAATTGTTGATGCGATACAACGTGGAGATTCACAAGTTCTACAGGATGTTCGAAAAATTTTATGTGATCACGATTATACACCAGACAATCCGGCTGCCTTATGTAATCGTTTGCTGGTCACATGTTATATGGGCAGTACGAATTCAAGTAAAGAAACACGACATAGAGCATCGGTGCTTGCGAATCAATTGGGAAGGTAAGAAATTGAAATGTTTTGAAATTTGAAGATTTTAATTGAAACATCCCGAAACTTCTTCTTGTAGCTATCATATAGAAATTAATATTGACTCAGCTGTTAGTGCTGTTTTATCAATTTTCAATACTGTAACGGGATTGACTCCAGTTTTTCGACAACAAGGTGGTTGCCCACGACAAAATTTAGCTTTACAAAATATTCAATCACGTCTTCGAATGGTTTTGGCATATTTGTTCGCTCAATTAATGTTATGGGTTAGAAATCGACCAGGTGGACTTTTGGTTTTAGGTTCAGCAAATGTTGATGAATCACTGAGAGGCTATTTTACCAAATATGATTGTTCGAGTGCTGATGTGAATCCTATTGGTGGTATATCAAAAACAGATTTGAGAAAATTTTTAGTATATGCCAGGGACAGGTAAAATTTACACAGAATTGAATTGATGACTTAATAAATCAATGTTTAATTTGAAATTGTTTTTTTTTTTTAGATTTAATTGTCCAGTATTAAAAGAAATTATTCAAGCTCCACCAACTGCCGAATTAGAACCACTTGTTGAAGGAAATTTAGTTCAAACCGATGAACATGATATGGGAATGACATATTCAGAATTAAGTGAATATGGTAGACTTAGAAAACAAATGTGTTGTGGACCATATAGTATGTTTTGTAAATTAGTTGCAACATGGAAAGGTGATCTTAGTCCAAAAGAAGTTGCTGATAAAGTTAAACATTTCTTCCGTTGTTATGCAATAAATAGACATAAAATGACAATTTTAACACCATCAGTTCATGCTGAAAGTTATAGTCCAGATGATAATCGTTTTGATCATAGACCTTTCTTGTATCGAGCAAATTGGAGTTGGCAATTTAAAGTTATTGATGATGAGGTGAATATTGAGTTTTTGCAAAAAAAAGCATCGTAATAGACCAACTTTCTTTTTTAAATTTTTATTTTAATTAGGTTGAAAAATTACAACCATGTTATACAACACCAATTGTACATGCACATCCATCAACAACAGAAACTGGTGAACAACAACAATCATCAGCTACAATTACAACAACAACAACATCAACTTCACATTCATCACAAGAAATTGATACAACGAATCGTTTAGCATCACAACAACAACGTGATTCAAAAAATTCATCACCACTTTCATGTTCATCATCGACTGATGGTAAAAAGACTGCTGCATACAATAAAGTTCATGTTAATGTTTTAGGTAAAATGAAAGATAGAACTGGAATTCCAGTTTAGAAAATGATGATCAAAAAAAATATATATACATATATCCAAATGAAAAAGGAAAAAAAATATTCCTATGATAATAAATACTACGGCTAGAGCTTTAATCATCTGAAAAATAAAAATCAATTTAACGAAAGAAAAATAGAATATAAAAAAAAACATTAATTATACAAAAATTACGTAGGTACATGAATAATTTTTTTTTAGAAATTAGAAAATTTTACCTTGCAAAAGAAAAAATAATCATCAGGAAAATTACCATAATACAACTACAGGGTTGGCCAACTTTGACGTTGTTCGCAATGAAGAAGCTGTACAGGCTGTACGACAGAGTGTTAACGACGATATCCAATTGTTGACGTGCTACTCAATTTGGAATGTCCAGATCATCGCTAAGACGAATTTTGAAACTTGATGTCAAGGTGTTTCCATATAAAAAATTCAGTTGGTACAAGAATTATTACCACAGTGAGGGCGACAATCGAGATTCTTCGAAAGCTTTTCGGTGATCGAATTACATATTTCGAAAAATGCAAATTTCGTTTTGCCTTCCCGTTCTCTAGATAAAAGAACGGATTTACACAAATTAAGAGCCCGAAACAGAAAGAAAATGAAGGTCATTTGAATGATATTAATTTCATTTTCACTTTCAAGTAATAATAAAAATTATAGAAAAAGCTTAAAACTACAAAAGTTGTTAACATTTCAAATCAGTTCGTCAAAGTTGGCCTACTACCCTCATTAATTTTTAAAAAAATACATAATTAAAATATTTTCTTCCAATTTTATTTTTAAGATATTTAAATTTTCATGTTCATTAGTAGTTTCACATTAATTGTTAATTAAATTTGATTTTGACAATAAGAAGAACGAGTAAAAAAAAACGAAAAAGAAAATCGAGATTACAAAAAAGAAGAGAAAAATATGTACGCTGAATATGTAAGTTCCTTCTTTTCTAAACAAAAAGATACTCCTTTCTTTTCAACTTCCACATATTTTTTTGCCCCAAAAAGTTTATTTGTTTAGAAGCACAACAAAAAGCTTATTTTGTTAATTTTTATATTTAATTAAAAATTTTTCTTAATTTTCAAATTAGACAGTAAGAAAAAAAAAACCACAAAATACTTGTAGTACTTAAAACTATCTTTACAATAAAGAAAAATCAAAAAGACAAGTCAATATATACTCGTAGTCTCCTCTATCATTAAAGTAGAAAATTGTGTTCAAATATGAAAAAATAGAAGAAAAAAAACGAAATTTTTATTCAAGTTTTTAGTAAAAAAATTAAAATTTTAATAAAATTGTTAAGAAATTTTTCTTTAAAAAAAAAAAAAAAGATAAAAGTTTATTTTAAAGTAGGTTTGTTGTTTTTGTAGGATTTTTAATACAAGAAAATTTCATAAGAAAATGAAATTGTAGAACTCGCACAATACGTCATAATTTTAATATTATACTTAATTGCCTTATATGCAAAGAAAGAAAGAAAAAAAACAAAAAATACCAATTTAAAAAAAAAATTAAAATAAAATTAGAAAGTTAAAAAGGAAATCTTTTTAAAAACAAAACAAACAAAATTTTTTCTGTACTCAAAAAATTTAAATAAAAAAAAATGTAGTTTAATATTTATAAAAAATTTCATGATAAAATTATATCAAATTTAAATTTAAAAAAACAAAAAATCAAAGTATGAAAAATATAAAAGTAAATTTGAATAAAATGTTATTAAGAATTTGCTTGTATTTGTTAAAAAATACAAAAAAAAAACACCATTCACACATTAGGTGGTTGTTACAACCGACGCAATCCAGTTTAAAAATGGTGAACTGAAAAATGAAGGTGACAGGACACGACCAGTTGTAACGAGAGTATGAGTGTATTTACAACCGTGGAGCTTATTTTAGATGATTCTGATTATACCAAGTTGGAAAAAATTATACCATTATTGTTATAACCAGCGTTAAATAACCGGTTTAATCCCACCTCTAGTGTGGGACTAGTTAAAGGGTATAAAACAACAAAAACGGCAGCAAATGCAAATTGTCATATAAAAAAACCTGTAGTACATAAAAATTTCAGCACATTTCAAAATTAAAATCCAATATCGTTGAAAAGTAGCACACCACACCATATGGTGAATTCACCTTGCATGCGGTTGTGCTAATTGATGTCATTCTGGGTGTTCTGGAGTTTCGGTAAGTAAAAATACAAATTGATAATGGTACTCGTATCTGTTGAACCATAATGACAAGTTGAGGTAGGTAGTTCACCAATGTAACCAGTCAGTGGTGATAAATATGACACTTTCGATGAATTTACAGTAAAGTGGTGATTATCTGTAGGTAAGATTACTAAGGTCTATAGTTTATCTTCAATGAAAACAGCTTGTTCCTAACATTGCAAGATATTGCATCTTCGAAAACGTCAATTGATAAAATTCAGCTTAAAACTTTGAACTGTTGAATTTCATTAATTGACGATCATTTGACGTCATCAAAGATTCACATTTTTAATCTGACGGAAAGTTTCTGAATCTTATTTCAGGTCGTACTTAAAAAAGCAACTATAAAAGGACTCCTCATAAAATCCGGAAACTTGAAGAAGGTTCAATTCATGTGACACATGTGATTAAGTCTTTAACATCGTTGACGTTCACTTTTCAACCGTTGATGGATGACAAAAGTACAAATTGTTTTCTTTCAAAATTCCTTAGTTTTTAGGGATTTCAATCAAGATTTCATGTTTACAAATTTTTCTAAGAATAACGGATTGCTACAGATCAATCATTTACATACGTCAACATGTTAAGGTATGAGTTCAGATCTTTTTTTGTTCAATGAAAACCCAAACGATAAAACAGATCAAAATTTACTAGATATCTTCTTTGATTTTCTCCAACAGAACTTAAAAGACCTCAATTTTTCCATTATTTTTCTATCAAAACAACCCTTTCTATTCAAACTAGCAACAAATTACCCCAAAATGGCAATAATAAACGACTCCTCCCATCTAATCAAATCAATTTTCATCACTTTTAAAAAATAACAACAAAATAAAACACATTCATTTTATTTTTTTGAAAAAAAAGTATATTTTCCTTCATTTTTTCTTTTATTTTTCTAAAAAAAAAAAACTTTTTTTCTTCTTTCAAATATAAATAATTCATTGTTTGTTGTTTTTGTTTTTTTTACATAAAATGATAATAATAATTTTAATAATAATAATAATAAAAAAAATAGAATTTAGACTTAGAATATAATTTTCATTTTCACTTTTCTTTTTTTTGTAATAAAATTTCATTTTGAAAAATCTAAAAAAGTATTATTTTCGAAAGTGAGAAAAACAAAAAAATAAAAAATAAAAATTCGATTATGAGAAAAAGTGTGAAAAAAGACGTTTGTTTTGTTTTTTATGTAGAAAATTATTTCCTTTAAAATAAAAAAAAATAAACAAACGATTAAATGCCATTAATTACTTTCATAATTTCAATTTTTTGTTTCTTTTTTTTAAGTACTCAATTGTGTTTAATAATTTTTAAAAACATTTCTTTTCTCCAAATTAACAAAATAAAAATAAATTCATTTCTTCTTTTTTTCTTTTCTTTCCACTTAACTTAAATTTTAAAATACAAAAAATCCTTATTGAGAAAAAAATAATATATTAATTAAAAATATTTTTTTTTTTTAAAAAAAAAAGACTAACAATCATAATAATTCATTTTTCTTTTCCTTTTTTTTCATTTAAATTTTGTTTCCTTAAACTTTGTTTGTAATAAATTCTCTTTTTGAAATTTCCTTTACTTAAATTTCTAAAATAAATTTTTTTTGCCTTTTTTTTTTAACAAAATTGAATTTTCATCATCTCTGCGATGTATATTTCATTTCTTTTCATCTTCTTTATATTTTGCTTCACTATTACATGACTTAACAATAAAATAATAATAACTAAATAATAATAATAATAATAATAAAACTAAAAAATTATAATATTAAAAAAAAAAAAAATAGAAAAAATTGTGTCATTTTTTCTTAAATTTTCTTTTATTTTTATTTTTTTTTAAAAACTAATTTTCCATCACCGCGATTGCACAAAAAACCCGATACTTTGTTTTCAGTTTCATTATTATTGTTTTTCTTTTTGTCTTACTATATTAAACTACTTTAATAATTTGTTTTACAGTGTGATGTGTGTGTGTGGATGTGTGTTTGTGTATTTTTTATTTATATAAATTAAAAATTTTATACCAAAAAAAAAAAAAAATTAAGCTACATAATTTTCTTCTTTTTTCTTTTTTTGTTTGTTTTTGTTTTTCTCAATTAATTTGGAGGGAAAATAAATTAATAAGAATGAGAACAATTTTCCATTTATTTTTCTTTCTCTCTCTTTTTTTTTTTAAATTAAAAACATAATTTAAAAAAAAAATATATAGCTATGTATCATTAAATTAAAATTGCATATAAATAAATTATTAATTTTTTGTGTTTGTGGTTTTTTTTTTCGTTTATTTATTTTGGTATATTGTGCGTGAGTAAGTTTTATCGATTAAATTAGACCCAAATTTCAATGTGAGTTGACGACAGTCTTCAGATAAAAAAGATAATTAGAAAAAAAAAATTATAATTAAAACAAAAAAATGTCACTCACGTACAATACACATTATTTCCACCAATAATAATTTATACATACATAATTATTTTATTAATTTTATTTGTCTACATTAAATTCAGTCATTTATTTTGTTTTACTTCCCTATTACTCGTACTTCTTCTTCTTTTTTTTTTTTTAATTATAAGATTGAAATTAAATTAAATTCATATTCAATGAGAGGGGATGAAAACAAGGTGCTACACATTGAATTAATTTTTATATTTTCACTGGAATTGGAAATTATTTGTTTTTTTTTTTTTTAAATTTTCATTCGTTGTTCTTAATTTTAAATTAAATTTCTCTTTTCTGTTTTTTTTTTCGAATTAATTAATAAAATTCAAATAAAAAAATAGTGTGTACCAAGAATTTTGTTTGAAAATTGAAAATTTGATGGTGAAATTTTCGATCGAAATTGTTTGAAATTTCAAAATTGGTATTTTGAGATGTTTTATGAATAATTTAGGAAACACCGTATGTTGTTTCAATCGACTCAGTAATCACTGAATAATCACTTCAGCTATTAAAAAGTCCATTGAAACATCTTAGATGCTTCCATCGCTGTTTTTCTGTTACTTTTTAAAAGAAAGAATTGCAAAAAAGGTGTTTTCGGAAGTAGGAAGCGACACGAAAATCCTAAAATGTTACTTTTTTACTTTATTGAAAAATTCAAGGTTCCTTTATCGAAATGGAATCTTTTACGTACTTTTTTTTTTCTTCTTTAGAATGATTTTGGAGAAGTGTTATGGTAAGTTTACACGATAGGAGAGTTTAGTTGTTTCCAGATACCAAAAAATTGATGCCATGGAGCCCTTTTGGCTTCCTACATATTTTGTTTATAATATGTCTCCACACCATTTTTTGGGCATCTAGATACCAAAGTCTACTGTCGTGTAAACTTATACCATTACCTGTTTAGATAATTTGTTCATTTTTTTCCTTTTTAAGTTAAATTTTTCAAGTAAAATTCAAAAATCGTGTGTCGTGTCCCTAACTACTTCTCCCATTGTACTTTCTTTCCTTTCACTTCATTTTCAAAAAATTTATTAGTAGTAGTAGGTAACCATTTTCGTTTTATAGTCAAAAGAACCTTTTTTTCTTTAATTGAATTTACATGAACTTTTATTATATTTAATTCAATATTCAGATTTTTGTTTATTCATTTCATTTCATTTTGACTTAATTTCTAAAAATCTAATTTTTCACAAATTTGAATAAATATTATAGAAATATTTCTATTCTTTACAACAAAAACAAAATTCTTTTTCATTTAAGAGAAATTTAAAAATAAAAATTAGTTTTTTTTTTTTAATCAAATAACTTCCACTTAGCCATGTCAGTGGTAAAAGAATAAAATTATTAAAAAATAAAAACAAATTAAATAAATTCCAATTTCATATTTTTTTTCTTTTCTTCATAATTTTTTTTTTAAAAAAATAATAAAATAAAATAAATAATAATAATAAAAAAAAAACTTAATAAGAAAATTCACTTTAATTTCTTCTTCTTTTCTTTAAAACAATTTTTTTTTCTTCTTACTTTTTAATAAATTACAAAAAAAAAAAATATATTGTAAACTACTTTTTTAGAATTCTTTTCTGAGTGATTTTTTGTATTAAAAAAAAAAATAAAAAACATCTTCGAAAGATGGGTTTAAAATTTAAATATTATTTTTCTTCTTCCTTTCTTTTTGTTTAAATATTTTACATAATATTAATTTATTTTATTTTTTATTTTGTTTTATTAAATTTTTAAAAAGAAATTTAAAAAAAAATTCATTTCTTGTTGTTGTAAAAGTAGAAAAAAGATACGATTTAAAAAAGATTTAAAAAAAAAAAGCTTTAAAATCTTGTTGATTTCTTCTGAGATTTTGTTTTTTTAAATTTTAGTTTTCACAATAATTCGATTTTTTATCTTATATTTCTTTCTTTTCTTCATATTTTTTTTTATATTAAAAATTCATTAAATATTCTTTCTTTATTTTTTTTTTGTGGAAAATATTCTCAAACTCTGTTTCGTTTTTTGTTTTTTTTAACATTTTTTTCTTTACTTCATTTTGAATTTTAAAAACATTATCTTTTTTTTTTTTTTTTCATATTTTATTTCTTTTACTTTTTCATTTTTTTATTTTAATTGTGAACAGGCATTGGCAGCTGTCCAAGTAAATTATTGGCGAATTGTGAATTTGTAAATTTAAAATGTCTCTTATCATAGAATTTTAATAATGCTGGTGAATATGGATGATATTCTTTTAAATGAATATAATGAACTTCTGGTTCACTTGTTGTATGACCGCATTCTTCACAAACATACATCTGAAAGAGTAAAATGAAGAAGAAGAAGAAAAAAAAGAAAATTATGGTTAGAGAAAAAAAATGTATTCAATTTTTAAATTTAATTTAAAATAATTTTGTGGTTATAAATTGAGTTTTTTTTTTTTTTTTTTTAAATAAGTTGTATGGGCCATTTTCAATTTTGACGTTTTCTGTTCTTGCTGGACAGAACTTAGGAGATAAAATGATTTAAATTCATTTCACTTTTTCTTTCGCGATCTGCCTATTAGACATTCAAAGAATGAAAAATGAAAAAAATGCATCCTCCACTGGGAAAAACAAACTCCGAAACCAACAAACGAAGGAGTTCAGGTTCAACCTTCATTTAACATCTCCAGGAAACTATTCAACCTCAGCACGAACGAGTTAAGGACAATAACTGACCTTCTCACCGGCCACTGTCCAATTAACTACTACTTAAGCAGGATATGGTTACGAGAGGATGATAAGTACAGATTCTGCAAGGAGGCCAAAAATACCTCAAAACACATTCTATGTGAATGCGTGGCATTGGCCTCTGAAAGAGTGCGTTACATTGATACACTTTTTCTCAAAACCTGAAGAAATTTGGTGTGTACCAAAGATTATGATTTTTAAAAAGCCTAAATCTATAAAAAGTTCGGGTGGTACAAAAGATCTGTCCAATTATCTTATCGTCCTTAATTGTTTATTTTTAACCCTTTAGACAGATGCATAGTACGGCCGTTTTCAAAAATTCAATCTTACCGCAAGATTGACTTGTGAGAGACTTCATCAGCCCCGCAAGCATTTTGAACTACTTGTTCTACTTCATAACACAATGTCGCTCAAACAATGTTTTTCGCAAAAAAAAAAAAATTGGTAAAAATTCGATTTCAAATTGAAAAAAGAAAAAAATCCTTTTTTCCGCCACAAAATTACGAGAATAGTTCACATTCCCAAAACATAAAAAATGTCCCACCACTTCTTCCAAAATATTATTAAGGAGGACATATTATTATTATTTTTTCTTTAAACAAATATCTTACCTTCGTTCTACGTTCTTTGTATGCATATTGATGTTGTACACCGTGTACTTTTAAACAATGTGATTCCAATGAACAACGTTGTGTAAATGATTTTTCACATAAATTGCACTTATATGGACGTACACCAGTATGTGTACGTGTATGTCTTTTTAAATCGAATGTATCATTAAATCCTTTACCACAGAATGTACATAAATAACGTTTTATATCTGAATGACATTTCATATGACGATTTAACAGTCTTTGTAATGTAAATGCTTTTGAACAAATCCGGCATACAAATTTATTTGGATCATCTTCACAAATAACAATATTCTTTTTTTCATCATCACGTATTCGATGACCTTGAGTATTTTCAATAGCTAAAGGATTTTTAATACCATGACCACCATTTACAAATTCTAATTGCACATCTGAAGGTAATCTCAACTAAAGAAATCAGAAAAAAAAAATGGAAAAAATGAAGAAAAAAAAACAGAAAATATTAAAAAAACAAATAAATAAAAAATTGAAATATTTAAAAAAAAAAAAATTTAGAAAAAGAATTGCTTTTGGATTATAGAGCCTGGGACAGATTATAGATTGGGAGCCTCAAAAAGTATGCATGAAAAATTTTCAAATTTGATTTTTTTGGCAAAAAAAAAGCGTATCACACAATTTTATCTAATTTGAACACAAAACACAAAAAACAACACCGAACCTCTTTTAATTTCTATTAAGAAAAAAAAAAGTAGAAACGAAATTTCGAAATCTTATTTTTTTCGAACTTTTATAAATTTGGCGTTTTCTTCAAAAATTTGATAAATCGATTTTCAAAATTTCGTTTCGATTGAAATGCTTTTACTGATCTACTACGCTACGCGCACCTATAAATTCCCTAATTCTATGAATTACTGGTATTTAGGTACATGTGATTTTGCCGTTAATCAAATTAAACGCGAAGAGAAAATTTTTATTGCTTACCCTTTGTTGCAAAACATGAAGTTTAGCTTCTTGCATTAAAGGATTCGATATCGTCGGATTCGATGCCAATCGAACACTTACACTTTGGATAATTGAAGCGGGTGGTTTAACATCACTTACAGAGGTATCAACTAATGATGATGATGATGATGATGATCCTCCAGCTGATGATGAACTTGATGGTAAATGATGACCATTTGTTGTTCCATTAGCTCCACTTGGTGAAGGTAGTGAAATATTACTATTATGTGAATCTAAATCATTGTGATGGAATCCATTTAATGAATGATTCATAACGGAAGGATGATTATGATTTTGGTGATGCTGATGATGATCATGATGTGATTGATGTTGATGTTGTTGCTGTTGTTGTTGCTGCTGCTGCTGAAGAAGATGCATTTCTCTGCTCTGTTGATAACTTGGTGGTGATTCTTGATACATTTTATTGTTAGGAAGATTATTATAACGATTATCATAACAATTTGGAACTCCTCGATTATTTCCTAGAATCAAATTGTCTGGAAAATTATCTAAACAATTCGATTCGACTGGAGTTATTGACACTGAATCTGGTGTTAGAGATGGAGTTGATGAAAGTTCTAAATCATTTCCAGGACTAGGATGATCATCATTTGGCAACTTTTGCAGGAATGCACTTAAATCGACGGCATCTGTTAAACTATCGAGAAGAGCATGTTCGGCAGGTGTTGAGAATGTAAGTGTAGCAGTGAATTGTAAAGGATCAACTACACCTCCAGCAGCTAAATCTGCCATAACTGAATCATTAACATCATAATTTGGATAACCATTAGGCAGCAGATTTTGTCCAATATTTGATATATCAATTTTATTCTCGTAATCAATATCTGGTTCATTTTTAAGTACAATTCCATAAGCAGCATTATTTAACATTTGAAAGTGTTTATGATTTGAATGATTATAATTGTTACTCTGACCATCATTGTAATTCCCCAAATTTGTTAACTCATGAGGTCCAGTATTATTGCAGTCGATATCATTTAAATTTGAACCATTTAAATATGATTCATTTTGTCCAAAGAAATTTCCATTTGCATTGAAATTCATTCCGTTACCACCTTTCAAACTTTCATAGAATGGTGGTAGAGATCCTGTTGGTGGACTATTTGGACCATAATTAGATCGTCCATCTCTGCCTCCCATTCCACCACCTGAACCAGTTCCACCACTTAAACCAGATCCACTGCTACTACCCAATTGACCAGAGCTAAAATTGATTCCTGACCCGCAGTTACCTGTACTTCCAGCCTGCTGATGACTTCCTGATTGATGTGAACTGTTGTTATTTGAACGGCCGTGACCAGCTGCTGCTGATAAAATGCCGTTCAATTTATCTGGACGTGGTATTGCACGCATAGATATTACACTACGTGCTGCTAAAATTGCACTTCGCCGACGAGCCTCTCTTATTTTACGCTCTTTTTCTGCCAACTCTTCTTCGTTTTCGAATTCACCCTTTCGTTTTGGAACGTGATAATCGATCGGTTGATCTTGTTCAGGTTCTAAATGTTGAACCAGCAACGAAACCGGAAGTTTAATATCAAATTCTTTACTTTTTGTTGGTGGTAATGTAGTAATTGGTTTGGGTGTTCTTTGAATTACTGAACAACGTACTGCCGGCTCAGGAGGCGGAGGTGGACTTGGTCTATTTTCAGCTGGTGGTGGACTTGAAGTTTTCAGAATGAGTGGTTTATCTTCTGGTACAATTGGTTTATCTTCAACTATTAATTGTCTTGAATCTTCTTTATCTTTATTTGTTTCTTTTATGTCGTCTTTGTCGTCTTTATCTATATTACGTTTGTTTTCAATTGTGGATGGTGATGATGATGATAATGACGACGACTGTGGTGATGATGATGTTAATGAAACAACTGGAGGATATTCTTTACGTTCGGCACGAGTTAAAACGTGACCACGACTACCGTATGGTATATCACCGCCTAAAATTGATGAAATAAATCGTCTAACTGGAGGCTGATGAGGATGATGATGTGTTTTATAATGATCACTACGTAATGTTATTGAATCTTTTGTTAAATTATTTTGTGGTATTGGTGATGACGATCGACTTCGATTTCGACTGTTGTTCGGTGACTTAAGCTGTTCAGAAGATGATGAAGATAATGTAACTAATGAAGGTGGTGGTGGTGGTGGTGATAAACGATTCTCTTCTTGAAATATGTCCCGAACTGAAATTTAGTAAAAAAAAAGAAAAATAATAATAAAAAATTAGAAATAAAAAAAAATAAGTGAAATTTTAAAATAAAATTAAAACAAAGGACTAACTTTTATCTTTCATATAACCATGAAAATTAATCATCAGAGAAATTTTTATTTTTTGCACTTAATGCATTCAAATTTTATCAAAAAATCACTTTTTTTACATTTGAAAATATTTTATAATTTTTTTTTGCACAGCAAAATTATATAAAAACAAAAAAAATTTTTTCTTCTGTAATAGAAAATTTGCAGAAAAAAAAATGAAGTTTTCGTACAAGCTCTTCGTTATCAACTGATGCGATGAGAGACCGTTATTAAAAAAATTTTATTCAAAAATGATAAGTGAGCCTTCTATTACAAAAAAATTTATAATATTGATATTGAACAACAAAAAAACTATAATATTTTTCTATTTAATTAGCGAAACAATATCATTTTTTTTTCTTCGAATAGGCTAAAAAAATAAATAAAAAGTACCAAAGAAATAACTAACACGTGTGCAAATGTTTAGTGTTTGTATTGAAATTATTTTAAAAATTGATTGTTTTTAGTTCTTTTCTTATTTTTTCTTTTTTCCTATTGGTAGGTATTTTTTTTATATTCATTCCAGCAACATTGTCTGGGCCTGGGTCATAAGAAAATAATTCGTTAATTTTGTATTTATGTTGAAAATTAAGTAATATTTGTTCAATAATATCAAAAAGCCAGTGGAACAACAAATTCTAATAAAATTTACTTCTTTTGTTTTGTTTTTAAAAAAGGGGGGATGGATGTTGCAACAACAATCGGGCTCGATCTATCATAGTTCTATTCTATAATGATTGAGAAAGGGTGACTGAAATTTAACAGTTTTATTCTTAAATTATTCACCTTTAAATGGGACAGAATTTTTTTAATTTTATTTTTACAGCAAACCACAAACCACTGGTAAACCAGGGTCGCCTCGATAAAGCGCCATGGCCCGATTGGACCACCTGGCTTAAAATGGGACAGAATCAAATCCTCAAATAAGGATCTTCTAGCTCTGTTCCGAAAAAACCAGTAAATAGAAACACTTAGGCGGGCAGTGGACGAAGCGGTAGAGTGTTGGCTTCTGATGCTGAAGGTCTCGGGTTCGAGACCTAACCTGCATCCCTCCCACCCACAAAACAACAACAACAAAAATAAAACAGAATGAATTTTGAAATGAGGATCTTCTAGCTCTGTTCCAAAACAATCAGTAAATAAGTATTCAAAACGCTTGAAGAAAAACAAAATCATCATATCGATCATTTCCAGATTCGAACCCTACCTTCCCTACCCTACCCTGCCCATATATTTTTTTCTAATTGAAGAAAACCCATAAGTTTTCGAATCATCCTGTTTCCTCTTCTAGATGCAAAAATCAGATGACATGCGAGGATGAAACACTTCGTCGTTAAAGAATCAAAATCATTTACACTACAGACTATAGTTTAAAAGTTTCTGGTAAGGTGTGTAGGGGGGTATTTAATTTATATTTACTTATTTTTAGGTACCTATTACAAAAAGATCAAAATAAATGAGAGAAAAAAAAACAACAATATAATAGTTTTATAATTTTGTGGTTTTTGCAGTTGAATGCACTTTAACCTTGGACTTGCTTGCTAATTATTTTATAAAAATTGTCTATTATTCATGTTTTTTGTTTTTTTTGTGATGGGTTTATTAGTTAATTGAAGTTCCTGTTATATGCGATAATAAATTAACAAAATAATAATAAGAAAAATTTTGTCTAAAAAATAAGCAAAATAATTTTACAGCAAAAAAACAAATTTTAAGAGTACCTCAACATACACCTACCTCCAATATATTAAATTCTACATAGACGAAAAATTATTACTTATATTATTATTTTCCATTCAAAATGGAAAATTAAATGTTTAAAATGATGTTTTACTTAAGAAGATTCATCATCATGGTAATCTTTAATGTACGTGGTGTCAGTGTCTGTCCGACTCCGATGATTATTATTTTTGGAATTTTTTTCTCTTCATATTTTTTCATTCTTTTAAAAATGAGGAAGAAAAAAAACAACAACTAAACGTAATATTAAAGACCGGATGATAGTTATTTACACATTTTGAATTATCGTAATTACAATTAGACAAAAAAAAAATAATAATAAAAGACGTAGAAAAAAAAAATATGGTGAATTTTTGTCTGAAAAATTAAATATTAAAAAGATTTCTTTAAAATGACAATGGAGTTTTGTACTTAAATTAATTATGATTAGTAAAATAGATAATGTAGTTACATACGTACATACTTAAAATCATATAAAGTCTAGGTACATACATTGATGAAATTATTTAAGAGTTTTTGTGGTCAATTTTCTACTATGATTATACGAAAAATAAAAATAATTACGTGTCATTCTCAACGGATAGTTTAATTCTATGATGTAACATTGTCTGTTTGTTTGTTTTTTTCTTTTCATATATTATTTACGCCTTGCATGAGAATTACTCAATTATGAAATTTAGAAAAAGGATTGAGTAAACAGAAAATGACATGACTTTTGAAAATTTTTAAAGGTGAAAATTAGAATTTGAATTGCGTCGTAGATGTCTCTTTTGGATTTGATGATCCTTAATCAACTGATTTCAAATTAATTACAATTTTGATTTCTTTTTATAAGATTTTGTTCTTGTAGATTTTCAAGTATTGGCCAGTCTATCCAGCTGAACTTCAGAAAGTGACAGAATAATTTTAAAGAATGGTCAAAATTTCGCCTCCTCACTTTTTATTTCTATTAAAATTGCTCTTGTTGGTAGCTTTACCTTGTTTTTTTTTTTATATTCTTGATCAAATCATTTAGTTACATCTATGATATGGTTTATATTACGAGCTGTTTGCTTCTGAAAAGCAATTTCAGTTGCAACTCGCAGCCCTGAACTCTGAAGGCCTATTGTGAAAGCCCTTCGATTTTGTTAGTGAAAGTTAACTTGGCCTATCTCCTGAAAAAGTTAGAACTAAAAACATACAAAAATCGTGTGTACACTATGATAATTGTTTTTATCTTTTTTTTTTCAAGTTCTGTAGATAACAGAAAATGATGTTGAGAAAAAAAAATGATGAAAAACAACTGTATCAATATTTAAAGAATTCAGCTATATGAATATTATATAATGTAAACATTGAAAAGAAAATAGGTAACTAATTAAATTCTTAGAATTAAAATAGAATTTTGGCCATAAATACACAACTGATGTCTAGTCAATATTAGAAAATATGTACATGTATGTAAACCTTTTTGGTTTAACCCAATGTATTGGAGTCTGGAGGTATTATTTATTTTATTTTGAAATATTACACTAAAACCTAATAACTTAATTACACCAAACTTTAGTTGTTTCTCATTTTGAAGGGAACAAGGAGGTAATCAAGTTTAATTGGTGAATTTTAGTCATTTTAGAGAAAGATTACGTGGTTTATAACTTTTCGTTTCTAACTACATATTTTTATTTTGTGAGTTATTTTGTTTAAAATGTAAAATCTGTGTCACAAAATAGTCGGTTCAGATGATGAATTCATCTGGATTCTGGAAGACAATACAAAAAGGTGAATAAAGGACTAATTTAAATTTAAAAAAAAATGTTGATAAGTTTTTCTCCAAATTCTAATTGGATTTTAATTGTTATTTTATTTTGAAAATGCTGGACGTTATCGTTAATTCTACAATGTCATTCTATGTTGACATCCAAATTTTGAGAGGACGCTTTGGACAATACGTAATGAACGTGTCTCCATTTATTTGAAACCCCACATCATTATTTCAAATTCTGTCTTGAAAAAGAGGAAAAGGAAAACAATTGAGATGTTTTGGAGGATTTACGATCAAAACCGGCTAGGAAAATTGGTATTAAAAGTACATAAATCTTGAAAATAAAATAGACGCCCACATACATAGATGCCATTTTGAAGATTTTAAAATAAAATAACTTACCATTTTGCCACACTATTAAAGCCAAACAAACACAAAAACACACAGATTAAATTTCATTTATGAACACAAAAAAAAAAACTACGTTTTAAGGCAAAAACTTAAATTAAAATCTAACAATTGAAAATCTTTTAGGATTTCAAAGAACCCTCAACTTACTTGTGATGATGCTATCTCCCCGATGGTCCATTGAAATTTGAAATTTCGAATAATTAATTAAAAAAATAAAATAAAGCAAAAAAACAATTGCAAGATGCAAGCCAAGCCAAGCTAAATGTCTCCAATTTCTTGGAAATAGCTTTTTTTCTTTCTTTTGGCAATCGGCGTTTATCTTTTGTTTTTGTCATCAGTTATTCTTTCTTTGTTATTCTTTATCTTTTGTTTTTTTTTTCTTAATTCCGAAACCGGATTTCCGAAACTTAATAAGAAAAATAAAGTGACAGATTAAGAAGCACTGTCAAGTGTCAAATGTCCGTGATATTCAGCAATTCTAATAGGGTTGTTGATCGGTGGCTAATCAGATGTCAGATCAGGATTAGGATTAGGCCACAGGTGTCCTTTAAAGTTTTTTACAAGTGTTTTTGCGGGAAAAAGGATTTGATGGTTTCTTTTTTATTTTTGTGATTTTTGGTGACCAGCGGAAAATTAATAATTCAATGTAAGTGCTTAATTTTAATTAATTTTTATTGCTTTTTTAATAGCCAGATAGGTAAATGATGAATATATGATTTATATGAAGTGCAAGACGCTAATGCCAATATCTTTTTTTTATTCTAATTGTAAGAGAAGTGCTCGTCGTTTAAAGATTACTACAGTAAATTTTTGTCATTTACATAATAATCATTCATATTCAGTTTTAATATCTTAAGAAAATTAAATGCATAAATTCAAAAATTAACATCAAAGTTCAGATGGATAGATAATCCACATTCCTTTAAGTAAATCTCTGATGATGATTACAATATATTTTTTATACTACGCGTGTAGTACCATGTACCAACCATCATCATCATCATTATCATTTTAGTTCTTGTGATACTACAAGATGATACATTCTGCATATTAGTTATGCAAAATGTTGTTTTTCTAACTAAATTAAAAAAAAAATAAAATAAAATGTTTCATAATTATGTAAGAAAAATAACAGGAAATTATGTTTTGTTTTGTTTTTTTTTTTTCCTTATTTTTTTCATTTTAACTTTGTGTTAATTTTATTTGTTCATTATTTCAGCATAAAATCATGTGGGATTCGTATTCAGGATAAAAAGCAAAATAACATCTCTAAAAATGTTGATTATTCAAGTAAAATGGAAAAAAAAAACAGAAGAAAAGAAAAACAGCTAACAGCATAGCATTGACATTGGTATGTCTATCACAAAATGAACTCCAGGGGATAATTATAAAAATACAAAATTATCACTATGAATTTTATATGTACCTAATGTATTTTTTTCTTTCTTTTATGCAGGTTAAAGAGTGATGTTGTGACAGTATATTTTATTTTCCTACGGATAGATTCAAAGCTAATAACCATGTACATATATGTATGTAACATTGCGCAACACCAATATCATAATAATATTTTGTTTCGGCATCTATAACTGCATGCATTCATTGTAAAGAGCAACAGATAAAAGTGCATTTTATAACATTGAAATTTTTTTACATACATACATACTTTATTTTATTATTTAAATAAAGGTGTAATGTAATACAATTTAATTCAACAAAAAAGCAACAAAAAAAAACAACAAAAGAATATAAAAAAATGCATAAAAAAAAATATAATAAAATAGTCTAATGTAACAACTCTAAAAAGTAATATAATGTTTATTCGGTGGATGACTGACAATGTTGTTACTGTTTTGTTGGCTGGTTGGATCAATTGCCTTGATTTGCGTTACAATAACAAATCAATGGAACAGCCTAGAGCTGCTAAGCTAAAACTAGAGGTAGGTAAGCAATGAATATTTTATATTTATATACCTATGTAGATATATCTATGTACCGATATAGTAGCTATTTTACTATAAGATATAAAAATGATAATATTATGTTTTGTATGATGGTGGTGCATTTGAATCACATTCCATAGCAATGACATTGCCCTCGACTTTGATTACAATTTTCATTGAAATGCAAAAAAGTGCAGAGAGATTTTTTCTGTATATACATATAATGTAACAAAACTATACTACAGGATGTTTCTTTTGATTATCATACATAATAAGGTAGATTTCGATGTGAGAAGAAAAAGAAAAAATAAATTCATTTCAATAATCTATCTGTGGTTATTACATAATGCATGAGATTAAAAGACATACCCTGCATTTTATTCTTTTGTTTTATTGTACAATTGAAGTGTTGTTTTGCTTCTAGATGTGAACATACAAACATGTTTTCTAAGCAATCAGCATGAAATTATAGAATCAAATGGATATGAATTGTATTTTAAAAGCTAGTATGTATTTGACTATGACAAACATGACTAACATAAAAAATTGTAAAAAAAAAGCCTGTTTGGAATGATGTTTGGTGCACCTTTATCTCTATTTTTTTCTTGTGTTATTATTGTTGATGTTGTTGTTATTGTGTTTATTTTAAAATGACAGGTAAATTGACCAATTTCGCTTTCCGAAGAAATCAGGGCACGTGTGTTTTAAGAGTTTAGTTAGCCTATACTTAATCATCATTATCATCATCATCATCTTATAGTTATTGTCTTTTTATTTATTTTTTCTTTGCTTTTTTGCGCTTTATAACATTTTTAATACACTTTGAAATTGAATAATTTAAATGCTTGAAGTTAAAAAAAAAATTTTAAATAATATAATAAGAAAAACTACAATGAATATTATTGTAGGATTTTAATTGTATTTAGGTCATAAGGATTATTTTGTTATTCTACATTCTGACAAAATAAGAAAACTAAAAACCGTTATATAACATAGTCGTACGTAGATATTTTTTGTTTTTATTTTAGAAAAAGCAAAAAAATAGACATAAACTACATTTTCATATAATAAAATCATTGATATTCATTTTGCATTCGTACTCATCATAAATAACCGAAGAATTAACAATGGTATTTTCTTCATTTGAAGTTATAATTATTTAAAATAACATAAAAGACAGGTATGTCTTACAAACGTAAAGAAATAATGGAAATATTTGTGGTGACACAAATGAGAAGATTAAAAAAATGTTTTTAAGTTTAAATAACCGGCGTCGTGTTGGTGAGAGAGAGAGCAAAGATACATTTTGTGGTTTATTGTCTGATTGGGGGGGTTTAAATTAATCGATTCGCGCAATAATTATTATGAAATTTTTTAAGATACATATTAAGTAATTTCCTGTCTTGTGAAATTTTTTTTTTATTTTTTTTGTTCAATGTCTTTTTTTTTAAATATTCTATTCCTTATGGTTTTACAAAAATAGAAATCTGAAATTTTATAATGAAACAAAAACAAAATAAAAATTCATATAATCAATTTACGTATAATGAAATTTTTATTTTAAAATGCGCCCTGTTTTTTAATGTTCATGAAAATTTCTTTATTAAGGTTAATTAATTTCCATTTTAACGGTTTCAATTACAATATAAAACAGAGAACAGACCAATACAAAAAAATAAAGTGTTCATTTGTCACATAATTGTAATAAAATTGCCCTTTAAATATTTCAAAAAAAAAATAATAATAAAAAAACGATAAATATTTTCAAGTTTACATTGAGAATAAATTATCATAAAATTTCTGAAATTGAAAATAAAAAAGACAAATTTTAAATATGTAATTTTTTTTTTACTATTTTTTTGTTATTGCTGTGTTTTTGTTTTAAAGATATATTAAATTCCTTTCCGGTAAACGTGAAAATTAACACAGTGTACTTTAAAATGAAATTAAAAAAAAAAATCATTGAACTTTTCTTATACAAGTAGTTATAGTCATTTTAGTACATACTTTGTTTTTTTTCTTCTTCTTCTTCTCATAATTCTTTGAATTTTAAAATATTTCATTTTATTGAAAATTTCTCTTCCGACTGATAAATAATGTCGAAGAACTTTTAAAGGTTAAAGAATCTCTAAGCAAAATTAAAGTAACATTATGTTAGATAATGATTGCAAAACAAAAATGTTATCTACGAGTATATGATTACCATAGGTGGTAATGTAAATGTACATACATAAGTAGGGCGGTCCATATTCTCGAAACTCTTTTATGCATGAGTTAGAGACTAGTTTCAAAAAGTAATGTGTAAAGTTTCAATATATTGAGATAATCAGTTTAGTTGTGACAGTAATGGAAAGACGTTTGACGTATAGTTAAGCCATTTCTGAGTACAGTTCAAAAACATCGACGTTCTGAATGTTGTGAGGAGTTTTTGAAACTTTATTTTACAGACCCGAAGGAAGTTATTGAATCGATTATGACTCTAAAAAGGACTTAGTAGAATAACATCGAACGGGAGAACCTGCACCAAAAACGAAAAAAGACACCCAAAGCACAAAAAAATTTATGGATGTTTTGGGACTGCGAGGGAATATTTTCAACCGACTTCAAGAAGCGGGACACAATCGTTAACTCAACATATTATTTTAAATTAATGCGGCAGCTACGCCAAAAAAACTTGCTAAAAAAGGAGGGGAGAACTCAGTCGAGTGTTCGTTTGCTTCATGACAATGCTCCAGTTCATATACAGCTGCGATATCTAATGCTACTATTTGAGAGTGTGGCTTCATAGAATTGGATCATCCACCTTACAGCCTTGACCTAGCTCCATCAGATTATTTTCTGCTTTAAAAATTGAAATCGGACCATTTTAATTCTAAAGATTCAGGGTATTATTATAGCGGCATAGAGGCTTTAATTAAACGATGTAAAATAGTATGTGTAGAAAAGGGAGGGGAGACTATTACACTTTTTTTAAATTTTGATTTTTCTTTTTATATTAGGCTAAGAACTTATGAACCACACACTACGTACATAATATTGACACCAATTATTTTTTGAATGCATATTTTTTTTTTAAATTGAAAAAAAAAAAAGAATACCTTTCCTTTCCTATTAACACATTCATGTATCTTTTGTTGGATGTATGATTATTATTTTTGTTATTTTCTATTTTTTGATTTTTTTGCTTGGTAACATAAACTTGTAATCAATATTCAAAGTTGTTAGTTAGTTAGTTAGTTAGATTTTTTTATTATGTATTTACTATTGTTGTATAAAAGACGACACCTCTACAATACATACATATACAATATAAAAATGTTTACCTTATAGATTTAGCTTTGTGGTACTAAAAGAATCTTCTTTTTAATATAAAGTGTTGAATTTATTTATTTTATTATTCATTCTAGAAAAAAAAAAAAGGGGGACTTTGAAAAATAAATAAATAATTTTGCAACCTGTTCACGTTCTCTATAAAATTTCCGTTAAAAAACATTTTTGGGTTTCAAATTCTTATATTCAATTAACATGAAAATTACCATCGCCCTCTAATTGGTGTTGAATAATTTTTCCTAGTCAGCAGCTATAGTTAAAGTTAAGCTCTAGCTGTTGTTGATGTCGTTTTATTTTTGTTATCATGTTATTCTGTTACTGTTGTCATTAAAAATGTTAATTTAGTTTCAGTTTTATTTAATTTATTTAATTTTTGTTATTGCTGTGTTTTTTTTCTTCTCTCTCCTTTCTTCTCTTGTTCTTTTTTTTCTTTTTAATTTTAATTTAAAAAAAAAAAAAAACTATGAAATATGGAATGTTTATTATGGCAGCACAAATGTGTGTAGTTACTAGAGAGCTAACTTTTGTATAATATATTAAATATGTTATTATTATTCGATTTATTTACTTCGTTCCGTTCAGTTTTTTTTTTATATATACATATGTGCATATGTATTTTTTTAATTAATTCACTTGTCGCTGTAATATATACATAATTGAAAGATTGATAGATAGCTACAAATGAAATGCTAATTGGCAATGAATAATAGCAAATTTTTAAAAAAAAAGAAAAGGGAGGGAAAAGAAGAAGATAAAATTGATAATTATATACTTCTTTAAAAGAAGGTTTTTTAAAGGATTAAATTTCAGCACATACAAAAAAAAAGGATTGTAAAAATTTGTTATAAAACTGTTTCTCATGATAAATGTTTGATAATTTATTGCATCTTGAAAAATTTCTGTTCAATATTAGTAAATTTTATTCACTTTGACTTCTTTTCTTCCTTCTAATTAAAAAGAAAAAATTAATTTTCTAAGATTGAACAAAAATGATAATGGAAAAAAATTGATGGCTGTTGTGGTGGTGGCTGTTAC
This sequence comes from Bombylius major, assembly GCA_932526495.1. Classification (NCBI taxonomy): domain Eukaryota; kingdom Metazoa; phylum Arthropoda; class Insecta; order Diptera; family Bombyliidae; genus Bombylius; species Bombylius major. Next base: position 53,230,042 of record OW052043.1, read on the forward strand.
CTTTCTAAAATATTGATATTCTTGGAAAAATTAATTAATTTTTAACTTGGTGATATTTTATAAACGAAAAAAAAAAAAATAATAATAATAGTAATATTTTGTTTTTTGTAGCGGTAAACATTGACAAGTTTGAAAGGTTGAAAGTGTGAAATTTCAAGATGGAAATCTTTCTATGTACTGTACTATGTTCTTTACAAAGTATTGAAGACAAGAGAACGTTATTATTGCTGGATTTCATTTAAAATTTGAATTTATAAAGTTTTAAATCTGCGATTAATTTAATTTATCTTATTATTTTGTTGTTGTTGTTATGAATTTGATTCTAATGATTTTAGACGATACTCATTTTGTTTATTAATTAGTTGGGTAGTCTTAAAATTTCAAGTTGATTATAATTTTTTTTATTGTAGGATTTGTTTTTTTTTTTCTTCCTTAAAATTTGAATCGGATCAGTTTGAAAAATGAGCAAGATCATACATCAAAAAAAAAAAAAGTAATTAAATTTGTTATTTTAATGATGATGATGATGATGATGATTAAAAAAGAATATATATTTTTTTAATGTTTTAAAATCCGATCGTTATTTCTGTCATTTTTTTAAATTCTGTTATTAAATTTACAGTTATAACAATTTTTTGTTAATTTAAAAAAAAAAAACACATATTTCAAAAAATTAAAATTATTCCTGAATTCTGTAAAATCTTGTTGTTTAATTTGATGTTTTGTTTTGAGTGTTTATTAATTTTTATTACATTCTAGAATGTATTATCTGTTCAAATTACCAAAAATCAATTTTAATCTTTTTTTTTTTAGTTGTGAAGGGTATTATACACTTTAATATTTTAATCTTTTTTTGTTGTTGAGGAAAACAAAATAATAGTAAATAAATTTAAAAAAAACAAAATATACATTTTTTATTACAGATTTTCAAGTTTTTCAACTACAAGAAGATTAAAAAAAAAAAAAAGATGAAGGAACATTAAAATTAATTAGAATTTGAATTTTATGAAGAGAAAACTGATATATCACTTATTTGACGATAACTTGAATAATAAACAACAAAAAAAATGTTATTTTGAATAATTACCCAGGTAAATTAATTTATTTTTGTTTTTTTCTCGTTACTAATAAAAACAATTGTGATTTTAGATGCTGTTTTTTTTTTTTCATTTTTCATAATTTAAAGGAGAGAGGATACGAAAATAACCATAGCGAAAGATCCCTGAGTGAAAAATGGTAAGCTAATTCTCATAAGTGTTTGTCATAGAATTTTTTTCTTTAGTTTTAATATTTTAGTGTTTTTTTTTATGTTTTAATGGAAAAAACCCTTTTTTTTCTACGAAAACTAGTTTTTAATTCAAATGATCACCATTTTATATGAAAAATAATGTTTTGAAGAAAAAAAACATCACAATCAAAACTAGACAATTTTATATTTAAAAAAAACATTGGAAGATTCTGAGAAAATCAGTGCTACAGCTCCTAAAATAGGATGAGTTCATATTTCTAGTTCTAACTTAGTTCTGGAAAAGCATTATGTGTTCATGTTACTTTCTGTGCGGAAATAGAAAGTTCATACTAGAAGTTCTGAAAAAGTTTGACAGTTGTTCTCACAGCTGTGAAATTATTTCTGCAAGTGAACTCGAAAAAGAAGAAGAAAGAAAGTGAAAAGCGTAAAAAACATGGGTGATGAAAGTGAAGATGTCAATAGATATTATTTTAATTAATAAGAAATTCTTCCTTCTTTTTTGCAGAGGTAAGTTCTTGAAAACAGCTGCACAAAGTCAGTTTTTCTGCTTGATTAGGGCTAACTTAGAACTTAATAACAAGTACTACAATCAATTTTCTGCAAACATGAACTCTCCCATATTTTAAGAAAGACGCTTTCAAAAAACAACAACACAAAACTGTTAGCCTTTGCCGTTTTTGTTTAGAACGTCGGATTTGCATGTAAGAATTTTCTAGAGTCATTTTGGGGTATGTTATTCTTTGAAGCCTGGTAAAATTAAAAAAAAAATAGAAAAAAGGCGTTTCAAAATAGAATTTCAAACTTCATTTAATTTTGTTACGTTTCATGTTTTTTTTTTCAATTTTCAAATTAAATTTCACAATCGTGTTTCAATTGGCTTTTCCGTTAAGCTTTATATCACACAGTATCTACTAAGTAATTAAGTAATCTCAATTGTGATTATTTTGATTCATTTTTTGTAGTTATTAACAACTTTTATATACGAAAAAAAAAATTGCTTTTGTTCTAACTTATTTATGTAATTTTTATTTGATTTTTAATTACACATTTTTCTCTTTCAAGTTTCAGTTAATTGGTTTTTAATCAAAATAATTGATTTTATATATTTAAAAATAGAATTCGAAAAAAAATAAAAATAAATAAAAACACGTTCATATGATTATCATTTAATTTTACATCTAAAATAAATTTAATTGTAGGAAAAGAAAAATGTTAAAACGATAAAAAATCAAGAATATTTCAAGAATCATTTGTTGATTTTCTTTTTTTGGTTGCTTTGGACAAATATCTACTCTAGATTCTATAAGGTTATAAATTCTCTTATCTTAAGAATAATTGATGAGTAACAAAGAATTTTCGTGGTGTTATTTTTTTTTTTCAATTAAAAAAAAAAAAAACACAAAAGCAACAAAATACAAATAAAAAAAAAAAAAAAAAATTAGTAATAAAGAATTATTATTTAAGTATTTAAAAGTATTTTAATGGAAAATATATCAAAAGAATTATTTATTATTAAGTATCTACATCACGTTTTTATTTTTATTCATTTATTTTTTTTTCAAAACTCACATATGAGAAAATAAAATAAAATACAAATTACAAAATTTTAATGGTAATATCAGTATCATGACATGTCTGTTTTAATAATCATTTGAATTAATTATTGAATCGTATCATATTTTTTTTCTTCTCTCTCTCCATTATTATTATTTCGTTTTTTTTTTTTTTCAAATACATACTTTTAGTAGATACGAGTATATTAATTTCATATTAATGTGAGATTTTTTTTTTTGTTTTTCTTAAATATTTTATTTTGTTTTGTTTGTATGTTTCTAAAGCTGTTATACTGAGTTTTACTGTATAATATACTACATCATTTGTAAAGTAATATCATCCGTTGAACCGGTTAAGTTAGTTGATGTATTTAGATAATTATACCTGATTTTTGTTACTAGCTTGTTTATATTTTATTCAATATTATTATTACTATTATTATTATTATTATTATAATTTATATTTTATATTTTCACTCTCGACGAAATTGATGTTTTTATTTTTTTAATTATTTTAAGCTTCAGCTTTTTGAGCTATCTCTCTAAAATATTTGAATTCTTTTTTTTTTTGCGACGCATTTAAAATTTATCTTTCTTTAGTGGACTTAATGTCTACACTGTGAAAAAAAAAACAACAAATAGAATACGATACGAATACGATACCATTATATCCCAGTAGAACACAGAATTGATTCGAAATTAATTTTGAATAAATTCTATTGATTCCGGACCGATTCTACTTTGGATTACCACACACATAAAGAATTCATTACTTTAACATTGGCATGTCATAGGCAGTAATCAATTGATTACCCATCTGCATTACCTGTAATGCATTCTGAATCGAATACCTGTAATGCATTCTGAATCAATTAGATGGAATGCATTCTGAATCGAATACCTGTAATGCATTCTGAATCAATTGAATGGAATACATTCTGAATCGAATACCTGTAATGCATTCTGAATCAATTGAATGGAATACATTCTAAATCGAATACATGTAATATATTTGAGGTTAATTTAAATCCAGTCAAATTAAATTTTAAAATTCATTTATTTAATAATCTGAAAATTCTTAATTTAACATTTTTTTCAACTTAAAAGTATGTACAAAAATTCATTTAAAATTATGCAAGAAAAATTTATTTTAAAACTAAAAAATAAAGGAAAAAATTAATTAATTATAATTATTAATTCTCGATTTTGTTATATGATAAGAGCTGCGGAATGCTTTTATATAGTTCTCCCCATCGTATATGCCTCTGAAAAAGTATGAAAATTAATATTCAGAAAAATCGAAAATTTAACACTATTTTTAGTTACATATATTTTTATCTAAAACTTACCTTTTATTATATCGGTACTCGTAAATACTAATTTTTTTTAAAAATTTTTATTTATACTTTCACTAGCTATTATATTATTTATTATTTTTTAAATTTCTATTTTTCTATTCTAAATTTTTCACTTTTTTTTTCTTTAAACCATCACACGACACACACAACAGCTTTTAATGAACTAAAAATGCAATGTTGTTAATTGTTACTATGAAGTTAATAATACGCATTATTATTTCTGGATGACGAATGGAAAATTTTTAAAATGCTAATTACGTCTTTTTGTTTATTAGCTCTTTATATATTATTTTTCTCCATTACAGGGAATCAGAACAGAAATCAATTGATTCTCACCGCATTACAGGTAATCAGAACAGAAATCAATTGATTCTCACTGCATTACAGGTAATCAGAACAGAAATCAATTGATTCTCGTTGCATTACAGGTAATCAGAACAGAAATCAATTGATTCTCACTGCATTACAGGTAATCAAAACAGTAATCAATTGATTACTTTTTACTACATTCCGAATTGATTTCCTTAGAATCGAATCCATTTATTCTACTGGGATACGTTATCCAAATGAGTAATAAGTAGAAGAAGAAGAAAAAAAATTAATTATATAAAATGCGCAGTCTTATTATAAATTAACAACAATAATATCGATAGGTAAATTTTTTGTTGTTGTTTTGTTTTGTTTTATTCTATTTTTTTTTTTTTAAATACCGATATTAATGTCAGGTGTAATCACGCGTCCACACATGTATTTAAATATTTACATATATCTATATAAAATATATTAACATGTAATTGATGTGGGTGCATGCATATATATCCATCTATGTACATACAAACATACCAATACAGTGGCTAACAAAATATGTATTTTCAATTTTACTGGAATAGTTTTTTTTTTATAAATTTTATTTTTGAAATGAAATAAAATTGATTTTAGAAATAAAAATATTCCGATATTAGATAATTGAATTTGTCCAAATTAATTTTGATTTTATTTGCTTATTTATTTAGAAAAAAAAATACTTAAGATTTTTATTTTTTTATTTTAGGTTTCACATTCTTTAACAAGTTTTATTGGCCCACTACAGATTTATAATTTTGGTCTATGATTCGAAATTTGGTTGTACAAATTTGATTTATAATACAAATGATCTTCAATTTATTTAAGGTGTTTTTTAATGTTTCTACTTTGGTTCGAAAAACCGATTAGGATTGAAATTAAAAAAAAAAAAAAATCTGAATTGGGCTTAAATTGCCCAATACGGTAGACAGAAAAATGTTATCGATTACATATTATCAAGTGAGGTAAGAACTGCTTTTTTATATTTGTTTTTTTTTGTGTGTGGTATTTATTTGGCTAACGTTACATTATATTTAATTTTAGCGTTTTGGCCAACAAACATTTTGGAAGCTTCTTCTTGGACAAAAATGGCTATTTTTTCTGTAATACTGTTAAAATTGATGAGATAATCATTTTGTGTAAGTACTACATATTTTACTAAAAAAATTCATCTTTCAAATAAGTTTAACTTGAATATCACAACTTTGATAAGAAATCGTATTTTTTTGTAATGGAAAACTGTAAAAAATTTGCAAAGTGTAGAGTGAAATTCTCTATTTAAAATTTTACATATCAAGTATTGATCGAACAAGACAATTTGATATGAAAAACTACACATATAGAAAAAAAATCAACTTTTTAATTAAATATTCTCGTTTTTTTTTTTCAACTAACCAGATAATGTACATATGTAAAAGAAAAAAAAGTGGAGACTTTCTTTAATCTGATTTTTTTAATAATTTAAAATAAAATGACAGGCCAAACATAATATGATTGATGTGGTAAATTTGTATTCGATTAAGGGGATTAAACATAAAATTTACTTCAAATGTTATTTATGAATGCTTTTTCAACATTTTAAAATTAGTAAAATTTAGCTGAGATTTCATAAAATGTGAATTTAAAAGATAATCTCTCCACACTGACGTGAAAAAAAAATTATTCTATCGGTATTTTTTGTTTTCATTTTGAGAAACTGTTCTGAATTTGTTGTCATTTAATTTCGTTACACTAAACAATTTGAGCGGTAGTAAGAAAATACCGATCTTTTTGAAAATTTCAAGTATTTCTTAACTCTACATAAAAGTCCTAAATTCATGGTTATTTTTGGACAAGTATAAAAATTTAATTTTACGCGATCTTGCCATTTACTCGTACTGCCCATTGACTGGTTTACAAATACAGCGTTGTAAAATTGCTCTTTAAACGATTTAAGTCGTACTTGAACAATAATTTTAATTTGAATAAAGCAATAACAATATGCTCACAATGCTGTTAACTTGTAAACAAATAAAAAAAAAATGTGAAAAATTCCAAGAATACAATATAAAGCTAAAGCTTCTTAAAAACTGAAAATAATCTATTCTTATAATTTATGGCTAGAACGTAAGGAGTACGACGTCGTGTAAAAATAATATTTTACAAATAATATACACTCCATAAAATTAAAAGTGAATCCTTAATGACATTTTTTACACAAATTTAAAATCAGTAAAAATGTAGGGAAAACTATTCAGTTTTGAGATCTTCTGAAGAAATTCTACCGATGTCTAAGAGTCTAATCAATTGTTGTGGGACGATTAACATGGTATTTTCAGGATAAAATAATACCTGTTTCTTTTTTGTACTCAAAATAAATAAGAAATTGTTTTTTTTTTTTTTTCGAACGCCCCAAGTCTACTAAAGAGTTCGATACTGGGTAGTTTCCCCTATGAAAAAAATCTATTTTAGTTTAAAACCAGTAAAACTATAATCTAGGATACATTTAGTATAAGCAGAGGGGCATTCTTCTTTTACTGATGATTAAAATTTTCTTTTTTTAAATTGTTTTTTTTTTCATTCTTTTTTTACAATTAAACCGGTCTAGTTGATCGTAAACATGGTGATTACACTACACACTACATTATTAAAATAAAAATAAAAGTTATTGTAGAAGAAGATGGTTTAAAATTTTTACCGTTTATAAGCAGTAATAACAGATTTATGTTATTGTTGTCTTGTTTATTTTTTGTTTGTTCTTGTTTTGTTTTATTATTTATTCTTACACCTGAATCAAGTTCCTCCAGGTATTATCCTTCTTGACAAAAATAAAATAATAAGAAAAACAGAAGAAAAGAAGAATTCTTATAAGAATCAAAATTCTTTTAGTATGTGCGAGCAAATTGAATCTAAATCATAAAAATAAAAAGATTCAAAAAACAGAAAAAAAAAAAGGAAATGAAAGAAAATCATAATAATCACCCGAATTATCAGTCAGTCTCGCTGGCTATGTAAAAATGTATCTTTTGAATTTTTAAAATTGTATATAACTTTTTTTTTTTGATTTTGTAAAAAATAAAAAAAGATACTCATACACATGGATGGTGAAAAATAAATGTTGTAGATAGATTACGTATAGTTGTATTTGTTTATTCAGTTATATTGTAAATTGTAAATATAATAATATGAAGGTGATGGAATGAAAACTAAGCCAAGATCGAGGCACCGTAACAACAAGTTTTATAATATTATCATAGAAGGTGAGTTCAAGTTACCGCAAATAAAGAAAAATATAATAATAAGAAAAATATATAAGTATATTTTATATACCTATATATATAAAAACACATATTAAAATACATGTTTTTTTTCTTAACTGAACTCGCCACGTAACCGGTTTTTTACTTTTTCAAAAAGTTTCAAGTTCGCCTCTCTAACACACTAAAATGTTAGTATATGACGATTTAATAGCTTTTTTTTTTATTGTACTTTATTTTATGTTTTCTTCAAAAGATATTTAGTAGAAGTTTCGGAATTAAAAACAGATACTTTTTTTAATATGTATTTGAATTGTAGGTATGATAAAAGTTTTTTTTATTCTTCTTTCCTTTATATTAACAATTTTCTTCTACAGTACCTACACTTTTTTTTTTGTTGTTTTGTTTTTTTCAAAATAATTTTTGATCTTGTGGACGTGGACGTGGTATTTACTTTTCGCGTTTTGACATTGATAGGTTCAAACTGAGGTTTATCATATATAGCATTGCATTATGTATGTAATGTAGTATTATGCATAGAAAGGTGTATAAAATTTGTAAAATATGTATGTATGTATTTCATGCACAGGGTTAAATAAACCATTGAAATCAAAGTTTATGGTTATTATATAAAAGAAAAAGGAAAGAGTAAAGGGCGAAGTAAAGGCAAAATCAGAAATAAGAAAGAACACAAGTAGAGACGAAGAAGAAATCAAATATGTAGCTATAAAAAAAGATTGAAAATGCTGCTAGAATAAAATGTATCACGAAACTATTCTAAGATACATAAAATATAAAATAAAATAAAAATATATACAATTTCCTTTTAGATAAAAAAAAAATAAGTGGGAAGACGGAGTAACTATATAAGAAATATTTAATTTCTTCTAGCATAGCATAGGGACGGACGTAGAAGAAAATAGTGTTATGCATTATGAACCGTAATACACCCCACAAATGAGTAGGTTCTTTCATGTATAACAGCAAGAGAATTTATATGTATGAAAAATAAAACGAGAGGAGACAAAAGAAAAGAATATTATACTATAAAGCAAATTAAAGGTAATTAATGATGGAGTTTCTGTTTCTGTTTTTTTTTTTTTTTTTTAAAGAGAAAAAATTGAGGTACAAAAAATAATTTTTTAAACTACTAGAGAAGATTAGTTATGATGTGAATATTTTTGTTAAATAAATTGTGTTTTCTTTTTCATATCAGAATGAATATTCTTGATTTTTTCTTGTATTTTTTCTACCATTATGAAGGAATTTTGTTTTTCTTTTAATGGGGAGGAATAGCATGTATGTATGTATGTAGGTAAATGTTGAACTTAATATTTTGCAAAAGAAATAAAGAATAAAATAAATCTAGAATAATTTATGTAGAAGATATATTGCAATAATATGTAAAGAATTTTTTCTTTTTCTTTAATATAACGTATTTTTTTCTTTTCTCGTCATGCATATACAGGGTGTCCCGTTTGGTTTGCTTTGGAATGAATGATACCAGTAGTGCAGTGATTGGCCTCATCGAGACAAACAAACGTTTTGTCAATCTCAACGGTTTGGCGGCTAGAGGGCGTTGAAGTTTTTTTTGCTCTTTTCTCCTATAAGTTTTTACGTGTGCACTCCAACGTTGTCTGTTTTGACTGTTTAGATTGACTCCCCTTCTACCCATACGATTTTTTGTTAGTCTTGATAAGGCTTATCAATCAAAGTAAACTAAACGGGAGACACCCTGTATGTATGTATGAACTTAATAATAATTATAAATAAGTAATAGAGTATTCAGATGTTAAAGCTTCTTAAGTGTCGGCGGAGGAATATTTATTATGATTCTGAGGTTAAGAGAAAAATAACATTTTTTTTTTACATTGGGAAAGAAAAAATGTAGGTATAGTAAAAAGGTAGCTTCTGGTTCTTTTTTTATTAAAAAAAAAAAAAAAAACCAGCACAGTAAAATAAAAAATCTTGATAAATATGTGAGGAGAATTGAAGAATTTATGTGATTCGTATGTTTATGCAGATTTATGTATTTTATTTTTAGAAAAGACAAGAATTAAAAAATAATAATTAAGAATTATGCATGAAAATGAGAATGAATGGGAAGGTGTTTATTATTCATTAGATTGTTTCTTCTATTAAATAAAACAAATTATTTATTTTTGGTTGAATTCATAAATTGTAAGCTTGAAATATTTTTGTTTTGAAAAATGGAGAACGAATTTACAAACAAAAAAAATTAATTTATTGCAATAATGTCTCAATAAAATACACGGTTAATAAAACGAATTTTTTTAAATAGGTATTTTTCTCTACACTTTTTGTAGCCTCGGTAGCTTAGTGGTATATCAATGTGTACAAAGACACTTTTTGGCAAAATTCAACCGTATTTCAAAAAACAAACTCATCAAATTTGCAAAATAATTTATTTGTCAATTTTTTTAATTGTGCTAAAAATCTAAACCTCTTGCATGAAAAATATTTTGTTGAATTTCTCAATTAAAAGCCACTTAAAAAAGACCTTCTAAAAATCTGCTTTTTTGTTTATTATTTTTTCTCATCAATCCTAAGGAAATTTTTAATTAAATAACAGTTTAAAATTTATTTTGAAATTTTAGGAAATAAAAACATAATAAAAAGAAATAACCTTCAAGCTTACACTGAAATGAAATTCAATACAAATGCGAAAAAAATTTCATTTTTGCTGAATTACCTAAGAAAATTTGAATAAATTTCAAAAATATTTCAAAATATTGAAAAATCAATTTGAGAAAGAAAGAGTATCTATTTTTTGGTCAACTTTTTTTTGGTAGAAATTCACAATAGAGTGAAAAACACACTTTTCGCGAAAAAAAAATAAAAAAGAAGATCTAAAGGGTTAAGGGTATAGTTATAGTGACAAAACGTTCAGTATATTCATATTTTCATTAATCTATTTTTGTAAATACATATTTTTTTTTAAATTTTCAATCCTTTTAGAAATCCGTAAACATTTGATTTTAAATTTTCAACTTAAAAAAATTAAAAAAAAATTATTTCTTTACTAATTTGTGGGTGTGAAAAGAAAAAAAACAAACAGAATCAACAATTTACATTAATAACTCTTTTTTTTTCCTTCTACCTTTTGTTTTGAATACAATTTATGTACCTATGTACTTGTATGTATAAATAATGAAACATTGAAATAATCATTAAATTAAAAGAAAGAAAGAAAGAAAATAAAGAAAAAAAAACGTTAGTTATTTTTAATTGTTTAACTAAAGATCAATGATCTTTTCCTCTATCAACATTTTATTGTTGATGTTGTTGATGATGATGATGCTGTTGCAAAATATAATATCTATAATAAATTGTAATATAAATTACACATATATAGATATAGATACGAATATAAATTTAATTTATATGAAAGTTCATTAAAAATAAAAAATTTATGTGCAATTGTTTTTATTATTAAAGGTATACGCTATTGTTACTTATTTTATTATCTCTTCCTCTCTTTCTCTCTCGGTCTTGTCCCTGTACCTGTCGGTCTATAAATTTTAATTTAATAATTTCATTAAAATTGTTTTTTTTTGTTGTTCATTGTGAACGATACACGATTGATATGACGAAAAATAAAACATGTTATTTTAGTAAAGAGTTATTTTAATGTGTGCTTTTTGTTTGTTTGTTTATTTCTCTTCACGTTTCAATATGAAAAGGTTCAGTAAGTTAACTTGTGTACAAATATAATTCTTTACTCTCATTCAAGGTTAATGTCTATTTTATGAAGAAATTTCAACAGAAATTTAACTTTTTTTTTTTTTAACACTCGAATCAATTCTAGCACATTTTCGTCAAAAATCAGTTTTGACATTGGAATATCTTTGGACGCTGTGTTCCGAAATTTTCGCATGGTATTCTTTTTGTTATTCTTTAAAAAATTCTCTTTTAAACAAAAAAAAAAAAAAGATCCCTGCAAGAGGGAATGAGTTACATCGGCTCTAAAGAAAAAAGTTACGCGGATCAATGTTAAGGAAATTTTTTGAGACATTTTCGTCTCTTTAAAAAATTATGTTCCACAAGTCCCAACTTTTCCCATACAAAAATTTTTTTTAAAAAATGGGGACTTATCAACTTTGGACTTTTATATCTCAGATTCTGTCGCATGGATTTGAGTCAAATAAGAAGTACCAGATCAGAAAACACTTCACTTTAATCGCAGACTGAAATTATTCTGAAGACTGAAAAAGTGCAAAAATAGGCGTGATCGCAGTAGAGAGGAAAAAAACGGTAATTTTCCGAAAAACTTATAACTTTTGCCCTAGTGAATGGATTTCTTTCATTCAAAGTTTTATCCACAAACATCCTGGCCAAATTTTAACTTCCTCCTTCTCCTTCCGCATACTTTTTTGATGGGACGAAAATGTCTACAACAGTTTCCTTAACATTGATCCGCGTATGTAAAATACAAACATAGATCGGAGTGTTAAATTCACGTAGATACTAACGAGTACCTACTTAACTTACATGTTTTCAAATCTTTAAAATGATATCAGAATGAACTCAACCTAGACCTAATCAATGTATAATTTTTCTCTTCTATTGACACGCCTTAATACCCGTTTTTTTTTTTTTTGCTTCTTTTCTTTTCGTGTGTTTGATTAGATTTTTAATTAAATATTTTTTGTTGGAAAAACATGAAAAAGTTTTCAACAGGTAGATTGTAACACTTGTAATTTTTTTGATTTTTGCTAAAAAAAAAAGAGTTGTTGAAGTGTTGAAAAATTTGAAATGTATTTGTTATAACAACAACAAAAAAATTAATAATAATGTAATTGAATTATTACATATTATTTTTTGTTGGTGTTGTTTTTTTTTGGATTGAAATACAAAATAATTTTCCATTTTTAATTCGGAAATAAATCATAAATTTCATTCAGAGTAAAAAAAAAAAGAATCTATTTAAGGTATTATTGATTTATTGGAGATTTTTTTTGGTTTGTTTCTTTGGTGGTTTTTTTTTAAACAGTTATTTATGTTGTTGATGTTGTAATACAAGAAGATATACATAAAAGGGTGTTCCAATGTTAATTGATCGAATTAGAAAATATGTGGTATCACAATTTTGGGTTTTTTTTTTTTAAATAAAAAATTGTAGGTGGTATTTTTTTTGGATCTTATCAAAGTTGTTTTTTTGCTTTTCTTTAAAAAGTGATCTTCACCTTTTGTGGAAGTGAATCTTTCAAATCTATTTTATCATAAAACTTATTGTTTTTTGTTTTTGCATTTTTTCCTTTTATATCGAAAAAAAAAATGAATTTTTTTTAACAATAAAAAAAAAGAGTTATGAAAAACAAAAGAATGTAAAAAAAATACTCACAATAGGAAAAAAAAAATATGCATTTTAAATTATAAAATTTTAAAGTATATGTGTGTTTTTTTAAGTGATGAATTTTTTGATCTTGGACTCATTTTTCAAGATATTTTCTTTTCATACATAAAACATATATACTTAATGCATATTCATATATAAATGTCATTATGTTAAAATAAAATGATATAAAATCCAGATCATTGAAAATCATAGGTTAAGGTTATTATTACATTTTTTTCTTCATTTATTATTATTATTATTATTTTTTTGTCTTTTAATTTTTCACATATTGTGTGTACAATGTACAATGTACAATTTGTTAACAACAAAAAAAGATACTTTATAAAATTTTGTAGTATCATTATGTCATTTAATTTGCTTGTTGTCTTGTTTGAAGATTTTTCCTCTTTTTTACTTTAAAAATCGGATAAATGTTGCATAATTCACCAAGTGGAAGTTATTTTCTAAAGAAATAAAATGAAACAACGTTTTTTTAAAGTTCGACTATTGACCTACCTCTGAGACCATCAGTTAAAGTATAAAAATATTAATTTTATGAAAAGGAAACAATTTATTACAATCATATGATAATTAAGTTCCTTTTGTACTCGTAAAATGAAAGAAATGTTCAATAATTTTTCTTGTTTGATTTATCAGTTGTTTTTTTTTTGTTTCAGATATTTTTTTGTAACACTTTTGAGTTCGTTATACATACTTGTTAGTTTTTCAATCAATCGATTTATGTAAAAATTAAGAGATTTAAAAAAAAAAAAATTTATTAAGAATATAAGATTTTTGTTTGTTTTCTATAATCTCCGAGAAAATGAATGATACTTAAATTTATTTAAGAACTGAGTTCTTATTTTTTTCTGGTCGGTTGGTTGATGTGGCGGTTCTCGGATTACTTCCGAAGACCCAAATAGCACTGAGTGTGCTGTTTTGATACCACACACCTCTCAGTTGTCGAGTAAGGGTTGTAAACCCTTTCTGTCATACATGTGCCTACAGTTTAAAGTGGAATGCGAACCACTAAACTCGTTGGTAGAGAACGAATTTTTTTATCCGTATGACACAGAGCTGGTACTAATATTTCTTGTAGTTTTTTGTGGACTTAGCTTATGGTCTCTAAACAGAGCCACCAAACTATAATACGGAGCACTTTTACCCAACTCAAAGTGATCTGGCGGTCATGAAAGTGGTCAGAGATCCAACGTGTAGGACTTGTCGGAAGGAGGCAGAAACAACAGAGCACCATCTCTGCTGTTGTACAGCCTTCTCTAGAATAAGGGTACGTACATGGAACTTTGATGTAATGAGAATGAAAGACGTCTGTTTTCAGCCCCTTTATTTATTAGAAAGCTTTTACTAGAGACGGGGTGCTGAGTACAATGGACTCTCCTATCTGAGTGCTCGTAGATGCCTAGTCCGTAACCACAAACACAAACAACCGATCACTTTTACCCAACTCAAAGTGAATTGGTACTCATTCAAAGCTGAGTGAAGTGAACTTAGGCAGACTCGATCACGAGACCTTCACAGCATCAGAAGACACACTACCGCTTCGTCCACTGCCCCTGCCAGTTCTTATGAATCTTATGAATTATCTTTTTCTTTTTTTTTCGAAATTTATCTTTGTAAAGATAAATTTTTTGTTAATTATGAATATCGGCAGATTAATTTGTAAAATTAAAAAAAAACTGTTACCTTTTGACATTTATCAAAATTTTATAAAAATCGAACAGATTTTGCCAGAAAAAAAAACAAGTAAAAGTTAGTTTTTGTTTGTTTTTTTGCTATGCTTAACGTTATTTGTTAAAAATTAGCCAATTTTTCAATGTTGTCTTTTAATGATTGTTTTTTTTTTTCGCGAAAAAAGAGAAAAAAATACGATAAAGTAAAATTAATTTAACTAAAAAAAAAAGCGAAAAGAGAGAAAAAAAAACAATTTCGTTATAAATGAGAGGTAAAATTAATTTAATTTAATTCAATTCATTTTGTTTTGATTTTAATTTTAATTTTTTTTGTTTTTTTTTTTTGTTTTTTCACTAATAAATTGAAAAGACAGTTTTTTCTGTCATGTGTTTAAATTTTGTTTAGTTCAGAAAAAAAAAGCTAAAAATAAATTAAAAAATGAATCTACAGTTTTTTATTTTGGACAATGTGAAATTAAATAATGAATATACTTAAAATCAAATTTAGACAAATTATTTATTAAATTATGGTGAATTATTAATATGTATATTTTTTTTTTTGTCATATTTTAATGACATTTTGGAATTGGTGAACTAGACAACAAATATCGTTTTTTTTTCTCTTCTTCTTTTTCTTTTTTTTCTAATACCTCATTACTTGTTTATGGTAATTTATTTATAGAAAAAAAAGTATTCAAATTAAAAAAAAAAAAATAATGATTATTAAAATAATAAATTTGATTGTTATTAATTCATAATATTTGTTAAATATTGTTGTTGTTGTAATAATTTGATTTGCAATGCTATTTTTTTCTTTACACACATTTTTTTTTTTTTTTTTACTAAAATACCGTTGTATATATTGTAATAATCTTTTTTTTTTGTATCTATTTGAATTCATAATTAGATTCTTATAAAGCGGTTTATTAAGATTTAGTATAGCTGTTTAATATTCAAGGCTATGTGATTTTTTTTATTATTTTTGTTTGCTTAAATATTCAAAGTTTTTTTTTTTATATAAAAAGCCCTTTAAATTTATTTATACTTAGTACAGGGTTGCTTTAAAAACAAACGAGAATTAGATGTATTTTCAAAAAAATTTATATTATATTTCATAGGAAGTATCTAATATCATTCACGATTGTGAATAAGGTGAATAAAAGATTGATAAAATTACTTCATAAAAGTTTAATAGAATAGCCTTTTACACAGAATAAACTCAACTTATTTCATAAATATGAAGCTGAGCTGAGTGAACTTGGCACTCTATCGTTCCGTTCCGTTTCACTGTCCACCTAAGCTTTGAATGAGTACCTTAATTTGAGTTGGGTATAAGTGTTTGGTACTAAAGTATGTGGTTTGGTGGCTCCGCTTACTGGCCATAAGCAAGAACATAAGACTAGTCCAGTCCTGTCGTAGTACAAATAAATATGTTTCTCTACCAACGAATTCAGTGGTTCGCATTCCACTTTAAATTGTAGGTACATGTATGATGTCAAAGAAACCTCAAGTAATAGTTGAAGCACTATGTTCCCATTTCAAAATTCCATGAATACGGGATCCTTCAGTAAACCTCATCAAGTTCAGTTAATCATTTTGATGGCACTGCCTTTTGAAGAAAAAAAATAATCCTCGCGGAAATTTAACGTCATTTTTTTAGAGTTGAAAAAATTGTTCTTCATCCTTATTGTCGCGAAAAAATCCATAAATTCTTTTTATTTTCTCAATTAATTTGCTTTGGTCAAAGATAAACGACATTTTCTGGAAGTTAAGATTATTCCATCGATATCCTTTTTTTTTCTTCTAAAGTTTAGTTCAATGCTTGGAATGCAATTTACTTAGTAAGACCGATACTTTTTCCTTGAAAATGATTAATTTCAGTATTTGATATTCCTTGCATTTCTTAAGGAAAAAAAAAACGACGTTCAAAACGTTTAAATCAAAACTTAAACATTATTTTGTTCTGATTTAAATTTAAATTTATGATTTTATGAGGAGTTTACATTTTTTTTAACTCAACGATGATTGCAACATATAACATTTGATTGTTTTTTTTTCTATTTTCAAAACGTATAAGTAAATTCCTTTGAACTCATATTTTATCATCATCAAACTTTTTTTTTACCAGTTTTTTTCAAATTTCGTATTTTATCTCTCAATTCCTTGATTCTTATGCAAGACATTACCAATAAAAAAAATTGTTTTTTTTTGTCATACAACAATACAAAATAGTATCTATGTGGGTATGTATATAAATTTCATCATAAGATAGTAGTTATAAAATTGTATATATGTAGATACTACTGAATTTATTTTAATATTTTGTTAAGATTTATTTTTGTTTTTTTGCTTCTTAACTGATCTCGTAGTACATATTACATTTTTATGAAAGTATGTAGTATATCTACATATATCAGATACGTTAAAGTGCCGACGACATAACCAGCATTAAAATTCTTACTTTTTGTTTTTTTGTTTTTTTCAAAAAAAAATTAAAAAAAGAAAAGAAAAAAAAATTCAGAGAAAAGAAATCAAATCAAATGTACGAGTATATACGGTATAGAACAAGAAGCAAAAGCATATATTATATACTTTTTTTTTTTTTTTTGGTAAGAAAAAGAATCAGGTTTTGAATAAAACATTAAATTCGGTAAGTTAAGAAATTCTTTAACTTTTTCATCATTTCAACATTGTTTGTTGTCATTGCATTTTTGTATTTATACTTTAGCTATATTTTTGTTGTTGCTGTTTTTGGGTTGTTTAATTTTATTTTTAAAGTTTTTTTTGGAAAGTGCTTATATTTAACCGCCATCTTTTCTTTTCTTAGTTTTTTTTTTTTTTGTTTTTTTGGTTATCTTAAAAAGAATGCCAAAGCCAGAGATACATATGTGTTGCATACATTTACTTTTTTTTTTATATATTTTCTCTTTTCAATTTAATATATTCTCATCGAAAAATTTTTACAAGAATAAAGAATTAATGATTTTATTCAAATACCAAAAAAAAAAAAAAAACAAAAAAATGAATGTACAAAGATACTTCTTTGTATAGTTATGGATACCGCTTTTGTTTTGGTAAAAATGCGATATACGTGAAATTTTAAAAGTATAAAATGTGATTTTTTTTTGGTAAAGCAAAAAGAACATTGGTCGAATTTAAAAAAAAAAACAGAAAAAACTTAAAAGCATGTGACAGGAGGACTAATTTTGTAATTCCATGGAATTAAGGTAAAAGTTCATTATATAAATAATTCAATTGTTTTATTGTTGTTTTTTTTTAAATTTTAAGTGGGTGGAAATTATTTTTATATTTTTTCGCGAATTTTAAATTTGTAGAAATAAAAAAGCAGTTTTTTTAGTAAATGGCTTTTAAATTTCGAAATACTTTCGAATTAAGATGAATTTAAAGAAGAAACTGTAAAATTCTCTTAAAATGTATAAGTTTCTTGATTCAGAATTCAAATTCAATAGAAACAGGAACACATTTTTTGAGCATGTGAAGGTGTTATACGTTCTAGGCTCCAAAAACATGGTTCAAATGTATCTGACACCGGATGAACACATACCACCTAAAAATGTTCTGGATTTCATTAAAGCTCTAAACTTTTAGGTCAAAACCTGGACTAGGGAAGGGACTAGGATATTACAAAAGATATAAAATGGGTCGCAGAAATAAGAGAGCTAAACATCCTACCTTGAAGGCTGTTCTCTCATCTAATCTTAATAAAACCATTTTTTGTAAATTTAAAAAAAAAAAGCACATGCCGGTATTTTCTAGTTATTATCCTACGCTCTCTTGCGAAAATAACATATTTATTCAATTTTATTATTAACATGAAAATATTTTCTTTCTATACAAATTTTCGCTTGTTCTATTCTTTTTTTTTTTCAAAATTTATTTTTAGTATCGTCGTTTAAAATGTCAGTATTCATAAATTTTCTGTTAATTCAGTTTAAAAACTTGAACGCTCAGTAAATTTCCAAGATCAAATCAATATTATTATAAACATGTGTGCTCATAAATCCATAACCACCCTCTCATCTTTTTTTTTTTTTGAAAATTTCCAAAAATTATAGATTTTTTTTTCAGATAAAAATAATGTACATATTAAAAAATTCTATATACTATACATTGAATAATAATATATACCTATGGAAGAAAAAGAAGAAGAAGAGAAAAAAAAAAAACGGTAAAATTATCATAATTAAATTTTGTTTTATATTCGTATGTGTGTTAAAGCTCATTGACCGCGCTAATTCAAATACATAATGTGGTACACACTTGTCAATATATATATATATAAATTTTGCCAAACATTATGTAAATTATCAAATTTTTTTTCGATTACTAAATTCATTGAATTAAAAACAAAAAAAAGTATCTTTTCTAATTTTATGCAAACAATGCGTATCTATTAAGAATTTTTTTTTTTTGCATATTATTGATATGGGGATTGTGGGATATTAATCAGTTTTTATTCTGTCTTCTTTTGTTTTCATTTAAAAACAAAAAAAAAATGTATATATTTGTGTGGTGGTGTATCCGCATAAAAAATAAATTGAATATAATCGAAAAGAAATATTGAATGAATTCTTTCATTGTTACTACTTATTTGATTGACTTTAAAAGCATGATTTAAACATTTTTTTTTTTTACTATCTGCTATAAATAGCTACTTAATATTCATTGTTGAAGTTCCCCGAAAAATTCGTTAACCTATGCAAATATAGCAGTAATAACACAGCAATGACCAACAAATTAATATACAGAAGAACGTATACAAAAACTACAAATATATATTTGTATCTGAATCTGTACATATACGTACGGTACGTATAATATACAATACGAGTATATTGTACGTATGTTTTTTTTTTTTTTTTTTTTGATAATAATCACGATGGTCACCATTAATTTAAACATATCATCGCATCATATCGTTCCGTTGTGTTTTTATAAATCTACCTGTGATTGTGCAAACATAATGGAATTCTTTGTAAACGTGTGTTTCTCTATTTTATTTTGGTTTTTCTTCTTTTTTATCCAACATATGACTTTGTATTGTAATGATAAATTTATTTATTATTTTTTTCTTCACTTTTGTTTTTTCGTATAGATATTCCTTTTTTTTTCTTCTTAGATTTCCAACGAACAACGTTATTTTTTTTTTAGATACACAAAAGTATCTATAATATGTAGATATGCCAAAGTTTTACACAAAATTATATTCATATAGAGGAATTAGTTGTGAAATGAACATCTCAATTATCATCATCATCATCATCATCATTCGTCATTATAGTTTTATCACCCACGATATACAAAACAACAAAAACAAAAAAACATTGTTATGCCATAATGAACATAACATACCATAATAATATTATTCATTATACAAATTATGTTTTTTTTTTTAAAATGTGTTGTTGTATTATTATTATGCATGATAAAATTATTATTCGGTAAACTTGAACCGGATAACCGGATCTTTTATTCAATTTTTTTTTTTTTTGTCATTTTGATTGGAACAAAACACACACACATGTTTACAATTTTTGAATTCAAATGAAAGGAAATTCATATATTGGAAGGTTTTGTCCAGTAAAAGGTAATTAGAAATGTTTTTTTTTCTTTACTTTCTTATTCTCTTTCCGGGATAGAAATTTTTTGAATTTTTAATTATTGAAGTACGTTTCTATAAATATGATTCTGGATTGAAGATGATGGGTGCGTTTTTTTTTGTAGTTGTTTCGAAACTTTTTTAGTTGAACAGGAACATATTACCTTTTTTGTAATTTGATTAAGATCTTGAATTTGTGATTCTATTGATAATTCTGTAATTTAGGGTAATTCAATGAACTCGAAGGAGATGAAAGGTCACAAATAAAATAAAATAAAGAGACGTTCGGTCAAACCGTATGTAATAGTTCTATTTTAAATCAGATCTAACCCGGCAAGTGTTTTTTCGCTAATTTCAGTATAAGCGCTTTTGTAGATCACACAGCATATTAGGGTGGTTGGTCTTTCGAAAGTGCCGTTTTGATACACCTCTCGTAACCTTAAGAAATGGCGTTCAAAATACATACTAGATTCATCTTGTTCCAATCAGGAATCGTTTAATGTGTCTGACGGTAACTTTTGCTATTTTTTTGAAGGTTCTTAATGAAGAAGCTCCTCATTGTCTAGAACCTTGCTCTGACAAGTGCCGGACATTTGTAGAAGTAGTGGGTGAAGGTCTCTCTCTCTCATTGACTATCCGCATGTAAAATAGGCACAATAATTTTCATAGAAAATTATGTTCTTAAAATGCGGTCATTCCAAAGGCACATTGTGCAGTTTTGATTTATAGAAACTAAAAATTTTTCTTGGGGGAATTTCGAAAATTCTCCGTAGGCAAGCAAATCAATATGGTAGTAACCAAATTAACCATAGAAAAAATTTGATTACTGTGGTAACATAACCTTTACGGAAAAGGAAAAATTTTCTTAACAAAATGGCATATTTTTTAAATTTATATTCGTGATATTAGACATTTTCACTTTGCTTATTAATTTATTATGTCCACAAATGATCTTTGTTTGTTATCTGATGTAGATGGACTTGAATGACCTATTTATCTTCTATGTTGAATGCTAAATACTTCTATATATCGATATCTGCTTGGATTGAGTATAAAAGTTTGTCTGATGTTTTACAAAATGTTGAATTTCAGTTTAGTCATATTTCTTCTGATTATGATACTTTAAAAAATGCAATTAAAACTGAAGAAAGAATAAGTTCTTTAAAGTTTAAAGTTCATATAAATAGCTAATAAATGTATTTTCCATTAATTAAATTATCAATAACAATAATATGCCAGCAACAGCAGTAATAAAAACTTTATTTAAATTCAATTCATTCAATATAACAAGTTTGTATATCATATTTCAGTAATAAATGTATCTAATAATGTTGTGCTATCCACATAAGTAGCCTTCTCATGTTAAAGATATTCTTAAAGTCAATTTATTGTAGTTCTTTAATAATAAAAAAATAAATTATTATATCTTTTTTATTTTATTCATTTTATTTATCTGTCATACCAAACATAACTGAATCAATTATCACTTATCAATTATGAAAAAAAATTAATAATTAATAATATTGAAATGTATGACTAATATACATATATAACTTGTTATCCATATTTAATAGAAGAGTATACATACTTATATGTTTATTATATGTTTAAAAAAAAAAAAAAACAACCCATAAAAATATTATACATATGTAATTAAACATTGTATTAAATATTAGAAGAAGAAGAAGAAGAAGAAGAAATATATTATAGTCAGAGAATATATACATAATTTATTAATTAATAATTTATATTGTAAATACGAGTACAAAATATTCCGTTTTGTTTTTTGTTTTTTTAAATTCTTCTTTATTTCTTCTCTCATTATATTAACTCTTTTTTTTTATTAGTTAGGTATTTCAATTTCATTCATTCATGGCCTGAATCTATAACAGCAAAAATAGCAAACAAATAAAATATTATAGATGGAAAATAAAAAAAGTATCTAATTGACGTGTTTTGTCATTTTTTTTTCTTCGTTATTTTTTAAATTCTAATCACTAATCGTATAATAGTCACCTATAAAATATTAGAAATATGTACATAGTTATATTGTTAATAATATTGCAAAAATAAAATAAAATAAGAAAAGAAGAAAAAAAAAACAATTAATATATTAAAAGTAGCGCATTGTAATTATGTATGTATGAAAAAGCACATGTGTGCAAGTAGATATATACCCAGTTGGAAAAGTCGGAAGGTCTTCCTTAGGAAGGCATGTAGAAGTTTTGAAAATATGTATAAGGTAAATTGTTGAAAATTCCTGGGAAGGTATAAATGATGGTATTAGAAGTTTTAAAAATTTTTTCTAATCCATTTTTTTCGTCTTTGCTTCTCTAAGGGCTGTTTGGAAGGTTTCTTTTTACCTCCTCGGTAGAAGGTAATGAGAAGAAAACGAAGAAAAACCGAACATATACCTTCCAAGCCTAGGACATGCCCATGTAAAAAAGATATTATACGGAAAGGAAGGCTTCCAACTGTTTTTAAACTTCCAAAGAAGGCTTCTTCATGTATGAAGAAGGGATCTTTTTCCAACTGGGTATCGCTTAGGTACCATACACTGTACGTTATACGAGTATGAGCTGACGGACACATACATCAAAAGACATAAATTAGACAGAAATTTCTAATAATTTTATTTGATTTTTTATTTAAAAATAAAAAATAAAAAAAGACAAGAAGTTGAAAAAAAAAAAAACTTTAAATGGTGGTGACAAGAACAAAATTAAAATTAAAAATAAAATATTAATGTAAAGTATATATATAGGAAAAAAAAAATAAAAAATCAATAATATATACAGTGAAACCTCCCAAATCGGGACAGTCATGGGACCAACAAAATTGTGTCCCAAAAAAGAGATGTCCCGATTTTAAAGATTTTTTTAAAATTTATTAGTTGCATTTTGTAGAGATATAACCCTTCAAGAGATGAAAGTGGTTAGGGATTGGAAATTAATATGTAAAAAAAGATGAAATATTTTAATTATAGGTACTATTTTTTAAATCGAAATCAATGTACATAATTTTTGTATAAATCTATCGTTTTTGCAGAGTGATCAGATGTCAATCATAAGGTTACTCATTACTTTTTATGAAAATTTATTTAGGTTGTGAGAAATAAAACAGGATAATACTACAAATATATCTTAAAACACAGTAAACACTAAATACCTGCATATGAAACAACAGTTACCATGAATAGTATTTTCTTTACTCGTAAGTGTTCTAATATAAGTTCTAACACAATATATGTAATACATATACAAAAATTAAAAGTACGAAAACGTTCAAAGAAGAAGTTTTTGTCTCGATTACGAGGTGATTTTTTCAAATATAAGTACGGAGTACTACTGTCCCAGTCCCAATTCAGAGGTGTCACGATTACAGAGGTTGATTTATATGGCAGACCAAAGTAATTTTATGATAGGGTCCCAATTTAAAGGTTGTCCCGATTGGAGAGTGTCCCAATTAGAAGGTTTCACTGTATTTTTAATACTGTCGGTGTAGGTATACCTATATTAATTTTATTTATTATATGTTCTTATTTATTTATAGATATTTTATTTTTATTTTTTTTTTCTTTGTGTAAAAAAATGCATATTAGCAGTTAATTTAGAACAGTAAAGGTGTGAACTTTTAAGTCATATACACCTTTAACGTAATAGGTTTTTTTCTTTTCTTCTTTTTATCGCTTTTATTGTTATTTTTCACACAAGGAAAAAAAAAAACTGTTTTTATTTTTTATTTAATTTATTTTACATGTTGATTTTCCATTACAAATAATAAAATATATTAAATCAAGTACCTATAGATGGCAAAAAAAAGTACAAAAATGAAATAAAAGAGAGAACAAAAAACAAATCAACAGAATGCAATCCTTTTTTATTTTTATTTTACATATTTATTTATTTATTTTTTTTCATATTTTATTTGTAATATACGAGTAAATATTTAATTGTTACTTTTAATGGCTAATTTATGCTTAGGCTTTTTCTATAATATCTGTATATATATTTTTTTTTGCTTCATATAATTTTTTTTTATTGATATTTTGTGCGTAAACTTTAAAATTTAGGTCACAGTATAAGTTTAAGTGTTTTTTTTTTCTTTTATATTTTATTTTTTATTTTTGCAAATTTTATTTTATTTTTTTCTTCAACAAAAATATCATAAAAAATACAAAAATATTCTTTATATTTATTTTTTTTTCTACTTCTAGAGAGAAAAACAAAAAAAAAAAAAATGCAAGAAAATTACGTAAATATACTTAAATATGCCAGTTTATACTTATTTAGCACTGTTGTATTAATTTTTTTCTTTCTTATTCATATTTTTCTGTTTTTCAAAATAATGATACATAATGTACTTGTTTTGTTAAAATTTTATCAAAATAATTCTGAAACCATTGTGTGTTTTGTTTTTCCTCACATGAATAATTAAAAAAACAACAAAAAAAACAATAACAAGAATGAAAAAAAAAACAAAAACACCTTCCATTATTCGTTTCTCAATTAAACAAATTTATTATTTGATCTGAATATATAACTGTATTGATTAATAATGATTGTGCAAAATATTTCCAGATTTTTACGTGTTTACCTAAAAACAATAATATCTGTACACGAGCAAGGGGTTGATTGCTCTGGTTAATGACCGAATTTCAAGGAGATTTTTTACACGTTTTTAAAAAAATTTCATCTGTTATTATAGGTGTGTGTTATATTTTTGGCATATTTTTTTAAGTAAAAGAAAAAAGAAAAAAAATGTGAAAAAATTTCTACTTAAATTTAAACAGCAGTTTTTTGATATATTTTTGAAAAGTTAATTTATGTAGATTGGTTTTGAATTTGCTGGTAGATTTTTTTTAGTTGAGTTGTAGAATATAAATTTGGAAAGTTCTGAAGAAAGTGTTTTCAATGAGCAAAAAGTCCACTTGTTAAGGTCCACTTCTGAGTAAATTTGGGCTCATTTACGTTACTTCCAGTAAAAACAAATTAAAAATTAAGATAATTCAAAAAATATAAATTTAGAATGTTCTAAACAAGGATAGGGATTCTAATGAGCAAAAAGTCCACAAATTAAGGTACAAGCTTGAGTATATTCGGGTCTTCTTTGCGTTAATTAATTATCTTTCCGTAAAAGCAAAATAAAAATTTAATGAAAAATCTAACAAAACAAATTAAAAACACAATTCAATAATCAATATTTATTTTGTATAAAAAATAATTTCCTCCCTATTTTTTTTTTTTTCAATAAATTATTGACAAATTATTGAATTCGAATTAATCAATAAGATCGAATAAGATACAAGCAAAAAACATGAATTTACTCTTTTATTTTTTAAAAAAATTAAAATTATGAAATGCGACACGAGAATACATCATACACATCATGTTGTTAACAAGAATTTCTAAATTTTCATTTTTATAAATTCAAGGTTAAAATATATATTTTGTATAATTAGTAATTTGTCAGATTGGTTGTTTTGTATATTTATCGTATTAATCACGTAAATAAAAAAAAAGATAATAAAAGATAATAATTATGGCACAAAAAAGGAGAAAAAAAAAAGAAAAACACACAAAATCTAATTTTTATTTATTCTTTTAAATTGAAAAAACAATTTCTAAATAAAAATTATATAGGTCCCACCTGTGCTTGACTAAGAACACACGAGTTTCAATTGAATTATTTTGAAAATCAGCTGCAACTATATAATGGAAAAATATTAAAATGGAAAAAAAAAATAAATAAAAATCATGAGATTGAAGTAAAAATCCAAAAGTAAGATGAAAAAAAAAAACAAAACAGATATTTCAATGGTAAATATAATTTTTTTTTGTTTTTTGCAAGTAGAACTTAACAAATGGGGCATACTGATGTATGAAAATGTCGATTTTATATGTTCGTCGTGTCATTTTGGACGTTAGTAACAAAACAACAAAGTTCCAGTTACTTAATAAATTAAGGACTATAAAAGCTGCATCAATTTTCTTGGTGTAACATATTTTATTTTTTTCTCAAATACATAATTCCAAGTATCTGAAAATATTCTAAGAAATAATTTAAATATGCAGGCACAATTTTAAAAAGGTATAAACATCAGCAAGGTGTCTGTTTATTCAACAAATTTCAAAAATACACGCAAACAAAACATAAAAAAATTAGTAAAGGTAAGGTGTGCTCTTAATTTATATATTTACTTTTTTTCATCTGCAACAATAACAAAAAAAAAAAAACGCAAAGAATTATTTTATTCAAATTTTAAAACAAAAAAAAAATTGTTGGTTTTTTTTTTGTTGTGATGTAATTCGCCACTTCTGTTCTATCAAATAATTTTCCTTTGGGCAATGAACACATACATCCATACATTCAAAAAACCTTTAATAATGTCAAGGTTTTTGTTTAAAAAAAAATATATACCTATATAATAATTTTTGTTGTTGTGTGTAATCAACCCTTTTCCTGGATGGACTTTTTTTTACTTGCATAAACCTTGACTTTGAGAATCTTTCTTCTCTTGAATGTTGTTTTCGTTTTTTTCTACTTTTTGGTCTTTTTTTTTTGCCTCTTCAAAAAGATGTCTTTGAACAAGGTTAAGGTTAGATAAGGAAAAACGACAGGTGCAATATGCAAGTGGTTCCCTATAAAAGGGATTTTTACCTTGTGTGAATATTTCGTGTGTGAAAAGATTTTGGAAAGAAAGAATGAATGATGTGAGTCTGTATGTGTTGTGTGTATATTTTTGGATATTGAATGAATTTCAAAATGTTAAAGAAAGGGGAAGATTTTTTTTCTTCTTTTGGTTCAAGCAATGACTACCTTTCAAGCTGTTTTTGATACAAAATAAGTGATCATGAGATAAGATTTTCACATTTTTTTTTATCTTATGTTTTTCTTTTCTACAAAAAAAAAAAAGAACATGACAACAAAGAACAAAGATATGATGGAGATATCAAATTGATAAAAAATTTGTCATAGACAGACAGAAAATATAATGGTAGATTTTTTTTCGATATTTACAAAAGGAAAATTTCAGGAATTCTGAAAACAAATCGATTTTACCAGTTTTCATTCAAGTTTTAATGACAAACAATGGTTTTTTTCCATAACATGACAATTATTGAGTCTAATGTCGTTGTTGTTGTCTTGAACCCGCTAACAATAAAATAACTCAGTTTGTTTTTTAGCAAAACAGAATAAAAATTACGTCATTTCATTAGTATCCAGACATACGTTATCATATAAGTGCAAAAATCGTGATGACTTCCTTTGTTTTCAGAGAATGGGTGGTGATTTGGTGCATTAAAATAATGATTTTTAAAGTTTCTAAGGGTATTATAATTTTTTTACAATCACGGAAAATGAATCTTAGTCGTCATGAGTACGAAACGTTTTGTCAATTACTTGAAGTATTTTAGGAACAACTTTGAAAAACGGTCAAAATATATTTTTAAAAACAGGAGATGGGGAGTACCATTTCTTCATCCTTGAAAAAACTCAGATTTCAAAGAGTTAAAATGATTTTTCTTAAAAAAAAAGGACTAATCAGTTTTAAAACGAAAAAAATGTCCTTAACAATAGAAATTCTTTGGGAAGCATTTATTCCTATTAACAAAAATTACCACAATTGAAATCAGCTTTTCGAGCTTTTCGTTTTATACCTTTTAAAAAAAAAAAAAAAAAAAAAAAAAAGAATTCAATCGAATGTAGAACACTCTGTGAATAATCCGTTAACTATATGGCATTGATTAAAATCTTTAATTCTATCGTCACAAAATGTGTCATTGAATAAATTGTAAACGATTTAATTTACTGTATAACAACTTTTTATTTCTGCATATAAAGTATATTATGTTCTATTAAAAATACATTACACATTATAAATTGAAACAAAAAAAACAATGATTAGATCATTTATGATGATCAAATCTACCTACTTTCAAGGACATACTGTCTCTATAATTTTATTGTCAGACAACTAATATAGATATATGTGTATCTGTAGTGTATGATTCTAGTGCAACATTTCTTTTTCTGATGTTAACATGGTAATTTGTAATATTCGAAAGTTAAAAAACAAAAAAATAACAGAAAAAAAAATACTTGATTATTTTAACCTTCAATTAAATTTACTATATTATATTTAAATTAAAAACCTATTAATAACTTATATGTACGAGTATCTATTTTATTAGATATATACGGTGTTTTCTTTTAACATATATGTATGTACTCGTATCGTATGTACAGAAAATAATAAATGTTATTCTCATGATTATGTCACATATTCTAGAAATATAAAAACAAAATAAGTAAAATAAAATTCAAGATAAAACGGTTTTGTTTTTTTTTTGTATTTTCCATAAACAATAAATAAAGAATAAAAAAAACAGAAAGATATTACACAATATACGAGTATATAGAGAAAAAACAGCGGTTTTTAATACGTAAACAAACGCAAAATCTTACATATGTATATCTTAAAAGTATATATTCTCATACTCGGATCCAAAAAATAGTACAAAAATATATAAATCGTACATTCGAACATATGTACGTTTATACTTAATCTTACATATGAATTTTTTCTCTTTTTATCTAAAATAAAATATATAAGATACATTCATGTATTGTTGTACTATATAATATATAAAATGTAAGAAGATCATTGATCGTATCTAAAAATTGTACAACAAAACTATATTATAAAGTGGAAGAAAAATTGTATTTATCACGATTTTTTTTGCTTTACTTTTATATATGTATTATAAAGATACATTTGATTTTTTTTTATAGAGAAAAAAACAAATTGTAATTTAAACTGCTTTTAGATATATCTAATGCAGATATCTTTTGTAAATTACAATTATCTATATTTTAAATACATGCGAGTATACATGATATGGAGGAGAAAAAATAGTGTGTTATGTGTGTATCTTTACGTACATTCATATATGTAAAATTTCAATATAAAATTCATAATAATATTGTATCAAAAAAAAATTGTATTTAACAAGCAAAGAGAAAAAAACAAAAACAACAAAACATACGAGTAGTGTTACATTTTAATATCAAAACCTATTACATATGACTAGCTATTTATTATATCTTTATTTTATAATTTCATATTAATGTCATATAGTAATATAATTTTTCCTCGATTTTGATCAAAAAACATAAAAAAATAAATTAAAAAAACCGTGCCAAGACCAAGGTTTACTCAATATAATACATAATATGTACACAATAATATATACCCACAATTATTACTATACAATTTTGTTTTTTTTTTTTGCTTTTCGTTTTATTTGGAGTATGTTTTGTTGTAGAAATTGAACAATGGTATAGTTTTGAATTGCATGTATATCGAAGATACACATATGAGTAGATACTTGTTATAGATGTTATATTGTGACGTGAAATTATCAAATAATTTAGTGATTTTAAGTACTTTTTTTTCCCTTTCTTGATTATAAAACTCGCATATTTTTCATCAATCTACAGCACCAATATTTTATAGATTGCTTTATAGATCCAGTGATAAATACATATAACATGACAATTGATGACCAATTAAACTTAACACTGTCTGGGCCAAATGATCAATGAGCTAAACGTGATCAACTATATCATAATCAAGAGAAAAATAATAATACTCCAATAAAAACAATTACTTTTATTTTAAATTACTAATCAACAAAATGAAAACTTTCTATACAATTACAAATTAATTAAATCTTCAGTAATTGTTTATAATTTATTTTTTGAATAATCGATAGAATAAACTAACTCATTATTAATTCAAAAATTTATTGGTTATGAAAATATCACGAATAAATTATATTTTTTTAGTGAATAAATTATTAAATCAATAAAATTTCTGTAAATTACGTAAATTGATTAATATCACCTGGATAATGAATCTCGGAAATTTCTGTCACTTAAACATTTTAATTTTTTTTTTATTTTCTCAAGCTTTTTTTTTTTTAGTTCAATGATCATTTTATTAATCACGTTTAATTAAAAGTTAAAAATATATTTTTTTTACCTGTGGTATCATCGTAATTTAGTTTCATGTTGTCACGAACCTTCTTGAAAATAAAAGCCGGTTCATAAAATTAAAATGCCAAACAAGAATTATAAAAAAAAAAAATACGATAATTAAAATGTAATGTAATTGCGGTTTTAAGAAGTATGTATTTTCACACATTCATATTTTTTTTTCTTTTTCATATTATGTAAAGTTATATAAGTAAAAAAAGGGTTAACTTGATCATTATAAGCTTTTGTAAAATCGATCGATCAATGTAATTATTAAAACTGCGATGACAATTTGAAACGGAAGCCCTTGCGAATTTAGTTCAGTTGTTCAAGTTTTTCGAAAATAAAAAAAAATAAAAATTAAATGTTGAACATTTTTTTCAAGGTCAATTTTAAATAATAAATTTTAAAAAAAACAGAAAATGAAAAACAATTTAATGTTATGATGACCTTATGATGAGAACATAATATAACTTTCTCTCTGAAGATTTAACAATTCGATATGCAAACTTTATTAGATTGAAAAAAAATACAAAAAAAAAAACAAATGATGAAAAATTAGTGTCACATTCATTAGGAAAAGCCAAAAGATAATTAATTAATTATCTACAACAACAACAAAAAATATTCATATTTCATACTTGATTACATGTCGCCAGCATTTTTTTTGTTCATTTTTAAATTTTCCACATTAAATTTGTTCGTGTAAAATTAAACAAATTAGTTTTTTTTTACAGTAGATAATAATTTCCGGTGAAATAATTTTCTACTATTTTTTTTTTAAACTATAAATTTCTCAATTTGTCCTTGAAATAGTAGCACAAACAAGAATAAATAAAATTCAAATTTATTTCATTCGTAAAAAAAAAAACATCAAATTTGATAATGATGACGACAAAAAAATGGTAAAAACAAAAGATTTAAGCAAGAAACTTGGTTGTAAAAAAAACATAGAATCCTTTCCTATATTTTTTTTTCTTTTAGTCGGCAAAAATCCTTTTTTTTTTCCTTTGTGCTTACAAATTCAGGTGGTGTTTTTACGAAACACACATATTTTTCATATTTTGTTTGGCATATATAATATTTTCCAGTTGCAATTAAAAATTATGATATTCATAAAAAAAACTACACAAGGATCTTGTAACAAGACAAAAAGAAAGCATCTTTATAGGTACGAATTTTCAAGAAATTTTCTTTTATGAATTGTTTTTATTTTTGTAGGTACTTTTTTAAACCCTTTTGAAAGAGTTGTAATATGAATGACACTTATAAAAGGGTTACTATAGAAAGGAAAAAAAAAATAAAGGATGAAACACAAATTATTTTTATATACCTGTTGTAAACTTTTTATTGTTTTTTTTTTCATGTGTGTACTTCATTGTATCCTTCAATATTTATTATATGGATTATGAATTGGTGATAATAAAAAAAAAGATATATATTTTTTTTTTTTCGTTCAATGAGTAAAAAATTTTTACCTACCTAAATAATTAACCTTGAAAATTTCGGTATTTTTTTGCTGTTGTTGTTAATTTTATAAATTGCATATATGTGTAGGTGTATGAGTATACCGATCTCATGTATATTTTTTTATGATTAGTAAAATTATAAAATTTTACCCTTTTTTTAAATTCAATACTTTTTTTTTCCATTTTTCTCCATTAAAATATTTTTTTTTTCATATTTGAGTCCTTCTTAGAAAAAATATTGAATATGTTCAACTCTTTTTTTTTTTTTACTGATATGACGTTATAAAAAATTCTTTGTTTTTTTTTTAAATTCACATATTCCATTTTAGGCAGATTTTT
Source organism: Bombylius major (assembly GCA_932526495.1). NCBI lineage: Eukaryota > Metazoa > Arthropoda > Insecta > Diptera > Bombyliidae > Bombylius > Bombylius major. The sequence goes on from OW052043.1 coordinate 53,262,299, forward strand.
CGTTTTTCTTAGCAAAATTAAAATAATTTGATATCGCGTGTAGGCATGATTTTCTTAGGAAATTGAAAAATTCAAATGGCATAGGTAAATGACTGCCGAGCCGATTAGAACTTGAAAAAGAAAAAAAAAACGAATTAATTTTTTTTTTTCTAACACTTGTTTGACATGAGTGTGTAGTACATATATTATTTGATATTTTTGTCACGTTGACAACACAATAATACCTTATTTATTTATTTTTTTCATTTCTAAAATTAAAATAAAAAATTTAATAACAGAAAAATAGATTTTTTTTGTTTTTTGTTTAGATACAATTTTATATTAAAAAAACTGTTCAAATACAAATTGCTGCTATAAATACACGCTACATTAGAACATAGTAGATAGTTGCTAATTATCGACTTTTTCAATATGTTACTCATACTTTTCATATTACTTATACGCGTTCATTGATATCAAAAGAAGCTGTGAATTTTTTTTTTAATTATTTTTATTTAATTTATATAAAAAAAAATAAAAATAATAAATTGGAATTTGATTTGAGAATCTCAAACACAGAAAATAAGATAGAAGAGAAGAAAAAAAAATCCCCACATGTTTAATACTTGTTTTTGAAAACAGTTATAAGATTCATTTTAATCAAACATTTCAATTCATTTAATTTTTTTTTGTTGCTGTTTTTTTCTTCTGCTTCTTCTTCTTCTTAATTTGTTATTAAAAATAAATGATTTTATAGCAAAAAAATTTTTTCATGATATTAAATAGAATATAATTATTAATTCATAACACATCGGTATTTCTGTTTTTAAAAAATTTTTTTTTGTATATTTTGTTGTTGCTGTTGTTAAATAAGTATCTATATAAATATTTTCAATGTTATAATGTTGTGTATAATAATAAAATTATATATGTACTAAAAAGTCTAGTTATATTTATATACATATATGTATGTATGGAGAAAAAAAAGTACTTATGTACATATGATATTTTTTTGTTTGTTTTTTTGTTCATACAATATTTACATTTATATTTTACAGCTTTAAACATTGATCTGTGCGGCATCATTAAGACAACAACGACTGACTATACTTGTTGCTTTTAGGTCAGGGTTGACTTGTGATATTGTCTCTGTTTTGAGAATATATAATATACATGTTTATATAGGTACAATACTTCATATTATTTACTCTCTATACTTCATATGTGATTTTTTTTTTTGTATTTTTATTTTAAAAAAAAACAACTTATACAAAACTGGAGAATTTAAAAGAAAAAAACACGAAAAGAAAAAAAAAATTAAGACACGTAAGAATACAAACGACAATAAAATTTTTGCAGAAAAAAATAAAATCATTCAATGGGTGTAAGAGGGAAAAAAATTAATTAATTAAAAAGAAACCATACAAAAAATGATATTTGATCAAAAAAAAGGAAGAAAATATAAAAGTACTTTGGAATTTAAGTCCTTCTCGTGTGGGCAAAACAAGAAAAACAACACAAAAACTTATAAGAGGAAAAATTGAATGAAAAAAAAGAAAAATTTTCACATATATAAAAAATAATTTAAAAATAAATAAATTTAAAAAAAAACATTATTCAAGGGTAAAGAAAAAATAAAATATATTTAACTGTATGTTTCTTTAAGTACATAGGTACATACTCGTATGTGTACTATGTGCTGTACTGTACTGTACATTATATTGTATATATTGATGACAGATGATGAATATTAAATAAATACACATAATATCGTATTTATAATTGTGGACACAGGTAACTAACTATTATTTGAACAATTGTTGCTTAATCGTACAATATAGGTAATAATCATTATTATTATTATTATTCGATAATAAATGCGGTACTTATGGAGTGCAAAATACAATGAAAAAAAATTAAGAAGAAAGAAAAAAAACAAGAAACACAAAAGTATGTAGTTTTTTTTATATATTTTCAATAAAATACTACAAAACTTGAACAATTATGAATGTGATATTTAAAAAAACAGGAGATATTGAGAAGGAGTATTCTTTTTTCTACGGTTTACCTTTTGATAATTGAATTATCAATACGTCATGGGTATGAAGTTTTTTTTTTTCATTTTGTTGTTTTTTGCCAAACAAAAGATAAAATCGAGAGGATAAACATATGGTGTATGGTTCCTTTTTTAAAAAAAAAAAAAATTCAATATCAGTTTGTGCTTGAAAGAATAATTTTTTATATAAAAAAGAAATTGGTTTCAATAATAAAATAAGGTTATACAGGTTACAGGAAATTCCTTTTTTTTTTCCTTCAGTTCTTTGTTCGTAAATGAAAAAGGAAAATTTCAAAAATGGTATGACGGACAGGGAATGTGAATTTTAAAGAAATTAAATTTTAAATTTTTGATTGTGAAAAGAAATAGAAATTATTTTATAATTTTATTATCAATTTCAGGTGGATATTTTATTTTTTCTATGGAAAGTGATTTTGAATTGAAAGAAATTAAGAATAAGTGGAAAAAATATGTTGAATGACAAGTGCCATGATACGGAAGAAAAAGGAAATGAAACAAACGATATGAAGGGTAAGTTTAGATTTTTTTTTTAGAAATTACATTTTAACAGAAATATCTATTCACGGTTTTCAAAATGTCTGAAATAATTCTATAAAATTATGCATTTTTTTATTCTATCGAAAATTTGAAACTCGAAATGAGGTAGAAAAGTTTCGAAAATTTAAAAAAAGACACTAACGATTCACACCGAAAGACAGATTATTGAAAATTCTTTACAAAAAATGGAAAAGTAGCTTTATATTCCCGGCATGTCTTCAAAAAAAACTTTCTTTTATGTTATGTCTTTGAAAACAAATCAATTCCCAAAAATTACGTAACAGAAAAAAATTTTACAATAACCCACCATATTCCTGATAAACAAAAGATTTAAGCGAGAAACTTTTATGAGTTATTGAAATTGAATTGAATTGTTTGTGAAAATTTCTTTATTTACTTGTTTTTTTATTTTTAGTATTTTCAAAATTCGTCTAGACAATTTAATAAAATAATTAAAAATCATATTTTTTCTTTAATGTGAAATTTAAATAATGAAAATTTGAACGTGCGTGCCATGACGTTTTCCAATTCAGAAAAAAACAAAAAAAGTGCTCAAATAAATTACTGGAAAATATTCATTATTATTATTTTTTTAAAATGTGTATTAAGTATTTAATTAATAATAATTTAATAAAACTACGCATTCGATAATTGTTTAAATCATTACACAAAATGATTTAATATAGCAACAGTAGCGCAGGTGTGGGGTGGTATGATTTAATTTAAATCTTTTGTTTTTGTTTTTGTATCTATTCTATTCTACTGCTGTTCTCTATCGGATTTTATTAAGTATTATTATTTTCATGTAAATATAATCTTTCTAATTTAAATTTTTTACAATTACATAGTTTGTTTTAATAAAATACCTTCGTAATTTATATTGTATTGTGTAATTTGTTGTTGTTTTTTTTCGTTTTAATTAGAGTTTTTTGTTTTTTTTTTTTGTTTTTGCGTATCTACTTTTAGTTACTACATTCCAGACACATTAGTCTACAATGATCAATCAAATTTATTGAGTATTTTTTTTTCTCATTTTCTTCTTTTTTGCTTCTATTAAATTTTTTTCGATTTATTAACAACAATTTAAAGAGGAGGGGGGGGGGGGGTGTAAGAGATAAATGAGATGAATTTTAATAGAAAAAAAAATGAATCGATAAAACTTGATTTGACCGTAATAAATACGATGAGACAACTAGGTATGTAGATACAGATTTTCTTCAAGTTTCCACTTGATCAATCATTAGATCAATTAAATTTTTTTTTTCTTTATACTATCTGTTACTTTGTTTTTTTTTCTTTCATCTAAGATGTTTTTTTTTAAATTTAAAAAATGAGAACCTGATATTTTTGTTTTTCCAAAATTAGTGTATCTATATTTTTTTTTTCCTTTTTTCAGAGTTCAGAATTAAGATACAGTACACATTTGCGATAAACGTAACTAATTAGACCTGTTGCACATGTTTGTGCGGTTCCATGATTTTTTATGACTTTTAGAACAATAAAAAATTTTATTTTGTGATGCTTTTTTTACTTCAGAACTTGATTTTTTTTTTTTTTTCAAAGAGTTGGTTAGAAATTTGCATCTAAAGAATATTAACGTCATTTCAAAATTTCTATGTTTTTTCTATAAAATTTCATGTACATAGCTATATATAAGTTTCAATTTTTCGAATCTTTTATCTTTTATTTTCTGTTGAAAATTGTGAAATTTCAAAAGATGATGACAACAACCTGTTATTTAGAATTTTATGTGTGAGTGTGTTTGTTTTTTTTTCTTCAAATAAACAAATAATAATTTTTTATTTTCTTGTGAACGGTTTTTTAAGCTTTTATATTTAAATTTTTAGGTAATAAAAATGTTAATAACAATAAAAAACGAAAGAAAAAAACAAGATCTAAAATATTGTATGCTTAATTATCATAAAAATGTAAATTTCAAAATATTTAAAATATTTTTTTTTCTTCTATTTTGCGAAAAAACCAGAATTTTTTTTTTTCACAATCTGGTTTTTTTTTTTATGTGTTTGTTTGTAGAATAGCAGAAATTGACAGTTTTTTTTGTCGTGAAATGGAAAAAAAAAATATGAAGAAAAGTAAAAGAAAAAAAAGGCAAAAGTAAAAAAAATTAAAAATGTTTTTTTTGATATGCAGAATTCTTTTTTTTTTTTTTTTTTTAATGTAAACATCATGAATAACGGTACATAAAACCATCTTATGAATTATTTTTGGTCAAATGCTTATGTTGTGATGATGATGATGATCATTTCAATGAAAATTAAGATTTTTTTATCAGATGCTTCATAAGTTTCGAATGATTTCATCAAATCTGACTTGAAAAATGTTAAAAATGTTTTTAATTTACCTGTCCTGTTTTTTTTTCTTTCTTTTGAAAAAAAAAATTTATTTTTGATCTCCCATGTCTGATAATTAAATTTATCATTCTTGAAAGCTTGATCCGTGATATTTTGACTTTAATTGTTTTTTTTTTTTTTCAACAATGCGATGTATCATATTTTTTTCTTTCCTGTATCTAAAAAAGCCTTAGGTGGCACATATGTATCTTTTGACAGTGATTGTTTTAATTTTGTAGAAAAAAAAAGACATATTCTAATTTTTTTTTTAATTTTTCGATGCTAAAACTCTTCCTTATTATTATTTTTCTGCGATTCATTATGCCAATTTTTGTTTTTCGCTTGTATTAATTTTATTAGCAATTAAATTGAGAAGTATAGAAAAAAATATAATATCTTTTTATTGTGTCATTTTGATAGTTTCGCTTTAATTGATTATATCGCATATCCATTCGTATCTTTAAATTGTATCTTTTTTATTTATTTATTTATTTTTTTTACACGTTTTTTACACACGTTTTAAGTTTTTATTGTACTTGTATGTTCAAAATTAAATTAACAAAATTTTCTTTATTTTGAATATCTTCTTTTATGTCATGAAAAGTAATTAACAAGCATCTTTTTTTTTCTTCGTCTTTATAAAACGTTATATTATTATAGTTGATCACAGATATTTACTCTTAGTAACAAACAAGACTTATTTTCTGGTAATTAGTTATATAGACAAAATAAAAATTTCCTCGTAAGATTTTATTATAATTTTTGTTTAACTTTTTAGTATTTGAATATCTGTTTATGTATGTAGAAGAAAATAACAAAAAGAAGAAGAAGAGAAATAACATTACGAAATTTTATCTACAAAAAAAAAGTATACGTATCTTTTGTTTGTTTTTGTCGTATTGTATGTGAATTTAATTATTTTAAAAGGAATATACGTCATCATGTACAAATAAATTTGACATTTTTTTTTGGTATAAAAGTAGTGATCATAATGAGTTACCTATTATAATACTAATTACATGGCCTTCAATCTTTTCAAGAAAAAATATATACATTGTGTGTTTTTTTTTTGTAGTACCTAAGTATCTTAAATTATGACTAACATATTAAAATGATTTTGACAATAAGGAAAAAAAAAAGCATTTATCAAAGTAAATTATACCGTAAAAGAATTTCAGATGTTTTTTTTTCCTCCTTCACTAAGTTATTCTTAATTTTTACTCTCTCATAACGAGAAAATAAATAAGAATGACCCAACAACATATGAAAAAAAATTTCATGTTTGAATGAAAAAACAAAAACAAACAATCTTAATAATTAAGGAAAATATACTAAATGGTCATTTTAGAAATTACGTGGGAATTATAATGAAATCGTTATTAGATGAAAAATAGAAAAATTCATTACAATAGATTACATTAGCACACACGTTTTAAGATTTGTTTTGTTTTTCAGAATTTTCATATTTTCACTGTGTGAAATAAGTCTTCGAAATTGCGTACTTGTTTAGAAAATTTAACATAAAAAAATATTTTGAACATTCTTCAATAATGACAAAGCAAAATTTCTTGAAAAACAGATTTTTTTTTTTTATATTCAAATTTGTTTTTTATTTGTTCTAGAATATTTGTCCTGTTTTACAATCAAAATTTTTCTGAAGAAAAATAAAAACACTCATGATTTTGAATTTTTCTTGTGAAATTGTGACGTTGCGTTGTATTGATCTTTTATTTACTGTTCTGTTGTTAGTTGTTTTTATTTTATTTTTTTACCTGATTGTTAACTCTTTTTTTTTATTATTATTGTTTTCATTAATAATTGAATTTATAGTATGTATTTTATTGTGAAGTAATTCACGTGTAACGTGTGAAACTTCTTTCCAATGAACAATGAAAAATTACAAGTCAATTATCAAATTATCGTTATTTTTTTTTTTATATTTTTAAATTTTATATTCTACAGAGTAAAAAAAACGAACAGGTAGTAAACTAGTAGATGTATCTAGATCAGTAAAATATCTATAACTACCTTGAAAAGGATTAATGTTAATATGAGTGTATTTTTAATTCAATACTTCAAAAATCGAGTAAATTTGATAAGGTTTTTTTTTTTTTCAAATTATTAAATTAAAAGAAAACTTCGAAATTAAATTGTTAAAAAAAATTTCGAAATTAACTATGAACTTTAAAACTTTAAAATATGAAAAACGAATCTACCTCTACATTTTTTTTTGTCATCAAGGTCCTAAAGTTAATTTTAAAAAGTGAATATCGATCTTTAAATGTCCTCCACCTGTCTTATTTCTTAAAAAAACCATATATATTTTTTATTTATTTATTGAAATTCTCTTTTAAATATTATTCGGAAGATATTTAAATGCAGCGCTTCCGTTAAATAATTATAACATAAAAACAATATTTTTTTTCTGTGTATTTGTGCCTGAACTTGTACAAATATAATATCACTATAAAAATGTATAATAAATATGTGATAACTCATAATATGTGAGAAAGGAAAGGTAAAGTTTGAATTTTTTTTTTTTTTTTGTTTATTTATATTATACAATTTTTATATACATATTTATGTAAATTGTGATAATAGGTGAAGATCATGATACCGGAAAGGTGAGGCATATAATATAACTTTTGTTGATTTTGGCCCCTTCTTATTATTTTATATACAGTTTATATATTTCTTTTATGTTAATACATTGTAACGGTAATTTAGGATTTCCTAATGTTTTGTAAAAAAAAACAAATAAACAAAAAAAATTCGCTGTAAAATATTTTATTTGAATTTTATAGGTCTTTTTTTTTATTTGTTGTTTTTTACGAAATTTATTATGAAACATTGGGAAATAACTTTGAAACAGTTATAAAAGGTTGACTTCTTTTTTTTTTCACAGTTAACAAATAAGAATAAATTTACATACAAGTGTTTTTATTCACTATAAAGACATATGTTTTTGCCACCCTTATGAATTTTTTAAAAAGGCCTATTTCACTTTAAGGAAAAATAAACCGAACGAACACAGAACAGTCGAATTCTTTTAAATTTTCTCCATTGATTTGTTCTATTCTAAATTTAGAATTTTAAAATATTTTTTTATTTCCAGTTATTTCATTTTAAGACTTTTCACATGAAATGAAACTTTCATCCTTACAGCATTCAAATCTTTCGTTTCAAATAACAGTCTAAGTTCTATATTCTACTATTAATTCTCTTCATTCAAGTTTTTCGTCTTCTTCTTCTTCTTCTTCACAAATTCCTTCGAAATCTTAAACTAATATTTATTTTTAAATTCATACATTCTTTTTTTTTGTCTATTCCTATGAATTAAAGCAAATAACCGAAAGATAAAAATAAAATTATTATTCAAAAAAAAAACTAAAGTTGAATAACAAGTTTTTAAGCGTTCCTTGCAAATAATTTTGGAACAGGAATATGAAATTATGTATATTTGAAAAATAAATAAGCAAAAAACAAAAACAGCAATGGGGAATAAAATATCCAGTAAATATTCTTGAGAATATATTTTAAAAGCATTTGTGCAACATATACACCCTTCAAAAACAACAAAATATGATAGTCCATTTTTTTTTTTTTTTGCCTAAATATTGTGCAAATTTTCTTCACTAGTTAAACAACTTTTTTTTTTGTTTTGTTTTTTTTTTCTGAAGAGAGGGTTGTAAATTTTTGTTCCTTGTCATTTATTTCCGATTATTTAATGTTATTTACAAAATTTTTTTTCTCCAATGATAGATAGTTTGAAATGTATAATTAGAAAGAAAAAAAACACCCAAAAAATAATGCAAAAAAAAAAAAAAAAATGTTTAATTACTCACCTTGATTATTGTCATCCCGATCATTGCGTTTATTATTTCGTAATACCAATGATAATGGTTCATTTGGTGGTGGACTTAATGGTGGTACTAGCCTATCATTATCATCCTTATGTAATAAATTTTGTGCTTCCAATAAACGTAATTGTTGCTGATGCAACCGGTTTTTAATTAAAAATATTTTCGGCATTTTGTTGTAATTTTAAATTTTATTTATTGCAAAAAAAAAAAAATGGTAATTTTTTTTTCTTTTCGGGAAAAAAAAAAATATAATGTTAAAGTATGTGTAATCCTTTTTTTGTTTGTTTGTTTTTGTTTTATTTTAGGGGTTGTAAATTATTCTAGTTGAATAAATTATCGAAGAAATAGAAGAATTTTATTTGAATGAAATTTTTTTCACCACAAATAAATTATTCACAAAATATTTTTCATTCATTTTTTAAAAAAAAAACTTTTTTTCAAACATCTTTCAGTAAAACTAATTTTTTGTTTTATTTTTCACTGTTTAATTTATTTTTTTTTCTTTTTTGCATTTCACATTTTTTTTTTGACAAAAACTATTTTTTTTTGCATTCATTAGATTTTTTTTTTCTTTTCACTTTTAACAAAAATTCACTAATGTACAAATTTTTTTCTTTTTTAGATTCAACACGATTTTTGTATTGGATCAAAACGGATAAATTATTCAAATCTTACGCTTGAATTTATAAAAGTAAGTACACATTTTTAAAACACAATTATTTGCATAAATTTTGCAATATTGATTTTTCTTTTTTTTCAATTCATTTTTATAACTGAAAAATTTAACCGCACATTTTTTAAAATTTTTCTTTTTTTGAATTTTTTAAATTTTCAACACAATTTTATTTTTTTTTTAGAATTTAACTTATTTTTTGTTTCTTCATTTTTAACTCACTGTTATGTTCTCTAAGTTTTAAGTCTTCAAATCCACTATGAAAAAAAATATTTTTTTTTCTTTCTTCAGTAGAAATTCTTAAAGAGTTAAAGAATATATTCTTTTCAGGAAAATAAAAAATACAAAACAAAAAAACAAAAAAAAAAAAACTTATAAGAAAAGGTCATATGATTTAAATAGATGAAAAAATCGCGTGTATCCTCAATGGCTGATAATCTCTTACTGTACTCATGTTGTCTACATTCGAATGGAAGTTTGAAGTCAGTTAGTCTCAAAAACGTTGAAAAACACGGTAAAGTTGTTTTATCGGTTTTTAAAAAAAAAAAAAAATAAAAAAATAAATAAAATAAAACTGATCACTAATTTCTGTTGCTTTTGCTATATGTACTGCTTACTTTTGTTGCTTCGTTATTCTTCTTCTTTACAACACTTCTTTACTGCTTGGTTGTTGTTTTTTTTTTTTTGTTATTATTATTAACAAAAAGTAGTTCTTTTCTTCAACTTTGTATGGTTTTTTTTTTCGCTTTAGATATATTTATTTTTTCATATACGTATATATGTTCTACGGTACAATACATGAATATTATTTCTTAACAAACACCTTAACATTAAAACAGTTTTTCATTAAGAATAACAACAATATATAAAAAAAGGAAGAAAATATACGTAAGATGATCATGAAGAAACGAAACGAAGATACAAAAATGTATATAATATACTATACTCTTTAGATACTTTTTTTTTTTTTACTTCAACTCTATAAACTTGCTTTCACATATATTTCAAATTGTATGTGAATTTTTGTATGATCGTGTGAATTCAGTAACAGAGTCAAGGTAGAGGTAGCAGTACCTTATAGTCGATCAAAATACAATATGCGCGTATCAACTTTATAATAACAAAACTACACAACAAAATAAAAATGAGACTTAAAAAAGACAGTATAACATACATATAAGCTTCTACTTCATATATATGAATAAGCATTTATATTATAGTATAGAGTTATTTCTACAGGTAAAAATACCGCCACATACAGGTATGCTACACCGGTAAAGTTTTTCGCTCAATTTGAAATATTTGCTTAGTGTGTGAATAAATACATTTATGTATGCATACTACATTTTATTTTAGGGTAAAAAATACAGATATTGAATGATAGAGAAATTATGTATTGAATCAATAAAATTCTACAGGTGGATCATTCATATTAAAACTAACGATTTAAAGTAAATTTTAAGATTAATTGAAATTGAAATTGATTTGATTTCACAAAATATATCGTAATTTCACCAAATTCACACATTTTTTTGTTTTTCTTGTTGAATTTAGAAGCGAGAGTGAAAACTTTCGAATAAAATACCGTTATTTTGAAGTTGAACATGAGTGCGCAATAGCTAAGGTATAAGAAAAACAATAGCTTAACTTAAGTTAATGAGTCAGAGTCTTATAAAAGTCCCGAGTAACGAATTATGATACCGTTACAATTCTAGTCTATTCTAAGAGTTATATTTCTGTTATCAGTCAGTAAAGTTTATTTTGGTAGGTGGGTGGTATGTACATATATAGAAAATGCATTATATGTTAGGATCCTGGCATAAAAGTTGCTGCATGCCTAAGAAACAATTTATCATAGTAAATTCCTGGGACTTTTCGCTATTTGCCAAAGAATTTCGCTTTGAAATTTTTCATATTTTCTCATAACTTTTGATTGATTCCAAGGATAAATAAAATTTATTGATTTTCGTTTTTTGTTTGATTAAGTTAATTATTAAGGTAGGACATACAATGTGTGTAGAAAAAGTAGTCTTTTGTATTTAAAAAACTTACAGTAATTTGAATAATATTTGAATATTTCGCGTTGTTATTTTGTTTACAAATTAATGTTCAGTTGAGAACAAGGGAAGTTAATTACAAACAAAAAAAAATAGATAAACACAGACCTTATATGACGTTCACGAAAGAAAAAAAAAACGTAATTTTAAATTGTTTATTTAATTGTTTGTTCAATAAAAACAATAGTTTCCTCTATTATTTTATATTTTTAATATTTTTCATATACGACATTTTTTTATCTGTATAACGTTTTTGAATTGTTCGCGCTCACATAGTATCTTTTTTTTTCTTGTTGTCAGTATTAAAAAAAACCAAATTTATTGAAAAAATAGAAGAAGATAAATAAATAAAATTGTGAGACAACCAATAAGCTTATGATATGTGCACACCTATATTTACGTTATATACGTACGTACATATATAAATGATATAAAACAAAACACACATACTTACAAATTTATATTTTTTATGAGTAAAAAAAAATAGATAAATTTTTGTTTATATTCTGTATGCGAACAGCATTTACAGCTAACTTTGCAATAGTATTCTATAGCAGTAAAGTAAAAAAATATATATACATTCATACATATATGAAAATTATTGGTCATAACTGGAAAATAAATATAAACATATACATATGTATGTATGTATCTTAATAAAAATGTATATATAGTATATAAAACTATATATGTGTTCCTCTTCTTAATTTTGTTTGTGTCCGACAACGATCACTGTCCGCAGATACTCAGGTGAGATAATCGATATTATGAGAGAGTCTTTTGGAATTTTAACTTCTTCGTTCACTTCATATGCGGTTTTAGATAGTTTTTGTGTTTTTTTCTGTATTTTCATTTCAAATAAACAACACTATAGCAAGTTTTTCTCTCTTTTTACTTCATGAAATTTTTTTAAAGAAAAAAATAAATAAATATAAAGATTCTAACAAATGGAAAAAAAGGAAGTAAGAAAAAAAATACATACATAGATACTATCGTCATGTTAAGAAGAAGTAAATATGTAATTCGAAATAGCTGATATAGAAGAAACGTAAAAATACCCATCTTTCATCTTTTATATTATACCTGTTTTACCTGTTTTTCTCCCAGCATCATCATCTAATACAACAACAACAACAGCAACAAAAAATATTAAATTCTTTTTCTCAATCACACAAATCTTTCTTTTTTTTGGTGTTGTGTGTGCTGTTAAAGTATTTGATTAGAAGAGGAATTATACAAGAAATTATAAATTTGAAAAAAAAAAAAAACTTCTAAAGAACCTAAAGAATATTCTTTTTTATTCCTTCAATTACTTGAATTAAATGTGAGTACTTATATGTATGTATTTTTTTTCCTTTTAATTTTCTGGTATTATTGTAGATCATGATGATCTTGTGGGTTCAATTCATTTCTTTTTTCTTATTTATTCTTTTTTATTCTAAAATTATACTTCAAAATGTTTTGCACATAAAATCTAATGATTATTTTTTCTTTCTTTCTACATATAATAATACGAGTATTGAATCCCTCCTGGTACATAAAATATACAAAGAATGAATTGCTTTAGGGGCAAAGGAATATAATTATGTCGGTATATGATTGTGAAAAGTAGAGGTAGGAATTACAAAAAAGAATATTTTTAGTATATTATTGTAGGTGTTTTCCTTTTTTTCTCTTTTTTTTTGTACATCGCGTAGGACAATGTACTGATTATAACTATATCAGGATTATGGTCAGGCAAAAAAAAAAAAGTGAAAAGAATAAAAGAAATTTTTAATTATATTACTATAAAAAATTCTTTTCTTATTATTCGTTTTGTTTTGTTTTCTTTCACTCATTGTTTAACATGGTTTTTGTAGGTGTTACAAAAACAGGCCTTTTTTTTTTGTCTTTTTGTTGGAAATTTGTTTTTACAAAAAAAAAAAAAATATTTGAATTGAAAACAAATAAACAAACAAAATAATAATCTTGTCATTGTTTGACATCTAAAAAAGTTAATTATAATCTTTTAAAAGACAATGACACTACTGTTAAATGTGATATCCAAAAATTTTAAACGAATCATAAAAAAGTGCATTTTGAAAAGTAATAAAATTACAAAGAAAAAAGAAAAAAAAAGATATTCACTGAATCATTTTTATTTTTATACACTTTTTTGATGAAATAATTTCTTTACAACGAAATGATCAAATTCTGATTGAAAATATTGATGACAACATGTGCGGGGACCAATCATACTTTTTAGTGTGAAAGTAGGTAGAAATGAAAAGGGGACAAATAGAGTAGTGAAGTAATTTCAGATATTTTACACTTTCTTTTCTAAATTCATTTTGTTTTTCAAAATTTTTTTTGATAAACACCAAATTTGGTACATTAAATCTCTGAAATTTGTATTTTAAATATAAATCATAAAAGACCATCGTACATAACAAGGTGTTCTTTCTGAAATCCAATAGGTTTCACACAAGTTCATTTGGGATTTTTGAATTTGAGGTGAATCTGTTGTCTTTTATATTGATAATTTCCTTAAGCTCATCGGAAAAACTATATATTTTTATGTTTAACCTTCTATAATCATTGGTATAGTGAAAAGCATAAAAGTTGAGGTATTCTCGCGCATGGCTTACATGACGTAGTGATTTTCTTGTTTATACATACACGAAAGAAGAAACCTGTTTCTTAGAATTTACAACAAAAAAAGTGCATGTGTATCTTTTTTTCTGCGCATGTTTTTCTAGTATAATACAATTCCTCAACCTTTTTGGTTTTGACTATAGTATGTTACGTTATCTTAAATTTGTAAAGAACACAATACTTATAGCTAAAATTTTATGAATTTAGTACTGTAGGAGAGATATAGGCAAAATAATATGAGTTGGCGAATCTCGCGCATGTCTTACATGTGTTAGTGATCTTCTTGTGTATACATATACGAAGGAAGAAACCTCTTCCTTAGAATTTACAACAACAAAAATGCATGTGTGTAAGTATCTTTTCTTCTGCGCATAGTTTTCTAGTATAATACGATTTGGCAACTTTTTTAAATCGAGCTATATGAGTATTCTTCATTTCAATGTTTACGTATAGAACAGCAAGGGATATGGCATCTGATAGTTAAATTGGTATAGTACAATTTAAAAAAGATGGCATTTCGTATTATACTAGAGAAACATGCGCAGAAGAAAAGATACTTACACACATGCATTTTTGTTTTTGTAAATTCTAAGAAAGAGGTTTCCTCCTTCGTATATGTATGCACAAAAAGATCACTAACACATGTAAGACATGCGCGAACCCGTGCCATCTTTTTTGATTTGTACTATAGAACATTTCCCCGGAAAGGCAAATGTCTTGGGTTTGAATCCCAGTTGAATCGAATGTCGTTTTTTCTGTTCTTAGTCTATTACAGTAACAAGAACTAAGTATATTTTGAAAACAGATTTCTGAAAGCACAAGTATTAAATACTAGAAAATTTTAATAGAAACTTTTTTCATATTTTCATATCATATTTTCATAACTTAAAAGAATCATATTGAAATTAAATTTCGAAGTCGCTTCGGGAACGTTTCAACCGTTTCTTTTGAAAATGGATTGAATTTATTTATCTGAAAAAATGAATATTTCGGAAAATAAAATAGAAACATAATAATATAACGCAAACCCCCCCCCCCCCCATTTAATGAAAAAAAACATTAAATAGAATATTTCAAATATCATAAAATACCTAATATAAATTGGATTTGCTCCACTTTCAAAATGAACAGCTCAAATATCAGTGTCAGAAGGATGTGTGGTTTTCAATGTCAACCAAATAAAATTGATCGGCTCATAAAAAAAAAAACAAAAATATATTCTTTACTCTTAATCATGGATTTGAAACTTAAATTTTAAAAGAACTTTTGACCTTTCTTCTCAAAAATTGAGGAAATCTATAGTTTATACAAAATTTAATATGTAAATATGTTAATTATAAAAAACATTTAGTCATTGATTGTGATGAAAAAATCATAAAAACAGAAAAAAATCTATCTAAAAATAAAAAATAAAAAAGAAAGCAATATTAGGTTATAATTATTTATATAGATGTTTAGAAATATATACATATGACCTGTATAAATATGCGACATTTTTCCATAAACAGAAAACTGTGTATGGGCGATGATAATATCAATAAAGCCAACATATTTATATTCGATGATGATGATGAAAAAAAAAAAAAAAACATACAAAACTTCACTTATCTACCATGACTTTTGCGATTATATTATTACAAAACATGACTGCAAAATCATTCAACTGAAAATTTTAATGTAAAAAAAAAAAGAAGAAGAAGAAAGGCGAAAAAAAAAGGAAATTATATGAAAATAAAAGCAATATAACGGTAATAATATAATAGATGTACCTTTAAACAAGAGGGTGGTGGTAGTGGGTGGATGGATGAGAGTGAAGCCATTTATTATATTTATGATTAAAAACAAAATATTGTTACAGATACTTTGTACTTTTGTATTTTTTTTTAATATTTGTGAATACATAAAAAAAAACATTAAAAATGTGCATTAAAAGAGAAAAAAAAACAACAACAAAAATAAAGAGCATAAAATTGTATAGTGTAGGCATTCCCATGATGATGGGG
This sequence comes from Bombylius major, assembly GCA_932526495.1. Classification (NCBI taxonomy): domain Eukaryota; kingdom Metazoa; phylum Arthropoda; class Insecta; order Diptera; family Bombyliidae; genus Bombylius; species Bombylius major. The sequence goes on from OW052043.1 coordinate 53,278,473, forward strand.
TTTATATATACAGACGACAGTGAGTCTTCAAGTTAAAAAACTTGGCCTAGGCCTTCAAAAAAAAAAATCTCTCATTGCCATGGCATAAATATAAACGAAATAAAATCATTGCATTGCATTTATATGTAAAAATGAATAAAAAAAATAAAAAAATTTGACTCAATGAAGTTGTGGAGTGTAATAATTTTGTATTTTTATTCAATATTTTGTTTTAAAAGCAGCCATAACACAGCCTACCTTTTTTTGTTTTTTTTTTTGCCTTAAGCATTGTTACGTGAGCTGAGCTGTTATGTCTCGATCATCAACAACACAACAAAACTACATATACGGCACGGCGACTAAAATCAACGGTTTGTGTCGTGATTGCAAGTAATTTTTGTTACTTCTTCTTGGTTACATGAAGAATAATACCACGATGATGATGATGGTGTACAATGTTTTTGGTTTAAAAAAAAAAGTCTTTAAAAATCGAAAATAAAAAAATAGAATAAAAATTATATTCAAATAAAATTATTAAGTATTGGTGAAAAAAAAAGAAAAATAAATAAAACAAAAAGGATAAAAAATAGTAAAATAAAGAAGAACGATAGTACAAGCTATAGTGGGAGCTTTGGGGGAGATAATGAAGCTATGTTGTGCCATTTAACATTACATGTACATATATTCTTTCGTTATTTTTAGATACTTTTTTGCACCTTTCCAACACAATATCAAAAAACATACATATCTACCTTTTTTTTAAATAGACTTTATGATTAAAAAAAATGTACCTATATGAATAATTTGTTGTTGTTGGTTGTGATGTGAGCACAAACCACCAGCATTATTAGTTTCCGGCTATAGGCATCTTGTGTGCTTAGTGTCTATCTATAATCAAAATAGATATTATGTACAATGTTGCATGAACGATGCGGTAATGATAATAATGATGATGATGATGATGATGGAACTCCTATAATAAGTACATTTGCATGAAAAATATGTAATACACGAAATGATTATACGATGAAAAGTACATTTTTTTCTTCTTTAAATTTAAAGTTAATGTGTTACTACATTTTATTGATAAAAAAAAAAGTATCTATATACAACACGAAAGAATATAAAAATAGTTAGATATAGCTTGGCTTTAATATAGTAAAACTACTTATTATTTAGATATGGTACCTGTGTGTATATGTATATATGTGTATTATGTTATCTTATAGAATTTTCTTTTATAATTTGAATAAGTCTAATGGATTCTATTATAAATATTGTGTTATTATGTTATGTTTCACTGTTGCCATGCTATGTTGCACTGTACACGTTGTAAGCCGTGACTAAGTACTTAGAAGCATCCTCTATATATATGTACATATTTATTTTAGTATTTTTTACATTATATTATGTTTTACTAAATTCAAAACAATAGAAAAATACGAATATTATATCTGTTGTATGTATGTGTGATGTGTTTTTTTATTCTTATAAGAGAACACTTTGGAGTAAATGGAAAAAATGTTACATGTTGTTGAAGTTCGAGACCGTAGAATTAAAATTTACGGCTGACGGAAAACAATTCTTCTGAAAAACAAAAAACAAAAATACTTAAAAGAAAATAACGAAAAAAAGAGTTAAAGAACATACAATATAATTTTCGCATCGAATCAAAATGTAGTCATGTAAATATTTTAGTTAATGCTACAACGGATAGAAAGATATATTTGCAAAAAAAAAATAGAAATAAAAGAATAAAAAAAACCAACAATGATCGAAATTCTTTACCCAGAAAAGATACTATTTCCTCCTGTCGTTTATTTGTTTTGTTTAAAGGATTTCCTGGATATAATGTTTTAGTAGTACTATTATACAAAAAGATTTATATTGTCAGTTTAAAAAACCAAAGTTTATTATGTTGAAAAGAACAGAACAATTTGTAAATCTTTTTATATTCTAATATAAAATCTTTGAAAGAAAAAAAAAAGAATTAAATTAAAAAATAAAACAAAAGAGTAGAAGTGGTTTTTTTTTTCCAAACAAATTTATTTGTAACTAATCGTAGATTAAAAAGTTCATTGTACATACAACAAAATTAATCACTTTTATTTTATTTTGTACTTGTTTTATAAATTTTATTTTTAAAAGAATTCTTTTGCTAAATTATAATTTTTTTTTTAAAAAAAAAAGTTCAAAAGGTGTTTTTTGCTATTTTTGAAATTACTTTTTCAAATGCGATAACAGAAAATATTAACCCTTTGCTTGGTTAAAATAAATAAAATCTGTGAAATTTGAATGATTAGAATGCGTAGATATTAATTTTTTATTACTGTGTAGCCTTATGGCATCGAACATTAAACACAGTCCAAAATTCGTGGAGCAATTTGATACGTTCTTTACTGACAATCGATGTTTTGCAATGCTCATAAAACTGTAATAGCTATAAAAGCATCATCTGGTGGTTTGAAAATGGTTCTGGAAAATGCAAATCTATAACTAACCCCTATATAAGTTTCCCCAATCTTCTTCTCATCTACCGCACTGTTTCAAAAAAAGTGCAATAGAGGGCCTACTACTAGATTAGATTAGATTGAAATAGGGCTATTGTTGCACTTCGACCTTTGCAGATCTTTTGTACAGCCCGTGCTTCTTAAAGATTTAGGCTTTTTATAAATCCTAAGATTCTATTCGAAGGTGCGCACCAGACTTCCTCAGGCTTGAGGAAAAACTGGTGCTGGTATCGCACTCTTTTTGAGACCAACGCCTTACATTCACACAGAATGTGTTTGAGGTCTCTTTGGCTTCTTTGCAGAACCTGCATTTGTCATCCTCTTTGAGCCCTATCTTGCTCAGGTGGTAGTTGAGTGGACAGTGCCCAGTGATAAGTCCGTGAATGTCCTTAATTCGTTCCTATTGAGGTTGATCAGTTTCTTAGCAATATTAGCTGAATGTTTAATAAACTCCTTCGCTTGCTTGTTACCGGGAGTCTTTTTCCAGTAGGAGAGTTGTACTTTATTAAAAATTGCACTCTGGATAAAAATGATCTTACTTTTTGTTTTCTGAATAGTTTTTAATTGTAAAGGGTTAACAACTCTTTTTTTAAAGGTTTAACCATGAATGCTAAAGGTTTATTTTTGCATGGATTTCATTTTCTGATACCCTTTACAAAAGGGTAATCAATTTGAAAGAATTCAAAACGTAATTTTTGAAAAATTCTCGTGAAGTAGAATATTTTTTCTTACATAACTCAGAAACTCATTATAACCATAATAAACTTTACAACCTTTTTCCAATAAAAAAAAAAAAAAAAAAAAATGCCTACTTAAAAATATTTTGGCTGTTATCCTAGTAATAAAAACCCTTTCACTAGAAAGTATACAATTTTGTAAAAAATATCTTTTTTTTTAAAAAAAAAAAACTGTTAAAAAAAGTTCTAATAGAAAAGCCGAAACCGACATGAGTCGGCAATTGTAAAAAAAAATGCAAAAAAGAGAAAAAAAAGACTGAAAGAGTTTTGCCAATAAAAATAATTGATTATGATTATATAATTTTTACCTTCAAGGTAATAATTTATGTTATTTTTTTTTTTTACCTGGCAATGAGATAAACTTGAAAGAAGAGAAAAAAAATGTAGATATTATGATGTATATTCTTGTTAAAATGTGGTTGAGTCTACAAGGCGATATTCGAGTATATTGCACTCTAAAAAAAATTTTTTTTATATTAAAAATAATCATAAACTTCAATATCTTTTTTTTTTTCCTGTACATAGATATTTTTGTTTTTTTTTTTGGTGAATTATTTAGTATTCATTGCAATAAAGTGTAAACAGTTACTATGACACATGAAGTAGATATTCATAATTCATTTTTTTTTTCTTTTCTTTTTTTTTCTAGGATTGTCAATGGCAATTAAAAAAAAAATTGCAAAAAAAAAAAAAGAGTTATGTGAGGAATGAAACCATGAAAAAAACGGATTAAGGTAAGTTTTTTCTTTTTGTTTTCCTTATTTTTATTTTTCTTACATAATACATACATATACACAGATACATTATATGTACAGATGTTTTAAAACATGAGAACGAATGATTGAAGAATATATATAATTATACCGTTTATTTGTCCTTCAAAATTGAAGATATAAAAATTCTTTATAAATCAAAAAAAACATTTTTTTTTGCTCTTGAATCTACATAAATTATAAACATGTGTCATGTAGTGGGTTGATATTAAATATAAATTTAAAGAAGAAAAATAATTACAACAGTTTTATTGATAGGAATCAAATTTTTTTTGAATTTTAAGATACATACTAGAAATTGTAAGATAAAAAATTGAATATACATGTAGGGTTATTCTTTATGAAAAGATAAGAAATTGTAGTTGAATCGTTTTTTTAGAACTATCATCTGAGAGCAGTGGTGGACGATCTATTAAGTACCATCTTATACTTGGAAAAAAAATCCTTGAAAAGCTTTTCAATCTTTATATGTGGAATTTATCAGACATATTGATTGCTGAGCAATAGATTCTCATGAGTAAGCTGTCTCACGGTATAATGTTTTTTTTTTCATACTGCTATAAATTGATTTTTAGTTTCATGTGGAATGTAAATCACACATTGTCGATAAAGAATTAACATACTTCGATGTGTAGCGGATTTGAGTATCATCTGATGTTTACGTAGGAACTAAGAACAGCAAGTGACATGGCATTCGGTAGCTCAATATTAAGAGCAAGGCCCCGGAAAGGCAGAGGTCTGTGGTTCGATTCCCAGCCGAGCCGAATGTCATTTTTCCTGTTCTTGGTCTACTACAGATGTATGCTAGTTTAGGTTCAACTTGGTTTTGCTTAGCAAGTATCATTCTTAACTCGACAGTCCGTATTTGACCTTGGTCGTCTAAGTTAATTGGCCTCTCCAAACATCATAATTTTGAGCAAAATCTCTCTATTCATTTACGCCAATCTTTCTCATTTTCTCACCTGTAGCATCTTTCCATCTCATTCTTGGTTGATCTTTTGCCTTCAGGATTTCTTCTGTGAACCTAATATTCCTTAATAGCATCTATGGAAAGTCCCTGAAAATTCTGTTAAAATTAAGTAATTCACCGAGTCAGTCAACGACCCCATATTATATATAGTTTAGTAATAAAACGGTTAAAATAGTATATTGTATCTCAATAAAAATAATCTGTGGTTCCAATCTAATTAAATTATTAAAGACACCCTGTATAAAAAAATCAATTAAAAGATGAAAAAAAAAATCTTTACATTTTAATGATGAACAATAATATCAGATCAGATTCTTTTAATGTGAATTTGTAATAAAAAATACAAGAATGGATATAAAATCATTTTCATTAATTTACAGACAAAAATTTATTACTATTTTTTTCCAATAAAATCAGTATGATGTGTCATCATAATTTAAAAACATTCAAAAAACATTTTTTAATAATATCTTTTGTTGTTGTTTCTCTTTTCTGTTATATATTTTATTTTTAAATATAGAACAAAACACCCACTCACAACATTAATTTATTAACTTTTATGTTAAAAAAAAAATCAAATTAAAAAAAAAAGAATCTTGAATGAGCCAAAGGATCTTATATGGCTCATAAACTATAATCTCAGTTGACGTATAAGTAATTTACGTTAATTTTCAAATTACACATATATGTGGACTTCATTAGGTATATAAACTTAATTTGATAAGACGATATTATTTGTCCATATGGAACTACGTTTTTCTTTGTTTGTTTATTTATTTTTGATAACATTTTACAAAATTAGATTAGAGTTTATTTTTTTGGTCAAAATAGAATCCAAAGTTTCTTGCATAAATCTTTTGTTTACTTTTTGTTTAACACCAGTATTATTTTAGTTTGTGGTGCATTCACATTGGCATTATTTTTATTTTTTATTTTCTTAAAATCTACTTTGTTTAAAGGAATTGAATTGAATATATGTGTACAATAGTGCACCGTAAAATTTATTCCTTTTGAAAATCAAACTCAATAAACAGTAATCTTATATTTTCAATAGAAAAAAAATACTTAAATACACCAAAATAATCTGTGTTAGTAGTATCAGATTATTATTATGTAGAATGCAACAGTTATAATTCTATATTACATTTTATTATGTATTTATGAAATTATTACTTTTTTCCGTATAACACAAATTCACCTAAAAAATAGAAAAAGAAAACAGAAAAAAAAAAATATAAAGATATTTTTTCTTTTGTGCAAAAAATCAAATTGTATCTTTTTTTTCTTAAATACTTTTTTTTTTCCATGAAGAATAGATTTTTTTTTTTTTTTTTTTAATGAAATTTAACAAAATATCCTATTTTTTTATTCATTGATGTTTTTTTTTTTCTTCAATAGTTTAACATTAAATTGTATAATGTTGAATTTTTGTGGTATAAATATTATAGTATCTTTTGTATATAAATTTATTTATAAAAGTAAATAAATAAAATATTACCGTTCAAGTACGGTTCTTTTCTCAATATAGTTAATTCAATTTTTGATCAATTCTTTTAAATGAAATTTATATTTTTTTTTTTAGTATTAAAACGAAATTCAAAAGACCTAAAAAGACATATTTTAAGTATACGATGCGTTTTTCAACGTTTATTTATTTTTATTTAAAAAAAAATAATAATCATAATTTCATTATTGGCATTTAAAAAGTTGAAAACAAATTTTAGCTAATTTAAAAAACAATTGAATCTAATTCTAAACAGAAATTAAGCTTTAGTACACATTATTTTGATGAACAAAACAACCAATAAAGTGTTCGTTCATTCATTGTATACGTTCATTAATCAAAAACAAACAATTTAAGAATTTTAACAATGTTTTAGAAATAAAATAAAAACGGTCAATTAGTTTCTGAAAAATTAATGCTAATTATTAGCATTGATATAAAGTGTATAAAGATTTGTAAGAAAAACTGTTTGTTCAAAAGCTTTTTCAGTAAGTAAATACATACATAAGTTCCAATTGTTTATTTATTTTAAAAAAAATCACACAATAAATCAAAATAAAACAAAGCATATTTTTAAATAATTTTTTAAAGCATTTATTCACTAATTTTTTAAATAACATCATAATTGGTGTCTTCTATATGTACATACATATGAAAAATTCAACGAATAAAACAAGTCATTTTATAAATAACAGTAGATAAAAAGCTTACAATTTTTTTCAAATGTTCTTAATACATAATTTTTTCATACATGATTATATCGATTTTGATTACAATGGCCCATGATTGCATGATAGAGGTCGCTAAAATTGTGTCCCAATCTTATTTTAACGCGATCAAAAGAGCCTGTTGTAAATTTGTGGAAAAACTCGACTCTATTCATTGATTATTAGAATTTTTAAAAAGCTAAGTATTGTTCTAAGAGCTAGAAGTTTGAGGTCAGCAGGAATATCAAAACCCATTCCCAAGTATTTTATTCTTTTATGATATAATTTCTATACAGTGACATAGAACATGCCCCTCTGTCTCTTTTTCTTCCAAGCAGAAGCGGTAAAAGTTCAGACTAGATTTAATCCACAGGGCCGTATTTAGGATCTGTAAACCCCTAGGCTGGACCTATGGTGTGGGCCCTACTGGGGATTGTATTTCTAACAAGAAAAAAAAACCTCACTCATTTCTAGCCTATGTGGCCTATGCTTAAATACGGCCCTGTTTGTCCAGTTTCTTCAGTTAATATTTGAAAGAATGGCTAGTGGCCAAAAGGATACTTAATATAGATATTCAGATTAATGAAGAAGAAAAAAAAGTCCTTTATTAATTTTTTTAAACAAAATAATCTAAAAACTTTGCCAAATGTTTGTCAATCTTCTAATGAACAATTTTTTTTTGCAAGGATATTTTTTAAAAACCCATCGTTGTTTACATCGCATATAACAGAAACTTCCAATTAAACACCAGATATTAGTAAACCAGTGCTAAACCAGAAGCTTCTGTTAAAATGTGATTAATCCTGTGTATGTAACTTATTTCTTTTGAAAATAATTGTTATTAACAAGTTCTTATTATCTTCCAAGCTTTGTAACAATATTGAAGCACTTTCCTGTATAACTACAACGTGTATGTATTTCCGTTCCGAGTTTTTTAAAACAGTCAGCAGACAATAACACGACATCCATGTACGTAAATGCTATGACCGGAAGAAGTTAATTTGAATTTTTAGATACAATATTGCGTGAATACTTTTTATAATAAATTAAAACCTCGCAGTTTTGAAAAGTTCAAGTTCTTATGATCAAGGTGTAATACAGTTTCAAAATTTAATAACAAAGATTCATGTTTAATAAAAAATATTTTTATTACATATGTAATGACGTGCAAGGGTTAAGTTTTTGTTGCTGTTGTTGAAAATAAAATAGTCTTCAGAATACGTATACTAAGAAGGTTTTTAAAAGTCATAAACAAGCAAAGATACTTATTTTCATCATAGAAAATATAAATTAATTCGTTTAATTTTCAAGATTTTCCTGTGGTTTTTGAGGTTTCAAACATTTTCAGTTGTACGTTGTACATCACCTTCACACATAGCTTTCCCGTTGATTTGTTATGATAAAAAATTTTGATGAAAATATGAGAAAAATTAAATTAATTGTTATTCAAAGTCTAGGTTATGACATTTATTAGGAAAATTATAATTAACACTTATTTGTTGTTTTTTGTAGATTTTTTTTTCTTCTAAAATTGAAATTAAAGAGTTAAAATTGATTGTGATTTGTCATCATCATCAGCACTACGTAGCCTTGTATTGGCCATGGCTTCCTCCAGTGTCTGCTTCAATTCACCTTTGTTTCTCGCTAGAAAATTCCTTCTTCCGATATTGAGTTGTAATTGTAAGAATACGTCGTGTAATAATCAATAAATTTGTAAGTAAAATGAAATTACGGAAAATGAATATGTAATTATACTAAATACACTTTAGGTGATGGTTCTCGAGAAAAAAGTATACATAAAGTTGTAACTGAAAAAACCTCGATCACTACCCCCTTAATAGAAATAAATTTTTATTTTTGTCAACCCTGTTGGTTGGCTGGTTGTCTACCCTGTACTCAAATATCTTTTGATTTTCTTTCACGATAAAGTTTATTAACTTCTTCAAATTATTTAAATTGAGCATGAAAAATAAAGAAATTTAAGCTAATTGAAAAATATACCTGATTGATGATAAGTATAAGTACAATTTTTCATGATTTATTTCATTTTTGTTGATAAAAACAAAAACTATATTTTTTCTCTTTAAACTATAATTCTTGACAACAACAACAAAATTTAAACTTTCATAAGATACAATAGGTATACCTACTTTGTATAAATTTCTGTTTTTTTTTTTCATTGTGGTAAAATATTATGAAAAGCTTGTACAGTAAAAAAAAATGAAATAAAAAGAAACAAGAACGTTTTACAAGTGCACATACATGTAATTATATGTTGTTAAAAAAAAAATTAAAATATAAAATAAAACAAAAAAAAAATGTAGATACATTAAAATGACAAAAAAATGTCACTTTTTTTTAATAAGTTTTATGTTTTATAGGGTTATTGACTTGTCGTCTACTTGTCGTATATAATAAATGATGAATAATAATAAAATTTTTGTTATACTTCATTTTTACAGTAATTATACACAATATATCATAAAAAAATAATCAATACTTGTTTTGAATTAAATATTAGCTAGTTTTGTATGTAATAGAAGGAAAAAAAAAAATTGCTATAGATACATATTGAAGATATTAAATTTATAATAAAATAATTTATTTAATTGTTGAAAAAAAAACGTATATATGTTGATTTGCGTAGTAATAATAATTGTCGGGGTTTAATTACGATATTTAACGTCATAGAATATTCTTTGAAAAAAGTATTGAAGAATTGAGAAATTGTAACAATTTGGCATGAAACCAATCAATGCTGGTTTTAACGAACATTTTAAGAAATTGTGTTTGAATTTAAAGGAAAAAAAGGACGTGTTACACTTCTGAAAATATTTTGATTTTGAAAAGCTTAAGAAATATCACAAATGGGCAAGGATAGTGCATCTTTAAAGACGTCAAATGATCGTCAACCGATGAAATTCAGCTTAAAACTTTCCATTGCTAAATTTCATCAATTGATGATCATCTGACGTTTTCGAAGATGCACATACACTTTCTTTTCTTGACAAATGTCGATTTTTCCCTCTATTTGGTATCCCTTTTACATAAATTTCAATAAAAAGTAGTACCAGCAGAGACTAACAAAAAGGATTTGTCAAGACAAAATGTACTACTTTTGCCTATTTGTGTGCCCAGAACGGATAGCCGTTTAACGTAAAATATTAATTGAAATGCTGATAAAATTGATGGATCGCAATTTTCTTAATTATGTACCTACTTGTATATGTATAAGTAGTATTAATGGGAACCTGAGATACCAAGGCTGATGTTTATGTCGCTTGCCAGTCCCTGAAAAATACAGGTATTATGTATACCAAATTAGTATTTTAACTGCGAAATGAGTAGGAGTAAGTAGCAATTAATTTTTAAATATAGTTTTAAAATAAACTACAGTATAATTCTAATAGCTATCGGTCATTAACTTTAATACTGCTGTGCTAATGTGGGCGAGTCTTTTAAATGGAAAATAGGTAATAAATTACTTCAATGAGCAGATATTATTATTTAAAAAAAAAAAAAAAAAATTAAAAAGGAAGATGTTGTTCTTTAACCCTTTAGCTACATCGATATTGGCTATGATGCTGTTTCGCTTATAGTCATTTTTCTTCCTACATCACATAACACCAAACACTCAAACGACACATAGTAAATAGCTAGGGAGTTGAATTCAATTAGAAGCTTTAAAAAGTGGAAAAAGTATCCTTTAGAAGTCTGAAGTTTCGTTAAATTACAATCGCTTCCAAACTTATCTTTTTATATAATTTTCATGTTTTTCATAACATAAATAACAGTTATTCTATGTGTAAAATTAATCTTTTTAAAAAAAAAATCATTGGTGTGAAAATGTAAGATAAAACAGGATTAGGCCCATATCCTCGATGGTCTAGCAAGCAAGCAACACTACTAATTGCTAGACAATTGACGATATGGTTCTTAGTTTACTAGAAATAAAAAATCTGACGTTTTTTACACAATTTTTGATGGTTGAAATTGTCATTAAATTTTAGTCGAAAAATTTATTTCAAAATCATTTATAAATTTGGCTGTCATACAGAATTAATTTTAATTTCTTTTACTCATAAATTTTCTACAATTCACCACATATCATTGAAAAAAGTTATTTCCCTTGATATAGAATTTCAAAAAATGTGAATAAAAAGTTACAAAGTTTAGTAAATAGAATAAAAGTTAATAAACAAATTGCATAACTTTGTAAGTTCATTAAAATAAAAATAAAAATTATAATGTCTGTCGTCTTAATATATCTTTTGTATGTATTTAAATTTTTTTCAATCTGTACGATGATTACAAGTAAAAACGTTAAAATGTGTTTTTTTTATTGCAACTGTTTTATGCGTAACACGGTTGATTTTCGCTGTCATCGCGTATCTGTATTATTATTATCATATATTGTCTCTATGTTTCAATATACGAGTATACTTACTGAGTTTTCCCCTTCTCAACAATATTAATCGAATATAATCAACGTGATCAGATTGATGATCCGTTTCTAACTTTTTTCCTCTTTATCATTCTACAATTTTATCGTTTTTACCTTATTTGATATCTTTGTGATGAGTTAACTGTTCTGTTTTAAGTTAAAAATAAAATAAAAAATAAAAACAGATACTTTGAAGACGACAATTAAAATGACGACGCGTTTGCTTTCAATTTAGAAAAGAAATGAAATAGAAAAAAATAATAATAAAGATAGAAAAAGGTAGAAAAAATTAGAATTTCTAAACTTGAAATAGAGTATCTTAGCAAAAAAACGAAAAACAAATGATATTAGTAGCTTGTATAATTTAATTATTATGGTAAACATGAGAATGGATGGACAGACGGACAGCCTACGAATATAACAACTATGATAATAGCATAAACATACTTAAAATCTAAGAAATGTAGTATCTAGATATATTATTGTGTAAGTTAACAAAATAAAAAAAATAAAAAACAAGGAAAGATTTTAACGTTTAGACTTATATAATGTTTTCAAATCACGTAATTTCTGGTATTCTGAACTTAAGACAAGTAAACTTCAACTATGTATATTCTTAATTTTATTATTATTATTTTCTATTGAAAATGCAAATTTAAAATTTTCAACCATTACACAAAAATAAAATTTATTAGATAAATTTCAAGAAAAATAAAAAAAAACTAAAAGAATTTTTTAGAAATCCAGCATAAAATGAGTATTTTCTAAACATGGTGGTGTAAATAATGAAGAGTAATAGTGCGATGTTATGTGTGGTTTCTTGTACATGTGGAATTTATTGTATGTAATGTCGAAAATATTTAAATCTATCGAAATTTCTTTCACATATTATATATGCTTCTTTACTTCATTTCATCTCCTTTCAAACTTGTCTATATAGATACAAAAAAAAAAAACAAAAAAACCAACTACTTGTTATTCCGTTTGATATCAAAATGAGAAGACGTCTTAAATAATAATAATAATAATAATGATTGGAACAACAAGATGATGATGATGCCGGGAATATTTAAAAGAAAATTTCATTATCTACATATGATGGTTATTTCCTTGTTTTTAAAAAGTTCATATACACTTCATCAAAAAAAAAAAAAAATTATAATGTTGAAAAATTTGCAAATCAAAAAAATTTTACACACATATTCTATGCATACTTTTAATTGGTCATTGAACTTTTTATGAAAAATTTAACACTTCTTGGTTTTTTTTTTTTTCAAATTTGCAATGATAGAAAATATATGAGAACATACACTGTGGAGCAACAGGATAGGTACACCTTGTTTTTGATCATGCAAAAATTTGCACACTATATTATTGACGCTGCGTCAATTTTTTTTTTTTTTTTTTTTTTTGCAAATTGTCTTTTAGAGTAGCCTTCTTCTTGTAGGGCCTTTATTTTGACAATTTCCTCCAATGTTAAAATTTTTTTTCTACCCATTTAATTAAAATTGTTTGAAATTTACTCTATTTTCACAATTAAAACTATATATTACTTTAAACTTACACTTCAAATATAGCTGAAATTATTTCAGTTGAAGGTTCGCATTGCGCATGTTTTACATGTTTGTAGTGATCTTCTTGTGCATACATATACAAAAGAAGAAACCTCTGTTTATTAGAATTTACAACAACAGAAACGCATGTGTGTAAGTATCTTTTCTTCTGCGCATGCCAACGAAACTTCATCTCTTTTGGTTCAAGCTATAGTTCAAATTTAACTAGTGTACCTATCCTGTTGCACCGCACCCGCCTTTTCATAGCAATTTTTGGGAAAAAATCGATTTATCTACAATTTCAAAATAGAAATGTAATAAAAAATATGTACCGTTAGTGGATTGGTATAATCAATATTTAACATGTGTGGCAGTTGTTTTCATACACATCCTTAAACAAAGAATTTTTAAAAAACAAAAAAAAAAAGGTGTACCTATCCTGTTGTTCCGCAGTGTATGTAAGTATATATCTTTTTTTTTATTTTTTCTTATACTTTTTCTTGAACATAAAATTTATTTCTATGAGTGTTAATTAGATGATTATAATTAATTAGTTAAAATTAAATATCACATTAATTTGAAGTGTACGTTTAATTTTTCAATTAATGGTGTTTTTTTCTTATTTAATGACAATATGAGAGAGGAAAAAAAAATGTTAATATGTAAAAATATCTTCCTGTTTTGTACAGGAAATTTATTTGAAACACGAGTACGAATACGCAAAGATAATAAAATAGTACATTTAAATTTTTATAATATATGTATACGCAACAAATTATGTACCTACATATATATTGTACAACAAAAAGAACAAACAACAACTTGGTAAAATGTTGAAATCTAATCATTAAAATCTGTAGATATAATTTTTGAAGAAAAATTATACAATTTTGAGAACGGTGTAAATTTGCAAAATATAGAATTAAAAAATCGTCTATAAAATATATTTATGTTGATGAAATGTGTTAATCTTTCAATTTTACTGTGATAATCACACTCGCAGAAGAAACAAAAAAAGAACTATACGTATGTAATGTTGAATAGGATCTTGTGTATCTTAATACTGTTAGATTCGATTATAATTTTCTTATTCTATGTATGATTTTCTTCAATATAATTATTTATAAAAGTTAAACATGTGGAAAGAATATGTAATATGTTTTTTTTTTTTTTTTTTGTAAAAAAAAGAAAAATTACGTACTATAATCTGATGTTGCCACTATATATACATATTCGTATTTGATTAGATTAGATTGTGCATAATAACATTTTCCACATACATAATCTACTTGAAAGGAGTAGAGAAAAAAAAATGAAGAAGAAAATCTATCGCTGTATAAAATATATTTCGGTTTAGAACCGCTTATTTTTTTCTTCTCTTCTTCTTCTTCAAAGATATATACGTACTGAACTGTAAAATATGAACGCAAAAATATCCAGTTTTTGTTTTCCTGATAGTGTATAGTAGGTCCGAATATATTTATAATTATTTCCCTATAATTTAATGTCAGACGCAAGATAATTTAACAAATTTTTTTTTTAAAGAAATATCGTAGTTGTTCTTCCGGTGATATTATTAATTCTAACAGCATGAGATTTTTTTTCTTATTATTTTTTCATCTAAAAAAAAAAAAGATGTTGATGAAAAAAAAAGTGGTGTTTGGTAATTTTAAATATACAAAATCATTTTTTGTGTGCAAATTTTACATGAAATCATTAAAATTTGTGGTAAATGCAATAGATTAAGTTTTTAACAGATTTTCAAAATAGTATGATCTTTGATATTTATGAAAATAAATAATTTTTATAACCGTTTTTCACTTTGGTATATACTTGTATTCTTATTCTGAAGTTGATTTTCTTTCTTTTTTGTAGATATTTTTTATCACATTTTTGTGTACTGGTATCAAATGTTGTTTATGATTCCTTTCACATAATCAATTACCTAATTAACAACTTTTCACATTATCTGCATATCTCTGCTCTAAAGTTGACTAGTTGTACGATAAAACACCACTTGAACTAACCAACCCCCCCTCCCCCTCTCCTTCTGATGTTAACCAAATGATTTTGTTGTGGTGGTAGAGATTATATGAGCCAGAATAACTTATCCTTTTTGTCCTCATTAGTCTTTTTTCTTCTTTTTTTAATTAAACTATTTTGGTATTATGAAGTTTCTTGCTTAAATCTTTTGTTTTTGGTGAAATCTTCAAGGAGACCAGTATGAATAGAACGAGGAAAATAATTATGTGTGGCCTAAATATGGTCGATGATGCTTTTATTAGTAAAATTGTAGAAGATTTTTTTAGATTTTGTTGAAGGAATTACATGGAGTCCTTATTTCAAGGGTTTAAATGGAACTTAAGAACTGTATTCTTTTGTGTTATTTGAATAAAATTAATTTTAGGCCAATGTAATCTGATTTTTCTGAAATTACTGGACCTTTTGAATCAATTATTTTATAATTTCGACAAGGTTCATTATCGTAATCATAAATTTATTATTTTTCAATTATTATATTTGTGCGTACTACTATACTTAATTTTCAATTTAAAATGAATACATTATCTGTGAATAATAGGTTTTCGTATTTATTGTTAAATTTAATTTATTATTTTTCTCAAAAAAAGAAAAAATTATATTTTTTACTGATTAACTGTTATTTTGTTTTAATGCAAGATGATTTTATTTTTTCTCACTTTTTTTCTTAATTATTAAAAAAAAAAAAAAGAAAGATTCTTTCATTAAAGTTCAAAAGAAGTTCATAAATTTAATTTATTTTGTACATAAAATTTAAAAACAGAAAAAAAAAAATACATTCATAATGCACACGTTATGCTCAATGATTATAAAATTTTTCGATTCGTTCGATCTACTTATTCCATAATAATAACTAATTACTATCATACTTGTATATATTTTTTATTCGTAAATGATATTTATGTTTTGTTTTAAAATTTAAAAAGAATTAAATTAAGAAAAAATGAAGGAAAAAAAAAATAAGTAGTATACTTTACGCACTTTTATTTGTGCAAACATCTCAAAAGTTCCATTTTAAAATGATAATTGAAAAAGAAATAGGAGAAAGAAAAAAAAAAGATGAGTACTTAGAAAAAATAATAATAATTTTAAGACCTTTTATAATTATTTTAATAATTTTTTTTATATTTGATTTATATCTATTTTTCCTAACATACATATGTATATGTATTTAACTGAGCGTCTTCACAAGATATGTTTTCATTACTGACAAGGAAACGGCACGACCTTGGAGAAACGGATTTTGATAATTTTTAGCGTAGTGGTAGTATATGATGAGGGTATACTACCACTGATATACTAAGACGCAATACTCAAAAATAGCTGAGAAAAAGGAACCTAAAGTTCCTTCAGCACTGTATGTACATACAGGGTGATTCAGTTTAGGTGTCCGACCTGAAACCAACGAATAGGTCTTGTATTGTAGGGAGGGGGCAATCTCAACCGCTACGGAGTTAGAGAGGGGAAATACTATAGTGCTGAAGGAACTCAAGGTCCTTTTTCTCAGCTATTTTTGAGTATTGCGTCTTAGTATATCAGTGGTAGTATACCCTCATCATACACTACAATTACGCTAAAAATTATCAAAATCCGTTTCCCACTCCTTGTGAGTTATGTTCTGTCATTCATGAGAAAGTTGAAGTTTTATCACTGTGATCCTTGAAGGACATCGAATTAGTTGGTAGTTTAATAGTTCTTACGAAAACAGTGAAGTAGAGAGTAAAGTCAAAACTTCCTCTATAAATCAGCTATAGCTTCTGATGGTTTGACAGAGTAAGTAATATTTGGCAATATGCAATGCAAAAGAACGCATTAATACTGTTTTGTGGAGACTTCAGGTAATATACATCTTCAATGATTTTTCTAAAATTTATTTCTGAACAAACTTATACAATTTTTTTTTTCTTCTTCAATATAAATCTTAAGATTATTTTTAAAAGAGTATAACTCATTCACCTGTGCCATGACATTATATAAAAAAAATACTTAATAATTTTCCATTTATGTATTTGTTTTTTTTTCTCTTTGATTAAAAATAAAATTAGGTTATAATAATTTATAATTTTGTATTTGTAATTATATAAATTGAAATATAAACATTATTTATTTCTATTTTCTTTATTAAGTTATGCTACATCAAAAATTCTTAAAAAGCTTATTATTATGAAGATGATTTCTTGTGTACATACTCGTACGTATGTATGTAACGATTCAACAAGTGTATATACCTTTATTCTTGAATAAATTCCCATATGAAATTTTATCTTATTATTATTTTTTTAAACTATTATAAAATAAAGCTTACATGTAATAAATAACACTGAGAAAATAAATTATGATTTAATATATGCGATAATTGCAATTTTAAAAATCAAATTGTGTGTATATATACTAGATAGCGTGTGTGTACGTTGAAATAAAAATAGGTCAACAATTAATCATTTCGGAATTACCGCATTAGAAATTTTAAATTAGAAATTTTAGAATGTTGTTACTTGTAACTGACTTAATACTGTGAAAAATCTGGAAATGTATTCCATGATTTGGAAGAACAAGATTTGGCAAAACAATTTCTTCATCAGAATTTTCTTAGATAAAAAATCCAGTCTGTATTATTGTGGAAATCGATACTTTAACCTCCCAACTTTTATATATATTTTTAATTTAGATGAGTCACAGCTTAGGGATATCTCTTTACAGATTAGCACAGCGCTGGCTCATAAAGATGGAAAAAATGGATAGGGGATTTTAATAAGGATGAAGGGAAAGAAAGTTTTGATAAAATGACCTATTTGATCTTCACTGGATTACAAAAGGGGAAAGCGAAACACATAAGATGGAAGAACCGGAAAAACTTTTGAACTTTCGGTTTAAACCTATCTGTGGACCACTTTTATTTGTTATTCAGTGGTATCCTATTCAAAATTTTATTTGATTAACAAAAAAATATTTTTTTAAAAAATCCCCGAAATGGTCTCAAGTAAGCGAATAAAAACATCGTTTTTCATTTTTACTCTCCTAAAAAAAAGGGCCAATGCTGTGATGATGTTGGCTTGATAAGTTAAATTCTAAGTGGAACTCAATTTATACGGTTGTTGGTTGAAAAACTGCAGGTGGGTTTCAAAATTGTTTTACAGGACTTGAAAGTTATAAAAGAAATGTTTTTTTTTTTTTTTTTTTTTTTTCGTGACGAATTTACTGAAAATTAATTTTATTTTAAAGTTTGAGGTAAAATTAATTTATAAGATCCTGAATTACAGTCAGTAAAAGTCAGTTTCGGTAGTCTTACTAATTATTTAGTTGAGCGTTAAGAAGATAAACGAAATATTGAAGCGGAAGAATGAAGATGAAGTTTCATTTTTTTTTTAAATAATGAGAGACAAGGAACTGCGAATGCTTAAGGTTTAATTGAAAAAAAAATTTATCAGAGATAGATTGGGTATATTTTAACTTTTGTTTTTCACAAAGAAAAATTCGCAATTTCATATTCGATTTCACGCGTATTTTTTTCTTTTTGTATCTTTTTCAATAAAATGTGTGCCATTTATTATCTGCTTTAAATAAAAATGATAAATTACCAAAAATCTCATATTTTCGTTGATGGTTTATTAAAGAAAAAAAAAGAATATTCTAAAGACTCAGTCATGATACAAGATCTTTTTTTTTGACTGTTGTGCAATAAGTTTCTTCATCAATTTCTTTTTGAGTAATCTTCTTGTAAAATTTTGTTAAACTTCTTGAAATTCATCATTATTTATTGTGTAAAGCTACTTCAAGATATGTATGTATATATAAAAAATGAATGTCGTATTATATTTAAAATTTCAAAAGACTACTGCCAAAAAAAAAATCTTTCTGAAAAGCCTAAAGCTCAAAAAAAATATCAGTCTGTCGTCGTCATCATCATCATTTATTTTACTTTTATATACTACTACTCGTATATGAATTAAATTTTTTCTACCTTACATAAAAATGTAATATCCCAGATAACATTTTGGTATCGATACTCGGGTATCAATTAGGCTTCAATATTTTTCCCTTTTTCTAATGATGATTTAATAAAGATATTTTGATTCCTACCATCAATAGAGATGAGTTTGGTGGTGGTAGTCAAAATGGTGTTGTTAAGAAAACTAAATGATGACTGATATAGTACTCATGTTTCTTTGATGTTTTTAGTACATATTATAATAAGTAAGAAAATAGAAAACAAAGTATGTATGTAGTTTATTTTAATGAAAATATTCCTCGTTGTTCAAAAAAGTAATATTTCTTGCATTTGATTCCAGTCTTCAGTACAGCATCAGTACAAAACATCAATACAGTATCGATATGGCATCGAAGAAGTACTGTTCTTTATTGATGCAATTCCCTTTTAAAATTTTGTTACAAATTCGATCTTTCATCGATACATCTTCGATGCAGGGAATCACAGTAAATATCCCCTTTTTCAAATTCAACCAATCAGAATGCTCAAAATGCGGATATGGTCCACAAAAACATCAGTTTTGGTAACTAAAAGGTATCGATCCTTTGATACTTGAGTATCAGTTCAACATCAGTTCTTCATCAGTCCCGTGCTATCTGGGATATTATATATTATATTTATAAGATACATCTACTTACACTCATATATACTTACTAAAATTTATTTATTTTTTTTTTCCTCTTATACTTATTTTTTTACTTGTATACCTATATTCTTTTCATCTTACATATTATATGAGTTCTTTGACCTCCGAAAAAATCGCGGCTCGTGTTCATTTTTTTTTTTTTTTTTTTTTTACACAAAACTAAAAACCATCACATGATGATGATCACGATAAAAATAACAACAACAATAAAAATAAGCAAATTTTCGATGATGATGATGATAATGTTCTTTCTTTTTCTTCTTCTTATTTTTCATCATCATCATCTTATTTGATTTTAAAATTAAGAAAAATTCTTACCTGATGAGATTTTAATCAAATCTTTATACACGATGAATATGTATATTTTTGTTAAACTATACTTTTTATGAAAAAAAAAAAAAAAATTGGGGAAAAAAAATTTATAAATATGATAAAACTGGTTTTTGATATATTTTTTTTCTTTTCCTCAAATAATCTTTTTCCTTTTTAAATTAAAAATTAAGCTTAGTTTTTAATTATTGAGAAAAAAAATATATATCGATTTAATTCGTTTTTTTTTTTTAATGTAAATTTTGTAAATTATTCTTTTGATAGACTAGAATAAAAAAAATATCTGAAGAATGAATGAGACTTATTGCTACTTGTGAAGTAAAAAAAAAACAACACACAAATCGATTTCTTTTTCAGAAATAAAAAAAAAATAAACTCGTATTACAACGATTAAGCAGGATTTTGATAGATTACATTTTTCACTTTACGTGATTCTTAAGAATCTTCAACAATATGTAAGTAATTGGAAACAAAAAAGTGTCAGTAGGTCAAAGAAACGGGATGAAAGAAAAACATATCCTCAAGGATTTTGTAGAAAGTGAAAGTTCAAAAGTTTTTTTTTTTTTTGAAATGAAATATTGTAGAAAAACTGATCCTTAATGTTTAATTTATAAAAAAAGACAATAAGAAGATTTATTGGGAATAATATTCAAGTTTAGAAAAATTTATTATAAATTGAAAAATTAAGCAAACGTCAAAAAATATAATAAAATTTATTCTTTAATTTTAGAAAGTAGTTATGATTACGTAATTATTATAATTAGTTACACCAGAAACCACTGGCTGCCAAAAAACATAAATTATAATCCTTCAAGCCACCCAACAGATTTATCAACTGAGAAACGCCATAATTAGTTAATTTTTTAAAGTTTTTTTCTCCATGGAACCTGTTAACTAGTAAACTTTGGTATTTTTATGTAAGAGGTAAGCAAGGTGACCATCTGAACTTCAAAGATAAATTATATAAATAAATTTTAAGGACCTGTATTTTCTGATCTGATCCATCTGCTTAGTTATTAAAAACAAATAATTAAAGAATTTAATGATTTCATTTCAAATCTTTGAATTTAATAATTGTAAAATTTCAAAAAAGTGAATTTTTCCGGATTTTTTTAATTGGAAAACTAAGATTTTTTCAAAACAAAACAAACGAGAAAAAAAAGTCAGTAGGTTAGAATTTCCACCACAACTTATTTCTCGTCTATTTTTCCTGAAAATGTTGAAACTATTTTTAAAGACTTACAGAAAAAAAAAGAAGAAAAAGAGTCATTCTACTGGACTAAAAAAAATTTTATTTTCTTCTTATAATGTGTAAGTTCTATTCTATCATTCTCAATTTTTTTTTTTCTTTTCTAAAATACTTATGTCCAGATAGTTGTCTGCTGTACAATAGAACTACCGTACCAGAGCGGTTCCAAAGTATATAGTAAACATTTTTTCTTCTCTTTATAATCCGTTTTCCACTTTGTATAATGGAGTATGTATCTACAATTATATAAGGCCAATCGCCAGATATATATACTCTTATACATATATGTACATATATAGATATATGTAGCCGTTAAATGTTAAGTATTCAAACCTGCTACTTTTTCTTATAAACAACACAATATACGTGTCTCCAGGTTTCTGTGTGAATATATCGGTATCCAAGTTCAGTGCAAGCAATCTAATATTTGGGGCCCAATCAAATGTGAAGAAGCAGCGGTAAAAAAAGGAAAATGTATGAAAAAAAAATGAAAAAAAAAAGAATGTGATATTAAACATGATGCAACTTACTTTCAAGAATTAAAAAATATCCATACATACATACGTAGATATACATATTGTTGTGTATGGAGTACGTAAAAGACGATGATTTACCATTATACCAGTCACCAGCTTAGTAGAATCATTTTATTTTTACCTGTTAAATATAATCAAGAAAAAGAAGAGGAATAAAAAAATCTTTTAATTTTCTGTACAATAAAAAAAAATGTATATATACGAGTATTCTGCTATGTTGATCATGTATAGGTACTTTTCTTTTACGTGGCTCAATCTTATGTTTGGCTGGCTCACAATTATAGGTACATATCAACAACATTGACTTGTTGTGGTTTTTATTCTTTAGAACAAAATGAAATGAAAAAATTTTTTTTAGCTTTTTTTTTTATTTTTCTGGTATAAGATAATGACAAGAATGATAGTTTGTGCCCTTCACCTTAGAATCTTATTCTCCTTTATAATATTGTAAAAATATATACATATATTGAATGCAATCTCTGTAACCGGTTGGTCCCTTAATAATATTCAGCTTTTCAGTCATGTCTTTATACTTTTTCGTTTTCCTTTGTATAGCTGATGGTATCTTATAAAAAGTAGGTTCTTTACCAATTTCATTTCAAATGTGTACTGTAGAACTTTTATAAAAGTCTTTAAAAATGCAATGCGATTATATGTACGTTCATACAAAAAAAAAAAAAAAATTTTAAATTGTGAACGGATTTTATCATTATTATGGATGATTATCATCATCATCATCGTCATCAACAACAGAACGAAAGCAGCACCAACAACAACAATGAATATATTATTTAAGGTACATACTTTGTTTTGATTACCTTTTCTTACTTTTGCTTCTGTGCTTTTGCTTAATTCTTAAGGTTGGTTGTTTTTTTTGTTGTTTTGTTTTGTGTATTGTATTTTAAAGTTTAGATTTCTTGACCACTTTTCTCATTTATCTTTTTATTATTCTTCTTTTTCTTCTTGTGTTGTTTTTTTTTTTTTTTTTACAAAATGTAGGTACGTTATGTCTCTCCACCTACTTAGAATGCACATCTAACTGTAACCAAATGAAATCAAAATGATACATTGGTGACGAATTTTACGTCAGGTTTTATTCTTAATGTTTAGTCTTTTCTCTTTTTTATTATTACTTTTTTTTTTTCATTTTTTTTGTTTTTGTTGTTTTGCCAGCTTGTTATGTTGATGAAGATTGACTATCTTCAATCAAATTGATGGTCATGTGTCAAAAGAGTAATAATATGTTGTTTTTTTTTAAATTCAAAAAATCACAATTATCAAAAAAAAAAAAAAACAAAGAAGAAAAAATTAATTTGATTTATAATTTAAAGGTGATATCTGTTTAGTTTTTCTTTTTTTTTTTTTACTATTTGCGAATATTTCTTCTATATTGTGTTTTTGCAATAGACAATTTTTTTTTCTTCTTCTTCATTTAAAGATCAAATGTTGATGACTGATTTCTTTTTTTGTTTTTTGTTTTGTTTTGTATCTTGTATCTCTATAACAACTTCTAGAAGACGTCAATTTTTCATAGAATTTCTTGTTTAAATTTATTTCCATTTTTTTCGTCTTCTTCTTCATCTTTTTTCTTTCCTGTGGTTCTGGTATAAGAAGTTAATATAAGAATATATTAATATGATAGATGAGTAAGGTGCAAAACTAGAATTTTTTATGTACTCTATTTTAAGAAAATACCCGTTATATTAGTGCTTTTTTTTTCATTTTTTTTTAAATTTTTTTAAACAGGTACATTCACATATCTTAAATATTTACCATATATGTACTCGTATGTTTGTGAGTATAATATGTGTGTTTCAACGAGCTTTAAAAAATTTTAATAGTTGATTTTTTGGTATGATCAAATGAATTAGGAGGGTTAAGTATAAAAATTATATGTGTATGTTGTTTTTTTTAAAGTGTTTGATCTTTGACCAAATTCTTTAAAAGGCTGTCACACATCATAATAACAAAAGTATCTACTCTGTACAGGTGAATGATATGAAACCTCTAGAATGAAGAAGAAGAAAAAAAGTGATTTGATGTAAATTGCGGTTGAATAAACAAAACTAAAAATAAAAAATAAAAATAATCATAATTCACTTGTTTTATTATTTTTACACTGTTGTTTGTTTGTTAATGATTCTTATAAGTTGTGTCTCAATAAATTTTTTATGTCGGTATTTTGAAATGTTTCGATGTGTCATCCATGTATGTACACCTTAAAAATGATGAAAATGAAAAGAAAGAAAAATGATAAACAACATAAAGACAATTTTTTTTTTTTTGTTTCCTTAAAAAAGAAAATATAAAAACTATAATTGCAAAGACATCTCACTTGTAACTATATTTGGGAAAATTATTATTTTTTCTTCATACTTTTTTTTTTTTCAAAAAAAAAAAAAGAACGAGAATCGTGAGAAAATAAACAATGTGAAAAATATTTTAGTTGGAAAATAATAAAAAAAAATAAAATAAAAGAGAGAAAAATTAAATAATATAATGAAAGCATTTCTTTAGTTACCATGTAGTAAGAATTTTGTATTTTTATGTGAAAGTTTTGATGATGTAATGAAAAATTAAATTGTAATTTTCACACATGTTTCATTGATTTATGATTTTGTCATATTAATTTTGTTTTTTTTTTCATGATTCTCGGTTATCAACGATTTTTAACGCTTAACAATAACGTGTGTTTCTATGAGAATGGAAAAATTAAATTTTGACACATTAAAAAAAATATTGTAGTTAAAGATGAGAAGGAAATTCGCGAATTCTGAGCATGGTTTAAGAAAATTAGTAATGGAAAGGAAACCAAGAATATGATTTTATTTTATTTTCTGCAAATTAACGATCGTTAAGAAGTCAAATTACTTTAAAACATTGTCAATTTCTTGTTAGTCAAACAAACTATAGAACACTCTTCCATGTGTCGCCTATAACCCACCACGAAAATTCAAAAACAACATCATCAAGTATCAACACCATCTTTTTTTGCTCATAATTTTTTTTGCCTGTTTTTTCTTCTATGCGTGCTTCCTAATAATATGCCCAGGGCCGTATTCAGGATCTGTAGACTCCTAGGCTGGACCTGTGGAGCGGGCCCTACCGGGGTTGAAAAAAAAAATTAAAAAAAATAAAAAAAATAACAAAACCTCCACTCACCCTTTACTTTGTCTAAATGTAGAAATCTGTATCTAAAAACCAAAAAACAAAAAAAACGGTAGTCTTCTTGTGGGGCAGGCCCTTTTGTGGTGCGGGCCCATAGGCTACAGAATATGTAGCCTATGCTTAAATACGGCCCTGAATGTGCCTTGTAGTAACTAGAAGAAAAAGCTTTTGTAGGGGAATAGCTAATATAGGGGGTGGTTAGTAGCTTTAACCGCAATCTTTTGAAGTCCATCCAACTCGTAATTAGCTTAAATGAGAATAAATATTCGATACTTAAATTATTGGTAGCTCTGTGCTGAAACATTACCCTTTCATATGAACAAAACATGAAACTAAAGGCGCATTAGTGTTCGAAAAGCTTCCAGTTTGAGCTCTTATTTCACCAGATAAACAAATAAGCTCATACAGGAACTTAAATCGATTTCAATTTGAAATTCCAACTTTGTATTAGATTTCATTTTCGATTACATACAGATAAGAAAAATTAATCGATAGAATCGTATACCTACTATAGAATATTTTTTAAACCCTTTTTTTATTACCAAATTTATCATTTAAAAAAACGAAATCTACATTCACTATATTCGAGATTTAAAATTTAATTTTATGACAAAATTATAAAATGACTGTTGTTTTCTTTTTTCAAATCACGTTTTTACTCTTTGAATTTTACAATTAATAAATTTTTTTTCTTAATTCAATTTTTATGCTTATTTGATTTTTTCTTTTTTTTTCACAACATTCTGTATCTAAATCTGGATGAGATGATTAATAAAATTTGAATAATCATATCTTAATCCAGAAATTTTTTACATATTTTTTATTACATTTGGTTTTTTTACATCATGATCTTAAAATACATTGGTTCATATGTGTGCATATGTATGAAATGGTTCAAAAGGGAGAGATTTTATGGTTTTTAAGTATTTTTTTTTATTGAAATGAAAAAGAAAATATAAAAAACTAAAAAAGAAAAATATTCGACATTTTATATTCTTAAAAAGGGAAAAACCGGTTAATTTCAAGGAGCCGTGTCTTTTTGATAATGAAACTTAATGCCAATCCAATGAATTGTTATAGACAATAATGTATCTGAAATATATGTATATATACCTATATGTTATGTATATACATATATGTTCAACATTTACTCATACATATATCACATATGAATTTATATTAAATTTTAAACCAAAGAAGAGAATGAGGTCAAAAGAACCTTCAAGTCAATAATCATATATAAATGCTATAAAGGTACTTATTTACCGACGACGACGACGTGGTGATAAAATACCATCACGTTTTACCGTCCAGCTATATTATGTTGATTTTGTATATAGGTACATATGTATTTTGTTTTCATTTGTTTTCTTGTTTTGAAAAAGAATATTTTTATTTGTTTAATAAAGAAAGTTAAAGTTTTTAATAATCTTCGACGCGGACATTAAATTAAACATTTTTTTTTCCTTACCTTTTTATATTCTTTTGTTTTCATTTTAAAATTTAATAACGTTTTATTTTTGTAATATTGTGAAATAAATTCATGGTTTTAAATTGTTAAAAAATTCCACCCACTTATGCACGTATTTACCTATATGTGTGTACATATGTTTTTTTTTTGTTTGTAATATCCATATTATTCTTATATTTTACCTACTTCTGAACTTTCAATTTTCATTACGACACATTTCACTCAATTCAATAATTTGAATTCCATTACAACAGTAAAAACCTTTTTTCAAAAGAAAACAAAAATAATAAACATAAAAATTCCCGAATTTCCCTGATTTTTATGTAAAATATATATATATTTTTTTGTTTTTTTTTCTGTGTCCATATTTTTCTGGTCTTTATTTTGTTTTTTGTTTTTTGCAATTTATGTACATACATATTAACAATAATTTGTATCTGACGCTCCATAGCCACGTACTTTTTTATAAGAAAAAAAAAACCATTGGCGATTCTAAGAAAAGAAAACAAATTTCTTGATCGTTATACAAAGTTATAACCTAATAGGAATGTACATAATAATATTATATACCTACATATTTACAAAACGAAACAGAAAAGAAAGAATAAAAATAATACCTGAGCAAAAAAAAAAATAAAAGATATGTTCCCAATTAAAGTTCCGTTATAATATGAAGGTGGAGGCCAGTTCAAGTAAATCTCGCGTCATATACCATGGCTGGTTAAAAATGACCCGAAAAAATAAGACGCGAAAAAAATAAAAAGAAAGATATAGAGGTAATGCATTATTATATGTATACCAGAAAGTACGAGTATGTACGAGTATTATGATGACGTATAGTATACTAAACACGTACAGAATTTTATATAACTATCTGTGAATTAATATTTAAAAATAAAATGTTTGAAAAAGCAAAGATATATGTAATAATATTCTTATGGATGCGAATGGTGTGTATACTGTGTATTTTGAAGTTCTTATTGTTGTTGTTGTTGTTGTTGGTTTGATCTGTTTTTAGTTTGTTGATATTCTTAAAATGTGTGGTTAACACCAAAATGTAGAAGGAAAAATAACTTTTAATGTTTTCTTTTCATTTGTGTGTATGTGTGTGTGATGTAAAAGAATAATATGATCATTATTACTGCATGGTAGGTATATTACCTGAGTGAGATTGAGATTGGTTTGGCTCCATAAGTCCGTATAACTTTATGTACATTTGTACGTACATATATACAAATAGTCTTCTACTAAAACTTATTTAGCATGTCTGATGTCTGTTGTGGGACTCTGGGTCAGATCAGTTAAATCTTAGGTTGATTAAAAAGAAGTATGTATATATATGTATATATAAAAGTCCAATAACAATAATACAATAACAGGTATTTATTATGATGGTATTGCCACAGTAAAAGGTGTATATGATGACGATATAGTGCTATATACATACCTATATAGTAAGGTTGAGGTGCATATTGTGGTATGGGGCAATCATCAATATCATTATCATCGTTTTTGTCGTCTTCTCTTAATATATATGCTTTATACATAAATAACTATCATCATCATCATCACAACTCACGGTTCCTAACGGTTTTCATTTCAATTTCGAGAAATATTTTCTTTGCTCCAATATTCTGTAAAATATCAACAACGGACATGAGAATATAAAATTAACAACAACAATACAACAGTCAAAGGACGGACCGATATTGAAAGTATGCCCACTGTCACTTCTAACTGTTCTTGTAAGTGAGATGAAAATTTTTTCATTTCTTTTTCACCTGTTATTATTGTTTTCTTTTTCTTTTTCTTATTCTTTTTTTTTTATCGGTACTTTGCTTTATTTTTTAAATTTTTGGTTATAATATGTTTTACTTTTATTCTTTTTTTACATATTTTCAGAAATTTTAAAAGTATGACATGGTCGTCATTATAGGCTTGATTTTAAAGAAAGTAGATGAAAAAAAAAAGAAAAAAGAAAGAAATGAAAGGGTGAAAATCAGAAGATAATTTGGAAAGTTTAAGAAGAATTGCTTTGATGTGTAATGATTTTGTTGTCAGAATTGGTTGAATTTGCCATTGAACAAGGAAAATATAGTATTTCTCATAATGTGTGTTAGGTTCGAACATACTAAGACCTTATTCTCTTCTTTTTTGTATATTTTAAATTTTTTATCAAGCTTTATACCAAATTATAAATGTAAAAAATTCTGGGACTTAAAAGTTATGATTCCGAAGATTTTTAATTTTTTTCTCTCCAAAATTGAGCTTTAAAAACAGCAGTTTTATGTAAATGTGTCGGCAACAGGGTTTTCGACCGAGAAAGCTTGCGGGATCACCGTAAGAAGAAAAATTCGGACTAATTTGTTTGTTTGTTTGTAAACTTAATTTCATATATACATTCATGTATATGTGTGTCCATACATATGTATATAAAAAAAGATCACATGAATTATTATTTTAGAGAGCATTAGAAAATAAAACCTTTGACATACCGCTGTAATAATGGGCCACCCAAGGGGTGGACTCACACCATGATGATATTATGTGGTTGTCACCAAATATTCGGAGTTCTGTAGAATGTTAACTGTAATGAATTTCAACAAACGATTTTTATACAGGAAATATTTGAATATGATTCTATTTAAAGAATCCTGAAAATTTAGTCTTGTAGTAGGTATCTTGATTTTCTAAAGAAATTTTTTTAAAAAAAATCACTTCTTAAACTCACAGTTCATTATTGCTATATACAATTTTTATTTGAAAGAAATATTGAAAATTTTTATTTGAATCTCAATATGTTACTTTTTTTTTTGTAGATTTTACCAAAGATTACTAAGGTTTATTTTATGTTCTGTGAGAATTTTTATCAGAAAATATGTTATTAAATTTCTAGAAAAATATATGAGTAGTATTATCATGTTTTCTTATTAAAGTAAAAAGAATCTAATATTACAAAATATCTAATAAATCCTGGACTATCATGAAATTCTACACCTCAAGAAAGTATTGCATTGTGTTATCGAATTACCTTTACTCTCTAAAGGTCCAAAAAAAATTTCAAATCTTAGAAAATTTACACGAAATTATTAGAAATATTTCTTGTAGCCCATATCAAATCACATGAATAAAGTATCTAATATGTAATTGTGCAAAGAACAAATTTTATTTTAAAATGCCTTAATGTCCAGTTAATTTTATCTGAACTGAAATAACCTTTACCTATCATATTTCATGTGTATCTATTTCAATTTCTGTTAATAAATGTAAAGATTAATTTATTTGTAAAAAAAAAAAAACAATTTTAACAATTTAAAGTGTAAGTACATTTAATTCATTTTGTATAATTACATATATTGTAAAATGTGTAATGCCCATGCTTGACTATTTTACAAGTATTAACGTAGAATATCATTTACAAACTTCCCGATCTTGACCTGATCATCAAAAACTGGCTTCCATTATATCAAAAATATTGCGTAATATTTTTTAATAATTAAATTTTTCATTATTTTTATTTTTTCTGGTAAATGCATACTTGAAATAAATCTTATAAATCTTCAGCAGCAGCTGTTGTAAAATAAAAACTGGTTGCAAAAAATACAAAAAAGAATAAAAAAAAGAAAAATCTGTCAACAAGTTATAACAGTCACGCAAAATGCAACTTAAATTTACCTTTCGATGAAAATTGAAAAAATAAAATTTTATTTTTTGCAACTAATGTAATTGCAATTGTTTTTTTTTTTCGCTTCTCCATTTTCATTATTTGTATTAAATAATTATTTTTTTTTTGTTCTGGAAAAATTTAAACATTAACGCGAATATGTGCAAAAATATCAAATAATTCGCTCTTCCACAAAAACATCTCTTTACCTAAGTTTAAACTTATTAACTCATAGTTACAGTGTTGGTATTATACTAGTAACAGCTTAACATTATAAAATGATTATAATATGATCGTTATTTTACACTGGACTCATTAGTTGTATCCATAAATGGTATTAAGATTCCGTTAGTGTAAAACTTGCTTTCAATTCACCATCTCTAGAATTTTTTTTTATTTATTTATTATTTTATTTTATTTATTTATTTTTTTTTTTTGTATTATATTTATACGTCTTATATCTATTTATTTATATTTTTATAAAATGTTATTAGTATGCAATTGACGTTATATTATTGGTTTGTTTTCAGGTCCATACATATATACGATGTATAGATACATCTATGTACGTATTGCATAGAAAAAGATACATTTTAGCACTTAAGGTAATAATACATAGCGACTAATTATCATCATCATTATTGTAAGGTATTCGACGATGTTATAAAATATAGTATCTTGGTACAAATAAAACAACTATTACCAGGGTCCAGCAGCAGCACAGTATGTATCACCAGCATTTTTATCTGTTTTTATTATATTATATATCGATTATCTCATACATGAAATCGAGCATACTTGAGTATTTAAGAAAAAAAAACAAAAGAAAAAACAGAAAAATAACAACAGCAACAATGTTTTATTAAACTTAGAGCTTCACAACTCACAAGTACAACAGATTTGACTTTGCCAACACAAACGAAGGACAAATGGACATTGACCTTGACCTCGTTAAAATGATCGTGCAGATTTCTTCATTTAGAGACATAACACACGGAATTTTTTTTTTTATTTAATTTTTTGTTGTGGAAATTAAATCGCTAGCAACATCATTACAGCAGCAATAGTAAGTAACACCTCAACGACTCGTTTAACTTTTTTTTCTTCTTTTTTTTTAATTTTTAAGACGCAAAAACATTCTACCATTTTTTTTTTATTTTTTGTTTTTTTTAGATTCTCGCAAAATAGGTATAGCTTTACCCATACCAACCACCACTTCTACTTACTAATTATATCAGCTTCATATAGGCTTTAAACAAACGTTGGTAGCAATTACGATATTTTTTAAACAGGTGAGAAATTCGTTACTACAGGTATGAGCTTTTTTGTTTTTTTTTTAAATAATTTATATTGTTCATAGGTATATACATTTTTTTTGCTATATATTTTTCTTCATGGGATTGTCAAGCATAAGTTGTTTTTATTCTGTCTATTTAATTTAGATTTCATAGAAAATTTTTTTTTGTTGATTTTTTTTTGATTTTTGTTGTGTTGATATAATTAAAATTTTAATAAATTTATTTTCCCTCATGATTCACCTCTTAACTGTCATTTATATAAAACAGTTTTTTTTTTAAAAAAAAATATAAAAATTACACTATGATGAGTTTGTAAATCGTGATCACACGTGGGTTAATAGGTGATTTATAATATCATGATCGCACGGTTAAATAAATGTAAAAAAAAATATTACACATCAACAATTTTACTTAAAAAAAAAAAAAGAAAAAAATGTCGTATACTAGTATATACTTTCTCAAATAATTTTCATACACGTTTCTTGTGTAGGATTTTGTAAACAAATTTAGAAGTAAAAATAATACAATTGCTCTTTCCTTTTTTTTTTATTTGTTAAAATAAATTTAATATGAACCAGTTAATGGTTTTGTTTTGTTTCAAGTAAAAAGAGGAAAAAAAAAGGAAAAATTTCAATAAAAATTAATTATAAAATGGCTTTTTTTTTGTTAGTTGTTTGTTGAAAAAAAAAAAAGTAAGTATCAATGTATCATTTAAATGTATGTACTTGATATTTTTAGATTGTATCAAAATGATAATTTATTTAATAACGTATTACAAAAAATTAGCATAAAACTGCAATTATTATCAATGAATAAAAAATTTATATAAAGGAATTTTCATTCTCTTTATATATGTATAGAATTCTCGAATGATGATAATGATAATTATGGTCAATTTTGCTTGAAACAGAAAACGAAAAAAAAAAATATGCATTTAAATAAGATACAATTTACTGTAGTGACAAAAATCATTCGTATTCTCACATTTTTACAATCATATCTTAACCACCACCACCACCACAATCCACCACAATTACTCTACTCTACTCCAGTGAAACATTCTTAGTACAAAAAAAAAAAAAAAAAAGAAAAAAAAAAAAAACAACAACAGAAAAGATTTACTATCGCAATGTAGAAAGGTGAATTATCAATTCGAGATTACCTCCAACAGCGGAAAACGAATAATTTATTACTTTCAGGATAGCGTTGTGTATTTGTTTTTTTTTATTAAGTTCTTTTATGTTAGTATTTTATCTTTTTAAATTTATACAAGTTCCCTTTTAATATTGCAAAAATAAAAAAAAAGCCATAAAATTTATAAAATAACTCATGATCACGCCAAATAGAGACGATTTTATTCACGTACACAGATAGATACTATGCATAGATACTTTGTATATAAAATAAAAGATTCTTAACTTTTTAATATAATCACAATTTATTTATTTGTGGTTCATGAAATTTTCTTTTTGTTGTTATATACTACACCACATATTTACTTTATTTATGAAAATTAACAGGGTATTTTCACCTGAGCTTAAGTCACTAACACAAATACATATTTAAATTAATAATTGAATTTCTTTAACAATAGAATTCTAATTCTATGGAATAGTCAGAGTACTTTCGAAAGGATTGACATTATAAAATTAATTGAAATCTTGCCTTTAACTACAATAGAACAAAAATGGATATATAGTCAAGGATGAAGGGTAATAAGTTGGCAGACACGATAAGCAGAAGGGGGTCAAAAACCTTTGAAGTCAAAGTGGGTGCTTGATGTAATTAAAACTTCGGTTATATGCCTAATATTGCTGTGTTAGGCAAGTGGTGTATCTATCTACACCGGCGTAGTTTGTAAATGGAACGACGAAAACTTACCACACTAACAGCCAGTTTCACAGTGGAAGCTTAAGCCAAAGCTTAGCTAAGCTTTTGTAGATAGCTTAAGCCTCAGATAAAGACTACTAGATTTCAAGTTAAACTCAGTTTAACTTCCACTGTGGAACTGAAAAAAGTGAATAAACTCAGTTTAAGACTTAAGCTTCGCTTAAGCCTCACTGTGAAACCGGCTATAAGTGTGACATTGCTGGATTTAGGCTTAGGTACGTGAGGCTCGTGCCTAGGGCGGCAAAATCTTCAGCTAGCGGGCAAAAAAAAAAACTCCTCATACTTTGATGCCAAGGGGCGCTATATCAGACGCTGCCTAGGGCGCCAGCGAACTTAAATCCGCCACTGATGTGTGACAGTAGTTGAAACTATGTCGAACTACGCAAGGCTACATGTACTTTTTAAAAAGAAAACACTGCTTATAAGAAAGTATTAGAAAAGGGTACCAAATTAAGCAAATGAAAATGGAAACCATCAGCTTATTTTTGATTTTGTTACCACTCACATGACAAGCCTGAATAGAGAATGTAATCCAAATGACACAATTTTAAAATATCCATTTTTATTTTATAATAGCCCTTTTTTTTCTCAATTTAAATGAAAAACACCCTGTAAATGATCTTTTAAAATTGTTACTTATATTAAAACATCTTTGTCGAGATTCATCATTATTTCTGTGAAAAATAATATGCAACAGGAACATAAGAAAGAAAAAAAAACAGAAGAATCTCGTGATCATATAAAATTACTCAATATCACTGATAGATTAAGGTCTTGGTTAAGAGAAAAAAAATTTTTTTTTTATCTTTCTATCCACAAGTAGATACATTTTTTTTGGACTAGGTACTCGTTATCTGGTGTGCTTCATAAAAGAAGTACATACATATATTTTGTTTTCTTCATCTTTTTAAAGAAATTATTATATTCCACTGTCGCACTGTGAGGAAGAATATAAAATCTAATATTAAAAATCTCTGGTGGTATCAATCTATGTACTATTTGTGCATGTTTTATTTTCCATGTATACTAGATACTGTCTATTCACATAGCAGCCAGCATCTTCAATTCAATTCAATTGTAAAATTCCTCTGTGAAGTTGGATAATGATGATGGGTAATGCTAATCGACCTTAACATGCAACAAAATAGAAAAAGAACTCCCAAGTTGAAGGTCTTGTTTTTGTTTTTTGTTTTTAAATTTCATGACGACGAGTGTATCTTATTTTCATTTGTATAGATACTTTTTGTGTTTTTGTTTTTAAATTCAAATATAAAAATATTTATACATATTTTTAGTTTTTTGTAAAGGTAAAAAAAAATTGACGGTTAAAAATATAATTAAAATTTAAATACAAAAGAAATACATATGTATATAGATTTTCTGGTATTTGAATTTTTTGCGGTTCCGCTAAGCACCTCTTTTACATTAGGTGTTTTGTTTATAAGCTTGTAAATTTTGATGGTTTTTTCTTTTTTTTCGTTTTCGTGTTAGTCGTATTAATTTTATTTTTGAAAACTATAAATTAATATTAATGATAATTTTTTTTTTTTTTCTAAATTCTGAAATGCATTTAATATTATGTATTTTTTTCGCTGTAAATTTAATATCTTTAGATTATGCAATTATTGTTATTATATTGTGGTCAGCTAACTTATTCAACATCGTTAAGTGTATCTTTTGTTTTTTTTTTCAATTTTTTTATTTTTATTTTTTTTAAATCTATCACACCTCGTCATTTATACGGACTTTGATGCTGATGTAACCACCACATGAGAGTGAATTGGTTTTGTTATATATAGAGTTGGTTTATTACACTCTGTACGTACAACCATGATGATGATGATGATGATGATGTGTGCATATTTTGCAATTATATTTACATTAGCTGTATATATATGAACTGTAGTATCTACGTGTAGTATATGTAGAAATGTGCATTAAAAGAACGAACTAAATGCAACCTAAATGTATCTACTATATATGATCAGAAAGAATAATAACAAAATAAGATGAAAGAGGCTAAAAAGACGATGATGATGATGATGACGACGACGCAATACAAAGTTTTTATGGTTCAATGAGGTACTGTGCAAAACGGTAAATTGAAGGTCGTTTCACTTATAAGATGGTCATCTTTTAACATTCCAATTTCAATCTTTTATATTATTTTATAAAAATAATCAAAAACAAAACAATAACAACAGAAAATATATATTTTACACGTACAAATATCTATAAAAGAGAAAGATCGAATGTTAATGTGGGTGGATGAATAAAAAATATGGTTGAATGATAAATAAATGTTAATTTTCCATTTAGAAAGAAAAAAAAAAAGTTCATTCGATACGCAATATAAAGAAAGAATAAACAAGTACAGCACACATTTTAAATATATTTTTTCTTAGAAAATCAATTTTATTTTAATTGTTTTTAATGCGCAAGCGTAATCGAATTATTACAACGATTCGAGTTTCATCAATACTATATATTATTATTGTTGTCGATCGTTTACAATTTACAATCTTATAAATTTTAAGATGGCACGTAATTCGCATACCTTTGTGTGTCATATTCTTATATATTAGGCCTTTCATCATAAAATTAATATTCCAGAATTGTCCTAATTCTTATATTGGAAAATTTTAAAATTTTTTTTTCATATTTATTTCGCCTTTCTTCTTTCTCTCTATAAGCTCGTGTTATTTTCAATTTTAAGTTTAAGACGCAATTTAAAGTTTGAGACGAAAACATGAGGTACTATCCACAGGTAAAATACTAATTGAATTATTTTATATTGTTTGCAGACATTACCATTACTTGGAGACTTTTGAATGGCTTTTTTGTTTTGTTTGTTTATTGTTTTAAGAATTACATTACATTGTCGTTATTATTTTCAAATTGATTTTGCCAACAGCGATAACATGAGCATGAGTATTATTTTGCTTGTTGTTGGTTGTTTGGCAAAAAAAATAAAAAATAAAAGAAAACTTTTCATATAAAAATTTGTTACGACGCAATTTTTCTGACAAATTTATTCTTCCTTTTTTTTTCTTCTTTTTTTTACAGTTAACTTGTTTGTTGTGTTAACTTTTAGTAAAGAGTGTGTAATATTGTAAAGAAGACAAACAAGAATTTTAAAAAGATAATAACATGTCTCTAGTTTGTATCTATAATATGTATATTCATTTATATCATATGTATACATACATATATGGTGACAAAAGAGTGTAATGTCCGTTCACAAATTCAACTAGTACACAGGTATTGTATGTTATGGCGAAAATAGTAAATACTACCATCATAACTCTTAAAAAGGTATTTCTTTATGTTTAGAATCACCTGGATGGACGGGAAGTGATAGTCTTTTATGTTTTTTTTTTGCTGTTGTTTTTAAAAATTTTCTTTTTATCTTTTCCTAAATTTTTATTTTTATATATTATTATAATTGCTTTTGTTTTTATTCGATGATAGTATTATTCACCTGGAGCCCTCATTAAAAGTTTCCATTTAAAGCTAATGAATATTATACACATAGGCGCTTTTTTTTATTTTATTTTACGTGTCATTTTGAATGTACCTACTCGTAGATGAGGAAAATTTTCGTGAGATTAGACATACCTATTTTCGTTTTGTGTGAGATTTAAGATTTTCCAATTGAAAAATTAGAAAAAAAAACAAAGTGGAAAACAAACTTGTTCTTGTGTTTTTGAACAAGTAAGGCTACAAAACTTTTTCAAAAATAATCAAATTCACAATTTATGTTTTTTTTTTTAAATCCATGTACAAGATGAAGGATAAACAATATGGGCTATGAAAGATTAGGTGTTAAATTCATAAATTATGAATTGTATGCATACAATTTATGTTTTCTTGTAGTTTTATAATGTGTCACATGAGAACTATTGTAGAATTCCAAGTATAAAAGTTCAAAAGGTTAACTGATTTCGTTGTTGATTTTTGGGTACATATACAGGAAGTAAAAGGCTTGTTTTTTCGAGAAAAGCACACTTCTTTAGTTGAAATTGGTTTATTATTTTTTGTATTGTACATTATTTTTGTGAACTGGGGTGATAAGATTAATCATTAGAATAAGGAATCGTTGGTTCAACTTGGTTGTACAATCTGGTCGAGTTGGATTAATGTCCTTTTCCTTTTTTTTTCTGGGTGATTAAAATTTGTTCAATTACTAGAAAACACGTCAAATTCGTATTTGGATTTTGGTGTATTCCTTCAAAAAATTTATTTTGCTATTTTTTTTAATTCAGTAATTTGGAAATTTTCAGAAATTTAATTGTTAAATTTTATTTTTAACTTAGGAGCTCTGCGAAAAATTATTTAATTGTTTAGTAATTGTTTTTTTCTTCAAGGAATCAAGTATATACTATATTCTAAATTAATTAATCTCAAAGGCTTCAATTTAATTAACTGTAACATTTTTAAAGGCGGGAAGTGGACGAAGCGGTAGAGTGTTGGCTTCTGATGCTGAAGTTTGGGTTCGAGTCTGCCTGAGTTCACTCAGCTCTGAATGAGTACCAATTCACTTTGAGTTGGGTATAAATGCTCGATACGAATATTAGTTATTAGTACCAAGTCCTGTCATACGAATAAAATTCGTTCTCTACCAACGAATCTTAGTGGTTCGCATTCCACTTTAAACTGTAGGTGCATGTATGACAGAAAGACGGGGTGCTGAGTACAATGGAATCTTCTGTCTGAGTGCTCGTGGATGCCTAACCCGTATCCCCCCCACCCACTAAACAACAAAACAACAATTTTAAATGTTAAAGATTACAAAAAATTATAATCTATAGAATATAGATTTCTTTGTTTTTGAGAACAAAGCTTTTCTGCGTGAAGCTCATCCAGTAAATTTTTTTTTTTCCAAACAAAATAATCTAGATTCGAATATTAAACAAATCGAATTGAAAAATTCGACATCAAAACAAAACCAAAAAAAAGATCGTAGAAAGTTTTTAATTATTTAAAATAAAACAAAAAGGCCAGTTAAAATTCTAATTAACTTTTTTTTTTTAAAATTGTTTTTCAATTGTCTTTTTTTTTTATTAATTCTTTTATTGTCTTTAAAATCAAACGTAATTCAATTGAAAAATAATTAAAAGAAAATTAATTTAAGGAAATAAAAAAAAACAACAATATCGATACACTTTCGTGATTACACACAATTTAATTAATTAATCCTCCCCTCTCCTCCTTTCATTTTATATTAAAAAAACTTTAGTGACAAACTCCTTTTGTTTTTTTTTTGGTTACGTTACTCCATTCAATGATTTGTCACGTACAAACAACAAATAAGTAACATTTAAAAAAAAAGTATCTGTTCTTTTTTTCCCGCTGTTAAGCTGTTCTTTTCATATTTTGTTTTAAATTTTTTCATTTAACATTACCGCCAAATTAAATCAAAATTATTTATATATAGGTGCATGTACTGTGTGTGGTTATTCATCTTTTATAATATATTACATTATATTATACATATATGGCCTGATGTATATATATATATAATTGAATGTGATGTATTTTTAATGCAAAAAACCAAATAAAATAAAAAAAATAAATCAGTGAAGAGAAGTAGAAAAAACAAAAAAAAACCATCCGTGTTCAAGGTTACTTTTACGAAGATCTTTTAAAGATTTCATTGACCTGATAATACGCGAGACATATTAAAATAATCACACAGTATATATTATTTAAGCACAGCAAAAGAAAAAGTAACAACAACAACAAAAAAGATACTTATATGTATAATTTTTGTTGTTGTGTGATTTTGTATGTATTTATACATGTGTGTATTTAATATATGATTTTATATTTATTAAATGGCCAAAAAAACCAAAAATAAAATTAAAAGTTTGGTTTATTTTTTTGGGGAAATGTTTTTTGAGAAGAAAAAGTAAGCAGAAGAAGAAGAAGTATAAAAAAAGGCAATAACGTGTAATTTAGTTGATTTGGTACCTTTCACATCACTGCTGGATCTGTAAATTAACTTATTCAATAGCTTAATAAATAATTAGGTGTGGTTCAAAGATTATGTGAATTGCGATTTTTCATTTTTATTGTTGTTGCTGTTGTTTTATTTATTATTATATTCAGCAACATAGAATATGAATGTATCTATCTACACACGTATGTAGATTTAAAGTAATGCTTGTTAAACAAGAAAATCTGTGTATCTATAAAAAAAAAAGATACGTTTTTTTATATTATTTTAAATTTTTTTGATTGTTGAATTAGACAAATTGTAGATAAGTTTTTTTTTTCATTTCTTCTATTTTTGAATTTATCAAACATACATCAGTCCTAACATAAAGGATTATGTGATTTTTAACACTATTATTATTATTTTTTTTTCCTGATTTTTCATTTGAATAGAATCAAATTATGGAGTGATTGTAAAAAGATATTCAGATTGTTTTATAGTTTTTATTTGGGGGCGTATTTTGAATGAATATAAATAATCTACGATGTGTGATATCAAAAAAAAAAAAAAACAAAGAGTTTAAAGAACTTTTGTAGGTGCTATCTCTATTCTTATTAAAAAAGTTTGTAAATCTATTATAATAACTTCTAATATTCTTGTTATTCTAATTTATCAAAATAAAGCAAACAATACTACTTATATATGTAGATATAATATTTACATATGCAAATTTAAATTTTACGTGGAGTATTAGAGTCTTAAAGAATTTAGATCATATTGTTTTTTTTGTTTTTTTTTGTACTATGATATCTTTTGATTTTTATTTGTTGTTGTCACATTTTTATGCTATTGTTTTGTTATTCATTTTTGAATATACATATATGCTTAAAAAAGATGAAAATCAATTATTAAATTGAAATCATTAAGCCTACACGTTTAGTTATTTGATTTTATTGTTCGTTTTTTTATTTTTTATTCAGCTCAATTTTTTTTTTTTTAATTTCAAAAAATTTTTTTCTAGTTTGAATTTTTCCACTTTCTTTCTTCTTCTTATTTATTTTTTTTAAACGTGATATTTAGCAAATCATTTCAGTAGGTAGATAATTTTTTTAAAAGAATAATAGAAAAACGTATTATTTATCTGAATTTTCAAATACATATATCGAAAATATTTTATGACCTCATACACTTAATCCTTTTTACAAAAAAATGTTTGCTTATGCATCGTTTTTTACTACAATGCAGAAAATAAAATACAACATATATAAAAGGATTAGGATTGTACATACTTAAAATTCAATAAATTTTGCAATTCAATTTTATCATCTAAATCACATGAACAAGAAATTCCATTCACTTTTAATTTCAGTGTAAAATCTGCGTTTATTATTAACTAACGGACCCAACTAAACTAACTAAAAGATATGTATTCGAAAAAAAAACCACATAAGGTATCTGACCTTATAAAAAGCAACTTGTTGTTGTCCCTATTATAAAATTAGATTTTATTTTTTATGCCCACATGAACTTAATGCAAATTTAATCAAAAATCGATCAAGTTTTTACACTTTTTACAAATAAAAATTGAGGTTTAAAGCATAAAATTAACTTTTGTAACAAAAAAACAGGTGATAGGTGAAGGATCACGTGTCACTCAAGAAAATTGATTTAGGACTTTAAAAAAGTAATATTTTCGGAGTCTCTGAAACAAAATGAAACAAAAATTAATTCTGTATATTAATTTTGCAAAAATGATCGACCTGTAGATTTTTTTTCTGTTTTTTATTTTATTTATTCGGGTTCTTTTTCTCAATTTCAACTTAAATTTTCCTCAAAAGAAAATAAATTCTTCAACATTTTTTAATAATTTTCTGTTTATGCATATTTGAAAAATTCAGATAAAAGTTAAGAATTGGAAAAGAATTCGCTGAATAAAGAAACTTTCAGTTGAACATTGAAACCAGTGCAGAAGTGCCCGAAGCAAAAGTTCCAATGTTTTGTGTATCCTGCAAAAAGCAAATAAGTGAAAGTGCAGTAATTCAAAACTAATTTTTTTTTTTTCAAATAAAAAAATTAAATAAGATTTTCTCAGCAATAAAAAAAAAAAAAGAACGAAGATAATTTCAATTTTCATAGAAAAAACAGGGTGATTCATCAAAATTATTTCTATATTCTATGAAGAGTTCTTTATAAAAGCCATTCAGTGAACGATACCTTTTTAGTATTTTATAAATTGCTTACTTCCTCATTCAAAAGAACAACAACAAAAAAACTAATGTTGAAACACGGAGAAAAAAAAAATTCATAATGGCGTGAAAATTTCAAAATCGCACAAACAATGGCATGAAACTAAAATATATTACACAGACCGTTTAAAATTGGACGATAATTGGTTCGCAAAAAAAAACTAGATTAATTCACCAGTGCTGAACAATCTTTTTGTTTATATTATTCTACATTATTATTGTTGTTCTTTTTCCGTATTATTTTTTTCTTTTGTTTTTCTAAATAGAATTTTTTGTCATTTGCAGATTCTATTGTTTTATATTCTTTAGTCCTTGATCGCTAAATTAAACAACCTATTATAATTTTCCAAAAGTGGGATTATAAAGTTTGACAAGTGATTTTGACAAGATTTTATAGTAAATTTTGTCATTTAATATCATAAAAAGCTCCCAAAAAGTTCTCAAAGTGCTTTAAAATTCTTCAGTAATTCTTTTAAGCTCACTCTTCCTATTTGTTTTTTTTGTCACGTGAAGGATTTCGAACATGATGAAAGTATAAATTAATTAAATTGGAAAAAATTTCAAGACTGTTTTGTTTTTCCTTTAAAATGTTGTGTAAAATTTTGCATAACTTTCATTGTTATTTTTTTAGAATATTGACTAGCTGTATTTTTTATTTCGGTTGCTATAAAAAATACATGCATATCACATATGAATGTAGCTTAAATTGTGGAGCGCTTTGATCTTTACCAAAAAGATTCTATATAGGAAGAGGTAGCATGTAGTATAAAAATATGTATACCACAAATTCGAATCTACTTAGATGGGGAGGGAAAACGTGCGGTTAGAACAATGTAATTCATAACTATAGGGGTACTGATATCATTACCCCAGTACAAAAATTTTCGGATACACATTTTTATATTACATGCTATCTCTTCCTATTTAAAAACTTTTTGTCTTTACTTGTACAATTTTTCGAATATTACGGTTTTCAAGGCTTTCGATATTGGTTTTCAATGACGTCTTAAAAAAACTGTAGCTTTATGTCAAAAACAAAGAGTTTATTCGAAATAGGAGCA
The DNA here is from genome assembly GCA_932526495.1 of Bombylius major. Taxonomy (NCBI): domain Eukaryota; kingdom Metazoa; phylum Arthropoda; class Insecta; order Diptera; family Bombyliidae; genus Bombylius; species Bombylius major. The sequence goes on from OW052043.1 coordinate 53,321,175, forward strand.
AAAGTTCTATATGTTTCGAAATGTCAGTTCATCTCTCTCTTTTAATTAATTTTTATGGGCAGTTGTACGAACTGAAAAATGCTGAACGCTTTTGTCGAGACGACGTATTGAACTTTTCCGAGCCATTTTTAGTACAATAAATATTTATGATAAACAATTTATATTTTTTTTTTTGGACAAAAAAAAGAACAATGAGTCTTCTTACTTACATGTGTTACTAGGTACTTTTTTTCTTCTTTTAAATATTACAAATGATTTATAACCATGTAATATCTTCGCTTAGATACAGCACTTATATTTCTTACCAAGAGTTATTTATTTATTTTTTTTTTTTTGCTTTTGTTTTTGTTCTATAAAATCCATGTTAGTTCTAGCTACTTATGTAAGAGTTAGATAACAATTAAGTATATATTTTTATGACTCATATTTCACTAACAAAAAACTAAATAATAATAATATAGGTGTAATGAATCATTTTGCTCATATGAGTCTTATAGATCAATCAATAAACAAAAAAAAATGAACAGATACGAAATAATTAGGAAAACTAGTTTGAAAAAAGAAAAAAAAAATGTAGTAAAAATCTAAAACAAAAAACAAAAGTCAATATAACGCATCATTATTTAACGTGAATACGTGTATTTAATTTTACGTTTGATTGGAAACAGAAGCAGAAGAAAAAAAAAACAGGGTCATTTTGTCACGATTACCATGAAGATTCTAGTAATTGAAGTATGTATTTATATAAGTAAGCATGTATCGTTGGTTACCATTATATATTAAATACCTGTAAAAAGTGTTTTTTTTTTAGTGGTGTAGAAAATGATGGTGGTATTTAATTTATACTTCCCTCATCATATATGTTTATAGCAATGGTTATAATTTAATTTTAGAATTAATTACAGAGATGACTGTTAAAATGATTATAGTTTTTTTTTCCTTCTTTCTTTTAAATTGTGTATTTCTCACAAGAATACATATTTTCTCAGAAGTTTAAATGAAAAATCAATTAATTCTATATTATTATATACATCAGGCACTCCTAAACACGGTTTTCCAGCACATATGTTTTATTTTTTTCTTCCAGTTTTTTTTTGCAATATAGTAATAATTATCGATTTTATTTTATTTGATTGTTTTTTTTTTAATTATTTGTTTGATTTTTTGTTGTTGTTGTTGTTTTCGAATTCTCATAATTATAAACGTTTCCACTTTGACTAATTACTTATATTTGTTGGAATTGATCATTAAATATGAATGAATGAATTGATTATATATACAATATTTTTATTTAATATCATTCACGGATTTTGCATATCACATTTAGATTATCTGCATATAACAATTATAAAATCGTTGTTATTTTGCTTAACTCTACTTTTTTCGCTTTTTTAAATGAAAAAAAAAAAAAATACCACATGAGAAAATACATAACAAAAAAAAAACATGAGGAAGTTATAAAAATACGAAGTATCTTATAATTGAAAATCTTCAATCTGATCTAAAAAAAATCTTATAATAATAATAATAATAAAAAAATCTATATATATGTATGTGATGTAATTTATTTCGTGATTTATAAATTCAAATAGAAACAAAAAAAAAAAAAACATTTATGAATATTCAATAATTTAGAATTGCTTTTCTTGTTCTTTAGAAAATTGTTTTTTCTATTAATTTTTTTTAATTGAATAATATTAATATATACATTTTTCCAGTTATAAAAATATTCAATAAACCTAATTTTTTATTGTAAAGAATCTTTTTAAAATCAAGCTATGCTTAATGTTATATGTTCTTCGACGTTTCATTAATTTAAATATAGGCTCATTATTAGTATAGAAGTTGTTTAGAAAGAAAAAAGATAGAAAAAAAAAAGAAAAGAGATTAACTTTTTGTAATTTAGAACATTTTTTAAATGCTTACTTGTGTAACTAAAGAGTTGGAGATATTTTAAAAACAAGATCTAGTTCTGATCTTCAAAAGATAATATTTAAAATTAATTACATATTTCCATTAGAACCTTAAGTAGAAGAACAGGGTGTTAAGTAAATCAAAAACCGAGTAATTGTTGAAAGGATACTGTGTTTTTACTGTGAAAAAAAATCCTACATAATTGTGGAAAATTTATTTTTGACGAAAAAGATAGCTCTGTAAGTTCTAAATTTTAAAGTAACGCGATTTTTCTCATTAGTTTATTCTTGCTTTTCTTAAGTTACTTGAAATTACATAATTTTTTTTTTCTTGTTTACCACCTGAAAAAAAAACTTCTATACATTAAACCTTTCGCCCTTCCGTTTTATGTAAATTATTAAAATATATTTCGACACTTCATAGTTTTGACTCATAAAAAATTCTCTATAGTATACAATTTCCACATTATTGCAATTTCAATTTTGTGGAAAAAATCACAGGAAAATAAAAACCGGAAAAAGTCAGCTTACTTAACATATAAGAAATAAAAAGATATTTTCAAATTTTCACACGATATTTTAATACAAAAAAAAAATTTTTTTTCGGTGTAGTAAAACTCATTAATTTTCTTTTTATTTTAGGAAAGATGAGAATTTTAAATAGAAAAAATAATCTTTTCCATAAAAATCAAATTTTTATACTCCTCAATGAAACATTTTTGAATTTTGTTTTTTTTTCTGTTTTAAAAATCATCTATATCTGAAATAAATCTATAAAATTTTCAATAAGAATCAATTCTCATTGTGAAAGAAAAATTATATGTATTTTTAAACTCTTTTCTTTTTTTGTTTCTCTTAAATTCTTTTTACATTACACATTCTTTAATTCAATCTTTTCAACACACTCGTAAATATAATATTAAAAAAAAAATGCCTTTGCAACAAAGAAAATTCCATTTTCTTAAATATGTTAAAAAATCTATAACGAAAACAAGTAATAAAAAAAAATATCTATGAATTGTTGATGCGTGTTGTTGTAAAATAAAATACATACATATACTATAATAGTCAATAGAATGTATCTACTATTTTATTTTTATTCTATTTTATTATCTAAATTGTATACAATTGTGAATAACTTCTTATAACTTTTTCTTTAATGGTTCTATTTTGTATTCTGATTGTCTACTTCCGATTTATATTGTTGGTGTTGGTGTTGGTGTTGTTGGTGTTGTTGTTATACTATTTTATTGTACATTTTATAACAATTTTTTTTTTTTAGTCATCACATCATTTTACTTTGATGTTGTTGATGATGACGATGATGATGATGGCCTTTCTATGTACCTATATAGTGAAATGTTCATGATGACAGTAAAATAACTTTGTCCATTGGATTGGATGGACATTAAGAACTCTCCATTTAGATATTCATTTTCTTTTGAATTAAATACTTAAATTTTATATTTTTGTACATATGTTTGTATGTATGTATTATTTTTACAATATATTTTCATGGAATATAGCTGAAAAAAAGGGAAAAATTTCACTAACAAAAGTACTTCGTGCATTAAATTCTAACGGTTCTTTGGTGTTCCCGTATGTACATACATATTATACAACAACAGTATGTATATTTTTATATATTATTGTATCAATACCTATATAAGTACAAACATATCTATACATAATATGAAATATATGAAAGTATCTAGATACTTCTTGTACTTTTGTTTACATTTTAAGTATTTAAAATGTAAACCAAAGGCAAAATAACCTTCATCGTCATCATCAAGAATCAACGAAGCAAAACCCAACAACAATAAATGGTTGCCATGATGAAAATATAAAAGAAAAAAAGTAGAAATATTAAAGAAAGAGAGTTATGTATTTAATTGTTTGAAACATAAACGGGTGTTTGAACTAAGTATATAGGAGTATCTTATGTAAGGTAATTATTAATGACCACGTTTACACGTAAAAGTAAAATTTTATTGTATCTATTTTTAATTTTCATCATTCATCATTTTTATTTATGTTTTGTGTCCTTTTTTACTAGATTTAAAACACTTAAAAGACGACTTCAAGTACTTGTGAGTAAGTATGGGACCTATACCCACCCACAACTTGCAACTATTCTCTTTCGGTTTTTTAAGAGCAGATACAAGTACATAATTAGGAAGGTGTTTACATCAAATGGATTTTACAATTCCAACAACTTAATTGGTGTTTTTTACTTTTTAAAGGTTATGGCGATTGTTTGTAATCTAAACTAAGGCATTTCAAGGTTCCAGTCCTTATCCTTGGCAGTACTTATAGTCTAAATTTTAAAGTTCCAGGTAATTAAATAGGTCCTTGATGCTCGATAAGAGCTTTAACGGCTTGTAAGTTGTAAGTACTTTTGATTCCACAGCGTTTATTGGAACTTTATGAAACGTTTTGGAACGAAGAGCGCTATTTTTGAGTTTTCTTCCACGGAAAATTTAATCCCACTTTTTAGTAATCTCATTAAATTTCTCATATTATTCTCGCATATGCATATCTCGTTTTCGGTTATATTTCGAAATGTTAAACTTTATAAAAAAAAATAAACCAAGTTAGTTTAAGTTGGTACGCGATTGTATTGCGGATGGAATAAGTAAAAGAACCAGAATCAAAACCTCAGCAACGATCAAAAGGTGGAAGTGATAGGTAAAAGAGTAAAAAAAAAAAAGTTAAAATCAAGAGAGAAAAAAGAAATTGTGCAACAATAATATGTTTTTGTTGGAAAAAATGAAAGAGTTGAAGAAAAAAACATTTTATTTTATTTTTTTTTTTATAAAAAAGTTAAGTTAAAAGAAAAAACTAAGAAAAAAAAGATTATAATAAGAAAAATGTTTTCTTATTTAAAAAGCACAGTATATGTATGTACCTACATCAGAATATTTTAATGTCTGCTGCTTGTTACTTTTCAACTTTCATATCACGCTAAACCCAGATAAGAATAGTTCTTCGTGATATGTTTTCTTTTTTAGTTATTTTTTTTCTCTTTTTCTTGTTTTTTTTATTTTTTTTTTATTTAACTTTTATATATGGGTAATGTGGAATAGAAGTTTAAAAATAAATCAAAGAAAAATAATACAAATATGTATGTATATATAAAAAAAAGATACTTATAGTATGACTGTTCTTTGTATGCTAGTATCTAAGTATATATTCAGTGTATAGATACTCGTCATATAGATAGAAAAGAATCAAATTGGATTTTGTGTAAAATTTATTATTTTTCTTAACTAACATTTCAAAGAAGAAAATAAAATAAAAAATGAAGAAAAATGAAGAAAAATCTGGTAAAAGGGGTAGAAAAGAAGATGGAGAAGAATATTGTCATGCATGGAATGATATGGCTTTTACCTGTTGAATATATATTGCTTTTTTTTTTCTTCTGTTTTTTGTTTTTACAATTTCTACATATTGTATAGGAATATACCTTTGCAACTTTATCAGTAAGTATATTCTTTGCCTCTCCATCCTTAGCTTTTTTTTTTTTTAAAAAGAATAACTGTTACATTGTGAATATAACATTCTAATAGAGTTTGTGTAGATGTGTTAGTGTTATGGTAACCATCATCATCATCATCATCATCATAATCGAAAACAAGAAATATTTGTTTGTTGGTTCTTTGCAAGTTCTTAAGGTTTTTGATTTTCTTCTTCTTCTTCTTCTTCTTCATTTTTTGTTGTTGTTGTTTCATTTGATTTCTTAAGAAACTTAATATAACCGGCTTAAACAACCGGGTGAACAAGTTTCGTTCCATAGAGACTTTCATGGTTGTTTTTTTTTGTTATATTATTATTATCGTCATCATTACCATATAGAATCCCGCATATTGTATCTACAGTATGTATGTATATTTTCTATGGGGGCAATGGGGAGTTTTTTATTTTATATTTCTTCATATCTTCACACATACACACACACACACACATACACATTTTTAACTTCAAACTATGAAATTAAACATTCTAACTTTAATGCCATTCAACTATTTTTTTATCTAATAATAATTGTAAGTTATTTTCTTGGTATGTGTTAGTACGTATGTATATTTATACATAGATAGATAGTAAATGGCAATGACCTTACCTTAGTTGTAATTCTTTTCTTTAACAGCAAAAGCATAATCAACACTCTAACTCTTTTTTTTTCTTGAAGTGGAGAAAAAACTGAACATTAGTTTGTTTTTTTTTTTTATGCCATACACAATTTTGATTTGACTGTAATTCTTTGATTTTTTTTTGCCTTTTCTGTTTCTCATTTTCATTTCTTAAAAAAGAAAAAAAAAGTTTCATAAAAAATAGTTTTGTTTTTTTTTGTGAATTTCTTTTTTAAAACCCACTTGTTACTCTTTTTCTTTTTACTTTTAAGAATTTTTTTTTCTTTTTTTTGAATTTTGTGTTGTGAAATTATTTTAAAATTCTTGAATTACAATCTTTTTACCGTCGTCTTTGAATAATAATAATAATTGTAAGTAAGTAAATTTATTTAAGATTCTTAGTTTTTTTTTGCCCTTTTTTCTTCACGTTTCTCTTTCTGGATAATATTTGTTGGGGAGTTGATGGAGTTGATAATAATGATATTTGCTGATGATGTTGACGATGAACACAAAAAAGCAGTTTTGAAGTATAATTTCTATTTTTTATTTCTTTAAAAAAAAAGCAAAATTAAAAAAAAAATCCCTGAATAACCTGATTTTTTTAATGCTGTTTCTACTCTGTTATTTGAGTTTTTTTTTTTTTTTTTGTTACTTCAATCAAAGAATTTTTTATATGAATTTATAAATAGCAGAAAAAAAGGAGAAGAAAAGAAAAAAAAGGAATGAAAATTGCATGGAGTGAATATTTCAATTATATACTTTTTTTTAGGTATGTGTGAATCTACATACGAGTATATGTAAATTTAAAAGTGAATAAGAAACAGTTTTCTTGAAATATGTACGAAATACATTTTTTTTCTTTTCTTTTTTATTGCAAAAAAAAAAAAAAAAAAAAAAAAAAAGAGAAATCGAAAAAAGGAGTGATTTTCAAATTAGGTCATGTCAATTATTTAAAATGAAATTTCTTTTTAATTTTTTCGATGATTTTTTGCAATCAAATTACTGATTAAAGGCGTAATGGTCAAATTATGCGGGTTAATAATGAATAAGCTGTTTTTTTACTTAAAAAAAAAATAAGTTATTAGCTTTAGGTATCAATAATTAATTTGTGTTAATTATTATTTTTTTCTTAGTGCTACTTAATTTTCTCTATTGTTCGTCCACTTTTCTCAAAGTTTTTAGAATCTCTTTAAAAGATTTTATGAGCAAAAACTGTAATTGCGGTAAGTTCAAATAATGCATTGTTTAAATTCACTGTTTTGTTTATACAGGTCCAACCATAAGTGGTTAGTTGCACGGTTAATTAACTCCGTGTAAGTCAAGATTCAGATTTAGTACAAAATCAAAGATTCCGTATCATGTAACTCGAGAGAATATCACAATTTTCATCCGTGTATATGTATCGGATATAACTGAAGTACCGCAAGGCAATCCTAGGGCGAAATTCTGTTTTTTTGTAATGTAAAAATACCTTATTCTGACAGATGGTCAGATCATAATTCATAATATATGCCAAAAACTTTACACTCGTAAACATTTCTTACACTATATAGGTGGTGTAACGTAAAAATGTAAACAGTCTGTGAAATGTCAAACGTAAAGTTTTTTTTACCCTTAACATTACATATCAGAAACATAATTCATCCGCCCCTGTATACGATTACTGAATTTTGAATTCGAAATAAACAAAAGTCAATTCAACTTTATCTTCAATTTGTAAAATTAATACCGAAAAATTAGCGTTTACTTGTGATTTTGTTTTTTAAAAACTTAAAATCCAGTTTTAAATATGTAATTTTCTTTATTTTTGAAACTTTAAGAGAAAAAAATTATTAACGAAACTAGCAATAAAAATTTAAGAAACTAAAATAGAACTAAAAACAAATTTTACTACTTTGAATTCAATATAAATTAAAAAATCATGTAATAGGGGAAAGTTACCAGTTCTGAGCCCGTAATTTATCAAGTAGGCTTGTGTGTATCAACGTTTTCAGTAGTTATTCTATTCACGAGCTCAAAAATATGTATCTTTATAATTTTTATTTTTTTGAGCTTTTAAATCTATTAATAATTTTCTTTTACACAAAGAACAGAACTTTACAGAAAGAAAAAAAAACAAGAAAAACTCAGGACTGAAAACTTTCCACACTATAATGTGTATTTTTACACATTTTACTTCCAATTAAAAAATTAACTTTTTCCCTCTCAAACCTACCTTAAGGTGTACTCGTGATTAGAGGTGTTACTCCTTATTTATTTATGTAAATTTAAAAATCGTGTGCAAACAATTAAAAAAGCCGATGTGATGATTTTTAAAAAACCTAACCCAAGTAAAAAAAAAACATCAATTAAAAAACACTTTATCAAGTTTTGCTGTATTTAGAGGAAAAGGAAACTCCAAAAGATTCTTCAAAACTATTGTAGAAGGGGAGGTGATTTCAGCAAGCGATATGGCATTCGGTAGCTCAATGGGGTAAGAGCACTGCCGGCAAGTCACAGGTTTGTGGTTCGATTCCCAGCTGAGTCGAATGTGATTTTGTTTTTGTTCTTAGTCTCCTACACTATAATTAAAATAATTATTATGGAAAAAAAGTAATCATAGTTTTTCTTAAGAATGATTTTTAATTTCTTTCACTTAGGGGCCGTTTACATTTGCGATTTATTCTTGTCGTGAACAAAAGTATTTCTCGCAACTTTGTTTACATTGAGACAGTCAAAAGTCGATATTTTCATCTTGAATAAATTTCTAGAAACAACTGTCTTGAAAAAAATGTCGGATGGGTTTACACTGTACCGAATACAATATTTAATGGAATTTTTTTTCAAACAGTGTTTACATTAAATGACACAATTTAGAAGTAATTTCTTGCTTGAATATTTTGAAAATGTTATGAATAATCTTCACGACAGAAAACTTCAGGAATAAATCGCAAATGTAAATGGCCCCTTAGAATCCATACGAAAAAAAATCTTCAAATTGTTGTTATTAAATTTTTTTTTTTCAAATTATAATCTTTTCTGGTTTGAAAAATACACCACAATATTGCATAAAAAACGTTTATTAGTCAGGTGTTAATTAATTTTACTTAAAAATATAAAAAATTTGCACATGTCACATGTGTGTTATTTTTAAGGTTAAACTATATATCGGGTTATAAGTTTGAGGATAAAGAAATGCAACATATTTAATATATTTTTTAAAACTTTATTAACAAATAATGGTCCTTACTTATTATGTACTTCAATTATTTATTAAATATAAAAATATTCTACAAAAGTATCTTTTTTGATTACATTGTAGAATGTAATTTTTTTTTATTCTAAACTTGTAATGTCTAAATAAATCTGTGATGTTTTTTTTTTCTTCTTCTTCTTATTTATTTTTTAATACTATTCACATTATATGGCAGTAATTTGTTGTGATTTGCGTGACCAGAATCTTAGATGTATGTAAAATATTATGTACATGTGTTTCTTAGTACATATGTACATCTATAAAAGTCAAATATAAATATTATATCTATATGTTTTTTCATGTCATATATAATATACGCCATATATGAAATATTTATATATTTTACATACTAAATAACATAATTTAAATTTAAATAAATATTCACGTTTTTGATATGTCGTTATTTAGATGACCATTAGCAAGCTGATGCTGCTTCCTAGATTTACATCTCATGTATGTACATGTACATATGAGTTGTTATACATGAAACCTACACTTTTTTTAAAATAAAATATGTATAATGAATTTATGATGATTTTACTTACTAAGAAAAATATTTTTTAAAAAACATTGAAAAAAAAATCAAATTAAATTGAATGTTATAGATTTTAATATATAATAATATAAGGTTACATCATAAATATTTACCGTTAGATATTTTACTAAAATAATAATAATATTGCCCCGCATAGTGTGAGAAATTCATATTATGAAATTAATGCAAAATATTTTAAAATAATTAATTGTATTATATAGATAAGATAAAATAGCCATGCCCTGTTCAATTTACCTTGAGCTGAGCTTCGCCATAACTCTGGGTAAATTATTTCATAAAATCAACTATAGTTTCACATGAAATGTGAATCACGACTTGTTTGTTGATAGAGAACGTATGTAATATGTAATTTAATTTGATGTCGTTTAATTGCAACTTACTTCATGTTTTTGCTGAGTAAATAAATTCTTTATTGGACTGTTGTAAGTACTGATCATAAAAATTCAAGCTCATATAAAGCGGACACAAATTTATCTCAAATGACTCGAATACCTTAGATCTCAAATATTAGAATCTTCTAATTCTCAATAAGTTCAGTCCATTGAAAAAATAAAATTAGAAACTTGAAAAATTAAAAACTGTATTTTTATAGTTTAGACTACAAAATATTGAATTTGTTCACATTTTTAAATACAAAATAAAGCAGTTTACGCATGCGTATATAGCCAATTAAAATATAAATTATCAATATAATTGATATTTTCAAACATAACCTCTAATATAAATATTTTGTAATTTTTATTTTATTAAACTTCCAGTTAGATATTCGAACAAGTTCTTATATAATAAAATTTCATTTAAAGAATAAAAAAAATTTAATGTGTGAAATTCTTTTACAATAATATACATATTTTCAAATATCATCATTAAAATAATCCTATGACAAACTCTGAACATATTACATGATTATTTTTTGTTTTTTTTCTTATTTTCTTAATTTTTTTCTTATTTTCTTGTTTCTCTTGTTCCTTTCATACAATTTAATTTTATATTACACACATTGGAATTTTAAATATTTCTATTAAATGAATTTAAACGTTTGCTTTTTCGCAGCATAATAATAAAGATATCTTTTTTTTTTTTAAATTCAAGAAACTATGAATCTTGAATATCTGTATCTTTTTGTGTGTAGGTATGTATATCTTTTTGTATACATAGTTATTAAGATAAAAAGAATCAATTTTCTTGTCATTTTATGTTAAAATGTTAATGATCATTTCATCGAGTATCATTAAATGTGTCATCATGTTGAATAATTTTACATTATTATAAAGCATTTATTTTATATTATTAAAATAAATAGTTGAAATTACATGTCTATAACTATCTGTACATACTCGTATCGTATATGTACTTATGCATATGAAAGGGTAGTATACATATTGTTGTAGTAACTGATTATGTTGCATAAAAGTTTCTTTATTGTATGTGCTTTTTTTCTTCTTTTTTTTAGAAATGATTTTAAATTTCTTTTTAAAATGTGCCATTAAATGTACAATTTAACCAAAGTAATGGAATGTTGATAAAGTATCTATAGTATAGCTTTTTTTTAAATTTATTTTTCTTACATGTCAATGTCATCTAATTAAATTGTATAATATGATTTAATTTAGAATGCTCTAAATTATATGTACATATTATGTATGTATATTCACGAAATGTAAAAATAATAAAATCAGGAATATATAATGATGATAATATGTAATTAGATCATCGTCCTCATCGATATTATTATTTAATTATATTTACTCTTATATATTTACGGTTTTATTATATGTTATCATATTTTTTTGATGATAAAATCATTGAATTATTACAATTTTACACTCACCGTCTCCGTCTCCACCTTTTAAGAAAAATGTCATTGAAAAGTCATCATCGAACGTCATTTATGTTTTTTACTTAAATGACAGATAAATTTCTAGTTTAACAAGTTTTTCTCTTTCATAATAATAATATTAATAATAGTATAATGTAGATTTGTGGGAACAGGGTGTTTTTGTTTGCAACAGGTACTTGTTTTTCTACACAGGAACTTTTTAAATTGATGGAAATTGAAAGGAGAAAAAAGTGCTTTGAGAAATAGGTGGGTGAAATTTTGTTTGTGATCATCTCTGTTTTTTGGCAAATCAAACGATAAAGTGTAGGAGATTTGAATCAGTGTTTAAGTGGTAAATAAGAACAATGAACGGTATGACATTCGATGGCGCATTGGTAAGGGCACTATCCCGGCAAGATAGAGGACTGTGGTTTGATTCCCAGTCGAGTCGAATGTCGTTTTTTCTGTTCTTAGCTACTACAAAAGTTTGTGAATCATTTTAAACGTTAAGATTGACAATTTAAAATTTAAAAAACAAATAAATGGTAAAGGATTCGCAACTGTAGATTCTTTAGAAGCTTCTCAAAGGACCTCAAAAAAAGGTATATGGGAACAGAATCCTGGTTAAACAGGATGAAACCTTGGAAAGTTGTATGGTTCGACTCTCAGAAATTGATAGGTTTACTCCTGTAGTAATTAAAGTCGAACCGGAATAGAACCTCGATCTTAAATACATTTTCTGAGGAGTACTTTGGCATAATTATTTTGTATTTTTCTAATGTTCACGAATCATATGAAGAAGAAAAAATTATTTATTCAATTTCATTGGAGTAAAATAATTGGATTTATTGTTGCATGAATTCTTTCTCTCTTCTTTATTTCTGCTTCTTTTTTTTTTTTTTTTTTCAAATACAAAAAAACAAAACAAAAACGTTTAAAAAGTAAGATCAATACGCGCGTAAATAAAGATCATTAATTTATGCAAATTAACTATTTTTGATTGTTTTTTTTTTTCTTCTGTTTTTTTTTTTTATTATTTTGTTTTTTACCAGTCGTCATCGCGGTAAATGATCGTTGACAATTTTTTGGTTGATTAGTGCACGAATTAAAACACAATGAATGAGAAAAAAAAAGGAAATAGATAAAAATGAAAGATGTATCTTGTTGTTGTTGTTGTTATTGTCTTGAAATGTCTCTTTTCTTCTATGAAATCGAACATTGACCCGATATCTGATGATGATGATGATGGCAAAGATACAAAATAAAAAATAATGTGGTGGTGTTTGTGAAGATTTTGTGGTTGAAGACATCTTAAATTTTTACTATTTTTTTTTTTTTTTGTATAATTTTGTTGCTGTTTTAATTGTCTATATATGTTTTAATGTCAATGATCCTTTATATTGATATTTTAATGTCTCCATCCTTTTCTGACGTTAATTTGTCTGGAAAGAAAATAAATTAAAAATATTGTCTTTATTTGCCTTTTTTTTTTTTTTGCATTGGTATTATTTTGCAATAAATTAATTAGTTCTTTTGATTAATTTTAAAGAAATATAATTACTTAATGAAAATATGTATATGAATGCACAATAATGACATTCAATTTGCGATTTAAGAGTTATGAATCGATGAAAGATTGTTGTACCACAGATACTTTAGTGTTAAGAGGTAAAAAAATTTTGTATATATGTATCTAAAAAAAAAAGTGGAATATGGGTAAGATACTCGTAAAATAAGTAAAAATCATCATCATTGCCATTTTCAGGTTTTTGTTTTTTTTTTTTGTTTTTTTTTTTTTTGTTTTGAATTTTTTGATTTTTATCAATAAAAATTGAACCTATAAAGTTTTTGAACGACAGTGATGGTCATTCGGATGTTAAAATTCAATATTTTAAAGAAAAAGAAAAAAAAATCAAAAACAGCAAAAAAAAATACGGTGGCTTTATAGTTGAATTATTTATCTATAATAAATGATCCGTACAAAACAACATACTAGGTCCGGTCCGGTCCGGTCCGTACATACTCGTATATAGACATACCTGCATAATATGTAATTGTTTCTAGAGAAAAAGTAAAACCTTGACATAGTTTAATGAAAAAAACACACACACACACACAACACAGGTGATTTTACCGTCTTTATTCATTGATCAAAATAAATTATATTAAATTTTTATTTTTTTTCTTTTTTTTTTTTTTTCAACAAAATGGGTAAAAAAAAAATTTTTTTTCGTTCAATATAAAAAGAAAAAATTGAAAATAAATTAAAGACTTTAAAAGAATTGTTATTATTGAAAAAAAAAGAAAAAAAAAAGTGAGGAAGAAAGTTTAACAAGGTGACTGTTAGGTCGTTCACCTTGTACTGCTTTTTTTTCTTCTTCTTCTTTTTAGTAATTTTTAATTTTTATTTTTTTTTCTTGCTTTTGTTTTTGCAGGGTAATTATTAAAACAAAACATAATTGTAGCATTATTATCTTTTACAAAAATAATTTCATAAAGTGTATATATGAACTGTTATTTCATTGCTCATTATGTGATATACTTACATGTACTTCATACACATACATAGGTAGATAGATATAGTTAATTTCATTAATTATGTAGTGTATTACTATTATATGGTAGAAAAGTTTCATGATTATAATTACTATGATATCATTTTTAGACAAACTTATTCAACAGTAAGTTTTTGTTTTTTTTTAAATATACCTATTTTTTTTTTAAAGAAAACTAGCTGACTGTGAGTATTTAGAGTAGAGTGAATGGATATTATTTGATAACTTGAATATAATGTCTGTCTCAAAAATAGTAATAGATATAAAGAAAAACATAAAAGACAGATAGAACATAGAACTGTTATTACACGCATGTATTACTTTATAAACATTTTAAAATAGATCAGAAGTGATTAGTAAAGAATTAAATTGAGATAAAAAATATAAAAAAATACATAAACATTATTTTGTAGTGAATAATTCCATGGATTTTCGACAAAACGAAGTGATTTTTGAACTTTTTTATTTTTATTTTTTTTCGGTTTTGTAATCGATTGGAAAATTTTGATAGTTTTCTTTCGAAGAAGGAATAAAGACCCCAATTACGAATAATGTTTTATTTAATTTTTCAAATCGTGTCATTTTTCACCACATTTTACCAATTTTCGAGGTTGTCCAATGTAGGGGACTTGAGTACTATCAATATTACGTAGTAATAATATTAAGAACGGTAAGCGACATGGCATTCAGTTGGTTAAAGATTACGAGCACTACCTCGGCAAGGAAAAGGTCTATGGTTCAATTTCCATCGATTTCGAGTCGAATGTCGTTTTTCTGTTCTTAGTCTACTGCGCATCAAAAAAAAAAAAAAAATAGGTACATCAGATGCATTTGTTCTTGTCTTGAATTTTTATCCTTAATCTTGATATTTCTCAAAAAAAATGAAGTTTATCAGGTAATTTTTACATAGCTTGACTCACGGGGTAGAACGTATCCCAAAAAAACAAAGCTTTTAAAGAATTTAAAGAGTGACTTTTAGAAATATTTACATAATCCTTGGTATTTTTGTTTTCCTGTATTTTTTTTCAAGCTTTTCAAATTTTCAAAGGATTTTTTTAAATTAAAATAAAACAATAAAATAGAAAAAAAATTGTATAAAAAAAAATCTTGCTGAAATTCCATGGATGAACTCTAAATAATTATTGAAAGAAAAAAAATAAATGATATGTGTAATGCATGCGATAATGTAATATAAATATGAAAATATGTACCTACATATGTAAGATGTAAGTGAATTTAAATGGAAATTGTTTATTGATGTTTAAAAAAAAAATAATAATAATTTGTATAGCTAAGGATAAAAATAATGACATGTGTTATTTAAAAAGTCTGTTAAAATGTTGAAAAATGTTGAATAACAGTAATTGTCATTATGTGTGATTGATTAAAATGTGAAATTAAAATCTACTTTATGTATGTTGTCGAAAAAAAAAATATAATAATCAGGAAGGAGCACCACTATTTGTGTTCTGGTTTTTTTTTTTAAATAAACCGATTATATCTCTTATCTCATCAGTTATATCAAAAATCTTACTTTCCACTTGATTAAAAATTAAAAATTTCAAATGAAATGTTGTTTAAAAAATTAAATTAATTAAAAGATGAGTAGTTGTAGGTTAAGTTTTTTTGTGTTTTGCAAATTATTACAAAACTGTACATATGAGTGTGCGCTTTTGAAAAAAATTATTTAATAACTTTTTTTTAAAAAAAAAATTCATAACTGTTAAAGTAAGCAAATTTTTCTAGACCTAATTCAACGCCTAAAGAAAGAATGATTTGAATAGAAAATATGTATGTGAAAGCTTCAAATACTACAGTAGAAGATATTTTCAGTCGTCATAATACTTTAAATTTTGATAGTATCTACATTCCATCATATTGTTTTTTCTTCTTCTTCTAATTATTAAGCTAGGGGTTAGGGCTAAAGAGACAATATTCGTTGCAGCGTTTTCTAGTAGTCGTTCAAGATAGGATGTCCTTTCATTTTAAAATCAACTTAATTTTTATCTCTATCTAAAAGAATATTTAACAATCACAAAAATAAATAAAGTGTCATTTGAAATTTCCCTTTAAAATGGGAAGAAAAAATTATTTTCCAATAAAATGTGCGAAAATAATGGCTAATTAATTTAAAGCCGTTGGAAACTGTTTTGCTATTTTTCCTTTTAAAATTTTTCATTATTTTTTCTTCTATTCTCAACAGAAATAATTAAAAACTGACTTTTTCTAAATAAGGATTCAAAAAGGATATTTAGATTGTAGAAGATTTGAGTATTATTCAAGCGACATGGCATTCGATTCGATAGTTTAATTGGTAGAACAGTGCCCGGGAAAAGGCAAAGAAGTCTGTGTTTCAAATTCCAGTTGAGTCGAATGTCGGTTTTTCTTTCTGTTCTTAGTCTACTACAAGACAAATTAAATTTTTTATTCTGAAATCATATATGTATGTGAATATTTTACAAATAAAATTCCTCGAAAATATTTTAAAAAAATCTGTCATAGAGCGTAATTAAAAGATTTAATTCCAAACAAAAGGTAAATTCTATCATATTTTTGCAACAATGTATGTTGAAACTGGATTACATATATTTATTACACAACATTTATTCTATGAAAAAAAAAATGTATCTTTGCTACGTTAAGCATTTAAAATAAACAGATAGATAGCACGTAAAATTATGGAAATAATTAAACATGTTCAAGATATAGTATGCATCCAATTAACATTTTTTATTATTATTATTATACATACGAGCATATATACAAAATACACATACATACATAAATGTTCGAGTAAAATAAAAGATAAATATATAAATAAATCCTTTCTTCCTTATTCGAAAGAATTCTTCCTGAAATTAACGGCAATAATAAATCGTTGGATACATATTTAATGATTAAACTAAAGTCGGTTTTATTTTTTTTCTTCTTCTTCTTTCCAAATAAAGCATTATTATATTGTACATACGCACAAAATGTTGATGCTGGTATATGTATTTTGTTATTCACAGTAAGTGGTAATCATATGATAGAAGTTACCTACTGTTTTAGCTCTTTTTTTACAAAATGCAATTACGATATATTCTTGACATTTTTCATTCACTTTTAATAAAAAGATATATAGATATACTAAAATATGGCATAGACAATCAGTGAATTGTAAAAAATAAAAAAATTAAAAACAAATCTGAGAATAATTCCACATTTCCAAGAACTTTTCTTACTTGACTCTTGAGTATCTATAAAGATAAATAGGTTTTTTTTTATATTCTTTTTAAATATGTTTATAATTTATATGTATGTATGTACATATCAAATCTCAATCATCACCATCATTATCATCTATCCAGTGTAAAAGTATCTTACAATGTGTACATAATGTCAGTACAGCAATAATAGTCTCATATCACAACTGTATGGTCAACATTTTCTTCAATTTTTGCTACAAATACTCATTGGTGTATAATTGACAATTATTACTATATTATTATTATTATTACGTTTTTTTATATATTATATGTATCTATAGTGAGATCCAGAGATAATAGAACACAAGAAAAATAACAGTATATTTAAGGTTTGTGTACATAATAATGGCAAAAAAAAATGCAAACAACAAAAAGTCAGTGGGGTATCAGCAAAAAATGCTGCTGCATCTTTATTTTATTTATTTTTTTATTTTTTTTTATATTTCATCTTAAATCGATTGTGTTATTGAGTACAGAAAAAAATCTTACACATGTATTTATATGATACATATGAAATCTATTTTTGCATTTGTTACCTATTCGACTTTTACATAAATTATGTTAAATGCTTAAAAGTAACAAATAATAAGAGGAAAAAAAAAACATGTCATTGCTAGAAAAGTAGAGACAAAAAAAAGGCAGATACTTCAGAATATGTATAAAAACATCATTTGAGATGATGACAATTTATATGATGATGATGATAGTGATGAATTTGTACCATACAAAATGATACACGATAGATATTATTTGCTAGACACCTGACTGTATATATTTATTCTTGTTGAAACCACAAGACAAAAAATCATCATCATCAAAAGGTATAAAATGCGTATGTAAGTTTGTTGGTAAATCTTTTTTTTCTTTATATTTTGAGTGTTTTGAAGCTCAATAAAAACATCAAGTTATTAGAGTTCTTGATACGGTTTTGAATCTATCAAACATTAAAAAAAAAAAAAACAAAAAAAAATTAGAAATATCTACGCTGCTAGGTTTAAGTTGTCAATTCAGATCTATGACTTAACAGATGAAATTCAAGATGGTTTTTGGTTTATTTTCTTGTTGTTTATTTTTTTTTTTTAGAATTTACAAGAAGTGAATTTTAAAGATACATATATAGAGAAAAACAACATCTGGGCACACATCTGGAAAAGCTATCGGAATTGTGTTACATGTTTCAAGATGGAAATCATTAGATTTCAGTAATTGCAATCTTCTTGTCAAAGTTTTATCTTTTTGTATAACTTCTTCTGAATGTGGAATGTATACCAGTGTTCAAGAGCAGATTATAGGTTTCTTTGAATGATTTTCGTATATTGAATAATTTTGAAATTGAATCAAATTACTTAGATTTTTCAAATTGATGTCTTTTTTTTTTCAGTTATAAAGATCCTCATCAATTTATTTCTTTGGTTTGTCAACATTTTGCAGTAGACATTTTGAATTCAAGCGATTCTGTTGTTTGGAATTCTTGAAATCATAAAAAATCTTCGAATTTTGAATAGAATATCTTTTGTAATGTTATTTTGTTCCCGTTTTCTAAATTTTGGGTCAATATTCTGAAATACTGAGAAGTACATACTGGAGAAATTCAACTCCCAAAATCTTGAAACACGAAAATTAAAAATTCTTTGAGAATAAATTTCGTTCAAGGAAATGATTTCTCATACATAAATGTTATTTTGCTTCTGCATTTGTAGGGTAAATTTTCCAATCACCACTAATAACCCATCGCTTGATATTTTTAACTATAAATAAATTAAAAAATGTAAGTTGTGTGGTCATCTTCATGAGTCAATAAGAGTTTTCTTTCAGATAAATTAATGTACTGCGTGTTTTTTTTCCAATTTTATAGAAATACTCAATCAAACAAACATATTTATTTTTAAATTTTCATATTAGTATCGATTCTTTTGAGATCATAATTTAATTAGCAATTAAACAGGTAAATGAACTTTGAGATGATCCCCCCTATTCTAGGTAATACATTAAGAGATATTAAGCTACTAACCTGTTAGTTAACAGGAAATTCCCTATTAAATCCTTAATCGATGTAGTTTAGATTTTCGTGAAAAGTACTGTGGAATTGATAATGTGGGGGATGTCCTAAATCTAAATCTGTAAAGGATTAGGCTGTGCGACTTTTAGTTTTCGAGACACAGCTTTTCAAATTCGCAAAAACATCATTTTCATACTTTTGGAAATCATGGAAAATATTTTTCAATCCTACGTAATATATTCCGTGTCCTATCTTCGAAAATCACACTTGGCTATAGAAAGTAGAGATCCTGTTCTTTATTTTGTGATCATTTCCTATTCTTTTTATCTATTTAAATATAAATAAAAATAAGTACAGTAAAAACAAAAAATATCCCTACACGTTTTGGCACAAATGTAAAAGGAAAAATAAAATGAAATAATGTTTCAAAATCTTTTTATCGTATTTTTTTTATTCTTCGTAAAATTTGAATTTGCCCAAATCCCAAAAAATTGTAAAATACAAAAATTATTCTCGAAAGAGAGAGATAGAGAGACTCATTACTGTGTAATTTCTCCTACAATTGCAACACGTAAAAAAAAAAACATTATTCAAGGTCATTATAATCCAACGACCAATAGCCCCATTTATTTTACATAAACATGTCGTATCATATTTTGCATTTTAAATAATATAGATAATCATTTATTGTATAATAAATAGATAGATAAAATGAATAAGTACTTTACCTTACATTCAGTATCATTTATAAATGTGTGTATCTATCTACATATACTAAGCATTATTATTATTTATATATGTATAAATTATCTAGTTCATCTAAAGTCAATCTTGTTCGTCATCATATCACATTGTTATCGTTGACTTTGTGCATTTCATCAAAACGTAAAAAACGTGAAAAAAAACGTTGAAAAACAACAATAACAATACAAATTCTCTATGATTTTACATACAAAAATGTATTTTCTTTATATTTTTTTTTTATTGCTTTAAAATTATTCATTAAAAATCATATTTTATGATATGATAAAAATATCTGAACCTGTTGTTTTTTTGAACGCTAAATATGGTGGAGTGGCACGCGTTTTCGCACGAGATCATCTTTTTAAATTTGAAAAAAAAAAGGAAAAAAAAAATTTTTTTATATATTTTAAAGTTAAATAAAAGTTCAATGAAACCTGGATCATAAAAGTATACAAAAGATACTTTCAACTTACAAAATAATAATAATAATGAAAAAATAGTACAAAAGATTTAATTTAGGAATTTTTTTTTATAGTTCTACTTAATGCAATTTTTGCCTTTTTACTTAAATAGATTTTTTTTCAGTTTATTGAAAATTTGCAAAATAGCACGAACACTGAACTACGAGTATATTTATTTGACTTCAGGGTGATGAAATAAGGAATTTATTTATTGTTCGAAAACCTTTTTTATTTTTTGTCTCTAATTTTTTTACTTCAATTCTCATTTTTAATATTTCAACACGTGACTTTTTCTTAAAGAAAAAATTGCATAAATGTATCTATTGCAATTTTATGTTGTTTATTTTTTTTCTCATGTTATTTTTATGTTCAAGCCGACAAACTGTTTAAAATGTGTGTTTTTCAAAGAGAAGAAGAAGAAAAAAACACACAAAAATGCAATTGAGGAGGATGCAATTGTATGTAGGAGAAATTTAGGGGAGCTATGTAGTAAAATCTTCTTCATCTGTGGCACTACAATTATGGGTGGATTTTGGTTTCCTCAACGCGCGAATTTTAAATCGTTTTCCGTTAAATGTTGCCGTTGTTGTTCCCTTCGTGTCCTATCCGAAATTCGAGGCTCAGGTTTTATTTTTCTAACTTTTTCCTTTTCACGGTATAGAGCTGTTAATCCTAAGCCCAAACCCAAACCTAGAGGACCAGTTTCTCCCTCCCTCTGACCCTGTTTTCCACTGGGGTTAGAACCCAATCTTATTCAAGGTTGCTCAGGTTAACAGAAACCACCATCGTGAAGATGAGTATAGGAATTGGATAGAAGAGGTTAAGTGACACTGTCATGATCCAGTACCATATCACTATTCCATTAAAACTCTAGGATAGTGAAATAGTGCTCATAAAAAATCCCCACAGAGGTGAGGGATAAAAACATTAAGTGATAGGGTGTCCCAGAAATTAAGAGTTTGAACAAAAAAAGATTAAATGAACTAATTTCAAATTAAGGTGTTTTACTGAATTATCTTGGATATGTTCTATAGAGGTGTCATTATCAAAATTTAAGCGAAAATTATAAAACACTACAATGTACAGTTTTGTCTTATATTAGTTTGTAAGTCGAATGGATAAAATTACAACTCAAATAACACATATGTATTTTTCATTTTTTTCATTTATTTATTACAAAACATGTGCAATTAAATTAAAGATAAATTAAAGTTTTGAAATCATAGATTTTTCAAACAATAAAATAAAATATCTTTTTTTGCATATTATTAGCCATTTAGAAGATATTTTATAATAAGATAAATTAATATTTTTTTATAAATCCCATAATGAACCGAATTAACAATCATAAATAAATCTAGAAAAAAAAATGCAAACGATAAAAATAAACTAAGCTTTTGTAAAGTAAAGATTGTCATAATGTACTTACATTCAAATGTTGAATTTTATTTGATATAACTTTGATGATCACACGACCTCATTATCATTCAAAAGAAATCTCCCTCCAGAGATACTTTATCCTTTGTAATTCGTATATCGAATTGAAAATCGTTAGAAAATACATTTTTATGGTATATTTATATGTATTTCGTATAACTAAAAACAAAACAGAAAAGAATTATTATCTTTATGTATGTATTTAATTTAATTTATCTAAAATTCAATATACAATACATACTTACTTACATTATTTCGAAACAATAATCTACAATTTTCTAAGAAGAATAATAGTACATATACGAGTATGTATTTTTGTATTTTTAAACATATTAGAAGAACTTTCTTTAAAGTCTATTAGCCATGCGCAGAACGTCAATCAAGCGATTTTATTTGACCGATAACGAAATAAATTGCAAAACAGGAAATATAATATACATATAGTTGATATTTTGCCCATATAACTAACTTTTAATTCCTTTGCTTCATCTTCTCTACCAATTTTTTTTATATTTTTTAACATTAAAAATTCTATATTTCTATTTTTTTAAAAACGTGTGTGTATATGTACAAACATATATAAAAAACAAGTGCTAACTTCCCTTTACTGCAATTTTCCTTCCTCTAGTCAATGTAAAAAAAAAACAGATTTTTTTTTCTTCGATAGATTAAGCAAATAACATTTGATTATACTTTCGAAAATATACCACAAAACCTGTTCGTACAATATTTTACGAATAACGGTATACAAGAACATTTTGTGCCAAAAATTCTCCGAAAAGTTGTACCTACTTTTTATAAACACTGTAAATCTTCGAAAACGTCAAAGTTTTAAGCTGAATTTCATCAGTATTGACGTTTTCGAATATCCTAATTTTGAATGATCACAGGATATTGTGTAATTTTCGTAGTTGAAGTACTTGTTAAACACAGGGATAGGTCACACCTTCACTACTTTATAATGGGATGTGATGGTGTCTACAGTGGTGGGAGTAACCTAACCTAATCTCCTAACGGTATTTAATAAAAAAGCAATTGTTACAATTTTTTTTTTAATTCGTTTAAAATTTTTATTTCCAGCTTTTCTTTATTATACACTTTCCTAGCAATAATTTCCCATAAATTTTTATTGGATAAAAGATCAGGGTTTAAAGATGGCCACTGCAATGAGGGTGTTCATGGTCCTTTATCAATTGCATTACTGGTTTTGCTTTGTGTAGGGGGCATTATCTTGTTGAAGGATAAATTTTTTATCCTCTGTGAGGATTATTAAAGGTTAGAGATACTCAATAATCAGATCTTTATAGCCGGATCCGTTTATTTTACCATTTATAAAAGCTAATTCAGACAGGCAAGATTAGAGTTTGCTATAAAAAGCTTATCGATAAGGGTTATATGTGGCGCCATGTTATATTCAGCGACGAGAAGAAGTTCAATCTGAATGGTCCGGATGGGTTTCAATACTATTGGCATGATTTGCGCAATGATCGTAAGATATTGTCCAGTAGAACATGTGACGGTGAATATGGGCTTCGTATAAAAATGACATACAGCATACAGCGATACTTATATATACACTTCTTAAAGTGTATGTATTTATGATGTGGTGTTTGAATAAAAGCAATATGTGACTTCTTTTGAAAACTTTTAAAAGTCTTTTTGATCCCTTAGAAAGACTTCCGAGTGACATCAGTTTTGTTTTCGTAATTAGCATGTTCTAACGGATCCACTGCATAAAATATTTTATAAATATTTCAATATTTTCGGAAGTTTCATCTTTTATATTTTGTACCTGTATGATTGTTATACTTATCAGATAACTGATTTTTTCTATATGTACTTTTTGAGCACACCTGTGGAAATTTTCTGCTTATAATATAAAAGATAGAATTTAAAAATGAGATGATGATGCCTACAAGTAATGTTATAAGTTTAGAAGTATTATACGAGTATATAGAATCTTTATAAATAGTATAGGTGTAGTATAGGTACATATATGAATATGAATATTTGACCAACAAACAACAAGTGTTCACGTGATTTGGATAGAATCAGCTTCAAGGAATTTATTTAGAATTTATTGAGAAATTATGTGGGTATTAAAATTAAATGTAATTGTTGACGATGATGATGATGATGCTGTCGTTGATTTTATCTTATTTTGATCAAATTATTCCACAATATTTACTTATTTCATTATATTACAAGAGTCAGTTTAAGAAATAAAAAATATTGTTAATAATAATAATTACTTGTAAAACAAGAAAATAATTTTTTTTTTAAATTGTTAATGTTATGGATCTTGGAACCCATGTTCTTACTTACTTCCTTAGACAAGAAATTAGGCATATTCATGTTTTGGATTCCATGAAAATAGTGGATTTTTACAAACTTTCAACACATTTAAAAAAAAAATCAAGTAATAAAAAACATTCAATATAGGTTTTCTTTCAGGCCTCGTCCCTGGATCCTCAACCCGATACCTCAATATTTTTCTACAAGTTATCATCAACTTTGTTGGAAAAATGTTTTCTGAGCTCGTTCGATCGAAATCTGAAAGGAAAACTCACGTTTGATTCATTTCCAGACAGAGAAAATTTGGAACCAAAAAGAGAAAGTGCTAAAGTCTTTAGGAGTAGGAAAAAGTCTTGAAAAGGTATTTTTTTTAAATTTGGAATCCAGCCAATAGATTGTTAAGATTAGTTTTTTTTTCCCAGCTCCAATGACATCAGTGAAAAAGTAGTAAAGTTTTGGTGTCTTAGGAAAATCAAAAACGACGGAGGCAACCATATTAAAGCCTAAAAATAGCCGCTCTTGATGACTTAAGGAATACAAATATGCGAAGAAAAATCATCATGTATACTGGTGGATGACCGTTGACCGAAACAGGTAAAAAAAATAAATAAACATGTTGTGAACATAGAACTTTTGTGCTGTACAAGAAAAAGAGTTTTAAAAAAAAAAACAGTATTTACAATTTCTTTGAATACTTCCGCAAATGTGATTTTTCATTTGAGGAAAGAAAAACAAAAAAAAAACATGAATTTGACTTATTATATAACTAAAAAAAAAAATATTTATAATCACAATATAACGCAAAAAACAAGTTTAATAGAATTTCATGTTCGACAACTACAAAAACAAAAAAATTCATGAAATATGTTTAACATTAAATGTAAATCTTCTTGACTTTATACTAATGCAAGAAAATTAATTTTATCTTGTTAACATAATTTTATCATAAATTTTCATGTAAAGATATATTCAAAAAATTCTTCTAATATACAAAAAAAAAAAAAAAAAAATGTCTGCACATTCTATTGTAGAAACAGAGAGAAGCAAGCAGAGGGGAAGAATAAGAAAAACGGTTTAATCTGGTGCATCAGGTGCATCTTATTTATTAAAACAAGTGTTTCTGAATGCACTACTATCTATACTATAACATTGTGTATAATCCTTATTTTTATTTTTTATTTCTTTCTTTCTTTTCTTGTAAATGAAAAATTACCTATCAAGATACAAACTAGAAAAGAAGAAAAAAGTACATAAAAAGATATTTTCAACAAAGCTTACCTCTATATAGATATTATTTGAAAATTATATCTTAAAAATTTGCAACAAAGTTATTTTCTATAATTTATATGATTTTAATTTTATTTTGCCATTTTTATTTCAATTTTTTTTTTCTGTAAAAATTAATAAAGTTGAAATTTTTAGAATTCGTCCGGTTTAATTCGAAGAAAAGAAGAAGAAAAAAAAGAAGTTAATTTAAATTTGATTGAAATTTGAAATTAAACACGCGAGTATATTATACTTTGTATGAATTGTATGGGCAAAAAAAAAACGTGTTTATTTTAATTATGCAAAATCCTAATGATGAGCTTAGATTTCATTTGTTATTTGATATATATTTGCGTAATTTATTTTTGTTCATTTATGTACATAGTTTAATTTCTAAAGATAAAATATGCATATAAAATTTGATAACGGAGTAAAACAAAGTATGGTGTGAATACGCAATGAAATATGCGAGGTTTAGAAATAAATCTTAAGTTTTTAAGAAAAAATTATTATTAGAAAAATTATCATTATACATTTTTTAGAGCACCTAAGGAAGTGAAATTATCAGAAATTATGTATACTATATGTAAACTTTGAAATTTAGGGTGTACAACTGTTTTACGTTCTGTTTAGAAAATTTAGAACATAGATATAGGTATAAATGAAATTTGACTAGTTAGTGTGTTGCTGTACAATCTTTCTCAGTAACAGTCTAAGATATGGCGGGCAGCGGTCGAAGCGGTAGCGTGCTGGCTTCTGATGCTGAAGGTCTCCAGATCAAATCAGCCCAAGTTCACTCAGCTTTGAATGAATACCAATTCATTTGAGTTGGGTATACTCGTAAGTGCTCGGTACTGAAGCAGTTTAGTAGTTCTGTTTACTAGAGGTCTAGAGCATAAGCAAGTCCCCAAAACCAACTACAAAAATATCAGTACCAGCCCTAGTGTCATACAAATAAATTGGTTCTCTACCAACGAATTTAGTGGTTCGTATTCCACTTTAAACTGTAGGTGCATGTATGACAGAAGGGCTTACAACCCTTTGACTCGGCAACTGATAGATGTGTCGGTGTGTGGTATCAAAACGGCACAGTTTAGTGCTAATTGGGTATTCGGAAGTAATCCAAAAAACCGCCACGTCAACCAACCAACCAACCAACTGTCCAAGATAGCATGTTAGAATTTATGTGTAGATACTTTACTAGGATTTTTTATGAAAATGATTTATACTTATTGTGGTAAAAAATGTACATATCTACTAAGTGGCAACTTTTATTTTGTTGCTGAGTAACTTTTCTTATAAGAAAAACTTATATATTCTTTATAAAGAATACCACATTCTCGTGATAAGTCCGCATAAATCGAAAATTGGGACAATTTTTTAAATTTCATGATTGTTTTATATCTCGAACCGAACTACTTGAGCTACAAGATTTTATTGAAGTGCACAAATAGAAAAATTACGTACATGATCTCTTATTTTTTATTAAATCTGAATCTCGACTTACTGGGTGGAGCTAACGACACATACTTTCTTGATCAATAGATATAACTATTGCGGAATCACCACATCGAATTGATTGATAACCTAGTGCAAGATTCTCTAAAGATGTCTATATGGTATATATATATATTTTTTAATGAATATCCCGCGTAGATATTCTACGCGTAGATAATTTGAAAACTTCTATAGACTTTTGCCTTCTTTTTCAAGGAATTGGTTACTAGGGTAATTCAAATTCTAAAAATTATTCTGAAAATTTAAAAAAAGTAAAATAACATGCAAAACATTTTCTTGAAGATAATAAATTGTTTAAATTATTTGTAAAATATTCATTATTCCATTTCATTATTGAATCATTTTTCATAAAATGCAAATAAAATTGCAATCGAAAGTCAACAAATTTCTAAATAAAAATGAAAACTGCAAATTTTATTTAAATTACGTATTTTATGCGCGTATTTAAATTATAAGGAACCTACTTTACTTCTTTACAGAACAATCTAGAATAAAATCAAATAGCAAATAAAATGCAAACACTTAATAGTCAAGAATTAATTTAGAAAATCAATAAATTCATGGGTAATAAAAGATACAAAAAAAAAGAAAACTACGAAAACAGTTTACATATTCAGTGGCGGATTTAAATACAACGGCGCCTAAGTCCCCTAGTTCCCCCCAGGAAAAAGACTAGGTTTAGATTAGGTTAGATTAGATTAGATTTAATTAGATTAGATTAAAAGTAAAAAAAACAATAACAGGCTTGATAGGGTTTTTCTTTTTCAATAAGGTTGATTGATGAAGCAACATTTTTCTTCATTTTGATGAATTGATTGTAAATAACAGAAACTTTCAATTGAACACTGGATTTTCGTAAACCAGTGCCCAAACCAAAAGTCCCTACTACATTGCAATATATCATAAAATTGATCCTGTAGAAAAATTTCTTCCATGCAGAACGAAATATGAAAAAGTGCCTCTCAAAAAAACAGTTTCATACAAAACTAAATATTGAGGTACATATACATTTTTTCTATTCTGGCTTTAGTCGATTGAGTGATGGAATAGGATAAGTCAGGCCCTTTTGAATTCAAATCCGAAAGGCATTTTGCTGTACGGCTTCTAATATTCAAAGAACAGCTTTTCAAAGTTCACAACGAATGCTCAACTTTTAGATTACACTTTTGAAAAACCGCGCATAATATTTTTTGATCGTACGTAGAAGATTTCTTTTTCACGCTAGGCTAAAAGAAAGTTTTTCCTAAGTTTTTTAAAAATTTTGAAATTTCAATATTTTTCAATTTTATTTATTATATATTTCCTTTTTCTTTCAGAGTGAGTTTCCGTAGAATTACATCACATTACATGCGAGATGATCAAAAACAAAATAAAAAATGACTTGGCTTTGAAAATCATCATAATAATGGACAAAAATTAGCAGTTAATGAACAGGAGCATCAAATTTCTTCATAAATGAGCGGTTTAAATAATAAAAACAAGAATAAAATTATTTCAGCACATTTTTATGATTTATTTTGCTATATTATACATAATTTGATTTAAAAAAAATCTAGCTTTGTATTTTTAAAATCATATTTTATGTAATGTACGTACTTTTTTACTTATTAAGTTATAATTTTTAGCATTTTTCTAGATTTATTAGATTTTTGTTAAATTGTTCATTTTAATGCAGAAAATAAAATTTAATTTGAAAAAAAATGTGTTTTTTTTTCCTTTTCACCAAAAATCATGATTTATTTTTCTTATTTTCATTTTTAAAAAAATAACACTATAACGGTAACACTATTTTCCAAGAAAAAAAATTTCACTTATTTTCATTTAAAGTTTTTACCTGAAACGGTAACACTATGTTTTCAAAAAAAAAACAAAAAAAAATTTGCCTGCTGCAACTTATGAGCGCCTGGTATTTTTTGAAAATTTTAATTTAAAAAAGTGCATTTTAAAAATTTTCAAAAAATACCAGGCGCTCATAAGTTGCAGCAGGCAAATTTTTTTTGTTGAAAACATAGTGTTACCGTTTCAGCTAAAATATTTTTTTTTAAACAAAAATAAATTATGAACAATTTTTAAAAAAAATACCAGGCGCTCATAAGTTGCAGCAGGTAAATTTTTTTTTGAAATTTTTTTTTTAAATGGACTTTTTTAAAAAAATTTAATTTAAAGAAAAATTGAGTAAAAATAAGTGAACCAAAATTTTAACAAATACCAGGCGCTCATAAGTTGCAGCAGGCAATTTTTTTTTTTTTTTGAAAACATAGTGTTACCGTTTCAGGTAAAAAAAAAATTAAATGAAAATAAGAGAAAAAAATCATAATTTTTTGTGAAAAAGAAAAAAAAAACACATTTTTTTAAATTAAATTTTATTTTTTTCATTACAATGAACAATAACAAACATGTAATAAATCTAGAAAAATGCTAAAAATTATAACTTAATAAGTAAAAAAGTACGTACATTACATAAAATATGATTTTAAAAATACAAAGCTAGATTTTTTTTACATCAAATTATGTATAATATAGCAAAATAAATCATAATAATTTTATTCTTGTTTTTATTATTTAAACCGCTCATTTATGAAGAAATTTGATGCTCCTGTTCATTAACTGCTAATTTTTGTCCATTATTATGATGATTTTCAAAGCCAAGTCATTTTTTAATTTGTTTTTGATCATCTCGCATATAATGTGATGTAATTCTACATGAAGATCACTCTGAAAGAAAAAAGGAAATATATAATAAATAAAATTGAAAAATAGTGAAATTTCAAAATTTTTTAAAAAACTTAGGGAAAACTTCCATCTACTTTGCTGTCCTCTTTATAACGTGACATATGCCCTTATTTGCGTATATATATATATACTATATTCTATAGTCGAAAAATAAATACAATTTTTCCATCGACATTAACAATTTTCCTAAAAGAGAAAAAAGTATGAAAAACTGCTACCGTGTTTTTTATCAAACGTTTCTTGACCCTATATTAGGTCTATTTTTGGGTCAGCAGAATATTTTCTAATACTTTCTATTTAAAAATTTTCATCCAACTAAGAACATTCTTTGAATACAAATTTGACACATACTCGTATCTACATGAATTTTTCATTTTTCACAATGACAGGAATTTTACTATTGTGATTTGATGTATTTTGTGCACTTTTTTTTTCTTTTTTAATGTTTTTTTTTGCAAAAAAATGACACCTGCAAATAAAAAACAAGTACAATCGATTGTGAAAGTGCACTCGGTTAACTACTTTACTTCAACTAATAATTTAAAAAAAAATTCTTGCTTTTTAAATTCTTATTCTGACAATTTGTTCTCCTTCTTCTTCTTGTTCATCAGTGTTAATGCCTTAACCTAATTAATGAGCTTCAGGTTGTTGTTGTTGTTTATGTTAATTTTCTAAAGTTAAAAAGATTTTCTTTTTTTCATTTTTATATGTATATTAAAACAAATGATTTTACCGTTATACTCTAAGTAACAAGTATGAAAAAAATAATAAATATTATACTTAAAAAAAAATAAAAAAAATACGACATGTTTTCAAAATTTATCATTATGTAAAAAGTCGTATGCCAGAATCTCTTATCCCGCTGCGTTTTTGAGCTGTTTGCTGCCGTGAATTTAAAATTACGTATTTTTTTTTTTCATATTTTTCTTACTATTTTCTTTCATTACTTTTCTTTATTACAGCAGTCAGCAATAAGAAAACAAAAGAAAGTACTCGCGTATATGTACAAAAACAGATTTTTTTTTTCTTTCTTTAAAATAAAAAAAAATTCCGACAAGAAAAGTACAATTATTATTCTTGAACGCTCTTGTCCAGAATAATAAACAACAAGAGGCACTATATGACCCTCCAGGTATAATATTTATTATACATTTTGTGTGTCCACAATAGTATCTAACAAGTTTATGTTGAAGTTAAATCTAAACTATCGGGGACAACATTTAAAACCAAACCAAAATAACCACGTCGACGTCCACAATCTTATAAAATGTTCTTTTTTATGCGATGTTCTTTTTCCTGTTGAAATTTTTTTTTATAGATTTTATGGGCAACAACGTGGCTGTTCTTTTCATTTTGTTCTCTTTTTTTGTGGCCATGCTTATGATCTATCATCTATTAACTTGTAATTTTTCTATCTTTTTTAAATTTTTATTTTTTTTTTATTTTTTCTAAGTGGCTGCTGATGACCGATATATTACAAAAGTTTATAAATAACAAACCCATATGATTTTTATTATAAAAAAAATAAAAAGAGGAAAAATAAAAAGTTTCATGATATCTTAAATGTTCTTTTCCTTACCCATATTCTCATCCGTCTACGTTTCTGTCATATGATGGTCCTCTTCTTCTAATTTAATAGGTGAAAGATGCCTATATAGGTAGACAAGTGTGTGGGTTTCTTATTATCGTCATAAAAAAAACATGGATTCGTAATCACATCCATCTCGCACGCACACACTCTCTTTCTCTCTCTCTACAGTAAATATTAAATTTTGATTTTAATCTGATAATCGTATACATTACACAACGGCCCATAATAATGTATCTACACTGAAAATATGTGTGATTTTTCATTTAAAATATTCTTGCAAGCCACATAAATCCACACTCTTCCATACAATATAAGTAGGTGCTTGTTAAAATTTTAATTTAAATGAGCAATGGTGGTCTTTGAAAGTTCTACAGCTAAAAAAGAAAAAAACAACAAAATATGACTCTTTTGTGAAGGCCTAATAATTTTTGTGGGTCACTCTCCCGTATTTCGTTCAAGGAATACTAATGAAGGTTCACCCATTTAAACTTTGTTGTTTGTTTATTTATTTGATTTTTTTTTTTCATTTTCACACAGGAACATACATTCAAACTCATTTTCAGCCACCACACCTTGTATATAGCTTAAAGCATTTTTCTGTGACATAAATTCGATTCTTTTGGTTATCATTTCCAGGAAGTTCTTAAATAAGAGAAAAGAATTACTCATTATTATATATTTTTCATTTTTCATAAATCTTAAATAATTATGGAATTGATTATTGGTTTTTTTCTTTCGTCTTTGGTTTCTAAGTACGATCAAAAGAAAAGTGATAAAATAAAAATTCATTATGAAGAATTAAAAGAAAAAAATCGTGTATGCAAAAATATTATTGATTTAGCACACAACACAATATTTTTTTTTTAGCCAAAAATTTTCCACGAATTTATCAAAAGTTCAATCAAAATTGATGTGTCATTTGTTTGTTCAACAGAACTTTCGCTATATGAAACCAGGAACAACGGTAAATAAGTAAATTCAAACTTATTGTAATGGATTTTGTGTTGTATTTCTTTATGAATACAAAATTTGATTATAAAATCATGTAATGCACATTTTATAAAAATAATTTTATTTTAAGTAAATCAATTGAATTATGGATTAGATTGAGAATAATTTTATTATTTTCGAAATGAAAAAGCAAAAGGGAAAGAGAACATTAGATAGTGTAGAAAAATTTTATGAAATATTCATTTCAACTATTAAAATCAGTTTTATTCAAATAATAACGGTTTTTCAGAAAATTCAATTTTGTTATCATGTTATCAAAACATGAAAAATGGAATTTTTAAATTTAAACATTGATTA
Source organism: Bombylius major (assembly GCA_932526495.1). Classification (NCBI taxonomy): domain Eukaryota; kingdom Metazoa; phylum Arthropoda; class Insecta; order Diptera; family Bombyliidae; genus Bombylius; species Bombylius major. The sequence continues at coordinate 53,353,989 of OW052043.1, forward strand.
AAATTTCAAAAAAAAATTGAAAATGCGAAAACTGACCCAATATACTTTTTTCCCTTTGCTCTTTATTTCTTATGGGAAACTTAGCGCGTCAAGTTTATACTTGAGGTTTCCTGACTGTTTTACTGTACTGACTGTACCTATACACAGTCTAAAGCAGAATGCGAATCACTAAACTCATTGCAACGAATTTATTCTAGTATGTCAGGGCTATGATGTTTTGTGTAATTGGTTTTATGTACTTGCTTATGGTCACTTATACTTCAACTCGAATGAATTGGTATCTTATTCAAAACTGAGTGAACTTATGCGGATTTGAACTTGAGAGTCTCAATTTGAGACTCTTCAGCATCAGAAGCCAGCACTCTACTCTATACTGCTTCGAGATTGACCGCTTAAAACATCTTATAAGCAGGAATATTATTTATTGTTTGTTTCAAAAGAAGAAAAAAAAAACATCAATGTCTACATTGCATTTAATAAAAACTTCCAATTGAACATTGAATTTTAATTATTGATAATCCAATGCCCAAACCAGAAGCTCTTAACCCTTATGGCGGACATCTTATTTTTATGAACGGTTCTGGAGGGCATTTGCTATATGGCAAAGAAGAATTCTTGCAGAGACAAGGCCGCGCTAGACAAAACTAATAAAAAAAAATAATTCTAAAGGGACGGAAATTTTGTTTAAAAGGTTCGAAAGGGACACAACATACCTGTTTAGCATGCCATATCATTGAAATGACAACATATAATATCCTATCTTAGCAGTTTTGAATTTCAAAATTTAGACGTGAATAGACGTCGCATCCCACGCAGAGCACTCACATGACGTCTATGCACATTTCTGTCCGCCAAAGGGTTAAGTGATTAATCCTGCATGTCTGGAATAAAAAAAAAGGAAATGAAGAGAGCAGTTAGTACAGAGTTTTTTTTTTAAACAAAAAATGACAACACCACGAGTGTTTAACTTTTATTTAATATAAAAATAGAAACAAAAAAAAATAGTGTTTCTATAATTTATCTAAAAAACTAACCATAGAAAAAACATTCGTAGCAGTCCTGCAGATTTCATTGAACACACTGTTTAATGCACACTTAAAGCTTTTCATTGAACAAAATTTAAGAACTAAGTAAAAGGACAACAATAGCTGCTTTCGATTTGCCATTTCCAAGTACTTGCGAGTACTAAAATGTGTCTTGGATAAATGGGTAAATCGAACGACACAAAAATTTTGATAGGTGTCAAAACCTAAAAATAATTTTTATTTTGTCATAATGTACATACAAAAAAGAAAAACACATCTAGTGCTCTTAGTTTTTAACTTTAAAGCCCTCTGTTGTAAAAATTGTGCGTAACTACTTGTATCTACTTGAAAAATTTTACATGAGTAGCTACGTGTAGATGATTTAGCACAGACTTCCACCTTATCTACCCGCAAGTACTTGAAAGTGGCAAATCGAAAGCAACTAATGTCAACAAATATTTATCGTTTACTTTACTCACTAAAAAAAAAAATAATAAAAATTCAAATAATTTATTCTTTAAAATGAATTTTTTTTGTCAAAATACACACACTCTTCCAAGCATCCACAGTATGTTCATTATCAATTATATAATCTTTTTAGTAGGTACGTGAATAATTTTTTACGTTATAAATATCATCTTTATGCAATAAAAATAAATTATTTAAAATGCATTTCATTAATTAGAATTGCAATTCATGAGACTTTTTGATAATTTATTTGACAGATAAGATAAAATATTAAACCAAAAAGATTTGTTGGAGTATGAAATTTCGTTTCAAATTAAAATGAATACAAGCAAATTAAAAGACACTTCGTTATTTTACAGTTTCACTGTGACTTGAGATCATATGCATAATTTTGTTCCTAAAATATTTTCCTATGCTGGTTTTTTTTTGTTCTACTATTATTGAATTAGTTAAAGTGAAAAGTAAAACATGAGTAAAGAAAATATCAGAATTGAAATAATTATTTCAATTAATAAATTAATTAATTAATTATCTATATAATAATAATAATTTCACTAAATCTAAATGACATTATAGAAAATTTTCCCACAATCTCCTATAAATGAAATGGTATATCTTTAGAAAATTCTACCTGTATCTATACGGCACATATTATGTGTCTATCAGATGCAAAAGCGGTCTTGTTGTCATTTTGAGTTATTAAGCAAAATTGTTTCTGGAAGAAACTATCAATAAATGTAATGAAGAAAGTGGACCAAATTGCTTATCATCACTAATAAGACCTAGTTCAACAAAAAAGTAAACAAAATAATAATTTTGATCGATTTATCGAATAAATTAAAATAGAAATGATCCCTTTTGCAACTAACCTAGTATTATTTTACTAGAAAAGAGTACAATTTCGCATCAAAAGGTACTCTTCTCCAGTACAATATTGTTGCAGTAAGAGACTATATTTAAATGAAAATTTGATTATATTCTGGGGATCAAAATATACAGAGGAAAACGTTTTTTTAAAATATGACAAAAGGGCCTTTTGAAACTGATAGACACATTATATAGTATGTATACTGGTTGGTGGGTTGCTACTGCAATGAATAAACAAGCAATATCCCTCTTAAATTTTCCTTTAAGATATTTTTTGTATGTCTCATCAATGTCATTATTTTTGAATTACGACACTAAAATATAAAATATCTTATAGAATCCCTAAAGGATTTTTTCTTTCTTTTCTTTTTTCGTTGTTTTGTTTTGTTTTTATCTTGTCCACCTTTATCTTTATCACTGGCTGCACTGTCAACAGCGAAGCAATGCAGCACCATCATCATCATAATCATCATAATAATTTTACCTGCAAGCTAAGGTTGCCAAGTTAAATTATAATTCATGAAGTTATGATAGTTGGGATCATTGACTATAAAACGCTCCCATAAATTTAAAAAAATATATTTATGTACAGAGAAATGTTATACATTACATATGTACATATATTGTTACAGCAGTTTTGGTATACCTGTAAATTGTATCTTGTTTTGTCACCAACAAAGAAGAAGATTAAAAAAAAAACAACGTAAACTGGATCCCAATCTCATTTATCAATCTTTTTTTCTTAAACACACTTTTTTTGTTTTTGTTAAAATAAAAATTGTGATTTACGCAATGATGTGTCGTCATTGTGAATGTTTTTTTTTTAAAGATGTTTACTATATTTAAAATTTAAGAAGAAAAAAAAATGATGTAACTAAAAATAGTACCTAAATGGTGAATGTATTTACATTTATGATAATCAGTTACTTTTTTTTCCCCATCAGAGAAAAATGAATCAAGAAGATGAACAACAAAAACAAGTAAAATTACATATTCATAAATGTGAATTTATTTGGAAGTATGTATGTGGATCCAATTTACAGAAACAACAACAAGAAATTACATATTTTATTGTTTTGCATCATTTAAGATGTACATACATACAAAAATGCATCATCAGTCAGAGACGATTGCGGCGGCGCCCACACATTTTATGTAGTGTTTTTATAAGTAAGTTTTTCATCCTAATTGAAATTTATTATTCAGGACAAGGTCGTTACAATGTTCGTGATTTTTGTTAATTTTCTTTATCTTCCGGAAAAGATGAAAGGTAAGAAGAAAAAAACAAACAACAAAAAAATTAACTTTAAAACTATAAATGAAGCAGAATTATCGAATTTTCGAAAAAGATTGTGTTTTTTTTTTTTAAAATGAAGTAATAAGTTGTTTTTCTTTTTGTAGTTCGGCATGCGTGTGGAATTTTAATTTAATTTATTTTTCTTAATATTGTGATGAATATTGTGATAGGTATTTAACATCTTTGTGTATGGGGATAATATTTTTCTTTTGAAAAATTTATAATTTGTTATTCTTAAGCTCGAAAAGCATTCATCAAATCTGTAACATGTTTTTCGGAATACATATTTTATTTTTATCAGTGTAATTATCGAAATTGATTATTTCTCACGATTAAAATACGAAATGCAGATTTCAAATTCAAAAGTACGAATTTTTATCTATCTTGCGTTCTGATCTGGCTAGATTATGGAGAAAATTTCGAATTTCGATTGAAAACATTATCAAAGTTTGCATTTTAAATATGTTTTTAGGCATTATACATTTTGGGTGGTGCTCATAAAATGTTCTTTGGTTTTTTTAAATTTCGATCTAATCCAAAGAGTAACCTATTTAGTTTTCAATTAAGTCCGTTGTACTTTTATTTAGCTTAGCCCTTTTGCTTTAATTGCAAGGATATTCGACATAAGCTTTGCCACTGCATTCTATTCGTCATACTTTAACTTGCATTTATTTAGTTAATAAAGCCATTAAATTTGCATCATTCTCACAATGACTGAAATTCCTGTCTTTAACTTTTATGTGCGGTAATAATGCTTCCCTTTTTTAGGATTTTTTGTCATTTTGATTCAATCAAAGTTTTAATCCTTGAATAACACAGAGCATAATTTAACACTTGTGTGTTCCTACGAAAGTTCTAATTCATTCTTATATAGAATTTTGGCTCAAAAGAATGCAAAATATATATAATAAAAATTTCCACATAAATCGTACTGTTTTTTTAAAATTATAACGGTCCTGCAAATATGTATTTAAAAATTCATCCTGCATTTAAAGCTGTATTCTTCACCTTAAAAAATTGGCATTTCAACGAAATGCGTTCTATTTAATTTTCTTTTTAATTTGAAAAAAAAACATTTTTTTTATCCCGTTTCATAATTATACAACATCTTGCAAAAAAAGATTTTTCAATAATTATATTCGAAACACATTCTTTATTGCAGTTATAACATTAGAAAATTATTATTTTTTCTATTATTGCCTTTCAAATGCAATTTAAAAAAAAAAAAAAAAGAAAAAACGATATTCTATTGTAAGACCTCAGGCTTCTGTTTTCAATTTATTTTGTAACGAATTGCAACGATTAAAAAATATTCTTTTTTTTTCATTATACAGATTTTCAATAAAATCTCAATTAAAGTATTTAAAACGCTTTGTAAATGCGTTACATACTCATATGTAAATTTAAATACATATTTTCTATTTTATTGGAAAAGAAAAAAACAACAAAAATTTAATTTTAATTCCTCAATTTATAGAACTATTCTTCTTCTTCTTCTTTTTCTTTTTCCTGTAAAATGAAAAATTTTAATCAACAAATAGGCATCATATGAGAGTGTGTGTGTATCGAATTTATGATTATATTATTCGCATATTATTTTCAATCAAAAAATTAGAAAAAACAGCGTTAATCGATAATTATTATTTTTTATTTTGCTGTAATATCCGCATATTAATTTTTTTTTTCTTCTTCTATGCCCTCTGGAGTGCTACATACAAAGATTTTAAATAACCTATAAGGCTAATAGGTAATATACCAGAAGAAAAAAAAGATACACAAATTACAAAATTTCAATATTATAATAATGATGAAACGAAACGATAGAATTTGCGTTTGAAAGCGTTCAAATTCCATTCTCACTGCTAAGATAGAAGAAATAGGTAATGTTTTTTTTTTTTGCATCCATTCGACCATCATCATCATCATTATAATGATGACCATTTGATGGAAGTGAGGAAGAACTACAAAGATGAAAAAATAAATATGTAAATTTAATAATAATTTTGTTCCTTATTTGCTTATAACACTATTTGCTCGTACATACTTATAAATACACATGTACATACGATTATATACATATGTGGATCATCATTACCATTATGATTATTCTTGTTGTTTGTTTGTTTTTTTCTTCTTCTTCTTCTTCTCATGTAATCTTTGTAATTTGTTATTCATCAATATTGAATATCTTAAAATAATTTAAAGTACATTATTATCGGTTTTTTTTTTCTTCAGATACATAATCATCAAAATCTAAATTTAACAGTTTTTTTTTTTTGTTTTTTTGATTTGTTAAATTTAACATAAAGTAAAAAACATGGAGAAAAAAAACCAAATACGTGTGCTTTGCGTATTTTAACTTCCAAAAATTTAAGCATGAAGATTCTACAAGAAGCACAAAAAAAAAAAATTAATTAATTTTAAATAAAAATTTAACAGAAAAAAAAAAAAATCAAAGAATATAAAAAGAATCTATACAGAGAAAAAATAGCAAATTGAAAATGTCAATGAACTTGGTCATGCTTCTTGTGTGCTTATGTTGTGGCTCAATGTAATTTATATGTATGATGTACATAAATATGTATGTAATTTTTTTTTTCTATTAAACCACACTATGCCTGATGTACGTAGATACGATAAAGCAGATCATAACTATGATATAATGTACATATGTACATAATTATGTACCTAATGCCCATTTCTTCAGACGTCTCTGCTAACTGGGTAACACCTAAGTGTAGGTGACAGCTAGCTAGAGATTTGGATTTCTTCATTAAGTGGCAAAAAAAACCGAAGCATAGGAGGAAATTGCATGTAAATTCACCTGGAAGTCGAGAAAGAAATCAATATCGTCCCAAAACTTAAAATGATTTATTTTTGATCCCAATGAATATGGCCTTCTTCGAGGTTCATCATCTAGCAAGCTACTATTAGGCAAAATGAAATCGAATATCATCCATTTCGATGTAAATTTTATTTTTTAAATCACCAAAAAATTTTATTTTCTCACAAAATCTTTAAAAACCAATTTCCTTTACTTCATTCGACAACAACAGCAAAAGGCAAATATGCGTTACAGAATCCATTACTTTCGAGTACCTGAATAAATAATCAGTACTTCATCTGCCAGTTAAACAGGTAAAGAACTACAAATCTCTTTATTATCTTTCTGCTAAAGTTAAATACAAGATAGTTCAGAATGAAGAAATTGGGCATAAGTATTATTGAAATCGACATTTTAATCTATCAGATCATAATGTTGCTGTTGTTGTTTTTATGGAATTGGTATATTAACACATTATATTGCATATCATTGTAATTTTCAATTTTTTTTCTAATAAATGCTTATTTAAAAAAATCTACAAATCCATATAAGTACTATACATACATAATTTTAAATAAGTAGATACGTCAAAAAAAAACACACGAAAAAAAAAAAAAAAAAGATATTCGTGAATTTTTTATTGATAGTCAATTTTGTATTCAGGCACGCAAAAGTTTCTTAAAATTTTAATCTATAAAAAAAATGTTACAGACAAAAGCTTCAAAAACAAAAAAAACAATTGATCAGATGTGAGATGACTGTAATTTGTTTTGTATTGATGATGATCATTATGTTGAAGAGTATGTAACTGAAGTAGGAAAAAAACATGTATCTATCTATACATATAGTAAATTTTTTTTTTTTTCGAAATTAAAAATAGATAAAGAAAATCACATACAAAATAGTCTTTCTGTTCTGTGAATAAATTTTTTAGATAAAGTTCTTGCCTTTGTTGTTTTCATTTTTTTTTTTTTTTTTTTTTTTTTTTTTTTTTGTTATTGTCTATAATCGTCTTTTGTACTGCCAAATTTAAATTGGTAATTAAATCGTATTATCATAACACATCAGTTACATGATATGTGCTTACAAATTTTTCAGTTATAAAAAATAAAATCCATGAACCCATTGACAAAGTTCAAATTCAAATTTAAATGATTTATTTTTATTTCAGTGCAAAATTTTCTAATCCTTTTTTCAGGAATATTTGAAATCTTTTGATTTTAGTTTATCGGGATCAAACAGGAGTACAGGCAATAAAGGAAACGTAAGCTCAAAATCATTTGTCAAATTTTTCCCTAATTAATTCCATAATTCCACAGAGAGTGGTACAAGATTTTGATATTACACATGCGTAAGCGGGTTCTAATGAGTCAACTTACTCCACTTAAGAATCAACTTTTGTATAACTTATTTCAAACAAAGTCTTTAATACAAAATTCAGACTTCTAAATTTTTCGAAGAATAAATTTCAATCTAAAATTTTATTATCCTTTCTCTAAGTACTTCAAAAGCTATAGATTTGAATTGATAAAAACGAATGAATCATAGGAACCATTTTCAATAGTAGTGTATTGTAATGAAAAAAAACAATTATTTCTTTTAATGTTTGTTGGAGAATAGTAATAAAATCAATTAAAGTTTAAATAATTATAAAAGCAAGTCATGTCTTTTTTTAACGTTGAAAAAACAAAAAAAAAATACATAATGAATAATAAGAACTGTGGTCTGTGGATAATTAAATTCTACGAAGAAAAACAAAGTAAATTTTCGAATGAAAAAAAAAAAATTGCACGTGTAATTCTTTTAAATTGTGTATCTCCTCCACGAAATTTTTGACTGTCAGTAAAAAAACAAAAAAAATTTGTTTAATTAAAATCTTTTCGTGAACCAAAAAATTATACGCGCTGTATATTGAATTTTAATGTTCATGACCATTTTGGGGCCAAAAAACATATCCTTCCGGTTTTATTAATAATTCAAATACGCTAGGGTATTAATATTCATTGATGTCATAATTCAATTTGTGTCTTTAGCAATATTATACACGTGCCAGACAGCGCATAAAAATATGACCTCTATATGAGTTATGGTTAATAAAAGTTTATTTTTCCTGTTTTTATTTTGACAATAAATCGTGAAAACCACTAAGAGCTCTAGGAACCTTCTGATTCAAAATCAAGGGATTCAGCTACAAAATTTTTGAAATGCAGCTTCTCAATGTTTGTGAAAAATTTCTCAATTTCTTCGTTAAAAATATTTAATTATTCTGCATCTCAAAAATCAATCGAAAAAGTTTTCTGATTTAGTCTGACTTTGTGGTCGGATAGTTCAGGACCTTCTAATTCCACATCTGAAAATTATTTTAGTATACGAATCTCGATTCTCGGAATACAGCTTTCCAAAAGTCACATCGAATGCATATCTCCCTGCTTTTACTTTAGAATATCATGGATAATATTTTTTGATCCTAAATATAGTGAATTTTATATCCTTGTTTGATAAATCGTACACCAGATAAAAAATAGAAATTCTGTCCTTTATTTTAAGATCACTTTCATTTATATTTCATTTATAGTTTCAATTTATATGAAACTGAGACATAGTATATCTATCTACCTCCTTGGAACAACAGCCTCTTGAGCCTTGGCCATCTAAACTTGATGTTTCGTGACCATTTAAATTTTGAAAATTCAGAAAACGATTTCTTTTTCCGATATTTCAATTATTTCACTAATTATGAACTTCGGATTTTAATTTCATATGAATCTGGGACCTTCTGATTGAATTTATCCAAAAATGACTTTTTCATGTTTCATTTTGAAAATGATCTCAAAATAATGAATAGGATCTGTACTTTCTATTGATGAATATTTTTTAAAAAAGGACATGCAAATCACATCACTATGTAGGATCAAAAAGTATCATCCATGATTTTCAAAAATGATCATTATTTCCCGAGTCGAAATTTACCTCCTACTTTACAGCTCAAAAATAGTTCAAATTTCCATTTTCTTCAAATTTAGCAGTTAAGTAATAGAAAAGTGGCGCTAAAATAGGAAATATTTGTTTTAACGCTACTAGCATATACTTTCCATTGAATGATAGTAGCTTCAGAGTAGAAGGTAAATTTCGACTTGCATTACACAATTTGAAAAGCTAAGGAATCTTACTTTGAAGGTTGAGCCAGAAAAAAATACTGGCCACTGTCCTCCAATTCCACAATTATAGCGAAATTCTTCGAAAAAATTGCAATAAAAGAATATTTTTTTAATTACCTAATGGATTTAAAATTTAATAAAATTTTTCTAATTCTTTTCTTGTTTTTTTAAAGAAGAAAGAAAGCAGAATTTTACGGTTTGAATTTAATTTCTCTGCAATTTTATTAAAGGTCTTTCATAATCATTCAACCATAAATTTTTATTCATTAAACCAAATAAAATTAATCTACTTAATTTTCATTTCTTTTTTATGTATACTTTTACGAAGAATATGTTAGATATATGTATGTATCTATACTACGTTATTCTGGACAATAATACTCATAATTTTAACTATATCTATATATAAAAATTAAAAACCTTGCAATTTAACTTGAATTTCAAGTAATTGCAAATATTTTTTCAAAAAAAAAAAACCCGTTTATTGTTAAAGAACAATTAATCAGTAGCATATAAAATTTATAATTGTTATTAATAATTTTTTCAAGCGTTAGAACATTGTGAAAAATTTTCGATTAAATATAGGTAATTTATACCTGTACATATAATCACATATGTACTGTACATACATATGTATATGTATCTATATCTTTTATGTTTGATTTTTATTTTATTTTTATTTTACTTGCAATCAAAATATCACTCATTGGAAACTAATTATAAGCGTTAAGAGCAAGTTCAAGTTCAATAAATCAATTCTTTGCTAACTTGCTACTGCTAGTGTTATTAAAATGAAGAAAAAAAATGAAAAAGAAGAAAAAAACACAAAAACAAAATAAAATTCTTAACTTGAAGCTGTTCCATAACAATTTTCTATGCATGCAATTTGCAACACACATACATGCAATATATTTTGCTTTTTGTGTGGTTTTAATATTTGCCACAGTATTTTTTTCTTTTTTTTTGCGAAAAATTATTTTCTTAATTGATATTTTTCACTTCTTTTTACATTCCCCACCCTCGGCCCTCGCTTTGGGTGTTATTTTGCTTTAATATGAAAAATTCACATTCTTTTGGATATAGCAATATTTTTTTCTTCTTCTTATTCTTCTTTATAATGTTCAAGAGATTTTAGCATTATAATTTTTACGTAATATCTACGTGGTGTTATTAGTTAAAGTTATACTATGGTTATACATACTCACAACTGTTATTCTCTATTCTCTATCTACATATATGTATAAATATATATTTTTAGTTATAAGTAAAAAAACAATTTTTAATTCAGAGATTCAGTCATCTGTTTAATTATTATTATAGCAGCAGAACATTTATATAGATTCATATTTAGATTCAGATTCAGATAATATATGGTATGAGAGATGCGAAGATACTTTTTTTTGTAGATACATAATATAAAAATTAATATATGTATGTGTATGTATACCTGTGTGCTGTATACCCATAATATGCAAAAAAAAAAATCAAGTGCAATGAAGAAAAACAACTACAACATCTTGAATTAAAAATAACATATAAAAGTACAACATTCATTATGAATATATAAAAATAAAAAGATTATGGGCACGCGATCATTCAAGTTTATAATATACCATCATCATCATCATCATCATCAGCAATTGTTATGCAATTTTTATAAAAGAAATATAATAAATGAATAACAATAACAAAAACAATATTATGTATGGTACATTAGACTGTCCCTTATTTGTTCTACGAAAAAACATTTTTTTTTAAAAAAAAACTCGCGTACTACCCCTCAATTTTTTTTGGTTATTACAAAATAATTAAAATTCTAAAATTTCATAACTTTAAGAAGTTATTTACCCGTGCCGACAAAGGGTTATTTTTACCTAAGAAAATGTACTAAAAATATAAGTTCGTATGTTAGCACGTTTTCGTCAAAATTGAGATTTCAAATTTGAATATCTCTGGACTTCGTGATTCGAAAATCTTGAAATTTCTGCAGGGCGTTCTTCTTGTCATTCCTTATAAATTTTTTTTTGAACAAAAAAGATCCCTGCAATAGGGAGCGAGCTACAAGGCACCAAAGAAAAAAACTCCTTCCATCTATGTATGTTAAGAAAATTTTTGTAGACCTTTTCGTGCCTTTGAAGAAATATGTTCCCAGAGTAGTAGGAAGTTGAAATTTGGGCAGTATATTCCTTGAAAGGTTCTCTTCCAGAAAAATGGAACGAATAAAAAGGCGTTAACTATAGGGCAAAAGGTATAGGGTAAAGTGAACAAAATCGTCATTTTTCGAAAGAAAGAAAAAAAATCACAGTGAAATCGGTACGGGTAAATGATGTTATTAAATTTATCTGTTTTTTTGGTAGTTTTACTTTAAATTGAAGAACGAAAAAAATTAGGGGGTAGCACCCTGAGAATCTGAAAGTTGAAAAATAAGGGACACTCTAATGTACATATGTACATATATACTATATAAAACTTTAATATTAAAAATTAGTTTAGCTTTAGAAGAGGATAAAATTGACTTACTACTATGATTTAGTATATACTCATAAAATGCCTTATGAAACTGACGAAGCTGGAAGATCAAATATATAAATCTTCAATCATGGTCCATTCTGTGTACATATGTATTATAAAATAAGTAACAATACACGTTGGTAATGATCTTCATCGTTTTCATTACCGCCAACTATACCACCACTACCACCATTGCCATCATCAATTTCCATCATCATCATCATCCAACTACAAAAAATGTATCTTGTATCTATTTTTGCAAAAAAATATCTTCAGCTTATAGGTATTTTTTTTCTTCTTCTTTCAAGGGAAAAAAGAAAAAAATAATCATTTTTTTATATGAAAAAATGTGTGATTATCATTCATTAGATTTCTCAGATTTCTGCATAATGTTATTCCATAATTTTTTTTTCTTATTTGGTGGTAGTGCTTCACTATTGTTGTTGTTTTCCAACATAGGAAATAAGAAAATTCAAAAGAAAAAGAAAAAAATATTAGTGAGTACTTGGTTTGGTTGATGATCATGATGATGATGATGAAGATGGTTGATGGTATGTTGTTTTTCTTATATATGTTACATTTGAGGTGTTTTTCTACTTTTTGCTCTCTGGTTTGGTTTTTTTTTTATTTAACTTCTGATCATAGTCATAGTGAAAAAGAAAAAAAAAGAAGATATTTATGTATTTTCTTTACTAATTATCTTTTTTTTCATAGCACCTTTTTTTTCTTCTTTTGCTTTCAAAAGTTGGTGTTGTTCATGTTGTTTTACTTTATATAATTTTTCTTAATTAATTTCTTAAGATAGATAGAGATTCATTTATGATGATAATAATGTTGAACGATGGATGACTATGATGATAATAATGGTCTGGTCTAAGTAACGGATTTAGATATATCTTAAATAGGATTTTGTTGTTGTTGTCGTTTTTGGTTTTTTTTTTTTAAATTTTATGTTGTTGATGTTTAATGATGCGAAATATGATGTAATTCTTGTTTTATTTGAGTTTTTTTTTTTTTTGCTATTTCTTCTTAAGCTTAGAACAACACAATCTTGTTTCAAAAAGATTTTTGTTTTTTTTAATTAATTTTCCTTATTTTATTATTATTTTTGTTTTTTGTTTATTTTTTTTCTCTTCTTTACTTATTTTTTGTGACGATGGAAACCATCATTAATTATTTATACATACATATTTTATAAAGTATATACACTCCGTTTCAAAATATAGCCTCACCCTTACCATGTGTGTATATCTCATATTAGGAGTGGGTTTTTTACAAATCTTTGTTCTAGGATTTCGAAGGACCTGTTGTGTTAGGGAAATTTTTGAAATTTAATTTTTAGAAAATCCCACCGTATAGCAGAAAGGAGGGGAGAAAGTAAAATGTGCCCATAAAAGTTGTTGCAAAATATAGCCTCACTATAATTTTTTTTAAAATTTGGTATTGAAAATACAAATAACTTTTGTTTTTTAGATTTTATTAATAAGGAGTTTCTTTACTATTTTTAATTTAAATCTAACATAGACGGTTATTCATACTTTTATACAGTTTTCTGACATATACTCTTGGAAATCCATTTCGCTTCTTCTATATTACTTCTCTTGGATCCTAAACAATTTTTTACTGTTAGCCGTTTGAAAAAACATTTCTTAATAAATATTTCCAAACATTTTCTATTATGCTTAAGTCCGGCCACTGTAATATTTGTGAAATTTTTCCAGAAAATCAGCGTTTAACTATACCTTGAATATGGGTCACTGCATTATTTTGTTGAAAAATGAAGTCGTCCTGCTCCAAATTCTTTGAGATTTTTATTATTTGTTTCTTTAACAATTCTTAGTATTTTCTGGAAGTATTCTTCCACTCATAAATCTAATATGAATTACTACTATTGAAAAAATCACATAAATTAGTGAAAGTAAAATGGAGTTTTTTTTAGGTATAACTTAGCATTATATTCTTCAACACCCCATACTATAACAGAATCTTCATCCATTTGTATGCGCTAAGTAACTTTCCTCCTTTCTTAAATTATGTAAATAAAACCTTTAACCATCTGGTTCATCTAAATTAAACTTGTTTTCATCGATTAAAACCACTTTTTGCCATTTTGCTTTACATGGTCTGGGGTTCTATTGCAAAGTTAAGGCGATCTTCTCCGTGTTTTTTTGTGTAGCCTGGATATTTTGTTATTTTTCTATGCGAAATGTTTCTATGCTCGTAATATTTTATAAACAGTAGGATTCGTGAACATCCGCTCCTTATTTCTCTTTAATTTGATTCATTGTTGGTGTTGAACAACAAGAAGCATTCAGGATAGCTCTTTTTTTCCTACGTGTTACTATTGTTGGTCGGCCAAAATTTGTTAGGACTACGTTTAATTTTTCATAAAAAAAAAAATTATTGATGGCCCTTGAACTTTTGCCCAGTATTTTCGAAATTTGTCGATTTGACTTTTTTCCGCCTTTTAGTAACTTCATAATTTCAATTTCTGTTTTATTTAACAAATTGACCCGTGCCATTTTTGTTTAAAAATCTTGAAAACTTATCGCACAATAAAGAGATTTTAAAAAAATATCCAAAATCCCTGTAAGCACTTCGAAAAATTCACTTTGAATGGTAGTGAGGCTATATTTTGCAACGACATTTATGCGGGCACATTTTACTTTCTCCCCTCCTTTCTGCTATACGGTGGGATTTTCTAAAAATTAAATTTCAAAAATTTCCCTAACACAACAGGTCCTTCAAAATCCTAGAACAAAGATTTGTAAAAAATCCACTCCTAATATGAGATATACACACATGGTAAGGGTGAGGCTATATTTTGAAACGGAGTGTATATGTATGTAGATACACATGTGATTTTATTAAATATCACAAAATTAAAGAATTATTATCCTGACCTATTAATTTAATTACAAATAAAAATGTATAATTAACAAGAAAATAAATTAATTTTTTTTTTTTAAATAAAAAAAGCATTAATGAAGCACAATTGGCATAACAAATAATGTTTAATCATACACATTATTTGTTTCATTAATAAAAAAAATGAACAGCAGAAAAGAAAAAAAAAAGAATTTTTCTTTATAATAATAATTGTGACTCATTGTAATAATTTTACCAGCATTTTCTGATGCATTAACTAACCCATTACATGTGAACGAGACGAGACCATCAACGAATGATAAAAATTAACGAAAATTACTTTAAAATTAAGACATTTTTTTTTTGCAATTCAGTGTTAAATATTGCGTTATAATTCCATTTTTATCTTCAACCAAAAAAAATAAATAAAATAAATAATGATTATTATCATTACTGCGTTTTTTTAAAGAGAAAAATATAAATTTCTTGCAATTAAACACTAAATTGGAGGTGATTTGAGGTTTTTTTTTTTGAGTAAACATACTTTACATTATTTTGTGCTAAAAAAAAGAAGAAGCGAACAAAAAAAAACATTTATAGTAGCAATTTTATTTCACATTAAAAAGAACATACATGTGCTGTTTATGAGGTCTTTTTTTAAGTACATATAGGATTTTTGTCAAAAAATTTATTTCTTGGAAAATTTACAATTAACACATTAATGAATGGCAATAAAATGTTTATCATAAAAAAAAAATGATATGGTTTTTACCTTTAAATTTCTTATGCGTGTATTGTTGTAATTTATTTTAATAAATTTTCACGAAAGGGTTCATTTTGTTGACAATCATTTCAATTGGATAATTACTATGTTTACATTTCTACCGAAAAAAAAAAGAGGGAACACAAAAAAAAGAAAAGAAAAGAAAATAAAAAGTGAAAGATTTGTAATTTTCTTTTGAACATGAAAATATTTGTGAAAATTAGGACATTTCAGATCAAAATATGTTCTTTTCTTTATGTTTTTTTCTTTTTAATCCGAGAAAAAAAATGGGCATATATGATAATTTTGACTTTTGTTTATATTTTAATTTTTTATAAGCTCATTAAAATTTTACAACTCAATTGAAAACAGTTCATCCGAATCGAATTTTATATCATATTATATTGGCATAAAAATTTAA
This sequence comes from Bombylius major, assembly GCA_932526495.1. Taxonomy (NCBI): domain Eukaryota; kingdom Metazoa; phylum Arthropoda; class Insecta; order Diptera; family Bombyliidae; genus Bombylius; species Bombylius major. Next base: position 53,370,191 of record OW052043.1, read on the forward strand.
CGGTAAATATTTATATTATTGTTTAAATATAATATTTGTATGTATGTGATAATTTATGTATTTATTTTTGCAATAAATTTAATGAGGTAAATTACCAAAACAGCAACTAAATTATGTGATATAATAAATTTAAGATTAAAAAAAATTTTTTTTTCAAGAAAATAATCTACATTCGTTAATTATGAAGTTAAAGTACAATTTTTTTTTTGGGAAGTTTATAAAAAAAGAAAAAAAGGTTTCAGTTGAAAAAAATTAAAATTTGTACGGAAATTATTTATGATTATGGAAAAGTAATTTGAGGGAATCGGCACAAAAGATCTTATTAGTTCACGAGGAGAAAATAGCTCAAATCATCTTAATTTAAGGGAATCAAATAAGACAACACATTACACAAGATGTAGCAATATGGAGAAAAATTTGTTTATCGTATCAAAAATTTATCTTGTACATACAAGTTTTCCAACTGTTTTTCGAACTATGTACTTTTCCAAAGAAGGAACGCTATCAAGAGCTCATAATTTAACTTGCAAATTATAAATCACTTTTTCTTTTATAGGAGAAAAATTTATGCAGCTTCCTTATTCCTATCGGTGTTGAACGTTGAACGTTGAAGATTGGATAAAATATTGGACGACTGTCCTTAACACATGCGAGACCAAGCCTAATATAGTGCAGAACCCATCCGAAAAAGCAAAGCACTCACCCAGCAGTTGCTAATAAAAAGAAAACCGTGGAACAAAGTAAAAATTGAACTTTTGAAGGTGTGTAGAAAGTGAAATTTAGTTTTAAGATGAAACTGCAACATGAATGGCCCATGTCAAGAACCTTCAAAATTGCAACAATAAAAATTAAACAATGATGATTTTTTGTTTAGGAAATATTTGGCCCCTGAAGACTGTTTTTGAAAAAATGAAAGCCTTTAGTCCTTTCCATGATGCGTGAGAAATACCAACTAAAACTTAAGATACGGGATACAATGTTTAACAAGATTGGTCTATTATTTTCAGTTCCTCAATTTTAATTCAACCTGAGGTTACCTTGAGAAAAGCCAAGGTTCAGCATAGACCGCATAGAACAGAAAAAAGAAGAATCTTAATACTGTGGCAAAAACAAAAATAAAACGTCTGACTTGTAAGAAATAAAAATATTGAACCAGATAAACAAAAAATTAATTAAACTGCCTACGAAATATTAAAAAAAACATACTTTAAAACAACGAATATGATACCTGTTTTCTGCATAGCTTAATGTAAATAGTTGAAGAAAAAAAATCAATGACCTATATCTAAAGTTCTCCTTGTAAACAGGAAGTATCGCATATAATTGGCCTTAATATAATAAGATAAATTAAAAAATTCCATCACATAATTGAATATTATGAAATTTTCGATTAATATTAAAAATTCTTCTACATTATAATATTGATAGAAATTCTTTTGTAATAACAAAAATAAAAATCCTTAACAATAAAAAAAAAAAAAAATGTGTAATTTAATTTAAGTGTATATTGTCGGTATTTTTATAAGTTTTTAAGGTTAATAAATGCAAAACAGATGAAAAATAAATTTATCAAAAACAAAAGAACAAATGAACTTCTTGCTGTTTTTTGTTTTTGTGTAAATAAATAATTTAAATTTTCCACTGAATAGATTTTTTTAAACGTGACTAATAGAACAAATTTCACGTTTTCTAACATATATGAATTATCCATATTTTCCATTATTATATGCACATATGAGTAAATACACATATATACATATTTTATGCAATGCAATTTATTCTATCCTCTATATTAACTATAATATATGTATATATATGCATACACAATATACATATATGAATGCGGCCGCGAAAATGATTAATTCCACAAGGAATTAAGCATATGTTATATTACATGATATTGGATCTGTACTTTGACTTGTTTTTGTTAGTTGTTGTTGTTTTAATGATTTAAATAACAAGAAGAAGAATATATAAATACATATAAAAAAAACAAATCACAAAAACAACAAAAAATAACACGTTCAAATGAAAGTAGGTCAAGAAAACTTCTAAGGTGCCGATATATATGAATAAAGACACCCGGCAATCACATATGTGCAAAAAAGAGAAGAGAATTTCCATGAAGTTAATTTACATCCCACGGATACCATATTCATTTCAATGTTATTTAATGATTTTATTCACAACATTATTCCTCTTTCTGGTATTCGAACAGTTCCTTCATATTCTATATAGCCACACTTTTATTTATAAAGATACAAATATATACATATATGTAGATACTTAGATACATTATAGAATTTTAATACATATCTATTTATAATCCTAAAAAATTTTTCAATCTGAATCTGATAAAAAAAGTAAAAAATAAAAAAGAAGAATAAAAATAGAAAAGGAACATAACATCTTTTTTGCTGTTGACCACTTAACAAATATTTCTTGATTATTTTTAAATTGTTGAAGAATTCTTTATAACTTAAAGGCAAAATAAAGAAGATAGAAAAAAAAATCATCTTAACCAATTTCCTTCCACTATCTATCATTAATCTTTAAAAATTTAAACATCTTTATGATGATGCGTATAAATTCAATGGAGAAAATTTTCAAAATGAAGAAGAAGAAAAAAAAAATTAAGAACTTGTAAATTACAATTGAAAAAATAAAAGCAATATAAGCAAAGAAAAGAAGACTTACGATAGCACACACCAATGATATTGATAATGATGAATCTGATGACGATAAGCATAACAACAACAACAACAACAACATTACAATGAAGATGATCATAATAATAATGATGATGATGATGAAGAGGAAGAGCAAAGAAAGGTAACACAGCTTGCAATTATACAAAAACCTATTTTTTCAAGTGAAGTTTTCGGAATAAACATCATCATGGATAGATAAAAAAAATAAAAGAGAAGAAAAAAAAATGAATAAAAGATAACAAAACTGCTTCTTCTGCAATAACATCAACTTAAAAACTTGATCATCAAGAACCAAGAAACCTACAGAAGAAGGAAAGATGTTTTTGTTTTTATTTATTTTTTGTATGCTCCAAAGATATGACTAGTTCTTCCTACTGTGGGTCTGGAACTTGAAGAACTTGAAGTTCTTAAGGTTAACTGTAAAATCGTCTCCAACCTTTTTACCACTTACCCACAATTGCAATTGCAAAGAAAAATTTTCAAGCAAAAAAAAAAAACAACAAAAACTTTTTCGATTGGTTTGGTGGATTAAAATAAAAAAAATTCGCATATGAAGAAAGAAAAAAAAACAACAAAGATTGTTTACATCAAGTGAGCTACACAAAGATTGCTACTAATAAAAATTAAGATAATAAGATTTGATTTTTACTAAATAATGTACACACACATAATATGTATGTTTTATGTGCACCTTGTTTTGTTTTATTGTCCTATAAAAAACATAAATAAATAAACAAGATTACGATGTGAACAATTAAATTTTTATCAGAAATTTTCATAAATTAAGTGTTAAATTGAAGATTTTATGGACTTTCGAAAACCATAAAATATAAAAATTTTGGCTGGAATTTAGAAAAGTGCAATAAAAGAGCTGTACCTTCGAGCTGTATTTCATTTTTAAAATTACTAAAAGTCAGCTAGGTTATGTGAATTTAATGGAAGTAATTTTTCTGAGATCTTTCAACTGAGGAACTTTGTTGCTCCGAGATTCCTTGATCTATTTTTCTATACTGTGAAATGTGAACCGGACTACGTTGGTAGAAAAAGAACTTATGCACTTGTATGACAAAAGGCTCAAAGTAAAAATTTTTTTTTTCTCACATAGAATTGAGAAATTAGTATTACGTTCTACATTGGCAGATGGTCCTAAAACCTCCGAAGACAAAAACCAGTACCTTGACAGTTCGACCATTCACCATATGACATTTAAACCTGAAACAGAATATGTAGCTGTAGCGTGAAATTGTAGTATGAAGTAGAAAATGTTCTACTTTCAGCTACAGCTACACACTACACATTGTGATGCGTCATACGACAACTAAGGTATTGTACTTTTGACAGATCGTAGTACTACAATGTACTACATACTACAGCTTCACATTCTGTTCCAGGTTTTAGTAATCGAAATCAAACTAAAAAAAGGGCGTTCGTTCAATTTTTTTAACAAAACATCGTATAAGCTCTCAATTTATCTTGCAAGAAAATAAACCATAATAATTTTAACCCTTTCCTGATAAATACTGTGCTCACTTTAAAATTTTATTCCCTTCAAATGATACTTCATCAAACTACACAAATTTGTCAAAATAAATAACTATAAAGATCTGTAGACCAAAGCCCACCCTGGACTGTAAAGCTAAAAGAAGAAGAAGAGGAATAACCATCAAGAATCACAATCTAGTATTATTTTTGTCCTTTTGTTTTTCTTCTTCTTACAAAGTACTTGGTTCATTTTAACAAGACTTACCTCATGATGCATCATTAATTTTCATAACATTTAATTAATTTAAAAAAAAAAGTACATTATAATAAAGAAAGAACCGTTTTATTATTATTTTTTTCATTTAATTCTATAACCAAAAATTTTCTTGTCCATTGACTTTTTTCTTTTCTGTATTATTGAACTCTACCTCTCAATATCACATATACATACATACTTACTTTTACCATCAATCATAGTTCAACCAACCGGACCAAAATACCAATTAAAGATTTCTGAAACACTTGAACTGCTACCCACCATATCACCATTATTATTATTATCATCATCATCATCATAATCATTCAAAAATGACAATAATACTGGATGACTCAAAAATCATCAATACAAACAAAATATGACAATTCTTGTTGACATCAACTTACTATACACATCTTTCTGCTCTAAATGATGATTCTAACAAGATAATTATTTGTAATTTTTCTTGATTCTACATAAATATGTACATATGTACTTACATATGATCGATGGTATCTAGATATACTTGAATTTCTTCATATCTTTATCCGAATCTTCTTCAATATGTACGTACGTACATTCATCCATAATAGCATATAAAAGCAAAGAGATGGTATTTAGAGCAAAAAAAGATGTTGTTGAACCTTTAATAATGCTATTTTATATTTATGAGAATGTCGATTATATTATTATTATTTTGATTTTTTTTTGCTGCTTTATGATTTACGTAATCAAAGGTAATGTGCTAAAACATATTACATGCGAATATATGAACCAAAACTTATAATATTCATCTACTTATATGACTTTGCAAAAGAACATTATAATATTTTATTTCTTTTACCTGTTGAAGGTGCACTTAAGAGTATACACCTACCTACACAACATTAATTCACATATGATATGATATATTTCTTTTCTTTTTTTTTTTAGTATATGAAAACTTTCACAGAACAATGTTTTCTTGAATATTAACAATCTTTCAACCATTTATGGATGAGAGATACTCGTATATGTATGTTCTATATGAGGGATGATGAAGATTATGAATAATGTACAACGGAAAAGGGGGGCGGATATTTTTCATTTGAATTTATATGAACATACATACATATGAACTTATGAAGGCGTAAGTACATTTTAGATTGGAAAAAACTTATGACTTCTTCTTCATTTTTTTGCTATCGTCAAGTAAAGTTCAAGTTTGTTGCAATTTCTAATGATATATTTTTGTTTTCTTCATTCAAATAAAGATAAGCAATTGAGTATCTATATTAACTTAAGAATAACACTGGTAAAAGGAATCAGAAAAAAAAAATGAAATGAACATAAAATCAGGCACCATCACATCAACATATCATTTTAAAAGAAATTAGAAAGATATATATAATTGTAACATTGTTGATTATATTATTTTTGAATTGCTTCTTGGTTCGTTGGGTTAAAAGATGTTAGATTTTTCCTATATTTTTTTTTCTTCTTTCAATTTCTATAGTATTCTCCTTATATTGGCTTTTTTTTTCGTTTAGATAACAAACCAAAAAACAAGAAAGATTTTTAATTATGATGTTCAAATAAATACTACAAAAAGCACGCAATATATACATTCTATCGCATCATAAGTATACATCAACTTTAATCTTCTATATACTCACAATTTTAAGGAGTAATTAAAAAATATGTTTTTTGTTCAGGAAAAAAAAAAAGTAAAATAAATAGAAAAATATAAAACACAGTATCTATTTGTAGATACAGAAAAATTATTATTATAATATATTTTCTGAATGGTATTTTATTTATTTGTGCAAACAAAAACTCATGGACCATAACAAGATTTTATATTTCTAAAATGTACAGAGAGAGAAAAAAATTGAAGTACGAGTAATATAGAAGAAGAAATATAAATGCGGTAGTAAAATAACAATTGTATGGTGGAAAGATAACAAGATAAATAGGAAGTTTAAAAATATTGTTGTTTTTTGTTTTGTCTGGATAAGAACTTTTGTAAAATGATTTTTAATGACAAATTGGCAAAGATAATTAGGCATTTAATTTTTACTGTTATTTTTAAGAATGTGTAGAAGTCTTATCAGGATCATATTCAACAAGTACTTAAATAAATAAAATGCACTACTAAATCGCTATTTGAATTAAATAAATCTGGAAAATAGAGGAAAATATTTTGGGTTGTTAAAATCTATATTCTCGATATATACGTACCACACTAGTACTAATATGTAGGTACTTACTGGACTATCTAGAACTTTTGGATTTTTTTAATTAATTGATTTATTGATTTAATTTTTTAGAAATACATAGATATCTTAGCAGATAGAAGTATCTATAGCTCTAATTCGGATACATAAAATATTTAATTTCTTAATTTTCCAATTAAAAGATTTCATATTGCATAACTTTTAAATGAGAACAAATTAAATTTTAATTCTACATAACGGTGGTTTAATTAACAACTCAATAAAATTAATAGACATTCACACTATCACATGAAAAATTCTTGTAAGGATAAAAAGTGCAATTACAAAAAAGCACTTTCGAAGTGAAACAAAAAGCTTTTTTTTTTGTGAATAAGTTTACACTTCAAGTCAACTTCAATTTTCGAGCAGTTTTATGGTCAAGTTTCGAAAGATTATCTATATAATATTTAACATTTCAACTTATTTTTTATTTAACACTCGAGTCAATTCTGCCACAATTTTGTGAAAAATCAGTTTTCAAATTTGAATATCTCTGGACTCTGAGATCTGAATAACGGATTTTACACAGTTCTTCTTCACGACAATATTATCGAAGTTTGGTGGCCAAGGGAGTAGTGCGGTTTTCTCATCTTTCTTCACTTTTTCAACCACTCATTTCTATTTAACGAGATGAAGACTAACACATATACACAAAAACAAGTTTTTGCAAGATTTAAAATTCAAATCCATTGATAAATTTTTGTATGAACAATGAATTGATAAGAAAGAAGGAATACATGTGTAAAAGTAAAAATGTCGAGAATACTGCATTGAAAAAGAACTGTGTAAAACCTGTCAATAACTTGAAATTTCTGCAGGATATTCTTCTTGTCATTTTTCGAAAAATGACGATTTTTTGCATTTTACCCTATAACTTTTGCCCTAGTAGATGGTCAGATGGATTTCTTTCGTTAACCTTTTGAGGAACACCCTGGTCAAATTTAAGCTTCCTACTCCTCCGAGAACATAAGAAACGAAAATGTCTACAAAAATTTCCCTAATATTTATCCGCGTATGTAATATTAAACATATATCGGAGTGTTAATAAAATTCTTAAACAAGTTCTTTTTCTTTCAAATTCCTTTTTTTAAATCAGATGACAGATTTGAAGTGAATTCCTTTCACATTGGGTATCTTGAAGTGAAAATAAATTTCAGTTGAAGTTAAATATTTTTCAGCAATGAAAAGATGAAAAACATCGCTTCTAGAAACAATAAATACATAATTAAGATATTAACACAGATATTAATATAATCCGTTAAATCCTTTGAATTTATAATTTTGCTTTTGTAGAAATTTATCAATAGATACATTCTATTCATGCATTTAACAAATAGCTAATGTTTTTTTAAAACTGGAGAAAACCTTTTACAAAATTTCTGATCATTTGTCTTTGTATCTTTTTTTTTTTTTCTCAAATATTACAAAACAATTCCAATTGATAAATTTAATGAATTAAATAACGTTATACATAAAATTTTCTTTTTTCTTATATAAATTGCTACAATTATAATAACTTAATCAATAATTCAATACGGAACTAGTTGATCGCATTTTATATATTGAAAATTGAAAAACATAAATCAATCTGGTATCTGTAATTTTCAAGATAAAAAAATAAAACAATATATAGATACATAGATAGAGATACCTTCTTTGGAAAGAATTTATATTGTTGTATGAAATGAAACATTCTCAATTATCATTTATCTACTTGCACAAACAAACAAATAAATAAACAAAAAAATATATAACAATGTGACAATAGGGTTTTTGACCTATTTTTTTTTTCTTGATCATTTCACAGAAAAATTTATGAATCTGTTTTTATTCTTTAATTTTTTTTTTATTGTTAGTTTAACTTGAATAGATCACACATAATGTCGTTATAATTGCCTTGTTTACATACTCGTAAGTCACACATAAACACACAGAACAAAAATTCCAAAAAACAAATATGAAACAAAAACAAAAAAAAAAGGTGTGATGACCCTTACGAAAACAAAAACAAAAAATAGAGTCATTAAGAGAAATATTTTATATTATGAGACAAAAAATTACAAATTTCCCAAGTACTTGCTAGTACCTAAGATATAACGTTCTAACGGTTATTATGTGCTACCAGTAATTATTGAAAAGGTCATTTGAAAATAATGTTCTTGATAATTATTGTGTTCTTATGTGGCATTCTTTTAACATTTCTTTCATTTGTACTCTTATTTAGAAATTCTTTTGTTACATTTTTACACAAACTTTTTTTTCGCATATCTTACGATAGGGCAGGACAACAGGTAAAATCATCAAAATCTTCAAATTTTCAATGTCACCGATGCATGTAATGATTTTTTTTTTTCTTCAAACATAAGAATTTTTCTTTTTTAACTTTATGTTTAGGGTCAAGGCTAAAAAATTCCTCCAACACTTTTACATTCTTTTAAATCTAACCCTTAAGTCCAATGAAGAAATTTTTGTTCACTCAACCATAAACGGGACTATACAGTGTACGTACGCAGTCATTTCAGATTAAAAAAGAGCACATTTTGAATAAAATTAATATTTTTAAACCTTTGAAGGACTTCTAACTAAAAGAAACCGTCTTTTTATAGGCTTCTTCTTAACGACGGTATTATCCAAATTCGATGGTCAGAGAAGTAGTGACGTTTCCTCATCTTTCTTCACTTTTTCAACCAAACTGATTTTTATTTAACGAGATGAAGATACTAACACATGAATATACAAAAGAATTGTGAAATACAAGTTTTTGCAGGGTTTAAAATTCAAATAGGAGAAGAAAAAAAGAAAGCTGCCTGGTGTAAAAGTAAAAATGTCAAGAATACGGTCCTAGGGAAGAAACGTATAAAAATACTCTATGTGATGGATTTTTGTAACACTTTTCCTTCCTTTTAGCATTTGTAGCCGGTCATACATTCAAGGGTTAAAATTAGTATTAAGAAAAGGACCAGACAGTGCATTATATGTATGTGCAATGATGTTTTTTACTGACCATGTCTAACTGTGAAATTCGTCCATTTAATGCTCTTTTCATTTTGTTGTGTTGTTGTTTTTTTCAGATTGCGTGATGGGTTTGATTTTTTTTCTCAGGTACTTTTACACATAATTCATAAGACATCAGACGAAATAAATTAAATTTTTATTTTTGAGAATTATTATTATATTTTGTTTGTACACAAGGGCAATATCATTATCATGATTTAATGTGGAAAAATAAAAGAGGCGAAAGTAAAGTGTAGCCCTGCATGACATTCTTTCTGTTAAGAAGAGAAAATATATACAAAAAAAGGGATTATGAACAAAGGTTTCATGTAATGAACTCAGAAATAGGTTTCACTTCATGAGTTTATTTTTTATTTTTTACTTAATAAGAAAAGAAAAAATAAGAAGAAGAAGGTTATTTAATAGGGATTCAGTTTTTATTTACACAAGTAAATTGAATTTTAAATTTCCCTTTCGAATTATTTCTTATACATACAAGTATTCTTTCGTCATTTTATTGATGGTCGTGTTCATTATCCGTTCTGGACTTTGCACATAATTAGATGGTATCATCAGGTACGTTATACATATAATGCACTTGTGTAAGGGAAAGTAAATTAAATTGTGTGTCATTAGACCACAACATTTTTTTTTTTTTGTTATTGAAAAGAAAAACTGTACTTAAAATTTTATTTGGCAAAAAAATGTAGTGTACACTTTTTTTTTATGGATTTTCTGTACCATTAAAAAAAACACCTTTTAGAGGAAATTTGATACCAGGAAGAAATTTTTAAGAGATTAGATTTTTTTTCTTGTTATTTTATTTAAGTAAAAAATCGGAGTGTTTTCGATTTAAAAAAGGAACCGGAAATAAAGACTGTTCTTTTTTTTTTTTTTTTAATTGAAAATTATTTTTTAAGGACATAGAAAATTTTACAAGGTGGATTATTTGAGTTCAACAGAAATATGTAAATACATAGCTTGATTTTAGCCGTTTTAAAGGAAAAACAAATCTCTGTAAAATTCAATTGCTTCTGTAACACTGGTTTTTATTTTGTAAATCTGTTCTTTAAGAATTATTTTTCAAGTTTACTCACCAATTTAAAAAACTTTTCTAACCAAATTGAAACAATTCCACAGGACAGGAAATCATCTATTCAAATAAAAAGACTATATAGCACCCTACTTTTTTATTGAATTTCATATTTCTATTTTCCATTATTGTTTCGCAAATATGAAATTTCCAAAATATCAAATTTCTATGATAAATCTATTGTTTTTTTTTCAACTATATTTTCATTCAAAATTTTACTAATTCATGTCTGAAGGCATCTTCAACATATTTATTGGAACAACGTTTTTTTTTCTTCTTCTCTTTTCCATTATTATCACAACGAATAACGAAAGGTGCGCGCACACACATGATTTGCTTAAACACCTGTGTAAAGTTCTCACGGCTACAAAACAGAATACGTTAAATTTAAAATACCTTTGTAGATATATGGTATTGCTCCTTGAAGATCGATCGATCAACACAAAACAAGAATCGTTTTTTTTTTTAATAATCAGGTTTTTAGGTCGATAGAAAAATATGCATCGCGTTTTCAATTTTATTCTGTTTTTGTTTTTTTCTCTATAAAAAATTTTTATTTTCTAAAAAAAACATGGAATTGATTGTCTTTTTTTTTTTCTTTACAAAAAAAAAGGGATAAATTTATTATGAGAATGTAACCTGTGATTTTGTGAATGTTGCAGATTGAATTATTGCTTTTGAGAATAAAGAAAATAAAATATCGATGATTTGACACTTTGAAGTATGTGGAAAGGAAAGGGTTTATGTATTTATTTTTTTTTATTTTTTATTGAGATGAACTAGTTTCAGAGGGTGTTTGTGCAATAAAATTCTTTTGTTATGGTGTCGATATTTTAGTTTACCACCACTCATTAGATTTTATATTCCGGATGTGGAATAAAGATTTTTTTTTTTTTTTCAAGAAATAGTAATGAAATTTTTTTTTTAAATATCGGAAGGAAATTGAATTCATCCTGTTTGTAGTAAAAGGAAGAAAAAAAAGTGACTTCTGTTTTAGATAAAAAAAAAATAAATCTGAGAACTATAGTTATTAGCCATGATCTTAATTTATTAAAAGATTCATGAACGTAGACAAAGTTTTCCCACGTTATAGTTAATCATTTTATTTCTATCTAATTTCGAATATTCGAAATTTATGACAGATTGCTAGTAGATAAATTATGTGTAAGAATTTGATTTTTTAAACCCTTTTTCTTTTTTTTTTTGTGGTAAATATGTAAAAATTACCCTAATCTAAGCTATGGTCTTTTATTTTGATAAATTTAAAAACCTGAAAAGAATTTAGTTATGCCCAATTTATATTTTTACCCAAAAACCTAAATTTCGACAAAAGATATCAGATTTTTGAAGAATTTATTAAATGTGTTATTGGAAACCTTTCAAACCCCTTCTTTACAAAATTAACCACAAAAAAAAATGTTGAGAATCTTTCAGATGGCCACCAGCCAAAAATAAATCAAATATTCTCAATAAAAATTACCTTATTTTTCTCATACTAGACTACTTCATATGTCGATATACCTTGCAATTGCCGCCAATAAAAAACATATTCTTCTTAACATTCACGTATATGAAGATACAATTTTTAATTGTTGCAAAATTCTTCAATTCTCTTTTCATAATTATTATTTTTTTCATACATCATTTGAATGTTGAAGTGAAGATATATATTTTTTTGTTGTTTGATTTATGATCAGAATGAAATATAGATAATCCGTTAGATGAGAATTTTTTTCTTTCTTACTTTTCATAAATGAATTATGTATTCTTCAGGTAAAATCATCAATATGTGAATGTGTACACATGTGCTTGAATAATAATAATTCATGCAAAAGAACTTTGAAAAAAAAAATACTAGTACACATTTCTTTTTCTCAAAATGTAATTTATTATTTCACCAAGAAACACTTACATATTACTCGTATGTATGTACGTATGTACGTGTTCTGCTGAATTCTTCAACACATATTTTTTCTTCTTCTAATATTTTAATTATGACGTGACAAAAATAGAATTTTTTTTTTTAAAACAGAAAATTAAAATGAAAAAAAAAAGATACATATTATTTTTTTTTTCTTTCTAAATTTTATAATTCGAAATTGAATGTAACAACAGTAATTTTGTTTGCCCTTCTTGTGAGAAAAATTAGATGATTAAAGACAATAACAAAAACAACAAAATAAACATCTTGGAAAAACCAAAAGGAAAAAAAAAAAGAAAATGTTGCTGATTATCATTATGGGTGACGTTATTTGCATACAATAACTTTTATAAGTGACGGTTTTCCAGTGAATTTTGTCATGTAAATGTTGTTGAATGGAGTTCTTTTTACATTTTCTTCACTTTTAACGAGATTCTAAATATTTTTTTTTTCCAATTTATATGTATGTCGACAAATCCTGATGATGGATTGTTAAAAAATAGAAAAAGAATACATGCACCTGAAATTTTAATAAATTGATGTGGTAGAGCAATATTGTGACTGTTCTATATTTACATAACGAGATGTAATTAGTGCATGTAGCAAATTATAGATACTTTTGTATATTCGCTAATAGTTGAATAATTTGTTATCCAAATATCTTTCACATTCAACTATAAATTGATGATGAAGTTGAACATTTTTTTGTTTTCATTCGCAGGTAAAGGAGTGAAAAAGTTATAAACTTTTTTTTGGAGAGTACTTTTTATTTGTTAGTCAATATTTTCAAATTGTATTTGAAGTTTTTTAATCAAAATCAACCAATGGATGATGGAGTTAACGTAGTCTTTGTAATTACGACATTATGTGATGAGCTCCACATATTCCTACAGCTGAAGGAAAATTTGGTAACGAAAAACTAATCAATAAGAATTTTTCACTACACTCAGGAAACCGTAGTCCGTAACCCAGATTGGTCGGAGCAAGATTCTTATTAGAATCTCGTTCTAACATGTGTACTTTGAAACACAGGCCTATTGCTTAGTTCTTCATTTTCAATGGATTTTTTAGAGAAATTTTTTAAAGAAATCAACGCAACTTTAGCAATCGATATCGATATCATCTGAAATTGGAAAGTGTTTTATGTGTGAGAAGGCTAAATAAAGGTGCTCCTACACGATCTGGCAAATTGGCAGATATCTGCCCATTTTCGTGGTCACTATGGCAAATGAAGACAGGTGTCTGTCCTTAAAATCTGGCAGTCAAAAATTGAGCGAATATCTCATATCTGCCACAAGTGTAATCAGTCAGACAAACATCTGTCCACGAAAATGGGCTGATATCTGTCAATTTGCCAGATCGTTTAAGAGCGCCTTAAGAGTAAGACTTAATGGAAAGAAACAATTGGATTTTGTAAAACCTGTAAAGATACTTTTTTAATTTTTACCTTATTTTGTAACTATGTACTATTGTACTACTATATAACTATTGAAGGCAATTTTGCAAAATAAAAATTTAAAAAACTGTCCAAAACAAAAGAGAGTAGCTTGAATCTATACAAAATATTAAAAAAATTTTAAACGATAGAAATACGTTGAACTAGTATTTTTCATTTTCAAAATAGTTGAAGAGCCCTCTATAATTTCTGAAATAGTATCTACACCACAGTCTCAAAACATTCGTTCAAATATAATTCAAAGTGCTATCTGAGACATGTAAAGATACAAATTTCTTTAAAAGTATCTACAAAAATTATATTTCGTTTGTTTCAATGAAACAACCATTTCAATCTTTCGGCGACCACATACAGATGGCATTATTGAAAGCTATAGATACAATTTGCTCTATGCTCAAAGAAAAACTCATCGAAGCCCCTATCTCAGTAAAAATTCAAAAAATAAAATGCACGTGAAAAAATTGATAGAAAACTCATATATTCTCAAGAAAGATTTTTGTATGCGCATACTAACATTCTTTCATAAACAACGATTGTATCTTATATACAATATCTTTTTTATATTTTTTCTTTTCAAATACATTTTCAATATTGAAAATTAACGAGTCACGAATTCACGATTCATAAAAGCTCTTCTATACATGACAACAATATGGAGTGAAAGGTAAATTTTTGTACCATTTTTCTACCATTCTTTTGATTCATTCATTCGAGTAAAAACCTTTATAACGGTTAGACGATTGTTTGTCGAACGTTTAATTTTATAAGATTTTTTACTTGAATATACTTTTTTTTCTTGTTTTTGTATACAAAAAAAAAAATCTTTTTGTCTATAATAGAAATTTTTCTACTAATTTGTGTTTATTTTTTAGTGAGTGAAAATTTTTTTAAAAAAAAAAAGTATCTACTTTTCAATAACGTAAAATTTTTAATTCAATTTCGATCGAATTTCTTTTGCAAAAACAAAAAAAAAAAAACACTGCCAAATTTTTATAAAATGAAAAATAAAAGATACAAATTTATAATTCGAAAAAAAAAAATAAATACGTGTGAAAATTTTATGTTGTGTTAAAACTTCCGCGTAGTGCGAAAGAGAAAAATAAAGGTGCGACTTAAAAAAAAAAAAAAATAAATTAAAAAAAAAAAGTTTTTTCTAAAAAGAAATCATCATTAATTTTTTTCTTACCTGTCTGACCTGTTCAACTTGGCTTAACACTATACAATATATACTCGTACATACCTATACGTTTATCTATTTTCATAAAAACGGCTAAAGAGTTTTTTTTTTCTTCTTCTTCAATATATATTACAATAATAATAATAATAGTTGTTGCCTTTGTGGTGCATATAAAAGTATATAATATACATACATACTACATCTATAAAAAATTCAAATCACATCTATCTCATTTTTGGTCTCATATGTAAATGAATGGTGTATGATGGTTTATATGTGATGTATTGTAGAAAAAAAAGAAGAAGAATAAATTTGTTTTCGGTATATTTTGTGAAAGGAAAAATTCAATAACAAAAATAAAAGAAGTTAAAAATGTTTAAAAAAAGTTTCTAATTGAAATACCTGTAAAATAACTTCAAAAGGCCTAAAACAAACGTGTTCATTTTAAGGATTTATTAATTATTTTTTAATTTTTTTTGTATGTATAAAATTATTGTGAAAAATGTAAAATGTTTATAAGTGCCAAAATAAATTTGCTGAAATATGCAATTAATTTCTTTAATAATGATTTTACAGATTTTTTTAAATATAGCAATGGAGTATGAAAATGTATTTTAAATGAATAAAATGTGTTCATTCAACGAAAATGTTATCGTTAACCTAAATTGAAAATTGTGCAAAAAATAAAAAAAATGTAGGTAGCTACAAGAAAAATTTTAGAAATAAAACATCGAAGAAAAAAAAATAAATAAACATCCATGATTTTAGTGAATGGAGGAGGATCAATTTATATTGTCCTTGACCTGTCTGTTAAAAACCAATAATAACGGCATTTATCCGTGCGAATTTAATCATTTTTTTAATCAAAAGCTTATAACGAATTTTAAAAGGATATTTTATATAAAAACAGGACACTTTTTTTTACTTTCATACAAACAAACGATAAATAAAAAAAAAAGTATTTAACATTAAAAAGAAAATATTTCCAGGATCTAAAAATCGGATCGGGATCATCTATGGTGGCCTAATTTATAACTTGCTCTTGTTATTTTTGTTTTAGTTTTCTTTCTTTTTTTTTAGTTGTTGTTATTTTTCTTCTTGTTTGATTTTCTTAAAATTGCATTTCGAATATTTAAAAGAGAACAAAAAACAAAAAAAAAGTAAAAAAACTTGTTTTTCTTTTCGCTTTTCGTTTCTTTTATTATTTTTACCTGGAGATCAACATTTAAATTTTACCTTTATTTTACAACTACTTACTTACCTAAATATAAATAAAATTTATGAAAAAATATAATATACACGCATGAAAAATTAATTCACAAAAAAAAAAAGCAAGTTTTTCGGTTAAAAATTTTTCATGTACATAAACATACACAGCAACAATACACGCATACGCACAAATTAAATTTATATATGTATATAAATTCAATAAAATATATAGAAGAAAAAAAAATATACAACTATACCACCTTCGTGTTCGTTCAACTTGACTACAAGAGAGAACAAAAAATAAAATAAAATTTATATACTTTTGCACCTCTAAATATAAATTTTAGACGCACGCACACCTGTATTGTTCGATTTTTGCAAAAACAATACAGTTTTTCCCAATAGTACATTAAGATACTTTAACGAATCCATTGGATCTACTGGAGAATACAATATTTTGGATTACTTTAAAAGCTACGTGGTTTTAATTTTGTGTTATACATAAATACAGATATCTACATCTTCTCAGGAGTCAGGATTAAATTTTTGTTTCATAAAATAAACAAAAAATAAGGATAAATACACAAAAAATTGAAATTTTTATAATTGCCAACACAACGCCGCATCTATAGTATATCAAAATGCTTCCAATCAACAGATATTTTTTACCTGTACGATCGCAACACATTGTTAAAATACACGTTATGAAAACAACTTTTACTATCATTTTGCTGCTTTTGTGTGCACAGGTAAAAATTTGATTTTATACATATTTTTTCTTCTACCAATATATTTTATATAAAAAGATATATTGTATGTGTATGTATGCTTCTTTTTGTGGAGTTAACTGTATACATACATATGTATATGTATACCTATAAGAGAATAAAACTTTATTATTATTTTTTTGTTGACACGTATTTATTCAGCGGTACAAAAATTTGTTTTTTGATACCATAATCTGAATTTAAAGTATTAAAGGTTTAAGATGAGCTTAATTTTTTATTGAATAAAATATTTTTATGAGCTTTGAAGGTAAAAGATACATTTTGTATCTTTTTGATATAAATGATTAATAAAATTTTATGTATATTTGTTATGATGAATTAACTGTATTTGAAGACCGGAAATCATAATGAAATCTTGTCAAAATTTTCGCTTACATACTTTATATTGTAAAATCATTTTAAATTAGGTATTTCCACTTTTGAAATATCTACATATGTACAATGTACATATATCATATGAGTATACTTGAGCTAAGTTACTCAAATCATATTTAAAAATAAAAAAAGTGAAGTATCTTATGAAATTTACATAAATTTATTTATTCAATGTAAAGTGTAAAACTGTAATCAAAACTTTTTTCCATCTAAAAATGCCCTATTTTTGATTTAAAAAAAAAACGTATTAATTCAATAAACTTTTGAACCCTTAACCTTTACTCACATGAAAAATGTTCTCATTATAATTATGTTAAAAATTTCCTTAAAGTGACTATCGTTATCTACTACAACGAAACGAAGAGCACTACTTATTTGTTACAAGAATCATCTCGTTATTCACACTTTTTTATGTCGTAACTTAATCTGATGGTTAAATAGTAGTAGTGTTTTCTTTGTCCTTGAAAAATATGAATAAATTTTTTATTGAAGGGTCACGAGCAGTTTTAACAATAATTAAAAATTCAAATTTATGACAAGAAAAAAAAATAAAAACATTTTAAAATTTATAAGAAAAAAAAAGGGTTACCAAAAACAAACAAAAAATATAAAAAAAAAAAAAAAAAAAAAAACTAAAAATTCGTGTCATATTCTAATTTACTTGTTTATGCATCATTAGTCTGCACTTTTTTCATGCATGTGCACCATTAAGAACTGATTACATGCAATATTCCATTATGAATTAGTACATAGCATACATATATTACGAAAATTGATTATTAAAGTCATGTGCTTGATATTAAATAACCCTTTAAGAAAAACGACAAGGAAGAAATTTAAATAGGGAAATTAATATTTATTATTATGACGATTTAAAGAAATCAGTTCAACAACAATTATTACTGGAAAATATCAGATTTCTGTTCATTTTGGTAATTGAGATCAACATAAAAATTTCTTATTTTTAAATGACAAGAGTATTTTTTTATATATTTAGATACTGAGTAATAAATTGTTGTTTAAAATACAAGCACTTGAATGATTTTTTCTTTCACACATTTGAATAAATTAAAAGTTTAAGAAACTGATTAATTGCTGCTGCGGGCCGCCATTTAATTTATTTTTTCTTTAAATTAAAATTAAAAAAAAGTACTTGTTCATTGACCGATTTATTTGAATTTGCCAAATTATTAAAACGCTTTTGAATATTTAAAATGAAAATTCAGAAAAAAAAAAATATTTAAAAATTTTATTTTTAGGTTTTCTTTTTTGTTATTTCTTTGAAGCAAGAGAAATTAAATTTGACATAAAATTTTATTACTTTTTTAATTTTGTTGTTGTTCTAAATAGAACAATAAAAAAAATGTACTGTTGTATACAAGCTGTCATCTTTAGAATCAGAATTTTACGTAAATAAATATAATTTTTCTATTTGTTCATTATCTACTCTCAGTCAGGCTATTTAACGCGTATTAATAGCAAATTGTTTAAATTTAAGAAGAAGAAAAAAGCACATTGTGCACATGTATCTTAAAATTTAGTGCAACCTATATATTTTTTTTATTCATACATCAGATAAAAATAACATGCAAAAAAATAAATTTTGAAAAAAATGCAAAAACAGCAAAGCAAAAAATGATGAAAATAATTCGAAATGAAAAAAACAGAAAAATTGTACAACAATAACCGATAATAAAAGCAAATATTACAAATTTTTGTGTTTTTATTTATTTTTTTATTTTTTTATTAATTAGTGAACAAATATCGAGTAAATTTTTTTGTTTAATTAAAATTTAAATTATTTTTATTCTAAAAACACAGCGTAGGATATGACAATATTAGGGAGGGGGCCAATTCTGATTCTGTAATGGTGTAAAAACGTAAAGTGTTTTATACGTTTACACCGATTCTGCGATTCTTCAACTATGTAAACGTAAAGTCAATAGCTGTCAAAAAATATGTATAGTGTAAAAATATTTATCACAGATATATTTTTGGTCTAAGGTGGAATATAAGTTCGTGTAAAATTAGTTGAGGTCAGTTAATGTTTTCACATTTAGCAGAGTATGTATTCTATATAGTAAATACGACTCAGCCCTTACTTTACACATTTGAAACGAGAATCGCATTTTCATGTACAGTGTTGTGCAGAAACGTAAAAATTATTGTAAACATCTGTAAAATGTTTTTTTTACGTTTTTACATATCACAGAACAAGAATAGGTCCCCAGGGGTCCTCTTCTGTCCTCAAACAAAAAAACGAACTTAGTATGAAAACACAATTTTAAGTTGGTAAAATTAAAATTTACCACACCATTTTTTTGAGAATTACAAGATCATCCTATACAGAATGATAAATACAAAATAATAATGAGTAAAAGTTCATGTTAAAAGGTGTAGTAGCTAAGAATAGAAAAAACGACATTCGACTCGACTGGGAGTCGAACCACAGTCCTCTATCTTGCCGGGATAGTGCACTTACCAATGCGCCACCGAATGTCATGCCGTTCACTGCTCTTAGTTACCACTTAAACATTGTTATTTAAATCTCCTACAAAGGATATTAGAGTCAATTAGACTCTAAACGTCTCCTTAATAGAAATTTTGAAAAATATTTTCTGATCACCCGTAAGAATGAAGGACTCTCACTGGGCTCAAAACTGTCATATCGACCCTATAAAAAAGTTCAATTGACGGCATACATACTCGTACACATGGTTTTTTTATTACTTATTTTTTATCTTCATAGTTAAATTGTTGAATGATATCTTAATTGAGCATGGTAACAGAATAAAATTTAAAAAAAAAGAAAAAAATTCTTTATTAATTAAAATAACTGTTTAGTGAATTTTTAATGAATGAGGAGGAAAAATTGAATGTAGAACATGAAAATAATTTAATTTCAATTAAAATTATTTATTATTTTGTTGTTTTGTTTCTTCAGAATTTTGAATTTATTGTGATTCTCACTTTTCAAATGAAATTGATAAAGAAAATGAAAAATGTTCTGAAATTGACGAATGTAAACAAAAAAAACACAAATTGATTATTTTCGAAAATTTTTTACATTGGTAAAGAAAATACAATTTCTTTTTGTAAATAATATACTTAAATTGAATATATATTTTCTACTTATTGGCGTCATAAAAATTTTTATTATGAATTTAAATATGTCTAGACTTAGAAAATATCCTTTAGAATGTTTACTAAAATTGCACATCAATTTTTTTTTATTTGTTTTTCGTCAATTTATAAAATTATCGGTGAAATTTTATTCGTCTCGTCTAGACTTTTCATTATGTGTGAGATGTTAATACATTTCTAAAATTTGTAAGAACACTTTTTTGTTTTTAGTATTTTCAGATCTAATTTGCTTCAGGTTCTCATTGTTTAAATTTAATCTTGGAGGATCTGAATTATATAAAATTTGGTGGACGGGATTAATATAACACAAGAATAATTAAAATTGTATGTCTGTCTACTTGTTCAATTAGAAAGGGAGGTCCGAAAAATTCCTCAAATAAACAACGTTTTTCTTTTGTAAAAATTGATAACAAATGATATTTAATTCAGAAATTACAGGTGCAAGAAACACTCCGATCTATGTTAAATTTCCGTCTATCTATGTATGTTAAGAAATTTTTGTAGACCTTTTCATCCTTTTAGAAAAGTATGTTCCCAGAAGAGTAGGAAGTTAAAGGGTTGAAGTGTTTTCTTCCAAACAAACTTTAAATGATAAAAATGACTGTGGCAAAAGTTATAGGGTAAAATGCACAAAATCGTCATTATTCGAAATATTAACGTTTTTTCCCTTATACATACTTCCCTTTATTTTTGGAATTCTTTAAAAAAAATTTGCAATGCGATTAAATTGAAGTTTTTTTTATATGTAGTCCATTTTTATTTGAGTCAAATCGGTGCAGCAGATCCCGAGCTATAAAAGTATAAAGTTAACAAATCCCAATTTTCCCTTATAAATTTTTTCTTTGGAGCTTTGTAGCTCGCTTCCTGTTTCAGGGATCTTTTTTGTTCAAAAAGAAAATTTGTAATGAATAATGACAAGAAAAATGCCCTGCAGAAATTCCAAATTATTCAGATTACAAGGTCCAGAGATATTCAGATTTGAAACAATTCTAAAGGAATAACTTTACAAGGGAAATTTATCAAATCTAGAACACTTCAACGGCATCAGTAATGAATTCTGTTTTATGTTTAAGGAAAATTTACTAAGACCGGAATAAAAAAAAAAACCCGTCAGTAAACATATGTGTCATTTGTGCTGTAAAGAAAAAACTCTTTGTTAGTTCTAATAGAATTTCTAAAAAAAAAATAACTTTCATTAAAATAAACCTTTTTGAAAATGGCTCAAGGATTAAGTATATACGTATAAGGATTAAGGATGAAGTACTATATAAAAATAAACTGACATACGATCTATCATATCAAATCATTGACCTCTCTGTAATTTCAATTGATTTTTAATCAAAAGCAAGAAAAAAACACCCTGGCTGAATACTTTTTATGGTCCACTTTAACTTCACAAAATAATCTATTCGACCGACTTCATATTGAATAAAACGGACAATTTGACAAACCATTGAACTGAAGTATCTCAAATTTCTTTTCAAATATTTCTAATTAATTTTCTGATTGTATACAAAATTGAATATTAAACATCACATAATGAACTCTCAAAGTAATTTCTCTAGTATTTATAGTAAAATATTAATATTCAAAAATAAAATGATTTTATACTCATTTAGAGAACAAAAAAAAAAGGGTTGAAATATTCTTGTTCATTTATTTCAATCGAGAGATATGGTTTTCATTTATTTAACAAATTCAATGTGAAATTCAAAATCAATTTCGAAATCATCTTTTTTTCAAAAGTTTTTAAAAATACATATGTACTCGTATATTTGAAAATTACAAAAACAGACATAAACACTTAAGAATATTTTAGCCTCAATGAGCATCAGTAAAAGTGATTTTTCTATTATAGAACAAATTTGATAAGTTTAATTGAGAACCAATTGGCCAACAAATATTTAAAAATAAAATCAATTTCTATGAATTTTAAATCAAAAATTTAATCTTCTTGTGTGATTTTATAAACATTTTTTTTTTTTCATTAGAAACAAAATACATGTATGCTTTTTTTTATTCTGTACAATTTTACCTCTAGAGCTAGACACAAATATCTATTCAATTTATCATCACTCTTAAATTAGTCTTTTATACTTGTCATCAAGGTATTTAATTTTATAATTAAAAAAAATATATAGATAGAGAAAAAAAAGTGTTACGCAATCCCGATGTTTATATTTTCATACGTTAAGTAAATATTTGTTCTGTTGCTAAACAATTATGTTCAACTTAATTAACTATAGATGATTTATTATTGTTTACTAGATATACATACATACATACATATGTATATATACAAAAAATAGCTGTATCTATAATTAATGTACGAGTACATTTATATTATTTTTTCACTCACAAGAATCACTTTTTTTTTTTATATGAAATAACAGAGATTACTCATAAATTAAATTCTAAAGAAAAAAGATAAAAAGTGGTATTGGTATGATTTAATTTGTGATTATAAATTCAATATGCGAATTTAATACAAGAATAAAAATATTTTAGTTGTTTTTTTTTTTTATTTGTTGATGCTCGAAAAATATTTTAAAATACATTCAAATTTAATCACAAAATGATTCTTTTATTATCGTAGGTATTTCAAATACATTTTAATTTGCATACTTAAGCAAAAAGATACTTTTAAACATTTGAATTATAGATAATAAATATTATGTACTTGTGTTCGGTAACCAAGATACTTTAGAAAATTCTTAAAATATAAAATGATTGTGAATACGAAAATAATCAACAAAAAAAAAAAGTAACTGCATTTTCGAAAACGTCAGATGATCGTCAATTGACGAAATTCAGCAATACAACGTTTTAAGCTGAATATCGTCAATTAACGATCATTTGACGTTCTTGAACATGCATTAATTTAAAGAAGTTAGTAAGCGCATTTGAAAAGCTAAAGCGCCAAATATAGGTACTTTCAAATTGTTTTGTTCTTAAACAACCACTCAAGCAACCGAATTATTTTTTAGAATAATTTTGGTTTGATTTGACACTTGAAAGCTGATATTGAGTTTCTGAAAAGACGGATTTTCCAAGAAAGAAAAAAAAATTATCAATGGCCAGTACCAGACCAGTCTTCTTTCAGCTTCAATAACCGGTTTTTTATCCTCACTTTTGGATAAAATGTACTACAAGTCGCCTTATCTCTTCGAAAAAACCGATTATTGAAGCTGAAAGAAGACTGGTCTGGTCCTGGCCAATAAGAAGCAAAAACAAAATAGAGAATACAAGGGGGGTGGAAAAAAACTAGATAAGACAGGAACTAATGAACCTTAAAATAAATTTTTTTAAATAGACACGATTCTGTTGTTTCTAATCATGAACATCTTT
Source organism: Bombylius major (assembly GCA_932526495.1). NCBI lineage: Eukaryota > Metazoa > Arthropoda > Insecta > Diptera > Bombyliidae > Bombylius > Bombylius major. Next base: position 53,394,400 of record OW052043.1, read on the forward strand.
TTATACGATATCGATTGGTCTGAAACGATTTTTTTTTAACACTGAACGTATCTAATGTGTTAGAACAGAATTGGGTGCAATTTACAGACACATAAAAAAATTTTTAAAAAATTATTATTCTGGATATTCAAAAATATGAAACTTCACACAGAATTTTAAGATATTATTTATTCACAATAATGTAATTTAGGCCATGTGCCAAATTCAACCTTTCACTTGAAAAGGAAACCAAAAGTCAGTTTCAGCGTGGATTTTTTAATTTGGTTGATTTTATTTATCACGTTTTATGCAAAAAGAATTTTTTTTTAAAATAAAAAATAACAGATTTACAATTCATTACACTTACCTTGCTCTGGTTACATGCGTTCATCACAATAATTTTTGTAACAAGTCACGTTCGAGTCTCAGTGTAACTTCACTGCTTGCGCCTGAAAAAAAAGAGAGAAAAATTATTAAAATTCAAATAAGACTGATCGGACAATGAAAATTCAAGAAATTCAAACAAAATAAAAAATTCTCACTGTTTAGAAGCTTTCAATTTCATAACGTTTAAACTTTAGCAAATACGCCTTTTTTACTTTATTAAAAATTTACACAGGTATTTTATTGATTTGTTTTTTTTTTTCCTTTTTATAAAGTTCATTATCGTTCTTTTTGTATGTAAATATGTACGTTTTTTTGAAATTTTTACATATCAAATTTTCACATTTCATTAGATTTATAACAATTGAAGCGAACAATGAGCACATTTTTTTTTTTTTAAACAATAAAAGTAAAAGGAAAAATTGAAAAAAAAAAAAACGGTAAATAAAATTCCATGATATGAGGATTCGACTTTTGTTACTATACATGGAGTCAAAAAACCAAATGTGGATTATGATATTGTAAAGTATCTACATAAGAACTTTAGCCTTTAGGCACTGCTGAATTTACATGAAAAATTCTCAATTTCAACCCTTTATATTTTTTTTTTTTGGAAAGGTGATGAAATCAAAATGATTTAAATATTTTGCCTATATAAGTATCATATTACACTTAATACTCGCGTATAGTTAACTTTTTCCCTCGTTATTTCAGCATAGTATAGTGTGGTATATTTTATACTATAAAATGTAACAATAAAAAACAAGTACACACACACACACATATCCATCAAATCAACATTTATCAAACCTAAAAGGATTCTGTTTTGAAAATTGATTTTCTACATTATACGTACATACGTAAAAGTGCAAAAATATTTTATATTATGTAACTTTTAACTTTTTAAATTTTAACAAGTAACATTGAATACACATATGTACATACATATGTAAAATTTGCTTTGATATCAGTTCAATGAACAGTAACATATTATTTATTGAAGAAGAAGAAAAATAAACAACAACAATAACGAAAATATTGTTAGACTTTGTCATGTCATATTGAAACAAGGATACTTATTGTTTATTTTTTTAATATTTTTTTTACATTTTATTTCCTTCAAATTAAATCATATGTCATAAGCGTGTACTTGTCATCATATATGTATATATGTTAAGTCCTGATCCTGTGTATCATATTATGTTGAAGAAAAAAAAACTATATTATTATTAAAATCATGTGCTTTAAAGTCACGTGCACTTTATTCGTGTTGAAATATTAATCAAATGACATTTTCAGTGTCGTTAAGATGAGAAGAAGAAGGATAAAAAAAGTATGTATATATCACAAGGAAAAAGTACAAAAAAAAAAAACCATTCCTTTTTGACAGCATTGCTTGTGGAGAAAATAATATTTTTTTATTTCTTGTAATAAATTTTCCCCCTGATATCTGACCCTTCTCTGTGTCTGTCTACGTACACTTTTTTTTCCTTCCTTCCTTTTTGGTTTATTTTTTTTTTATAATTTTATATAGTCTCCTTGTTTTTTTTATTTTTCTTTTCTTTCTACAATTTCCCTTTTTTTCCTTGTGCTTTCCTTTCTTATTGGAGCAGTTTAATAATATAAAATAATGTTATTTCTTTGTCATTTATATATAAAAAAAAAAAAAATCTACCATTACATTCGTCCTTTCATTTAAATGCATTTAATGTTACTTTTATTGATTTCACAATTTTAAAATTGTATAATTTTTCCTTTTATTTCTTTGTAACTTAAAAACTTTAGAAAAATCTGTATCATGCTCATTATTGCTTATAAGGACCATCAATAGTACAATTGCAGACTAGAAGTACTTACATACATAGCAAAAATACATATACATACCTAGCTTCCTTTTTATTTTTGATAACATTTTTCGTCTTTTTGAATTTATTTTCCTTAATGGTACATTTTCTTAATAGTTTCTGTTTTATTACTTTTTAGTTATCATTAAGTTATAGTGAATGGAAAATTGTGTACATGATTATGACTATAAGTATACTTAATAACACAGAAGAACGTATATAAAGCAACTGAGTCCATGACTAAATTTAGTTTTATTTTATTTTTTTTCTTCTGCATTAGACAATAAAGAATTATTAGGAATGAACGAGGGTTGAAAAAAAGGAATTAAATCGATTTTATAATAGTTTAAGACTACATAGGTACATTTATTTTATAGAAAAAAAGGGGAATTAGTATTTGGTGTCGAATAAAAAAACAAAAAAAAACAAAAGGATAAGGAAAACCAAACAAAATACATACGTGCATGCGTTGAATAGGAATTCTATACCCGGCTTTTAAAGGATTTTCTTTTTCTTCTTCATGTGTTTGTTTCGGAATCAAGGTTAAATTTGTCATTGAAATCAATTTCTGAAGGATTAATAAACGAATAAATATTAGTTTACGACCGAGGAAAATAAAGAAATAATTTTTCATATATTTTTTTTGGAAGGGTGATCCGATCCACCCATTAAAAATTAGTAAAGTTTGATAACGAATCCATATATGCTATTTTTCGATAATGTTTCTAATGGTGAAAAAAAACTCTCATATCTTTAGGTTTTCTTTAAAAGACAAGTGAGGATATGGTCCAAGTACCAAAAAGTGTGGTACTTCTACTATAGGGCTTCCAAATTTTCATTCTCTTTGGGGAAAATTGTATAAGGTTAAATTCCAAAAAAATTTTCAATTGTAATTCGGATATACTTAAGGCTAAATAAAACAAAATTTCAAAATAAATAAATAAGCAATAATAAAAAAAAAATGGAGTGTGCATAATTCAATTCGAACAAAATTAATCGAAAAATATTCAAGGATACGTCGTTTGTGAATAAATTATGAAATACTTGAAATTTTTAATATTTTCAATAAGGATTAAATTTAGCATATTTATTATATCAATTTTACTGCTTTTAACGAGTGATTTTAAGCTTCTTTTTTGGCTTATTTTTCTTCATATATATAATTAGTTCTTTTCAATGAAGAATTCAGAACTTGCTGTCGAGTTGGTTCATCTTAAAATGTGCCTCTAATTTGACCTTAGGTCTTGGGGGGATTATTAATTTCACATCAATCGAAATCGGTATAAGTATCATGTCGATTCGGTAGATTTTTTTTTTCAATAAATAACGGTTTTTTACATATAGAAAGAAATATACATATGTATCTTTTTTGAAATGAAGATACTGAAAAAAAAATTGTTTCATGTTTACTTTATTTAATGAGCTAAATCGTGGGGAAAACCATCCATTGAAAATGTATATTTTTCATAATTTGTTTATTAAGGTGTGAAAAGCAACATGTTGCAATTTTTTTTTCTCTTCTCTTACATTTCGTATAAGATTTTCTACACAATTTACTGTAATCCACATCAAAATAAATTCATATCAAAGTAATCTCATTCAAAATAAAGTGTATGTACTTATATGAACCATCTTAATTTTATATACTTTTCAAGCATTTTCCAATAACCAATTCAATATCATTTTTTTATTTACCTGAAGAATTTTGTTTTGGTTTTTTTTTTTTCTAAAAAAAAAATTCTTATTTAACTTTTCTCTTAACATAAATTTTCCGGATCTATTCATAAAAATTTCCCACGATCTTGTGTATCTTATAATGGCCTCATTTTGAAATTCTTAAGTTTTGTTTTAATGCTTCATTTTTTTTTTTTTTTTGCTTGGCTTTTTTCTTTGATATGGTATTTTGTCTTCAACTTGCATTTGAAATTTGAAAGATTATATTCTCGTCTCAATAAATCACTATAATACTGTTTACTATCATTGTATTGCAAACATTTTTATGAGAATGTATGAGTGTGCATTGCAATTACTTCACTTTTGATTATACTAAATGTATCGTAGATACTGCAATATATAGTATTTACCACATTGTAAGATTTATTTCAATGTTTTCTTCAAATATAGTTGCCAAGTTGCATATGGGCTATGCTATGCCAAGAAAGAAAAAAATCCTATGTTATGTATGTTAATGCAAAGTATGATGCTGTAGCTAGAAAAAAAACAACTACATACAGATACAGATACTAAAGTATCTGTGCAGTTAAATCTGTAACGTATACATAATAATTCATAATTTTTATATACTACTCGTGTATTCAGTATATAGTATTTTTTTTTCTCAATTTTTTATCACATATTCAATTGATAGCAATCTTATTGCACTTTTTTTTTGTATACCGTCTAAGTAGCACTCAACGCCTCATCTATGTCGCCAATGATACATGATACATATATTCTTAGATTCATTTGAAATGAAATGAAAAGAACATTTTATAAAAAATTCAAAAATAAGAATTTTTTTTCGTCATAAAAATTCCTTTGTTAAGGATATGAATTCTGTATTTTATTTGGCGTATAGCAAAATTTAAAATGTGCAAATTTTCTGGGAAACATTTTTTGTAAAAAGACAATTTTTGTTTTTCTCTGGTTTTATGTTTTTTATTTTTTATTTTCGAATTCAAAGTAAAACACATCACATCGAAAAATTATCTGAAAATGACTCCAATGTTTAGTAAATATTTATATTAGTTGCCAACGATTAACGCATATTATATGCAATTTGTGCCACCATAACGCCACGCCAACTGTAATCAGCATCTTTTTTAAAATACATACATATATGTACAGATAAATGCTGCAATGTGTGTTATATGCTGGTTTATAATTTTAAAGTGAAAGTGAAGATTTTCAAGAATTTTCGTTTATTATAGATACAAAAAAGAAATGCCATAAAGTAAATGAACGCATGTATTTCTGAAATTGAGGGTCATGCACTTCGTATTCTTGTTTTAAAATCTTTCTTTTTTCTCTGGTCCAAGCTTCATTTTCTTGTATAGGACTATAGCTTTAAAAAGTGTCCAATATATTGAAATATTGAAGCACTTAAACACATACCTATAGCAAAAATACCGTACAATTTAAAAAGAAGATGAACGAATATCACAAATAAATTTTCGAATCGGTAAGTGCATGAAATTAAAGAATTCAAAATAATGATTGATTCATGCTACAATACTTTCCTTTTTCCTTTTTTGTTTCTTCTTCATGGTTACTTCATGAGAAATGTACATATATAAGATTGAATTGTGATATCTTAAACACATGTGTATCTTTTACACAATATGACAACGGAAGTAAAACAGATGTTGAAATTATAGAAAAGCGGAAAATAGTTATTTTTATGGACATCGCAACAGCATCATATTTAAATGAAAATTAAGAAAGTGAAAACACACATGTCTTTAAAAATATAATTTCCAAAATTGAAGTAAAACAACAAAATTTAGTTTTTAAGGAAAGGAATTTTCTTATGATGATTGATCTCCAACTCTTTTCAAATGACCCCATTAACCGTTTGATGTTTAATTAAACATTTTCTCCCTATTTTTATTTTTTTGTATATACACGAGTATTTTAAATGTAGATGGTGTAAAAATTTAAAAGTCAAATTAGTTTTACGATTAACCGTAAATATTATAGATATTGCAGTGAATTGTGTTGTACGTGATAATGACAATTAAATTAAATACCGCATCAAAATGTTTAAAGCCAAAACCACCATCGCATTATGTATTTCAAAAAATATCCTTTCTAATTAATCGTTAGTCGGCAGATATAGTAAAAGTGCAAACTAAGCTACATTATTATTTTCATTATTTTTTTATTGTCCACATACAAATAGAAAGTTTTTTTTTTTTTTAAAGCTGAAAAACTGATTAATTTTTTGTTTTTTTTTTTCGGTTTTTAAACACAAAACTACAAAGAAAAAACAACAACATATAGTATCCTTTGGTCTAGCCGGTAAATGTCTGTTTATTTTTGTAAAAGAAAACAGAATTTAAAAAAGCAGGATAAAGATTAGTCAGGATGAAATGAAAACACGAAAAAGTGAGAAAGTATATAAAAATTCCCTTGAATATACAGAGAAAGTGTAGATTAAGGAGGCTTTAGGAAATGTAAAAGCAATATTTCAGTTGAGCCCAGAAATACACAAGACAAGTATATAGTACAGACTTTATGCAAGAGATTGTTTTTAAAAGCATTCAAACCGTAATTTCATTTTTTTCGATAATCTGGTCTGGTGGTAAAATTTACTCTTGCAATTTATAGCCATTGTTCAAGAATTCATCCGTCTGTAAAATTGAAGTAATCAGTAAATTTTTAGTATTTAAACGCAGCTATACACTTACTATCGTGTGATATGAACACTATGGAATATCAAGCAGCTGCTTAAAACTTGCCTGAATCCTTAAAAATATATGTAGTCATTACTTTTCCTCATCTGTATTGATTTTATTTATCTGAGAAAAACTATTGATGCTTTGTTCAGCTTCAATTGAACGGACATTTTGTGTGTGGAGGCTATGTATCATGTCCTGGAAGATTAAATTCAAATTTTTTTTCTGTTGCACTAACTTTTTTGCTTAGTTCCAGAAATTTTTGTTCAATTTACTTTAATTTTTTTTTCCTTCTAAATTTCAAAAGTTTTTCTCGTTTCAAAGATTAAAAAAACAAATTCGAGTTAAAAAACTCTGAAAGCTTAACGATGCATTTTCGGAAGTATATAGTTGAAAAACAAAAAAGATATTTTGCTCTGTGATGCGTTGGAGTATATTATATTTGAAAATGATTGCGCAAATTTTGTGTAATGTGAGTAATCAAAGATAAGTAATGATATAGGTTTTTCGTTTACAGAGGATGTAAAAAAAGAATAAATGAATAAAAATCACTTTAAATACTTTTTGTTGGTGTAAGTTGGATGTTAACAAACTTTTTGATGGTTAAAAATAAATTTTATTGCAATAAGAAAAACAAATGGAATATAAGCATTTCAGATACGATCAATAAAAAACTATAAAAAGTACTTGTTTGGAAATGAAATAAAAAAACAATGCAATGTGTGGGCAGTTACCCAGCAAATCTGGAGATTTGTATTATAATTGCAAATAGAGATTTTATCTTTCAAAAAATAAAAAAAATAACGAAAAAAATGAATTACAAAATTGTGTAAAATGTTTTTGAATCTTTTCGAGGAGAAATTTTTGTTTTCATTTTCACAACGGATGATTGTAAAATGTTTGAGTATTTTTCATCCGTAAAATTCATTTGATAGTCATTTTCTTATAGGAAAGGAAGGAAGTATACGTATATCCTTTTTTTATTCCGTTATGTATTTAATTAGTCTATCAAAATAATTAATGTTTCATTCAAATATTGTGTTTTATCTTTTTATTTGAATGAAATTTTGAATGTTCATCAATGTGTGTTCATTATTCTTTCTAGTGAATTAATTTCTGTGTCATGTTAATCATTACTCTATATGTTCAAAAAATGAATGATTTACAGTGGTTTTTAGAATTTAAGTGTGGTTGCCGTTGATAAAATAAATACATGAACCTACTAAACTCTCAGTCACATACCTAAAATTAAATTTATAGTTATTAATATCCCTCAATTATCCTGTGATATTTATTTTTAGAAAATTTATATTTATTTAGAAAATAATTCTATACATTCATGATTAAGGTTCTATAAAAGAAAAGCACTCAACTAAATCAGGGATGTTTTTAAATTGAGAATCCAATAGTTCGTTTGATTAGATATTTTTTCTTAAGCCTAGTATGCTGCTTGGTATAAATTTATGGAGATTTATGTAGACTAGTGTAGAGTAGATATTGTTTACATTTCATAATTTTTTATAAAAAAAAAACACTTTGAGAAGAAGAAAATTAATCAAATTGCCGCACATACACAATACCAAGAAATGACGCCACATGATAAATGTCAACTTTCATCCACCGAACAATTGAAATTCTAATTCCAGGTGGATGAAAATAAAAGAAAGGCAAATCTACAAATGATCACTGTCGCCATCTATACACTACAAATGAAGAACGTAAAAAATTTAAATTTTCATTTCAATTTTCAGACCGAGCAGCAAACTATTTTGCTGATCTGAATTTAGACCACGATTTATCCATCATTTAGACTATTTTCTTACACCAGTTTTCAAATGAGTGGATAAATTTAGACCGGCCAGTATATTAGTAACGTTTAAGGATCTATGCGATACAAAATTCAAATAAACTTTTCAGGATTGGTGACTAAAGGCTACTAAATATTACTCAATTTTATCCACACACGCCTTATATCCCGACGCGAAAAATCGATATTATTAATTTTAGATACTTTTTTTTTCAAAGTGGAAACATTTTTGGGTTCCATTTCACATTTGAATACTAAATTAAATTGTCAAACGTTAGCAATATTTAGGAACTTATGTGAACAAATTTTGAGCTTTTTTTTTGAGTTGTTTTTTTCCTCTCTTTTTTTAAAGTATTTTAAATTATTTAATTACCTAACTTATCTGAAATAACAGGTGAATCAACTTTTTTATTTTCTTTTACATTTTCTATGCATTGTTTATTTTAAAAAAAAATGATAAAAATATGTAAATACATTCGCAAAATATTATGAAATAATATAAAATAAGGCAAGTCATTTAGAATAATTGTTTAATTAGAGACTATATACAATCTTTTTTTTTTTCGCTGTTATATATTCATTTTATTTTTTTCTTTTGTCGTTGTGGTGCCACATCATGTGTAAATAATTTGAATACACAATAATTGTAGGTTTTTAAAATCTAAAAGAGTCTACAACAATTCAGTAAATAACAATTTACGAGTACAATATTTTATTTTTTTCATTACAATTAAATTGCATATTGTACTCGATTAAATAGTAACACAAAAAGCAAAAAAAAAACTAAATAAAACTGCGACAATATGAATGACAATGTGTGCCTGAAATAGTTATGATACAATTAATTTGCGGGATGATGTTGAGACGATGCTTTCTATAAATTTTCTCTTTTCGATGTATGTACACAAATATTCATTTAAAGTGATAATTTATCACATTTTTTTTTCATGTACAGTACATACACAATTTTTCATGTGTGTTACGTAAGTTTTATTTTTCATTTTAGTTTGTTGGTTTTAGCAAAAAAAGGTTTTTTTTTCTCCAGTTTTTTCCATATTTTTATTATTACAAAATTTTTAACGTGCAATATTTTTGCTTGAATCAATGAAAATATGCAAAAAACGATTTAAATTTTGGAAATAAAAGGAAACAAAAGGTAATCAAACCACAAAAAAAAATTTATAATGGACAAAAACCTGAAAAATATGTGAAATGCATATTATTTTATTTCAAAAGAAAACCAAAAAAAAAGTTATGAATTTTTTTTTCTCGATACGTTACATCATTTTTGCATTCATTTTTTTTTGTATTTCGTTTTGCCTTTGATCTGAGCAAAATATAAGTCAATCGCAAGCATTTTTAAAAATTAAATAAAAAATATAAATTTCCTCCTTTTTTTTGGAGGAAAAACAAAAAAATAAGCTTTTTGTAAAACTGAAACAATAAAATTCTGATAAAATGTTTCCTCTTTTTTCCATGTTTTTATTTTTTTATTTTTTGTTTTTTTAAATTATTTCATAACCCAGATATTTTTGAATGCCAAAAAAATTGTACAATAAAATGTTTAAAAAACTCAACATTTTGATTAAACCATGTTTTATTTGACCTAATTGTGTGTGTGTGTGTGCAATAAAACTCAAAGTAGGCAAATCCAGATTTAACTTCCATGTAACTTCAATTTTTTTGTGTGTGTTCATGAAATGTCACACAAAAATCAACATGAACTTATTTCCAATATCAGATAAACTTAAGGCACCTCAAGGCATTTTCATTTTAAGGAACCAGATATCAAGTTTCCAATAAAAAAGTTCACATCAAGAATACTGTAAATTCCATTGCAAAATTCACTCATCCTTGCCAAGGGTAATATTGCAAAAAATTTATTTCAAAAGCAGTTTTGTGCAAATTACAAAAAATCTTATGAGATAAAATCAGCAACATTTTTAATTTTTCACAAAAAAGAAAATACAAAATTCATAAAACATAAAAAATTTGCTTGTATAGTGTTAAATGAAAATTTTTCAACAGAAAATTTTTTACCTTTTTTATCGCTTGTTTTATCGTAATTTTAAATTTTCTATCCTTTCAAGTAATTAACTTTTATACTACATACTTAGTTTATGAAATTTGAGATATTTTCATTAATTAAATTTTCCATTGAAATTACAATGAACTTATAATGTGAATTTTTTCAAGAGAATTTATGCATGGTATTTAGAAGAAGAAGAAGAAGAAGAAAAGTTTCACATGAAATTAAACTCTGTACAAATTCTCCAAAAAACTGACTTAATTTTCTCTTTTTTTTTCACTAAAGAATTTTCAAATAGTTTTTCCATACTAAAATTGAAAATTTAATTAAAAATAAAATGCTGTATCATTTTTAAAATTCCAACTAAAAAATTGGTTCAAAAAATTAAAGGGGTACGGGGGGGTGGTGGCTATTAAAAATAATTCATTTTTTGTGATACTTTTTCAATTAAAATGAATCAATTTTAAATCAGTTTTAATTAACTAATCAACATTTTGATTTAATAATAAATTATACATCAGAACGCCATCTTAGTAAACTCAGTTGGAGGTCTAAGTCCAAATTTATTTATTTTTTTTTCTTTCCCCTCTTAATATCTTTAAAATCATATTTTTGTTTACATACTCGTATTCCAACGACAACCTAATGTATAATTCTCCAACAATTTGAATTCATCCTAAAATGAATTTGTATGACGTATGTGATATCTTTTTTAAAGATATTATTTAAAGAAAGAAAAAAATTAGGTGCATGGAATCTTAATGATCTCTCATCATCATATGAAAAAAACTGTGAAACCCAATGAATTAACTGTTCATGTTTATATGATTATGAAAGAGGAAAAGAAATTAAATGTATGGTTTTGATATGATGACAATCTTTTGCCCAAAGAAAAAAGAAAAATACATTTCTTTTGTTTATAGTATACTCGTATACTTTAATTTTTCATTTTAATTTTCTCATCTGTCCCATCGTTGTATTTATTTTTTATTTTATTTTAATTTTTTTTTTTTTTTTACCGTATAATTGCAATTGAAAAATCATATTTAGAGTACATAATATACATATATGTATCTACAGTATACATATGTGTATCTATTTGTTTGTAGACAAAATGCCGATGCCGACTCACTCAGTCACATAATTGAATAAAATTAAAAAAATGATGTTGAAAATTGAATGAATGATGATAATGATGATTATGATGGTATTTATATGTGGCATAGCAACTATATACTCGTATATTCGTATTGTTTACCCTGGTGTTTCTCTTCAGTTATGATGTATCTTTTTACTTTTAGAGATATGTACATACGAGTATTCTTGTTTTTTTTTCTAGCTAATACATTGTATGACATTATAACACTTTACCGGAAGATTGGGGATATTAAAAGAATTAATTTCCTTATTTGGATGAGTTATTAAAGTTGTTATACGTACCGTCTAATATATCATATTATGTGTAATATAAGTAAGTACATACTCTCATCGTTAATGTTTTACTACATGCAATGACAAATAATTGTATGAAGATGTAAATAACATTTTTACATTGTAATGTAATTGTTTTTTCTTGTTTATTGTTGATGACTGTTAGATTAAGTGAATCATATATATGAATGTTAAGTACATACTCGTACATATACATATGTTAGAAATCAATCAGCAAAAAAACATGTTATTTCCTTACAATGTATCAACATAATTGCAACATACTACACTTCAATATAAATTTTTTTAAATGACATAATTGCGGTCGATGTACTTATTATCATTATTATCAGTAAAACAAGCAAAAAAAAAACAACAACAATAAATTCATTTTAGTTACTATATTACTACATCATACACACGTGAATGAGATACACACATGTATATGTACATATAAACATATTGATTATATGAAAGTCATTTAAAATCAATTTATTTTATTTTACAATTAATTTATTAGATAAGAATCGAATGATTGTTTAAATCATTTAAAAGACAGTTTTAAATCGTTGTTGCATCAATTTAATCGGAAATTTAAAAGCTTATCATCACTCACACTCCTCTCGAATAAATTGAAATTTATAATTAAAATATTATAGAAGAAACAAAAAAAAAAAAAGTTGTTTTAATTAACAAATTTTGACATATGTTTTTTTTTTTAATTTTCATGATTTAAATTGGCTATTTTTCATGACTTTTTACTTTTTAATCCGCCAGTCTAACATAAATTTTACAAGGGATTAAAAAAAAACTAATATATTTCATATTCAAGCTAATGAACATAGACAATAGGATAACATCCTTTTTACAAATCATAAATTTTGACAATTTAACACTTTTTTTTTAACTCATGAACAAATATTTGCATTTATACTTTATTTGACGGTTTCAACATATTTTGCAGATTTAATTGACAGTTACAATAGAACAAAAAATTTGAATTTTTTTTTTTGGTAAACAAAAGAAAAGCTTAGTTTTTAAATTCACAAAATAAAACACAAAAAAAAAAATAATAAGCATTTCAAGTTACACCATTGAACTTATTAAGTTCTTATCCTTGAGGATATATTGTTTATATATGAGTTTACACATACTTTAGTGTCATTGCAGAAAAAAAAGGAAAATCTTTGATTACACCCTTTAAAATGCAATCCATTTTCTTTGAAAATTTTCACTTTTTTTATATGAATTTGAATTTTAAACAATACTGATTTAAAAACAACAACAACAAAAACTGTCTACACGAAAAAAAAAAACAACAAACAAACATTTAATTCTCCCTTTCACTTTAAATAAAACAAAGAATCCTTGAAAATAACGGGAAACCCTTTCTCTTGATTAAACATTTTTACAAAGTGTACAGTAAGTACTCGCACATATACTTGAAAATGGATATTAAATTTTTGTTTTATTTTTCTTTTGGACATTTTTTCTGTCTAACTGATTTTTTTCATTTTTCCCAAATTTTTTTTTTTTCGAGAAGCATTTTTTTAAATATTTTCTTTTTTCTTTAATGACAACCCTGCAACATAAATTTCCATTACACGTTTATCTTTTCCTCATTCCATTATCTTCAATTTTTTTTGAATTTCCCGAGTTTTTATTTTTGTTTTCTGGTTTTTGTTGTTGTCACTTTTTCTTCTTTTGTATTGACAACATGAATTATTTGAATTTTTTTTTAAATATTTTTAATAAGGAAAAAAAACATGTTTCCTTTTTTAAACGGAAATTGAAAGTATAAAAAAGGTATTGCAATTAAATGATTATAAAAATGCCAATAAAGAAGATTAAAATGGGCTAGAAAAATTTTAATTATTAATTGGAGAAAAGAAAGACGAGGAAAGCAATGAGAAAATAAAACAATATTGCAAAAAATAAAAAAAATAAATTTATTGTCTGTTTGTGACGTTTTATTATTATTTTTTTTTTTGCAATAGGCAATTAATTATTATAATTGTTTTTTTTTTTTTTTTGTAAATATTGTACCAGTGTTTTAACACTCCGATCTATCCATGTTTAATTTTACATACATTTTGCATAAAATATTTTGGTAGTCCTTCGTTACTTTGAAAAAGGGACACAGTTGAGTGAAAAAAATGACGTTTTTGGGCTTTTAACGCATAACTTTTGCCCTAGTAGACGAATTTATTTCGTTCAAAGTTTGAAAAATAACCCTTCAAGAAACATTCTGACCAAATTTCAATTTCTTACCCCTTCGGGAACATAATTTTTTAAACGGGCGAAAAGTACTATAGCTTGAACAAAAAGAGATGAAGTTTCGTATTGTACTACGTTGGCATGCGCAGAACAAAAGATACTTACACACATGCGTTTTTGTTGTTGTAAATTCTTATAAACACATTTCTTCTCTTGTATATATGTATACGCAAGAAGATAACTACACATGTAAAACATGCGCAATGAACCTTCAACTGAAATAATTCCAGCTATACAAAAATTTCTTTAGCATTGATCAGCGTAATTTTTTTTTTAAGCCCCGTAGCTCACTCCCAATTGCAGGGATCTTTTTTTGTTTAAAAGAGACTTTTGTAGAGAATGATAAAAATAATACATTCCAATTATAAGTTATATTCGAATCATAAGGTTTGAAGATATTCAAATTTGAAAACTGATTTTTGACGAAAATGTGCTTACATAGATCGGAGTGTTAAATTTAGGAATTAAAACTTCCCTGGTCTGGAATGACAATAAAAGACATTTACATAACTTCTAATTTTTTTTCTACAGTTTATTTTTCCAACGTTCTTTTCTTTTTTTATTTTGAATAAGATTGAAAAGGATTTCACAATCCTTGCATTAGAAATCTTTATCTTTTGTGAGTTGTAGAAAATTCGATAAAAAGTAAACGGACTACAACAATCGATAAGATTTTTATTATAAGAATTTGAGAATTTGTTAGACATTCTCTATTCAGTTCTATTTTAATAAAAAAAAATTCTATTTACTATAAAAAGATTTTATCAATTTATAAATTACAATCTTGTCGATTTTCTTACTTCTTCGCCATATTATTTTGTTGTTACTGGCATACTCGTACAACGTGTACAACAATCATAAATTCTAAAAGAAACTTTCATTTTCCCTTTTGCAAAAGAAAGTGTATACATGTCATATAGTGTATATATATAGAAAGTTTTTTTTTATTTACCTTAAAACTCACAACTTTTTACATTAAATCTAATCTCCCTTATTTTTCTATTTTTTCCTTATTAGTTTCAAATTTCACTACAATTTTCATACAAATGAAAAGAAAAAAAAATAGACAGGAAAAGTTACATTTCTATTCATAAAAGACCTTGAAAATCAAGTCCGCATACACAGTCAGACTTTTACACAATTATTGCAGGACATATATACAGAAAAACAGAGTTGTTTTTGTTTTCTTTCCTTTTTTTTTCATTTAAAAAGTAAAATTAAAATACCAAAAATGAAAATGTAAGGAAGAGAAGAAAAAAAAATTCAATTATCTCCACCCTCGAAAATGTAAAAGTATATACTTCAAACTTTTAATTCTACTTTCTCTTACTACAAACACACATAACCTCCCAGCTATTGACTAATGGGGGATGATGATGATGAAAGACAGATGATGTGAAAGTGGTTTTAAGTTAGAAAATCAAAATAAAATATATAAAAAAAAAATGTTACCCTTCGAGAAAAATACGGACAATAACAACAAAAAACAAGTCTATGGGCCAGATCTTCAATCGTCTAGCAAGCAAGCTAGCTAGCTAGCTGAAATGATAGAAATGGTATCCTCGATTGTTTTTGCTCTCGCAAATAAGCAAATTAACCATCAAAAATTGGTATCGCAGACGGAGTTAACAGAGCACATAACCTTAAATTTCTTATAAAAAAATAAAAACTTGCTATTGCAATCGAGGATGTGGTTTTTTGTAATCGCAAACCCGTACATATTTGCTAGTCGCAATTTATTTAATTGCCAAACAATCGAGGATATGATCCTATATTGCATCAAAATAATGCTAAATATTTTCTATAAAAGCAGAATAGAACAAAAGAAAGTAGACGGAATAACAAAATGGGTTTATTAAAAAGAAAGAAGAAAGAAAAATTGGAAAGGGGGGAATGACTTTATGCAAGGAAGATAATATTACCAGTGTATTTTGTTTATATGTAGTTGTTTTTGGAAAATGATAGAAAATCACAATAATACCAACTAAAAAGGTAATTTTCTTTTTTTTTTTAATCTTGTATTTTTAATGACAAGATTAATATTTTAAATTAGCTACTCAATTTCAATTTAAGTACCTACATACAGTAAAAATGGTTTCTTATTACCTAAGTATTAGTAGCTAACTTGTTTTGGCTTCAATGAAAGGACTCAGGTAATTTATCTAGTAGAAAATTAGTTTTCCCTTTTTTGTTTGTAAGAAAAAAGATTTATACGTCATTTAAAAAACGAATAAAATCAGAGAAAATTCAATAAAGTTTATATTGAATTTAATCTTTTGTAATTGAAAATTGACATTTTTTTTTTTTTGCTTCAACTCCCTTCCTGATTTATTGTGTATTTTATTGTCGATTAGGCTTGCAATTTTTAATACATAATTTATTCATGAATTTTTAAACAATTATGTACTTGAATTTTAAAGAAATCGTTGACAATGCATAAATTGTATCTGAAGACAAAAAAGAACTAAAATGTAAAAAAAGAAAAGTGAAAGAGAAATGTAAAAAATTGATTAGGTTTATTGTATATGTGAAAAAAGAAAATTCAATATAAAAAACAAAAACAATAAAGCGCTACTGACTGCACTTGTACACTTGTTAATTTGTCAAGTTCATTCCAATTTAATGTTCCTCTAGAGTTTAGAAAAAAAAAAAAAAAAAAATAGGTATTATATTTTATTTACGATACGAGCGGCAACGTTCATCCACCCTCTCATCATTTATAACATATCAGACAAATCATTATAATCATCAATTCATCGTTGCATATAAATATTCCTCATCAATTCCAATCTTTCACATTTTTCTTTTTTCTTCTTTTTTTTCTTTATTTTAATGCAATACATGAAAAAAAAAGTTCAATGTGCACACAT
Source organism: Bombylius major (assembly GCA_932526495.1). NCBI lineage: Eukaryota > Metazoa > Arthropoda > Insecta > Diptera > Bombyliidae > Bombylius > Bombylius major. The sequence goes on from OW052043.1 coordinate 53,411,418, forward strand.
CCGGCATTATTTCAATAATTTAAAACGGAAGTATGTGTATAAATGAATGGAATTTTATGTGTGTTTGTGTATCTTTTTGTGTATGGAATAAATTTTTTTTTCTGTTTTGTATGTAAAATTAAGTCTGAAAAGCGTGAATAAAATGTAATTTTACACAATCAAATTATTTGAAATGTTGATTATTTATTAGGGACCTTAAATAGAGAGATGTGTGTCCCAACTAAATTAAAATTAACCAATAATTTATTTTAAAGTTATCAAAATGAAATAGGAGTAGGTACATTAACGGATACACACACGATATATACTAATATACATGTTCTGGATCTGGATAGTAACAAATTTATTTCGAGATTTTTTTTTGTCTCCAATTGTTTTTTTTTTCTTCCTGTTTTGTTGTTGTTGTTGTTGTTGTTGTTTCAAGCACCAGCTAAGGTTAATCACGGTTAACACTTAAGGGAAGTAAATAACTATTTAAAATTAAAAAAACCGAATAAAAGGGGAAAAACCATTCAGAATTTCAACAATAAAAATTATTAATCCGTCATTTTTCATCACAAAGAAGAAAAATTTCTAAAAATATAGAAAAAAAAAAAAGAGTTGAACTCACTTATGATGACGACAATAAAAATGTGCATTTAAAAAAAAATTTACTTGATTGAATATATTTTTAAATTTGTCGGCGGGTGCAGTATAGTAGCTTTTGTTTTTTTTTTTTCTTTGACATAAGAGTGGTGTGTCATATAAAAGTATCAATCAAGGTCTCCTTTCACCTTTTTAGTATATGCATTTCATTTTATTGCAATTTTAAATTCTGAAATGTCATTTTATTCACGCAATTAACGAATGCAAAAAAGAGAAAAGCAAAAAAAAAAAAAAAAACTAAATGATGTGAAACATAACATGTCAGCTGTTTTACGTACATTCACCCTTAATAACAAAACAAAGTCCATAAACCACTCTTTTTTCATCGACAAAAGCAACAACAAAAAAATAAATAAAAATAAAAACAATGCAAAAAAAAGGAATATTTTGCGACAAGTGCTGCGGAATAAAAAAAAAATTTCGTTTTTGTTTTTCATTCCCGCAGACTTTTATCATTTACAAATAAAATCAACCATTTTGTATTCATCATCGCTATACACTGACAATGATAGAAATTATTATGAAAAACGGTAATAAAATTTCTTAGGACTCATCGCATCCTCATCATCATCATCATCATCACTCATTATCTCTTTTGTAAGTGGTATATTATTAAAGGACTGACGAGTTGAGATGCGTGACAGTCTGTGGCTCTTTTCTTTTTTACATAGTTATCTACATAGTATATGCATTATGCAATGGATCCTTATAATGCTGCTTATCTCCATTTCTATTATTTGTACTAAAAACAAATACACAAACATTTTGAATGTCATTAACACTCACTCTATTCCTCCACCAACCATTTTTTTCTTTCTCGTCATGTTTCATTCAAATGTTTTCGTCTGTTCTGTTTGAAGCTTAACAGAAACGAAACCACTTTAAATTGCAACATTAAATTTTCATTTTTTTTTCCTAGGAAATGAAATAAAATGAACGAATGTCAAAAAAAATAATAAAACTAAGCTTTTTTTTTTGTTTTCTTCCTTCAACACCTTGCGGTAATCTTGTATATACTTTGTTGTGTTAGGCAATGCCAAAAGGGATATGTACTTACATAGAATAAAATTTATAAGGTAATTTTCATGTTGAGATGAAAATCTGTTTTCCTTTTGGTAGATGCACGCCAAGCATGATTATTAAGATCCCTGTACATCAACTAGAGCAACATATAAATAAATTTGAAATGTAAGAATCAGGATTTTATCCTAAAATTTCTGATAAAGCAACAAAACAAAAAACAGAAACAAAAAAAACAACAATAAACTGACGATTCAAATGATCAATTACATTTTACATCTGCAATAGGCCCCATAATGCAATTATAGAGAAACAGCAATCCTTGATTATAGTAGTTGGTGTTCACAGGACTAAAAATCAAGAACAAAAGAAATAAATTCATGTACCATACGTAAATCTTGAAACATAAGATACAAAACACTGCAAAGGGTGAACCTTGTCTTGTCTTATTTTACTTGAAGTTCACAGCATACCAACACCAAACTTTATCTTTTAGGATTTATAAGTGAATTCTTAGACATTTTACTGTTTTCATTTTTTCGCCGATTCTCATCCTTCTTTTCATATGTTTTAATATTATTTTCTCTCATTTACAAAATACATACATACATAGTTTCAAATTACATTGAAGCCAAAGTATCTTTTGCTTACAATTGCTACCTAACATGCATCGTCCTTTTTATCCTAATGAATTTTTATACAGAATTCTATGCAGGAACAGTGCAATGTCTTTATGGTTATTTTCGTTCAATAGTAATCCGACTTCTTTTCATTTTTTTTTTTGTAAAATTTTTTTTCCAATTTCTTTCCTTCCTTTTGTTTTTGTATATACATATTTAATAACAGTCTAGGAACTGTTGCTTCATATTTATTAATACAGAACGATTTTTTTTTAAAATAAAAGAAAAGAAACAGAGCACATTAAGGAATCCTTTTATTCAGCATGAAAAGAAAACAACAACAACAACAAAAATGAAAGACAAAAAAAGAGAAACTTTAAGGATGATGATGCTTTGAAAGAAAAACTATTTATTTTTATTGAAAGTTTTTGTTTTCTTTTTTAAAAAAAAAAAATATAAAAGACTATACATATCCTCAACGGAAAACGGAAGTAATTATATCCTTGAAAAGCGCGACTATGTATAGTTTTTTTTTTGTTTTGTTTACTTGTTTACTTTTTTAAATTTATATAATGTATACCATGTATACCTAGGTATAGTATTGTGTGAATGGAGAGCTTTTTTCATATGAGAAAACAGAATAATGATTTTTGTAATAATCACAAAGTTTTTCTTTTAATAAAAAGGCAAAAAAAAAAAACAATTTTTTTTCTAATTTTCTTTTTTTCTTTCTCTTTTTCCAGGTAAGCAAAAAAAAAGAAGATACATTTTTCCTATTGGAAAGTTTAATTTAGAAAAAAAAACACTTAACGGCAGAACAATTTGGTGAGTGTACTTAAAATTAAAAGACTAAAATTCATACAAATTTTTGTCTACACATATGTAAATTCTAGTCGTATCGCTTAAACGTATTAAATTCGATTAAATTACAATTATTACATGAAAATCATTGGAAAATTTAAAAAAAGAAAAAGAAAAGTAGCACTAAGCAGCTTACATGTTTCACATATGTAAAAAAATAACATAATATTTCTATAAACACAATGTAAACGGGGAAAAAAGTCAAACAAAATAGTATTTTTTTTCAAATCCGATTAACGTAAAAGCCGTAAAATATTTTACACTTGAAAATTTAATAGCATTTTATCGGTTCATGCTTAAACTATTTCTTCATAAACTTATAAAGAATTATGAAGTAAAGTATATGTAAAAAAAGAAAAATGTAAACAAGAATAATACGAAAAGTAACTATTTTCTACATTGTCAATCTGTTTTTTGCTAAAATAGATATTTTAACGATTAATTAGCATACTGAAAGCTCATTAAAGTGTGATTGCAAAGTGAACAGTGGAAAATGTAATTTTTAAGTGAAATTATTGATAAATTTTTATGTGTAGTGGAAAATTTTGAGAGAGAAATGCTATTAAATCACCAACAGCTTAGTTGTTTTAAGAATTTTTTCTGTAAAAAAAAAAATCACATCTGGGTTCTAAGCGTGAGAAATAAAAGAAATTATTTTGTTCTTGAAAATGTGTTTTCAATCACGACAAGATTCTCAAGAATTTTATTATATAAACAGGATTTCAGTGATTGATCTTCTAGGATTAAAAACATATAACCTACAAGACAACATAAGATTTTGAGTCAATACATAAGATGATCCTTTGTCAGCACCCTGTTTATCATTTTGGAGAAAAAATGTGTATTTTTTTAATACCCAAAATAGAATGAAATTGAATCCTGTTACACTTTTAGTATGGCGTAGGTAACATTTTAGAGACATTTTTTGAAAATTATATGAAGCCTAAATTACAGGATTAAATATATGTAATTCAGAATTCAAGATTAATCATGCGTACACAATTGTTCAATGGCATGTATGTAGTAAGTAAGCGTTTTCAAAAGTTAACTTGAGAAACTGTGAATATTTCCAACGTCAAATTAGGAGTTTTGTTTTTTATTTAACGCTACTTTGGAGAACCACACGCTCGCAGGAAGACTATTAGTATCAAAGTGCAAATTTGTAAAAAAGACAAAAAATGTACTCCGGTGACTTCACACTACTTTTCCATTGTATACGCAACTTCCTAACGCAACTTCCTAACGCAACGGGCCTAATCTAATATTATGAGTATACTTCATGATACTTTTGAGAAAAAAAGCCTCTAAAAATACATTAAAATATGTAAATTGAAAGTCACCCCATTTTACCGTACCCAATATTATTTAAAGAACATAATTTTCTCTTTTCATATGTAAAAAAATTTCCACCTGTAGCCAATTTTTGTATAATTTTTATATCATAAAGAAAAAAATAATTCTAAAACATAATAATTGCACATACCTACATTTATTTTTTTGTTTTTTTTGTTTTTCATGCTCCAAAAGTTTTTAAAAAATTTTTCTAAGTAGCAGGAGTGTTCACATATGTACAATTACAGACTAAACCTAATGTCGCCATCCGGTTTCTTTTATGGGTGTTCATATGTTTTTTTTCCTTCTTGTCTTTTTAAGAAGAAAATGTTTTCAACAAAATTGATGTTCTATTTTCGTATGAGATTTTTTTCTCCCATTTCACATATGTGTACAATAAGTAAATCGTTTTAGACTAAAAATGTAGTCCGAAAAGGAAAAGATACAGATACTAGGAAAAAAAATTACAAAAGAAAGAGGATATCTTGACTTATACTTAACATTCAGCCAATAATAAAAAAAATATATGTATGTATGTATGTATATCCAAAATTGGATTACTTATCCAATTGTATTCTTTTTAGATCGAAATGTTTTATTCCACATATGAGAAAAAAGCACTTTTATTTTGGATTATTTTTATTTCATATTGCTTTTTTTATTCGTCAATCTTTTTGTTATTCTATACTTATTGTTTTTTTAACCTTATCCTGTAGACAGTACTTTGGAGCAATTTCATATTAATTTCAACCACTATTATTATCATTTTTCAATATATGTACATACCTACTTACAGATGAAAATCAGATATTTTTGGCAATTGTATCTTCTTTTTTTCTGAACGCCTGTTTTATGTGTATTGGACATTTTACTTTTCTATGCTGGATGTCATTCACTGGGTAACAAAATGTATCTATATCTATGTATAAATGTTATTTTCTCCATATACATAATATGTGGAACAAAGGGAAGTAGGAAGCATAAAATTGGAACTATGCCAACATTTAAGTATCATTATCCTTAGTCAACTCGTTCATAAACCTTCGAACCGTTACATGTACCATGCAAGAATGATTCAGTGAGATAAAATATTAAAAAAAAAAAAAAAGGATGTAAAAAAAACATCATCAACAACAAAAACAAACGGAAGAATAAATAGAACTATATGATATGTAAATGGTGATATTCACATATTTAATTCATGTGATGTATAAAGCATGTATTTTCATATGACTTTTCACATACATATATGTATGAAATATGTTAACCCTAAAATCAGGTTCATGTTTTTGATATAGAATTGAAATGAATATTATTTTTCATGTTCATGTATATATTTTCAATGTTCGTTGTTCATAAATGATTCTAGATACATCACAGCAGCATCTCAGTCTACATAGAAATCTAATGAGACAGGAGTATAGAAATTTTAGATATTGTACAGGTCATGACATGTAAAAAAGGATTAATATGCCTAAAATTCTGAAATATACTTGTGCCTATGTATAAAGTATATAGAATAATAAATACAGAAAAGGATCATTAAACATTCAGTGTGAGTTTTATTAGAATTGACATTAAACCCTTCTATACCAAAATAAGTACATAGAAAATGTTAAAATGTCTAAAAAGGATTTTTGTTCATCTTTATTTACTTATTCTTCTTCTTCTTCTTCTTCTTCTTATGTCATTGTTAAAAATAATGATGACAGTACAAAGCTAAAATGAAATCTTCTTGTGAATTCTTATTACTTTTTAGACGAAATGAAAATGAATATGTATATAGAATAACTGTAAATTGAGTTACACATATTTGAATAATTATAACATATCTTTGTGACTTCTTCACATATGTATCATGAAAATATGTAATCCATCATTGAAAATTTATTTGACTCCACACTCACATCACAGATGATCACATATCCACATGATATAAAATTTCATGTTGATTGAATTGTATTTATAATTTTCACAAATTCATTGTTTTGTTTGTGTGTAGATGTGTATAAAAAATTTGAAATTTTATATTTTCATTATTCTGTTTTATTTTTTCCTTTTTTTTACGGAAAATTTATCTAAAACACAACAAAAATATTTCATTTGGAATTTTATCTGTTCGAAAAAGTTAAAATTAAAATTTTGTTTATATAAAATATTTCTATGTACATATGTGTAATATAAGTATATGTATGTATTCTCTGCATGTGTTATATAAATATATTTTAGGAGTATCTTTTAAGTGAAAAATCATTAAATATTTGTATTATTATAGATATAATATGAAACTACAGATACAACAGAAATATTTTTTTTGTTTTTGTACTACAAAAATTTAAAGTTTTATAAAAGTATCTTCTCTACATAAAATTCTAAAATCATATATGAAAACATGATTTTCATGAAAGAATAAAAACAACAAAGATACATTAACTAAAAGATAAAAAGGAATTTCTATCAAGATTTTATTTTTTTTTTTTTTTCAGAAAAGTTTTTAATATTGCTATAAGCATAAATTCAAACAGAAATTATCCTTTAATATAATTATATTCCTTGAATATGAAAATTTTGTTATATAATGCAATATCTTTATCTATTTGTGTGTGTGAGAATAGATTTTCCCCCCTTCTTTCTTTTTTTATTTCAAGATAATAAAGTTTCAACTATTTTGAGATTTAAAGTAAAAAAAAAAACAGAGAAAATAAAATAGAATTTAAAACTATGTATGAGTCCTTGTACAAACTTCAAACTTTGATAAAGTTTGTCACATTTAAAACAAAATTATGTTGTATTTTTTCGAAGAAGATACATTTTACGAGTATACTTAATGTTTCTTAATGTTTTATAATTTAATGGTTTTTTTTTTTTGCATATGAAATTTCTATAATTTGTTTTTTATGTTTGATCTAGAATTTAAAGAGTTTTTTTTTTGCTGTTATTATTTTGTCTAATATTTTTGAACTTCGAGGCATTTTAATAGAGTTTTTAAAAATACAATATGGGGTTTTTTTCGCATAAAAGTAAGCCAGAAATTTGTTGGAGCGTTTGTAAAAAAATATTAAGTAGTTTCTTCTTTTACAGAGGGCAATTTTGAGCATATTAGTTAGAATTCTCTAATAATTTTATGATCCTTTTAGAAAATACTTTTCATAATAATCAAAAAATGTTTTTCTAACTGCAATAATAAACAAAGTTCGAAATTTTCTTATTTTTGCAAATAATTTCATGGTTTATTGCTCTTCAGGAATAGCCGCACACGTTTTTCGACTAAGCTCTTTTGTTCGGATGTTAATTTGCTTTTAATAAAGATTGTTTAAATTGAGGAACTAGCTAATATGATTACTTAATGACATCAGTGTTTATCTTCTTCTAACAGAGAGCTACAATGGACGAAGCTAAATTTAACAATATGTTCCACTCACTCCAGAAGTCCAAAATTTCCAAACTATCATTAATTACTCATTTTTGGGTCTGAGTCTTGGGTATAAAAGTTGGTTTTTCACTATACTAATTAATAACAGACCCCTACTATACACACCACTTGCAATTCGGGTTTTTTTAATATTTCGAATGGGTTGACAAAATTTAAAAAAAAAATTTTGCTAAAAATCTTTTCATTTTGTCTTTACTTTGATCGAAACGGATGCACACTTGAATTGATCACATACCTATTTACATACCTACTAATCTATACTATCTAAACAAACACATTTATCAAACAAAATAATAGAGGCTATAGTAGCTGATTATAATTGACTTTAACATTATTTAAACTTAATCATCATATTTTAAGTATACACGCGCGGATAATTATCATTAAGTCATCATTTTTTAGTTAATATATAGAGAATGCAATCTTTATCTATAACGTACCCACTACCCACACAATTTTCAAACATATTAATATTTTTTTATGATTAAAAAATGTTTATCAAATATTAATAAAATTTATGAGTTTTCTTGATTTCATGTTATTTGTTTTGTTTTTATTTTTTTTAAATGAATTATTACATAACGAGGTCATCACGTTTACAATAATATAATCTTTTTTACGTAAGTAATTGTTTTCATTCATTACTCGTACATACTACAGCAAAACAAAAATTACCAATTGAATTTCAAATTTTCCTTTAAGATAAGTAAAATGAGCTCAGATAAGTAACGTACTCGTGCTCGTACTAATAAGTATATATTGCAATTTAAATCTTTAAATAATAATTTTATTAAGATTAATTTCCATATGGTAAGAAAAATAAATAAATATGTACCATAATTTGAAAAAATACGAAAACATGTGATAAAAATTTAATTCGTGCAAAAATGTATAATTTTCAATAGAAATTCTTACTGTGATTTAAATAAACAAAACATATTGTGGAATTTCTCTACATATATTGGAATGTGTTGGAAAATTTTTCATAAATAAATATGAAACATATGTGATATTTATTTACTGTATAAGATTTAATATAATATATGTTCTTTCATTTTTACTTAAAATGACATTTGAAGCGATAAACCCAATAAAATAAATTTATACAAAAAAAAAGTCTTTTGAAAAAAAAGTAAATCATCAGTCAAGCAAACAAAAAAATAAATAAAAAGTAAAAAAAAAACTTTTATCCTTGAATAAAAAGAAATATTAAAATAAAAAAGTAAATAAATTTTATTTAGTTCTCAAAAAAGGATGTATAGGTACGAGTATGATTTTATAATAATATTTTATTCGGACTTTTATATTGAGAAAAAAAATTTTTCTTTTTATCTGGAATAATTGAAGCAAGTGGAGACCCTTTTCCAGAAAGGAAAAAAAATGTTTTTTGTTGTTGTATTGAAGAAAAAAAAAAGATATATCTTTTGATATAATCAATCTTCATGAATGAGATTTATTTAGTTTATGTATCTTTTCAAAACTGTACAATAGGAAATTTGATTTGGGAATGGTAAAGAAAAAAATCCTATTGGATTATAGAAAAAGATTTTTTTTTTCTTGAAAGTAAATAAAAATATTATAGGAAAATATCTATACGTTCCGAGATTATATGTATAAAAGGTATATTGTAGATACAATATACTACATACTAGTATATATGTATGAGTATGCACATTCATACAAACATATGTTCCCAATATTCTAACAAGATGAGAAGAATATTATTCAAAATTATTTTTTAATTGGATTTTCCGACAATGTTTTCGACTATCTATCGAAAAAAAAAATTCGAAAAATATTTGTGATACTTTAAATTTTGAATGAATTTCTAATTGAAAACATTATTAATGCCTGATTTTGTAGTTGGAGTTTAAACTGAGGTTCGAATATCCTAAGTAAGTCTTAAGCTGAGTTTTCTTAACCGCCAAAAACCAAGTAAAACTTAAATTATTCGAACTTAAATAGCCATCAATGTAAATAATTAAATCGTTTCGAAAAACCACTACAAATATCCTCCGTAGTCTCTCTAGGAGATTTCATTGAACACACCTTTCTACTGAACACACTATTTCATACTCCTAACAGGCTTAGAACATGCTTAGAACACTCTGAAATCCCACAAACTAAGCAGGATTTTAAACTTGATCAAATTTTAGATATTCGATAAATTTTAACTTCCTTTGACTTGTGAAAAAAAAAAAGAAAAATTTCTGTTAACTTTTTTCTCAAGAAATTAAAGGAAAAAATTAACTTGTCAATATGTACATCATGACTAACTTGTCTAGAAGGCATGAAATTAATTCCATTAAAAATTCTTTCGTTATCTTTTTTTTTACGGCATTCAATTTTGATGACAAATTTTAGTCTTCATTTTATGATAACATTTTCTCTATCTTTTTGTTTTCTTACCAGAAGAGGAAGAAAAAGAAAATAAAAAAAAAAATGATAAAAAAGACAAAGAGAGTATTTCTGAACAAAAGAACCACATTTGCATAATATAAAGAAAAATTCTTTTGTCAAGCATATCCGCATCTTCAGTACATCTATATTATATTGTAGTCCTTTATTCCTTGTGTTTTCTTTGCTTCTGATGTTTTTATCATTATCCTTATTTATTTTTTTCTCTTCCTGTCACTATCCATTCATAATTTTTTTTTTTTATAATTAATTTTTTTTTCTTCCAGTTTAAAGTAAATTTCACCTACTTTCTCGTTGATGTTTTATTTACTTGCGGTTGTATAAATGTACCTGAATGATAGAATAGTGTCTTGTGTGGTTTTTCATATTTTTTTTTTAGAGATACCTTAAACATTGTCAATTTATTTTCATAGTTAAAGGATAAATGAATCTAATATGTACGAGTATATAGGGCTATTCTGTGTTGCATGTAAATTCACTATACGATCGATGATAATTACTGTTATGAAAAGGATAAAATCCTGTGAATATATGTATATGACAGAATTCAGGACAAATTTATATTAAAGTATATGTAGACATATAAATTGCAGCGCAAAAAAAAAAAAAAAAAAAAAACGAACAGGTAAAACATTGAATGTTTAAATAAAAGGATTAACACACCATTTCTCATATTATTTATTTTCTTCCAACTGTTAATTAAAAATGCAAAAAAAAACTACAGAAAGCTTTTTTTGTTTCTGATGAATGTTTATCCATTATTTTTATCTTTTTTTTTTTAATTTACGTATATTCATTCCACTTTTCGTCCTGTATTCTAAAAAAAAAACAATAAATAGAAAAAAGAAAAAAACGTTGTTTTTGTTTCTTTCATTTCAATTCAAATATTCTAAATTGAATCTGATGTTCTATTCTATGTCACACATTTGAATGTTCGGTTTCATTGCAATTTTACAACAAACAAATCGGAAATTTTTGTTTCCGTACTATTATTATTTTTACTGTTGACTGAATATATGCATACAGTACATATACCATATGTGTATGTAGATATAGATACATATATTCATTTGGTTTAGAATATATATTTTTATCTAAAATTCTGATGTTTTCTGATGGATTCTATCATAACTATAACACTGATACTATCATACATATTACATCAGGATAATAACAATGGAAAATTCTAAAAGAATATTAAAAACAAAATAGAAATGAAGAAAAAAATTAGAAATAAAATATGAAAAAAAAAAAAAATCCTGTTGACCCAAATTTCCAGATAGCTGGATTAAAATATAAAAAAAATTGTTTTGTGATATTTTCACATCATTTAAAAATTTTCTTTTTATCTGAACAGAATTCTTAAAGAATAGAACTATTGTTAAGATTCATACAAAAGGAATTTATTCGATTGAAACGTAATTTTGGAAATCATATAGAAAAGGTTTGTTTTCTTTATAAATCTTTTATTTTATTTTCGAATCTGAATACTGAATTAGGAATAATTGAAATTGATTTTAGGTTTTTTTTTTGTTGACAATCAAAAGCATATAGAATTAATTACAGAATACAATTAACTGAAGAAAAAAAATTGGGATGTTTTTGTTGATCAGATCCTTTTGAATTTTTGGAATAAATGTAGGAAAAATATTGTGAAAAAGTATAACAGAAATTCTAAGGACACGATAAAAGTGGCCATGTGCCAATTTAATATAGTATTGATACTGTAAATTCGACCTAACCTCTGGATGCTAATATTTTGGGAACTAACAGCCATTCCACATTAGGTAGTTGTTATAACCGTGAAGCTAAAATTATTTTAGATGATTTTTATTACACCAAATTGGAAAAAAATTGTTACAACTAGCGTTAAATAACCAGTTTAACCACCTAGTGTGGGATGATTGTAAGAATGCTATTTCGATATCTGTAAAAGCTTAATTGATCCGTCTAAAGTTTAAAAGTAAATGTCTAAAAAGTAGCGTCGCGATAATGTGATCGTCGTGATAATTTGCACTTAAAAATCGAAGAGTGTTTCTCTGTTTAAATTTTCTCTTTTTAAAAGTATCTAAATTTTAAAAACATATCATAAAAGTTGTAATAAAGTTTTCATAAGTACATGTCATCTCTCAGTTATCACATGACCTAAAAATTTTCTATTATTTTTCATTTACGTAATTCTGTAATAATTATTACCTTTACCTCACCTTTACCTTCTATGATTTTCGTGAGATAAAAACAAAACAAAAAAACGGTTTTAAACGGTTTGAAAATAGCAATCGTCATAATATTTGCTCATATAAATAATAGAATTTATAATTATTGTATTCAAGTTGTATGACCTTAATTTGACTCATATTAAATAACACTACATATCAATATAAATAAATATATAATTGTTTATGTTTATTATATATTATGCGGTTTTTTACACCATACATTCAAATTTATTTACATATCAATTATTTCATTTCATATGATTAATGAACTTTATTAGCTTATTATTGCTAAATTGCAAAACAACAGAGTAAAATTATCATATGATTTTTTTTCTCAAAATTAAAAGTTAAAATTAAAATGCTGTAAATATTAAAATTCGAAGAATTATTGAAATTATTTTTTTGTGTAGCTTTCATTATAGAACTCATCATGTGATATGTGATGTCAAAAAAACAGGTAATACCTGCCTATTGTTTGTACTTAGAATATAAAAATTAGAAATTGACGTAATAGAAATATTTTTGATAAGTAAAAATAGAAATAATTCTGGTTTTTTCTAGTTTATTAGGGATTAAGAATTTCTCAATGTAAATTTTCTAAATTAAATTTACAGCTTCTTGAAGAAAAATAAAGATAAAATAAATATTTTGAAAAGTTTAAAAAGATAAAGGACATTTATAGGTAACGGACTCTGTAGTGTAGGAGATTTGTGTATTCTTCATCAATATTTACGTTGTTCTAACTAAGAACAGCGAGCGATATGGCATCCGATAAGTTAATTGTTAGAACAGTGCTCCGAAAAGGCAAAGGTTTTGGCTTCGAATCCCAGTTGAATCGAATGTCGTTTTTTCACAGACTCACAGAAACAGATTTCTTCCGCTCCGCTTGAATAATTTTTAGGCAAATTTTCTATTATAAGCTTAAAGTTTTTTTCCGAATTTGAAATTCCAATGAAGTCTAAATTTTGATTGAGTTGTATTTTACTTTATTTGCAAACCTTTTCTCTAAAAAATTGCTCAAATAACAGATAAATTTACTTTATTCTTAACCGAATCACATTGCTTAAACATTAGCAATTAGGATTTTCAAATTCTTCCAACTAAGTGTTTCCGCTAAAAACTTTCTGTCTGTTTTACAAAACACAAAATTTAATCAAACTTATTTTCGATGTGAAGTAGCAATGTGTTAAAAAATGCTTATTAAAATTGTTTTCATCTCATATAACTTTTTTTCTGCCATATCTTAAAATTTTAGTAAATCCCCCCCCCCCCCTCCTACCAGCCAACCCCCTACCAAAGAAACTTTTAAATAAATATAATAAACCGCATATTACATGTTGTGTTACATAAAAATTTTCAATTTACAACAATGTTTCTTTTTTTGTTTTCATTATTTTTCATTTTTTAACATTTATGAATGAAAAAGTTTTAAATAAAATCAGTTGAACTTTCAACTTTGAACCCCTTTTTTTTGTTTTTATTAATAAAGATTTTTTTGATGCTTTTACCATTTACTTTTTTCTTATCCTTTTTTTTTCAACCTACTAAACATAAAATAAGAACAATAATTTCATTTTCATTACACATTGAAAATATAACCAACCACAAAAGTAAAATAAACATGTAAGTATGATGATATACGTACTATATGTACATATATGTATGTTCAACACGTGTAAGAAATATGTTCTTATATGTGTTCTTCTATGTAATAAATATTAAACATTATTGTAATGTCTGCAAAAAAGTATAAGAACATATACCAAACTTTTTTCATTTAACTTTTTGATTATGTATACAAAGTTTTTGTATATTTACAATGTAGACTTATAATCCTGATGGTATAAAAGCCATATAAACTGTCTTATTTGATTTTTTTTTTACAATTATATTTTTTTTTTATGTATACTAGTAAAATGTATGGATGAATGTGTAACCAAGTATGTACATATGTATATAAACATAGAGGATCCATGGCAACCTAAACACAATAATGGCATCAACATCCATTATGAGTGTCAAGGAAATAAATAGAATAAAAGGAAGTAAAAGCAATTTATATTATATGATTGTAGTAGAGAATAGAAACAAAAAGGACCTTGAACAATGCATATAGAGATCCAAAGTCAATAGCTTTAAAGCAAGAGAAAAAAAATTAAAGTTTAAATTTTGAGAAAGGAAATTTAATGTTAACGAATTGTGGGCCGCGCCCTTTAATGTATCCTTTTCTTTTATGTGTATGTAAATAGATTTTGTTTGAATATATACAACTGAATTGATACCGCATATACGAACTATTGTACAGTAGTGGGAGTATTAGGTATGATTACTAAATTTTTTTTTGTGTGTCGAACTAGTGACGTTCTACTGTTGAATTATTTTTTCAGTAGTGAGTACTTATGATTTTATCGCCATTTAAAAAAGAACGTGATGAGCGATGGGCGTTAATTGCTAATCAGTGTTAGAATATGTATAATCAATTTGGCTTTTTCAAAGGAAAACATTTAAACGCTCAGTTACGTTAAAAACAACCTGACCGGGAATGGAATTTCAATTCTTTCATGTAATTCAAAAAAATTATTGAATATTCAAAAACCGCTAATACTGAGCAAATCGTTTTTTTCCCTCAAATGTGCTCAGCACTGGCCACTGACTGATTAAAGCCCATTTTTAATCGCTTTTCCAAAAACACAAACAAACAAAAATTATCAGCGTTTGATGACGTCATTTTTTTTTCATTCTGTCTACCATACCTTTTTTTTCCACATAGCCTCCATTAACACAATAAAAACAAATAAGCTTTTTTTTTTATAAATATTTGGTTTGAAGTTTTATATAAATGCTGAATAAATGTCTGTTGTTGTTTGTTCCTACATATTTACAAGGATTAAATGAAGATTGCACGTGTATGTGTGTAAAGGAAGAAAGTGGATCCTACTACACCATAATAAACACCCAATATTATGTACTGTTCGGCTCTTACTACAATGAAGAAAATTTTTTGGGTTTCACCCAACCACCTACATATGTACATACATACTCCTACGTTAATTTTATTCTTAGGATTCTGTATGGCTTCTTCTTCTGTTTCTTTTTTTTTTTTTTGAATATCTTATCGATGCCTCCTTTTTTTCTTTTTTTCTAAAAAATGTTGAAAAAGGTTCTGCTAGCCAATTTCAGTCCTTTTCTTTATAAAGTGAATAATCAAATAAAAAAAAAAGATATCTTGTTCATACAGATGATACTGGAGTTGGATCGTTATATTTGCTTAGAAAAAAAACAAGAAAAGCTCAAAAATTTATTCAGAAAGTTTTGATGATTTTTTTTTTTCATTTTTGTTTGAACGAAGATTCTATTTGTTGGTTTCTGTTGTTTTTAGGATTAGAATTTTACTATGTATGTATTTCAATATCTTCATTTTTTTTTGTAGAGAAATTTTAGAAAATCAGATAAACGAAACAGAAAAAAAAAACCCATTTGGAAAAAAAATTAGATATAATATTTAGATAAATAAATGTAAAAAAGAAATAGATGTAGATCCGGTCCTTTTGGTATATTCTCATGAGAATAAAGGTTGTTAACCTGATTTACTTGTCCTGAAAATAATAAATTACAAGCACATTTTATTTAGAAATAAAAATAAAAATAATAATGAAAAAAAAAATACAATCTTTGTTTAGCGAACTAAAAAAATATTTGAAATTAGAATTTGATGAGAAAAAAAAAAGGTCTATGAAATTTGTGTTTTTTTTTTCTTTAAATATTTTTTTATACATTGTACAAAACGTCCTTGTACAAAAAACAGGAAAGATTTTCATTTTTAAATGTCGAAAAAAAATTGTTTTTTGTTAATTTCAAAAATATTTTACCAAAAAAAAACTTAGGCAAAAAAAAAATTGAAAAAGTTTTTAGATGTTTTTGTTTTTTTGATATAACAAATTGAACCGTTATAGATACACAAATGTGACAAAGCTTATATTTGCATATTTTAAATTATAAATCATCAAAAATTAAAACGAATATAAATTTCCATAAACAAATTAAACCTCCTCACACCATGAAAAACTTTATAGGCAAACAATATATCTTTTTCCTATTTCATAAATTTTCATTTATTCATAAAATATGACAGTTATTTCCCCTTTAATAAAAAAAAAAACGACAACAAAACAGAGAAATATGTGACAACAAAATTTTTAAAACCTGTTCTTTTTTTGTCCAACGAATTTTTAATTAAAATTTTATTTTAATGTCTAAAAAAGTATCTGAAGAAATAAAATCTTTTTGCCTTTTTTTAATTTTTTTTTCAGAGTATGTACATTCCTTTAAACATTTTTCTATTTCATTTTCGAAAAAAAATCCAATAGAACATGATTAAAATTATCTACTTTTTTTTTTAATTTTTATTTATTCATTCATATGTCATGTTAATTAAAAATGTAAACTTTTTTATTGTGGTCCTAAAATGTAGGTCAAGGTGAACTTAATATATTAAACTAAGATATTTCTAGAGAAACATTAAAGAGAAAACCTTAAAAAACATTGGCATGAATATTTATCTTATACATTTATATAGGTAACGTGTATCAAATTTATTCGTTTGCAATTCAATGAATTTTAAATTTTTTTAACTATGTATTCGTATGTGTATTTTAACACAGGTATGTATCTTTTGAATAATAATTATCATTTGAATGGCGGCTGATTATAATAAATTTTGAAAATAATTACCTGTATACTTTCATCACAATACTAACTAAACACATGATGAGCTTTAGTTTACGAAAAATTATTGTAAGATGATCTCAACTACATATTACAATATAAGCACGTGATTGATTACTTTACTACAATGTGGTCAGCCCTGAAAGTGGTATTTTTTCAGATGGAAATGTTTACTTTAATATATATTTTTTTTTAAATGAATAAGTGAAATAATATAATTGTAGTAAAAAAAATATCAATAATAAAGCCAAAAGTTTGTTAAACTGATTTATAATAAAAATAAAAAGAGCAAAAATTCAAGTGTATTTTGTTGTAAAAACACTAAGGTGAGATCATCATTATATAAAAAAATTATTTTAAAAGCTTCACATTTTAACCCTCTTGAGTATTGAAATTTTGTGTTGTCTTAAAAAAATCAACTAAAAGCTAATTGTACCTTATATCATAGTTTTTAATATTTAAAATTCAATTGGGGCCGAGCAGTGGCCGAAGCGTTAGAGTGCTGGCTTCTGATGCTGAAGGTCTCGGATCGAAACCACCTAAGTTCACTTAGTTTGAATGAGTACTACTAATTCATTTGAGTTATGTATAAATGCTCGGTATACTCAAGTAGTTTGGTGACTACAAAAAAAATCAGTATACCAGCCCTGTGTCATACAAATAAATTGGTTCTCTACCCACGAATTTAGTGGTTCGCATTTCACTTTAAACTGTATAGGTGCATGTATGACGGAAAAATTGTCAAAGAAACCTCAAGTAAATACTTGAGACGCTATGGTCCCATGATAAATAACCCATGAGAATTTTTAACCCTCAAACACCTCACTAAGTTACAATAAATTCATACAAGAGTAGTGTCTTGTTTAAGAATGATGAAGGTTGAAATTTCTTTCATGATGCCTTTAGAGAAAAGTCTTATACGTATCCTGACTACAAGTTCTCCTTTAAAGAATCTTTGAATTTCGAAAAAAAAATACAAAATCATAAACTAGAATCCATCAATGCCAAAATATAAATGAATTAATTCAAAATTTTATACTAAAATTTAGTGGTGGCAAAAACGAATGATTAAGTACCTTGAATTTCATAAAGTAGAGGAAAAAAAGGTGATAATTATAAACATGCTGGTACAAACTTTAGGTTATGTATTTTCAAATCTACAACATCTACGTTGTCTGTTTGTAGACAAAATCTTAAATTTTTTCTTTAAATAAATTAAAAATAATGACTACCGGCTGAGATTGAGATGTACATACATGTATCTTTGAAGTATAATTTCCTAATTAGACCAAAAATACTTGTAAAACAATTTTATTTATATTGATTAAACTTAATAAATAAATATCTACTCAATTCAGTAGTATTTTTCAATAATTCATGAGAATTACATTAGAGCATATAGTAGCCTTTGTAACTAAGTATTGTACTCGTAATTAGAGATTGTATCTTTTAATTTTATCTGTATTGGTCCATATGATCAATAAGCCATATAGTTGATGAGAAAAAATTATTTTTTCCATATCCATACATATTTATAAATTTTTTTATCTTAACAACATTACTCTCCCAATAACTGTAAAAATTATTATAATTTGGCTTTTCCTCATAATATTGAATCTTACAAAGGTTTTTAGATATTACGAAATATCGATATTTCCATATTTAATTTTATTGGGTATTTTTTTTTTCACACACATAAATTTAAATTATTTCAAAATTAGAAATCCAAAATAAATTAATTATACCAAGCATACTCTAGATTTGTAAATTATTCACGAATTAATTAATTATAAAAAAAAAACAAAAATATTGGTGTAAGTTAGTTAAAAGATTACAAAGAAGAAATCAAATAAATATTCACTATTTGAAGAGAAAAAAAATTACTATAATGATTTTGGAATTTCAGTTTATTAGTTTACTTTAAAAAAAAAAAGTACTTTTTACGATTATTGTTTTTACAATAAAAATTAAAGTGTTTTCTTTCACAATAATCGCTTATATGAAATAAAAAAAATCATAAAAAATTTCAAATAAAAATCTCAATCTGTGTAATATCTATTTTTAAAAATAATTAATTTATAATAACTAAGTATATCGCCTAATTATTTTATTATACATATATGTACATATGTATATATTTTTTTTCTAAATAAGAAAACAAGTATTTTAATTATATAATTAAATTGTTCCACACAATTATACGCGACCATTTAAAGAATATAAAAATTTTGAAAAAAAAATAAAATTAAAACAATCTTAATTACTGAGATTTTAATTTTTGCTTTTTCTTTGTTTTTTCTTCTTCTTTTTAATTATTATTTTGTTTTGTTTTTGTTTTAATTAATGTGCTAAAATTATAAATATTTAATTTTCAATTTATTTTACTTTCAACAGTAATAATCGATCTAGGTCTTATATAAGACTTCCGATATTAGAGAAATAATGGTTTTTTGTTTAAGGAAAAAAAAACATTATTAAATTTAATTGAATTAAAAATTCAACAACAACAACAGCAACAAATAATAATAATAATAATAAATATGAAAATAAAAATAAAAGCTTTAATAATTAAATTTTTTGATTTTTCTTTTACAATCTTTTGTTTTTTTTTTTTCACTCACATAACTTTTCTAATAGTCAATTATAAAAATGTCTGACGTGTGTAGATAAAATTGAAAAAATATTTTAACTGTGAATGCGCAGAAATAAATGGAAAATTAATATTTTTTTTTTATTATAGTAAAATAAAAAATTGAAGTATTTTTATAGACATGTGTTTTTAAATGCAACTGATTGATGCAAGCTAATAATTTTTTTTTAAAAGAAATAAAAAATAATTATTATAACGATCAGTTATCGTTACCTATATTTTTTTTTCTCTTTTACGATAAGGTAAAAGATGTTTTAAAAAGATTTTTTAATTGAATAAATACTCAAAGAGGTAATTAAAAATAAATTGAACATTGACATTAACGTTAATTCAATATAAAATAATAAGAACACAAAAGTTTTGCATTTTTTTTTCAAATAATAATAAAAAACAATGGCATAAATGAACAAACCATCTGTATTGTTACGAAATATTTTTTTCTAATTACACAAGATGTTGGAAATTACTGATAAGCAAATTACTGATGTTTAATAATTTCTTGTATGTGTTTCAATAAATCTGCAAAACATATTTTATTTTTTTTAAATTACAAAGTCCTGAAATCATCAAATGAAAACGAATTTACGTAATTAAATTGCGCATTTTATTATGCAAGTCTGTTTCGAATAATCGACTTTAATTACAAAGCTTCGTTATTTTCTTTTATTTTATTAACCTGAAGGAAAGTCACAAATCTTCTGTTACTTTACCGAAATTCAATGAAAACTCCTTTGAATGTTAAAAATGATAAATTAAGGTAGGTAATACACGACAGAAGATTTTTGTTTCTAGAGACCTGAAAATTTCCAGTAGACTAATGGTCTTCATAGGAAACTTTTGGTCTCTTGTCATGTAAACGGGAAACGACGATTTCCATAAGTACCAACTTATCTGGTTGTTACAACGTTCTGATATTTATCTTTCGATCTCCGGAGACCATTTTTGACGTTGGTTTGACAATATTGTTTGTTTCATTTGCAAAGGACAATTGTATAGTAAAGTGGTTTTGTTCACTGTTTATTTATATTTTATAATTGTTTTTGAAGGTTTGAAATTTCAACATGAGTCAAATCTCGAGAGATATAAAACAAAGACCTAAACCAGAGATCTAAATTTAAAGCGTGTATACACCAGTCTCTTAAGTGTACTTAAGACTCCAAGTGACTTTTTTTATAAGGTCTCCGGAGATATAGTTTTTAGGTCTCTTGCAACAAAAGTTTCTTATCGTGCATATACACTTTGGAGATTTTGATCTCTAGAAAGTGGATTCTGGAGACCAAAGTCTCCTGTCGTGTATACGTTCCTTAACATACCTTTAGACGATTCAACAATCTAATCACAACCAACGCAATTGAATTGTCCTTTTAAAAAACCTCAAAACAAAAACTTGATGTACTCTAGGAGATTTTATTGAACACACTTTTATTTTAAAGATGCTCAGATAATAATAAAAGTGAATTTCCACTAAAAAGAAGCACTTTTCTTACAGTTACCGACTGTATGATATATTTATCTTTTTCTCATAATCTTTTAGCCAATTTCAAACGAAAAGAAACATTTTACTGACGCTAAGAAAAAAAGTTTTTACAGATTACTTTCTGTGTAAAAAGTACAATTTCTCATGATACTTTTTTTTTCCAAATCCTGGAAATATAGTAACAAAAAAACAAAATTCTACAACATTGTTGTCATTTTATCGATTTTTATATTTTATCGTGAAAGTAAAATATCTAAAACAAACTGTAAAACGTATGAATAAGAAAATTTATTGCGAAAGCATAATAATAATAAAAAAAATTTTAAATTTTTGTATCTTGAAAATAAATGTTAAAATTCAAAATCGTTAGAAAATGGTAGCAACTGCGATAGTACAGTTGAATGGTAAACATAAAATTAAGGTGTGACATGAATAAAAAATTTCTAAAAAAAAAAATATATTATATTACCTGTTAAACTGAATCACAATATATAAAAAATAAAAAGTATAAAATTTATTATTACAAAGTATATTTTTTATGTATAAAGTAAACAAACACCCACTGAAAAACTGTTACATCGCGCCCTTATTGTAATCAAAATTTTTTTTTCTTTTCAAGAAACGCCTTGAACGTTACAAAATTATTAAAATGATATGATAACAATGGAAGGAAAAATGAAAACTTTTTTAATTTTAACTTCAGTTTTTTAATTCCTTATTTTATTTTTTTTCCTGTTCTGTTCTGTAATTTTCTTGTTCCACATTTCACATGAATTAAGATTTATTAAAGTTTACAATTTTCTTCTATTTTTTTAAATAGCTTTTTTTTCCTTCAGCGTTTTGTATCTCATAATATGTACCTACTTTCTTTTTTAAAGTTTTCAATCTTCTGTAATCTTAGTTTGTCCTAAATGTTGATTTGATGAACGTATTAAGGATAAGAGGTAAGACGGAATTGTAATAGAAATAAGAAGAAGAAGAAATAATAATTAAGAACAATGTCAAGAAGATCTTTTATGCTTTCAAATGAAAAAAATAAAAAAACAAAGAATTATTGTTGTTTTTATTTATGATTTAAAAATGTAAAAAGGACAAGAAAAATCTAATCATAATAAATTTATGACAATGACTTATACTTTATAGTCCTTTAAGACATAAATAGGTAGATAATATGATTTAATACCTTTAATCTGAAAAAGACAACTTTAAATTACACAATAAATGTTGTTGTTCAAGGATAAAAATAAGGATCTGTATGAATAGGATTTTATAATTACAATCCTTCTAGAAATTATTTCTTCCTTATATCACGAAGATGTACTCGTATATACAGATATATCCTTTTATCAAAATAAAATACACAAAAAAAAGCTTCAAATATTCAAATTCTCTCGCGAAATATTTCAAAAACTTTCGCTAATAGGTATAATTATTTTCTAACCCTTTCAAATAATCAGGATATCGACATTTCCTGCAATCAAAAAACCAGCAAAAAAATTTATTTTTCGGTTACTATAGAAATAGTATATTGACATCCCTTCAAGATGTTGTCATTGAACTTTGTGAATGTTGAAAAGATAAATTCTCAAGTAAATGAGTTCATTACAAGATAAAAATACAGTTAAATTTTGAAAAGACTTCTAGAAAGTAGAAGATTTGTATCTTATTTGTAAGTTCAACAGGAACATAAAAATTATGAATTTGTTCATGGATCAAAAAATCGATAAATATAAGTAAGATAAAACATTTAATAAGATTTGTATCTTTTTTCACCGTAACTTTCACGTAATTGAAATTATTTTCTTTCACGTATAATTGTGTATCCTTAAAAATAGCATCATCATCATAAAATAATTCACAATTCTGTACGATTCTCAACAACAACGCGAAACAAAATTTGATAAATTGAACGTCGACACATATGTATGATGAAAAAATATATATATATATATATATATATATATGTGTGTGTGTGTGTGTGTGTGTGTGTGTGTGTGTGTGTGTGTGTGGTGTGTTTTCCTTGCCATTATTTTGTAATTTTTCTTTTTTAGAAATGTACAATAAATATTTTCTAATTATTTCATAGATTATAATTAATGTACATTAGAATTAAAAATAATAACATTTGTACAGAGAGTGTTAATTTAATTTAAAATCTAGGAAAAAATTTCTTCTTATTATCCTTCGTCCTTCTTATATACAAAAGAAAGAAATGATCCATATACCACACAACACACATTCTTAATTGATTAATGTTTTTCATTTCTTTTATCCAAAGAAGAAAATACCTAACCACAATTTTCTTTGTTGTCATAAACAATATACCAACAATAAAACAAAAATAATAAGGATAATGTACCAAAGGACTCATATTATAATAAGGTTTTTCTACTTTCTTTTCTTTTTTTTTCCTCCCTGCTTTTTACTTTATGAAAGTGATGTTGTTTGGTCTGGTTTTTATTATGCGGTGAAAAAAAACAAAAAAATAAAGTAATTTTCATTCTCTGCGGAATATATACATTTTTTTTTCTTCTTCTTATTTATTTTCTGCGTGTACTAACCATTATACTCATTATACATATTATTGTCAGGAGCGTTTACATAATTTGAAATTCAAACCACAACAACTTCATTGTATAAAAGTGACATAAAAAATTTGTTTTGCATCCTGGCTTTTATTTTATTTTTTATTACAAACTTTCATGCTGATTACCAAACGATGTGTTTATAAAGTACTGTTATGATATAGCTTAACAAAACTTTTAAAGTACACTTATTCATATACTATATTATATAACTGGATATGCATTACTTATTTATTTATTTCCCTTTTAAAACTCTCAGGATAACACTACTGCATTCTTACATAGGAAAAGGTAATCTCACATAGTGTGAAACTACAAAATTCAGAATCTTCATAGTGCATATTCTTTTTAACATTCAAGATAATATACGTATAAAAGTTCACCAGACAGGACACATTGTAATTTAATTATACATATACTCTTCGACTTCACGTATACATTTGCATAAATTAATTGTATAGGAGTACTACCTACAATTTTTTCTATTCCTTGAATTTAAAAAGGAAAATTTATATGCATATAGTATTTAGAGATTCATTCTGTAGAGTAATGTAAAAGTTTCCATGAAATTTAATTATTTTAATTTTCACTATTTTTACTCTTTTTTTTTTCTGAAATAGTTTTTTAACTGTGGAATTTTTAATTTCATTGTTTATTCTAAAAGCAGTTTTTTTTTAAAAAAAAAAAATAAATAACGTAAAGTTTAAACGTTACATAACTTGCAATTAACTGTAGTTGCTGTTTCCTTTTTTTTGTTTTGTTAATTTCAAGCTGATTACACACTTTTTGTGTTGTTTTTTAAAACAAAAAAAATTGCAAATTCACCAAGTTTAAAAACTATGAATTTCATAAATTTTGTGATTTTTGTTTAAAAGTTTATAAACTTTTTAATTAAAATAAATTAATTACATTTGCATTCCAATTAAGCAAAAAAAAAAGTATTTCAACACTTTTTTAAAGAGATTTATATGAATAAAGATTTTGCATAATTTTTTGGTTTTGGTCATTTCAATCTGAATATGTTGGTCATATTTTAAAAGCTTTTAACACATATCGGTCACAAACCGGGGTAACTTCCGATTAGGGAGCCTGAGTTATTTAAATGCGACTTTTTTCCAACGGTACTTTATCATTTTTAATTCTCTTTATAAAATGCCCTTATTTAACTGTTAATATCCTGAAATGCAAAAATTGCAGCTATTGTAAAACGTCAATTTTGACACACAATTTTTAGCGATACTTTTCGGCTATAAAATCTCACGTCCCTCTAGTGTCTTCTAATGCTTAAATTTTTCAACTACACAAAAATTAGAAAATATTTTTTATATAAACAAATCGAGACACATAAGAATTGAAACACCATAAAGTTTGTGTGAGAAGTCTTGCAAACGTTTTATGATTTGAAAATTTCATAAATCAGCCATAAGAAAATAAAAGTTAAAATATGATATTGTTGTTGTTTTGTTTGGGTGGGGGGCCCAACGAGAGCCAGACAGTCCTTCCTGCTAAGGTTAAAAAGTTAAAATATACAATTTATTCAATAAAACAAATTGACTCACGTAAAATTCTATAGTGACAGTAAAACGTTGGACAGAAAGAAATCATAAGAAGAAGTTCTAAAGGTCCATAATTTGCAATTTCAAAGGCTAATTTTTCTAGGGATCATACGACTTAAATTAATAGAAAACTTTTGTCCAACTTCAGTTTGACACATTTAGCACACCATACTTCCTCTAATGCAATTCAAAAACTTTTTAAAAGTCTCAATTGGCACAGCTAGTGAGTTAATTTAAAATTCAAATGGAATTTTTATTGAAACAATAAAACCCACAAAGCAAGCTTAACCCAGATTTTTATTTTATGACTTTTTTTTACTTTTCAATTTTTATGTAAAGTCAGACTCATAAACAATTTTTCCAAAAATAATTTTCCTATAAAATTGATGCCAAAAAAAAATATGTATTTTTCAATAAATTTCTTTTCCCTGGACAAGAAAACACGTAAAAAAAATCGAATAAATGGAAAAATGTAAATTTCACTTTATCATTTCTTTATTATATTGAAATAATCTAACAATGATAATAATTCCGGAACACAAAAAATGGTATATAAATGTAATTAACAATTTTAATAGACATACATATAATAATTCAAAATGCACATTATTATCTTTATTTTTTTAAATGTGATTTGCAATCAAAATGCAATTAAGTTTCAACACTTAATATGTGATATTATTGTTTATACAGATACATTTGTAACCATTCACCATATTGTATAGAAAAGTTTGGTATGTGCAGATAATGAATGTATGTAGGTAGGTCGTTTAGGTATAATATACCTACAATATACATATATATTATATTATGAACCTACTATACCTGTATACATATGTTTAACTACCAC
This sequence comes from Bombylius major, assembly GCA_932526495.1. NCBI lineage: Eukaryota > Metazoa > Arthropoda > Insecta > Diptera > Bombyliidae > Bombylius > Bombylius major. The sequence goes on from OW052043.1 coordinate 53,437,809, forward strand.
AATAAAAGCCTATCATCATTAGACATTGTCGACTAAATATTTAACTTCATTTTCAATTGAATAAGCATAAAAATGTTTCCGTAGTTGATTGTTGCCAACTCGGAAAATTCACAGAAAGATACAGGTAGGTTTGTCTGCAGGTACATACATACATATGTATATATAAAATAATTGTACATACTTACATATAAACAACGATGGCGACTGTGCTGTAGCAAAACATCGGCCAGTCAAACAAAATACTCATGTAATACTCATATAATGTACATATTTTCGTACATTGACGCAAAAAATTCTTCACAAAAACCAACAACAAACACACAAACTAATATCTTTTATGTACCAGAATTTAATGAATCTATTGATGTTGTGTTTTAGTATAAGTATGAATTATTATGGGAGAATGAGGCCTAAATCTGGATTTAAAAGCTAGACTGCTTGTAACCATATGTTATAGATCCACAGACTATATAGGTTTTTTATTTTTTCTCATTGTTTACAAGGAAAAGTAAATTGTTTTAAAAATAATTATTGAATCTAAAGGACAGGCATTTATTTTATTAAGCTTCTATTACAATTATCCTTGAAGTTAATTTTAGATTTTCTGATCAGATAGTTTATAAAGAATCCTTGAAAATGGTTAAACCAAAACTTCTCAAATATAAAATCTAAAATTTATCGAAGATTTATTATTCTTGAATTATGATGTATTGCATAACTTTATAAAACAAAAGCCTGGAAATATGGGATCTGGTATACTATAGAGTTTGGATCCGGATAACAACACCTTTTAGTAAAAGGCACATTAAAACTTTATAGTATCTTTGTTTGTGTGGATTATATGGACCAGAAGAAAGTCATTATTATGCATGATACATTTGCATACTAACAGCAAAGATTCTAAAGAAAATAGATGATCCTTGCTTACAGTCTGTGGCATCAGGTATTACTAGACCTTTTAAGTTCATGGTTTAAGGATTTATCGCATTAATTATTCAAAAAAAAAAAAACTTTATTCATTATTCTCTTTCCTTAATGGTATTATTATGTATTAATTATTATTCTCTTAAAAATTACATCATTTATAAATTTTCAGCTTTAGAATTCCACCATTTTATGAATTAATTATTTATTTTCGTTACATGCTTAAAATATTCATTTCTATCAACAACAAAAATATAGTCTAAGAAAAACATTGAATACCTCTTTGAGATTAATGAAATCCTACGATATTTGAAAAATAAATAGGTTTTAATTAATGAATAGATATTAGATACAGTTATGTATAGATACTATACGCGAGTATAGATACTTTTTTGTTAAACTTTTCTTTTCATCTTCCTATATTCAAGTGTATGTACATATGTGTATGTGTATAGGTTTAATTCGATCAATTAAAAGGATTTCGTTATTGTGAATAATGTAATGAAACAACAAGCAATTTATCACTTGAAGAAAATTGTGTAATAAATTTCAGTGCGAATTTATTTCGCTAAAAAACGAAAAATACACAGAAAAAAAATTCCTAAGGCAACACTTTGAATTAATCAAGAAAGAAAAATAATATAGAAGATGTGATTTTATTTTTAAATACAAAAAAAAAGGTTTTTGAATATAAAATGATTTCTTTTTTGTTTTCTTATATTTTCGAAAAATTCGAATAATAATTTACAAAATTTAAGCTTTTAGGCCGTAATTTCTCAAAAAGTATTTGCGTAGACAATTATGAGAGTATATAAGTTGAGAAGGATAGAAATTTCTTCTTAATTTTATAGAAGACTACACAGGGTATCAGTTGAATTTTACAGGGTGATTTATAAAAATATAATTTACGTTCTTTGGAAGCGTAATGGTTGAAAGTTAGTTTTAATTTTAAGCTTATATCTGGAAAACAAAAACTAGCTGAACCTGATTTTTTTTTTATTGATAAGCCTCAATGTTCCTTTACTGTACTTCATTATCACAGTATTAAGGCGCATGTGTAAGGAAGAAATATTGTGGCGATTATATGGGGTGAGATAGTGTCTTGTATGCTTCATGATGATAAGAATAATTTTTGTTCCAAATTCCTCTGGACATTCGATCTTAAACAAAAATTTCACTCTGACCCTAACAGAACGTTTAATTGTAAATTTAAATTATAGGGAAAAAGAGACCAAAACTTTAAAAAAAACTTCTATACTTTTAACCAATTTAGTATCATTACTTCGAAAACCGGCTAGAGATACATCAACCTCTATGCCTCTTTTCTTCCCATTTTTGTCTCTTTGAGATTTGTAGGTACTTCATTTTCTGTTAAAATAAACTTTCACATAATAATAACTTTTTAATTTCTGTTTATCAATCACGTTCGATTTACTTTTTTGTTAATAATGGAATAAAATGTCCTTAATTAAAATAGTAAGAAAAACATAGGCGTGAGTGGGGGGTCGTACAATTTTAACAAGAATATACTACTTAGATATTTTATACACCTTCAAGATATAAAATGTTCGATTTTTAGATTAAATTAATATACTATAGCTATTTTACCTCCTGGCAATAATATCCCCATATTGATATCCAAGAGAAACTGTTAACATGGCAATAGAACACGTGAAGCAATATAATCTTGTTTCGTTTTTTTTTTCTTTTTTTCTTAATTACATTTTATCTTTCCTTATACGAGATAATATAAAAAATAAAAGTGTGAAATAAAATTTTCCAAATAAAGAGAAAACACTCAACAGATAAAACAGATATAAACACACATACTTAAAACGAAAATAAGGAAAATAAAAAAGAATTAGAAAAATGTTTTTAAAGTGAAACATGTGTTTGCAGGTTACATACTCGTATTTGTAATAAAAATGGTATGTTATTCTGTCATTTTTTTTAATTCCGTTATTATTCTTTTTATTCCTTAAGCAATGATGTGTATAGTAAGAAATTCTTAAATAGAATTTTCCAAGAAATATTTTTGTTCTATTTTATTTTTAATTTTTTTTTTTTTTAAGAAAAAATTGAAGTTTAAGTACTTTTTGAGAAATATTTTCTGAAAGAAAAAATAAATAAAAATAATTGAAAAACTGTTAGTTTCTAAAGAAGATGGATTGTTCTTTGTCATGTGAAGGAAAAAAATTATGTTCATAGTTCTTTTGTAAATGCAATGGACCATTAATAATTTCAAATACATAAATACTTTCTTTGAAATTTTCCAATTTTTCAGCTACTTTCTAAATAAATATATTATTATAAAATAAAAAAACTATCTGAACTTTGAAATAGAGAACTGATAAATATGTGAGAAAATAAGAAGATTGATTCTTGTACCAGAGAGGAACTTTTATCTGCATCGGCAAACAGTAGCAGTGCCCAAAGCGGTAGTGCTGGCTTCTCATGCTGAAGGTGAAAGGTCTTAAGTTCGAATCCGCCTGCTCTACTCAGGTACTTAGCTAGACAAATGTAATCGATTCCATTGGAATCGAGAAGGAATTGATTCTAAAATGGTTTTTAGAATCAAAATTTAATCAGAAATTTCTTAAAAAATATTTTAATGAAACAAATAAGTTTAAAATCGATTTTATTTCGATTCCTTAGAATCGCGTTGATGTGAAACTGGTTTTAATTCAATTACATTAGAATCATACATCGGAGCAATGCGAAAAAGCGGACATCGTTCATATAAAATAATCGTATTTTTGTCAAAAAGGAATCGATTCTTCGATACCAAGATTGATTTAGAAGTGAATTTGTCTGGATGGGTATAAGTCCATGTATGACAGAAACATTATCACGAAAACTCAAGTTAGCTTTAGTAGGACCTGGCTCACATAGAGCTGTTGCGCCGCTGATAATGATGATCATACCGCATCAATTGATCATTTAAGAGAACTCATTATTTATACTGTTCTCTTGCATGCCTGACACTAACATTTAACAAAAAACTAAAACTAACATCCTCCTAGATGCTTCAAAAAGTCCAATAATAGTTTTATTAAACTATGACACGAAAAATAAAAGTGAAAGTGTATCTTTTAAACTTTCTTGCAACACTTAATTGAACTTTTTTGTTTTATTTATTTATTATTATTTTTTTTTCAAACATTATTCGCTTAAACATCGTTTTAAATAGACAAAAACAAAAGTTCATCATAAAAATATATTAATCATCTATTAAAAAAAAAGAAAATTTTAAATTTGATAAACTATACAAACACCACATCACACCATTTCTTGTATCATTAAAAAGATATTTATTTGTTGCAATTTTTAAAGAGTTTCTCAACAACTTAAGATGAAGCAGAAAAAATATTTACTTTGTTCTTTTTTTCTCTCTATTTTTCAGTGTTAATGTACGTTTAAAATTTACTATAGTACTCGTATATACTTTCGATGCTTATATACAAAAATGAATCACTTGAAAATTTCTTTTCTTCGAAAAAATTTAGTTATCGTTTAACGTGTAACAACAGCAACAATGTTTCAAAGAAAAAAAAAAAAAAGTATCTATAGTTACAAAATGCAATTTTAAAAATGTGAAAAAGATATCCTTGTAATTTTTGTTACGGTTGTAACAACTATAACGAAAAAAAAAAAATGTTTTCCATTTTTATTGCTGAAAAGTTCTTCTTTTTTCATTTTAACAATGAACGAGTATAAAATTTTTTTTTTGTATTTATATGTATATGCCTTTGTACTCGTATATCTACTACATCACTTATATCATTTTATTCACATATTTAACGTATACGTAAAGAAGAAAACAAAACGATACAAGAATATAATATTATTTTTGTTTTCTACTTTTTGATTATTATTATTTTTTTTTTTTTCCATCTCTCTGTACTCGTAAATATCCTTTTGGGATGATGATAAGGGTCGATGTGGAAAAAAAGTAAAAAATGTTAAAGAAAAATTTGATATCGTTATATTCTTTAGATATGATATGATGTATGATGATGATGGTACATTGGTGCAGAAAATGAATAGGTATTTGGAAAACTTTTGAATCAAAAGAAAATGCAAATGAAAAACAGACAACAACAAAATAAGAAAAATATCACATTATAATTTTTTTTTTTTGGGAGAAACTACAAGGAGTTTCCGTAGTAACGGAAGAAACCAAGGATTCTATTTACTATATATATCTATATTATCTGTATTCAATGAGTAAATAGATGATACTTATATCTTATTGCCAATTATATGAAAGTGCACAATGAATTGTTTGATGTTTTTTTTATAGCTTCAAGCAATACCAACAAACAAACATGTACATATACTAAAACTACCGTATTCTTTATATTTTCCTGATAATAATGTGACCTTTGCTTCCACCCTGTATATAAATAATTCCACAAATAAATATATAAAATATGTATGTGCTGTACAATGTTTTATACATAAATGGTTATCGATCAATATACACATTTATAAATAGGAGGGAGGATATATTAAATATATCCCGGAATTATATTGGTAAATAGATATTGATAAAATATATTAAAACAACATGTGCAACAAATGACAAAGTTTTTTTTTTTTTTTTCATTTTCTTTCATTTTTATTAGATTTTCTCCTTTGGTACCTTAAATGTTTCATAATGATGTGTAGGTACTGTGAAACATTCGTTGTGATGCATGAAAAGGATACTAAAAATTTATATCTGATTATAGTGGTTGTTAATCTTATTTTATGTCATTTTCTATTTTATTGATATTGTATCTTGACTGTAATAAAAGTCGATTATACTCGTACACACAATATATCTATACAAATGTATCTAACGACTACCAAAAGAAGATACATACTTATAGTTACCTGAAAATTATATTAAAAGTAGAAAATAATATTGTTGATTGTTTGTTTGTTTTATTCTCAGGTTTTTCTTAAGAAAATAAAATGTTATCTTCCTGTATAAAATTGTTCACCTCTTAAAGTAAAAAAAAAAGATACAGTATTTTAAATTGTGACACTTGAGTAGTATCTACGAGTATACAATTTAAACGTTATAATATCCAAAGGATAATAAACTCTGGAATTGCTATAAAATTTTGTTGAACTTGTAACACAATGATATAAAGTGAAAAAAAAAAAAGAATGAAAAAAGTATATATGTATATAAGGAAGCATGTTTCATCAAGAAGGATATATCTAAATTATTACATTAGAAGTTAAGAATGAAGTTAAGGACATTATCTCCTATATTATACAATGTTGTAAAATTTAGTACTCGTATACTTTCTTGAACGTAAAAAATGTTTCAATTTAATTTAAAAATAAAAAATAAATGTGAAGGATCGAAGTCTGTTACACAAATGACGTTGATGATGATTACAAAAAAAGATTTGATGTAAAAAAAAAAATACATACCATAATCTTCAACATTGTCATTGTTGTTTTAAGTGAGTATCATTTGATTTTGATATGCGGAGAAAAAAACCAAGAAAAAAATGTGATAAATTAAGGAATAAGGACTATGTTGCGAAATTTAAGACAAAGTTGGCATTGATGGAAAGTGGGAGTAAATCTTAAGAATTTCATGTATGAGGGTGATTCTTTGAAGCTAAAAAAAGAAGATTAAATCACCTTTAAAGTCTTTTTAAAGCTTTAATTTAGAAAAAAATTCCTTTTTTCTATAAAAAAAAAAGTTCTTCAAAAGATCCTTTTTTTTTTTTTATTTAATCAAGTATCTATGAGAAACAAACAGTATGTTTGTAGTTTCCGAAAAAAACATATACATAATTGTATAAATTACAAGTACTCATCAGCCAGAATAAAAGGTAAATAGACAATGCCAACATAATAGAGGGTGGATGAGGGATTTTAAAAGGGATGAGAATACACACATAACATATACATATACATATGTATACACAGATAAAAAGTACAGATACTATTCATAAAAGTAAAATTGTACATGAAATTGAACTAACCAAAGAGATTTGTGATTGATTGTAAATTATTATGTGTTGAGGATATTGATAAGGAATTATAGCCGTACATACCAACCATTCCGCACCAAAAAAGAACCAAAATCAACAAAACTGTGTGCATTGTTATATGTTGTGTGTATACTTTAGTTATAGACGGACGAGCTAAAACTAAAACTGATGTTGGTTAAATATATAGTGAAATGAAAAGGGAGAGGGTGTATGTACATTATAACAAAAACTTAATACACAATAAGTTATCGATTACTTATTCATACAAAATAAATTAAATTCATTTCAGTTCATCGGATCATTATGCACGAAATATATTTGAAGGATTGGAAATATGCTTTAATATTTAATACAAGATATATGTACATATGTGTGTGGTGTGTACATATATGTAGAAGTATATATATTCCAGAAGAAAAACATAAATTTTGGGGAATTTCGAATATAAAAGGCAAGGGAGTGTTTTACTTCATTTCATATGTGTAGAAAGCGATATAAGAAATTTTTAGGCAATTGAACTAGAAAAAATACATAACTATAAGGAATATCTTTCCTCAGTCATGTTCATCTATAATATATTATTAAAGTAACAAAATATTCAAGAATAAGGTGCGATACTAAAAGCAACAATGATAATATACCAAAATGAAAAGAAAAAAAACATGATGTACGTATATATTTTATGTTTGATCAGATTATCCGATTGATATGTGTGTGACTTGTTTGTGGGTGTTGTGGGTGCTCATGAATCTTTAAATATTATTTTTATTTTCTTTTAATATTAAAAATTTAAGGAATTTATTATTACGTATACTGTAAATTCTTAAAAGAGATACCTACCGACTACGGAAGATAGTATTGTATATAAATTTGAAATTTCGACAATAACTGTGTAATTTCGATAAAGATACATACATGTTTTTTTAATGATATGTGATGTGGTAATAATTTAAACATGCGGTAAATAAAAGGGATTTTAATTTTTACAAAACTTCAACTTGAATGATGAAGAGAGCCAGGGAAAATTTTGAAGTTTAATGTTAAATTATTAATTGAAGTGAAGATGATTAAATTATAAATAATGTAAACACAAAAAAATTTATGTCTTTTAAATCTTGTAGTTACAATTAAAAGATAGATTTTAAAAAGAAAAGCTTATTTTTACTTTTACTATAGATACTTTTTAGGGTTGCTTTATATTTAAATTGTGACACGTTTGTGTACAAAAAAAAAAATCAAAATCTCAGACTAAGGAAACCGTAATCTTGATTTTAGTAAATAACACAGAAAGTTTTAAAGGATACCAAAAGAAATTATTTTTCGAAGTATGCTTTTTACATATATCTGGAAAGTCTATATTATAATTTTTTTTTACATGCTTGTAAATTTTGAAGACAACTTTTATCCTTAAAAAGTTTGTCAAAAAAAAAAAAAAAAATCAACAACAAAAGTTTGGAAAATTTTAGCATTAAAAGTTGTTACAAATATAAATCATTATTTTAATTCGTTTACTTTTCTCTCAAAATAGTATTTTATTTCTTCTTCAAGATCCCACAACAACTAGAATAAAAACCCTTGATTTTTCTTCAAATTTTTTTACCATGTTCAAAATGCTTTCATGTATGTAGTTTTCACATGATACTTCCGAATTACTGTGTTGGCTTTACGAGAAAATTGTCTGATTGAAAGCTCACATTCTCTGCAGAATTTTGTGGAAAATTCCAAAATTTTTTTTCATCCTTTAAAGGAGAAGCTCATATTTGGAAACTTGTATACTCGCTTATCAAAGAATGGAGCCTAACAATTCGGAAGTGTAACCAAAATTTACATTTTTTCTTATCTGACAAAAATGAAAAATGTGTTGAGTGTTTATTTCAACAAAAAACATAAAATTTCTTTATCCAAACTTTAGAAGAAACTTTTTTGTTTGAAATCAAAAACTTTTACATTACTATTCCCATCCCCCTCCCCCCACCTACCACATTTCATCAAAATAAATATTTCTTATTCATAAATTTTTAGTTTTTTTTTTAATGAATGTATGTTTTCGTGACTTAATATTTGTCAACACGGAAAATTTATTCAATTTTAACCTTTCCACAATGAATATGTAGTTTATTTTCAATCACTTTCATCCTTTTATACGTTTCATAAAACATTGTGTTGCATATTACATATTTTTTTGTATAGTGAAATATCCTTTTTTTTGTTCAGCAATTACTGTTATTAATATTAATGAATATGCAAACATATATTACATGAAAAAATACAATGATATATAATTCTTGTTATTAAATTCTTATAAGGATCTATAGTACATTTTTATATAGAAATTTGTGTGTTTGTAAAGTCCTTATTTGTCTATGAATAAATATTCCACACAAAACATAATATAGGTATTGCGTGTCCTTTAACATAAAGTTTATATACACATCATATTTCTTTACATATACAATAAATGTACGGTACGATACATTATAAAGTTTATAAAAATGACTAATTATTCATTACAGGACATGTGTGTAGAACGAACGTTATAACATAATTTAAGTAAATTGTTTGTTTAATTGTTTTCATTTAACTGCTAATTAAAAATAAAAGGCTAAAATTTGAAGTAAAAAAATATAATTTGTGAAAGTAACACTTTAAAAAATTTAAAGATTTTTTTTTTTTTATTTTCATTAAAAATTTACATAACTCTTTAAATAACAACAACAAAAAGAAAAATTGTTTTAAAATGCAAAACAGAATCATTTTTTCAGTTACAACTTTTGAATAAAATGCATAAGTAAATTAAATAATAGCACAATAGAGAGCTTCAATTCACTAATTACAACCGGAAATTCTAGCTGTTTGCTTGGTTTTTTTTTCTGTTTCTTTTTTGAATATCATTCTGCTAAAAAAACAAATTTTGCAAACATTTGCAAAAAGCAAATTGGTACACTTGTTGTTTTTTTTTTCTTTCAATTTGTAAACTTTAAATTATGTATTAAATTTGGTTTTAAATTTCTTGCTTTAAAAATGTAAAAAAAAAAAATGGATTTTTTTTGTTTTGTGCAATACACACACTCCCTCTTACACTAAATATTGCACTACTATAATTACAGTTTTTTTGCAAATAAAATAACAGATACATTTACAAGAGAAAAAAAACAAACAACTGATATTGATGATATAGCGTTTGGTCATTTGGTGTTAACTTTGTTAAATTTTTTTTTTTTTTTTTTGATTGGACTCTCAAGGCAATAAAAAAAGAATAAAGAAAGAGAGAAAATTCCCCCCAGAAACTTGTAAATAAGTTACCCATAATATGTACAAGTACAAGATACTTTTATAAAGTCATTGAAGTGTGTTTACTTGTAAAATGTGTACAAAAACGATATTGTAGCATATACGTATAAAAAATATACTTTTGATACCTAGTTGTTTGAGTTAATTCGAAAAAAACATATGAAGAAAATATAACTGGGTGACTTATCGAATGAAAGGTAAATTAAGAAGTAAGTAAACCATATTATAATTATTAAAATAACCTTATAACACACATAGAGGTAGATACGATTTATTTTAAATGTAGAGAAGCATATACCTACAGTAGATACTTTTGAAACTGTTAAAGTAATACGATTAATGGAAATTTAATCTTTTTTTGTTTTTTTCTTGGGCATTTTTAAATTTTTTTAGATACGGTTGTGCAATTATGGGTCTTACAATATTTATGCTTATTGTTTTTGATTAGATATGTGTACTTTTTTTTTTGTAGTTGTTATTGTTTTTTGTTTTATTTATAAATTTGAATAAAAATCACTGATCGTTTGAAATTTTAAGGCATAGGTACGTGGTGAAAATGCAACTATATGGTTTCCATTCTATGATTCAGTATAGATTATAACTAATTCTACTCCAATTTACAAGGCCGAATGGTAAAGAATTTACAGTATTCAAATCGACCTCAGTTCGATTATAAACAGGATTTTATTTACTCTGTTGTCCTCTAAAATACCATCTAACAAAGATGAGAATTGAAGGAAATCAAAAATTACAGATTCTGTGAAGAGAAACCAGAAACCTGAGAACACATTCTGCACCGATGTAAAGGCATAATGCGTTCTATGGACTCGAGCATATGCACCAAATGTACCTAACACCGGACGAAGTGTGACACCTACCACATAAAAAAGTCTTGGATTTTGTCAAAGGCCTGGAACTTTAGGGCAAATCCAGTAGTACTTAGATCCAAACGGTTCGCAGTAATGAGGGATCAACATCCACCTATAAGCTTGTCCTCTAATCTAATCTAATCTACTCTGAAATTCTTTATGTAAGCATTTACAGTGCACCAATCTGATGAACATTTTTTTTCAAGTGATTCAGTTAGACTGAGTCTTCCATAATTCATTTATTTTTTTGTCTTCTCATGAAATTTTCTAAATTTTTTTTTAGTTTTTCTTTTTTTTTTTTATCTCTTAGTTATGTTCAATAAAAAGCTCTAAGTAAACCGAGAGTAACATGATATTCAATATTAAAAAGTATTTTTAATGGAACCCTTGGGACTGGTACGACTTATTTATGAGTGTTTTTTATTTCTATGACTATGATTTGATATATATGTATAAAATAAAATACTTAATTTTTTTCGGTTCAACTCTCTCTTTGAGTAAAAAAAAATATAATCGCAACACTGCCATATCTTTGATTTAAAAAAATGTATATTAACAGGCTTTTCTTTTTTTGTAAAAGAATAGCTCAGTTTAATTTAGAAAGAAAAATTCCCAGAAACAATAAAATTTTCCTTATTAATTTTTTTTTTTCTAACTTTCCAATCTAAATTACAATTCGACACCACATTTTTTTCCAATTATAAAACCAATAACCATGCACTTTTTTTTATGCAAAAATAAAAAAATCTCCGTAAATATAAAAAAAGAAAACTGAGTTAAGAAATAAGATTTAAATTTTTTACTTTACTTTGTTTTTAAAAATATTACTTAATTATTTTTTGCAAGAAAAAAAAAACGTACTTGCTTTATTACAAAATTTGCGAATTATTATGCAATTTTAATATTTTTTTTCTCCTAAAAACCGAAGAGAAAATAAATAATTGAGAGTATAAGTTACTTTCAAAAAAATTTATTATGAAATTAAAAATTCATAAAATATTTTAAGCTTCATTGCATTTTTTACTTTATTCAAAAAGTAATTAAAAATATGAAATACTTTTTTAATTCTATATGTATTTATGTATGTATGTGTATACAAGTACTTTTTAAAGTACCTAACACCAACGTATTACAGAAAAAAAAAAGTGAATAAAAAACAAAACGAATGAAATTTTCATAAACGAACATCATTAAAAATGATTTTTTTTTTTTTCATTTCATATGTGCACAATTTTGCACTTATGTGAAAAAAAGAAGAAATAAATTATGTGAACTATGTATACTTTTAGTTCAACAAACAATAGAGCACTTAATATTAAAAATGTTTGTTTGTTTTTGAATACCTGCAATTAGTGGGTGAATACCGCACAAAAAAAATAATTAAAGTTCTGTCATTCTAAATTGTAATTTATGTTAAAATTCTTTAGACGTTACGTGTGAAAAAAAATAGTAATAATTTCGTTGAAAATGTATTTAAAATTTACGTAAATGAAATGTGAAAAATAATCCTTACATAATCGATAAGCTTTTAAGTCAAAATGTCGTTTATCTTTCCTCGAATTTTTACTTTTTATAACGAAATAAAATATACATAACATTGATGTTTAAACAAATTTCCTTTTCAAGGACAAAAAGGACATTGAAAAACATTATATTCACCATATTAAGTTATTCATTCATAATCTTTTTCTTCTTCCATGACTACATATTATATGGTCTGGTCTGATATGGCTCTTGACCTTTGGCCTTTTTCATGAATTTAATTAAAAGGTTTATTGACTTTTTTCTTTGTTGTTATATGAACCTAAAATTTTTAAGTGAAAGTGCAAACTGTTTTCGTATGTCATTCACCATTAATTTTTTATTCGCTTGGAAGTATAAAGCTCTAATTATTATTAAACAAGCTCATTATTAATTACAACGTTTTAAAAGAATAAAAAATTTCTGGTTTTTTAAAAATTTCTAAAGAAATAAATATCTAGGCCAAAAACAAAAAAAATTACTACAAGTATTTTCCATTTCATTAGAAGAATCTCATTTTATTTGTTCTAAACTGTTTTCACCTTTATTATTATTATTTTCCTTTATGAAAATTTTATTCGTTCGTTTCATTTCTCGTCTCCATTGTGATAGAGAATACATTAACACACACACACACACATACATTCATATTACATATTTTACTTTATGTTTATTATTCTTTTCAACACGTCAAGCGTGAATAAAATTTAAAAAACCAATATTTTTTTTCGTCTTGTCATATCCGTTGTTTTGGAATTTTTGCTTTTTGTGTTTTTTTTTGCAATAAATTAAAAATTCCCAAATGCAAAATTGAAAAAGAAAAGAAAAAAAAACATGAACCTACGTATTTATTACGCATGTACCATTTTCATACAACATAAATTTTTCCTTTTTTGTTTTTATTTTCGATCACAAAGGATTTAAATAAAATTCAATATAAAAGCATATTGTACGGAGGAAAAAAACGATGTGTAAAGCTATATAGCATCCCTTTTAGGATAAAACTCCTTTTTTTTTCTCTCTTGTATGTATTTTGATAAAAACAATTGACTTAAGCGAAATAAAATGATGAAAAAAGGACGAAAAAAAAACCATAAAACCAAATAAACAACAGAAACAATAATAATATGTATAATGTAATATTGTACGTCATTTTTATATTTTATATCGCCTCATATCCTGTTTCATGTTTTTATATGATTTGTGTTTTATTTCACAGCAATGTTATGCTATTCATATAGCATTGTGAGGTAAAAGGGTTGGGGTTTTTTTATTCATTTTGAAAAAAGGGTTAAAAATAAATTTAAAACGTACTTACCAAGAATAAAAATATATTATAGGCAGCTTCTTAGATGTATCCTAAATCCTTATTTGAAGATCACCTTTAAACTTACCTTTGATCAAAAAAAAAGAATAATGGATGACTCATACGTCGTACAAGCTACTGAAACACCCTCTATGAACACATGAACACTTCTTGCAATTTTCATATGTAATTTTTTTATTGGAAATTGAAACTGCATTTAAAAATTCACTTAAAAAAAAAGCTAACTAAAATAACAACAATTTTTAATATAGTTTAAAAGTTAAAACATTTCGGGGTTTTTTTTCTCCTTTTTATGCATTTTCTCCAACATTAAATGAAATTTTACACCGCCTGCACCGACCGATATATGCCAACACAAGCTTCATCAGACATCTTTGGAATCACAATTTTTCAACTTAATTTTCACAGCAATCTAACACTTTCAGAACATTTTATTTAAATAAATTTGAATTATCGATTTTGAATTTCACTTTACGCACTTTTTTTCTAAATTACAAAAATATTTTCCAACTAAAATCAATTAAAATAAATTTTCTAATAAGAGCGTACAAAAAAGTTTTCGACTGTCAATTATCCCGCCATTTTCGAAACTATTTTTGTTATCAGATTTTCAGCAAAGTTTTGGTTTCCGGATTCCGAATTTTTTATTTTCGGCTGGTCGGCTAATTACACTTTTTGTTAATTTGAAAAATTCCTGAAATTTTGAATGAAAACACGTACAGTTGACAGGAAATAATCAAAAATACATCAAAATTTTGGAAAAAGTGTTTAAATTGTTATTTAAAATTATAAGTTTAATGATTTTTGATAACTTTAATCGCCTTTGTTTTTCAGTGTAAATTTCTCATAATCCAAAATTCAGTGGTGATCAATCTGATTCTGACGTTCTCTTTTGTTTGACAGTCAAGCTGTCAAGTCAATGTCAAATCAAGTGTCAGCCAACTTTTTTAGGCGAGTTTTTTTTTGATTTTTTAATCCGCGTTTTTACTTTTTAGTGCTTTTCTTTTACTAGTTTTTGATCAAGAACTTCTGATCTGATAAAGGAAAGTGTAAAAAAATAAGTGAATTGTAATTTGCATAATTAAAAGTAAAAATTAAATACCTGCTTATCAAGTTTACCGTAAGTGTACAAGGATTTCTTCTTGTTTTTGACCAAAGGATGAAAAATCCGACCTGCCCATAAATTGCACTCTCAATTCAATTTTTGTGAAATTGTTATCCAATTGGTAAGATTGAATTTAAAATGCCTGAAAATAATTAAAAACGTAATTTAAAGTCTAGAGATTCTTAACTTTTTTTTAAGAATAATGAATATTGGACTACATTTAGTGTACTAAATGTAAATATTAACTAGATTTCAAATGATTAACCAGCCATTTAGGTCTACAATAATTTCTATCTAAGTCGTTTCTTCTTACATAAAGATTCTAGATTCAAAATAGAACCTGTTTCTGAAGAAAAGTTGTTTCTACTTGTTCTTTTTTCTTTTTACTCTTCTACAAACAATCTTTCAAATGAAAACAAACAATTTTTTAGATAAGTTAAAATTAATTATTTTTTTCTTCTTTTGATTTCATTTTACAGACAATTCACAGTGCAGATCTTGTTATTGAGATACCAGGTAATTTAGGTCAAGATGATTCATATTATCGTCTTGATTATAGTCCACCCTATGGTTATCCAGAACCAAATACAACAATAGCATCACGTGATGTAGGCGATGAAATACAATTTTCTCATGGTCTACCAGGAACAACATATAATTTTTGGTTATATTATACGAATGCAACACATCACGATTGGTTAACATGGACAGTTACTATAACAACAGGTAAGCAAAAAGCAAGCAAAAATAAACAATATATTAATAAACTAACCACCCACCAGGAAGTTATCTGATGACATTTAATTAATTCACTGTCTTGTACTATTAAGTATCAGATAAAAAATATTTAAAAAAATAGGTACATGATATAAGTTCAAAGTTTTGGTTTTGAAGCAGAGTAACTATCTTCTTTATGTGCACTTAATTTAAAAAATAAAAAAATAAAAATTAAATTCAAGATATTCATGATAAACGTGAAATAATAAATCTGCTTCTTATGAGCGACAAAAGTCTAGTCTTGTTTAAAAAAAGAAAAGTAAATTGAATGAAAATATCTTAAAAAATTAAAAATTTCGACAAGCTAGATAATAATAATTTTGTATACAAACGTGATACCACTTCATTTAATTAATTGAATTTTTATATGACACGCACGTCTCTCATATTTCTGATATTTTTGCAAGATAATAACATCAGTGCATTCATTTTACTTTTTTTTAACAAAAAAAAAAGCTTACATTCATTATCCTCATGTATTTTTTTTTCTCCTCTTCTTATGATCCTTTTTTTTTACTTTTTTGATATGGATTATGTGTGAAACAATGCAAGGACAAAATACTGTGATATGACATCAACATGATGTGGAGACAAAAAACAAAAAAACTCCATACAATAAAATGTCTCATAAATATGTGTTCTATCATCGAAAAACTTCTTGAACGGTTATGATACTTGTGAGAAAATATATTCTCTTCATATACATACAATATAACTTTTTTGTCCTCAGATCCTCTACATACTTGTTGTATTTAATAAAAGAACAAAAAATAAAAGAACAGAAAGAAAAAAATCCATACAAATAAATAAAAAGACTAAATTAGTTTTTCTGAATAAATACATATTCATATGAGTAGATTGTATGTACATATATGTATGTATAAATTTTTATTCATTTTTCATATAATACCAAAGAAACTTAAATACTTACATATAGAATTTTCAACACGTACTGAAGCAAGAAATAATTTTCCTCGCATCGACTATCAGTGATGCATCCCATAAGCTTTTAATTTTTATTCGTTACTTTATTTTCGATAAAGAACATTTTAAAATTTAAAATAAATTTCGAAAGTTTTCGAAACCATTGTTTTTTTTTTATTATTCATCGGACATATGATTTAACATTGATACGCATTTGTTGTTGCTTTCTAATGTAAAAAAAATGCTACAGTCCAGTCACAGCAATAATAATGAGTACGTATACCTATATATTATAATATGTAGAAGTTGTATAAGCAATATGTACATACATATATGTATATGATAGGGTAACGATGAGTATACATACATATGTATGTACGTGTGTGGTATGCAAGAATAAATTAAATTGAATAATTTATACCTATAACACGAGAGATTTTTTTTATTTTTTAATCTTTGGTATTTTTTATATTGTATTGTATTATTGAACATTTTGTTTTAATTTTTATTTACATATTTTCAAATATTTGTAAATACCTGTAGTAGAAAATTAAATGTATGAACATTTTATAATTTTTTTCACGTTGTTCATTTATGTTATTTTTAAGGAAAAGGAAATGTACATATATGTAAATGACAAGTATGTAATTCATTTTCTTCAAAAAAATACATGTATCATACATAGGTATAATGTTTTTAGTTTTTTTATTATAATTTAAATAAATAAATAAATAATATGAAATAAGGTTTTTCACAACTTACATTTAGTATTTTCATACATTTTCTATTGTTAGAACCCTGGTCACAAACAATGAAACCAACATTTAAACCTATAGACTCACACACAGAAATATTTTCTTCTACTTTAACTTTTAGTTGCTCTCCACTAATTGTTTTCTCCGTAACAAAGTAACTTAAAATGTATGTCCAGTGAGAAAGCGTGCCGCGAATCATAAAAACTGTAATATATTTCCCAAATTTATTACTTCTGTGGTCTCCTAAATCCTCGAAACCAACTATTCTATCTAGTGTTTTGTCATACGTTATATCTGATCTAATTGATATTTCATCGAAAATTAATATACACTCTTTTAAAACATTTGTCCATTCAGGCACACTGCTCGCCAAATAGCTCAAACTTTTCTGGTAAAATCCTGGTGTCATATTCTTAAATAATGACCAACGATACAAGGACACATATGATGGAATTGACAAATTCAGTTTTTCCTTCATGAATCTATAGCACGATCCCGATTTGTAGTTAATTGTCTGAGCTAATTTTTTTTCTTCATCTGTCCATGGAGAGTTATTCTGGCGTTTTTTAATTAACATTTTTGCTAGAACTTTTCCTTGAGTGCTCACATGTTCTAAGATATCGATTTCGTGTAGAATTTTCTTTTCAGGAATTTTTTGATTTTCTTGTTTAATACTTTTCTTTTTAAGACGAAACTTTTGTGCAGACATATTTTTGGAATGAGTTTTTAATTTCGACTTAATAATTCTATATTTTCTTAAAACAGTGGAGTAAAGTTTCCTGTAATATTGAACTGCCTTTACAGACTTTTTGCACGCCTCACATTTACCAATGATTGATAAATCTTCTTCCTTGTATTTATAAGGATCCATTTCTGCAAATTCTTCAAGTGTAAGATCATCATTTCTTTTATTCGAATACGTTTTTCCAGAGAAATTTACTACTATTGCTGAACTTTCTAACGAAATTCTGTTCGAATTTTCCATGGAATTACCTTGATTTTCTTCAACAATAGGAGATAAATTTAAGGAAGGAATAACATTTTTTCTTTTTCGGTTATTAAAAGTACCAACAGCAAAATGTTTTTCACATAGGTATGCATTTTTAGCTTTTGGTGGTGTAGAAAGACCCAAAATATTCATCCATTTTTCGAAAGAATCTGTATTTCTAGGAGGAAACTTTAAAAATTTCATTGATGGAAATTTTCTTTTAGTATTTCCGCAAAATGATAACTCACATTTCACACCCCATACCCTTTTATCAGATTTTTTACTATCCATATTTTTTTTATTTGAAAAAATTGAATAGTTTTGTAAAAAGTGTAGGTATATATATAGATATATGTATATTCAACAATTCTGAATAAAGGTAGTTATGAAAATAACTGATTTGTGTCAACAAAAGGAATAAGAAGATACGTTTTGAAAATTACAAACAAAATTTGTAATAATTAAAAATAGTTATGAAAATAACTGATACTCCTACAAAAAATTAGAAATTAAAAAAATCTCAAAAATATATTTTTATTACGAGAGCGAGTGGTGAAAAAAGTTGCTTCGCTATTGAACACTAAACAAAAATTAAATTTTGCTTTGCTGATAAATATTTAGAATTTCATAAGCACAATGATGAATGAATGTGCCTACCTACCTACTTGGTAAAAAACCTAAAAAAAATTACAGTTGCTATAACAAAAACAATATACATATGTATGTACATATTGATTATTGCAGCTGTGACTGGACTGTAGCATTTTTTTTACATTAGAAAGCAACAACAAATGCGTATCAATGTTAAATCATATGTCCGATGAATAATAAAAAAAAAACAATGGTTTCGAAAACTTTCGAAATTTATTTTAAATTTTAAAATGTTCTTTATCGAAAATAAAGTAACGAATAAAAATTAAAAGCTTATGGGATGCATCACTGATAGTCGATGCGAGGAAAATTATTTCTTGCTTCAGTACGTGTTGAAAATTCTATATGTAAGTATTTAAGTTTCTTTGATAATACTCACTTATATTATTTATTTGACTTCGTTCTTGATAAGTAACTATCTTATGAATAAAAGATAAAACAAAAAAACCCAGAACAGAATCATCTTCACTTCATAAAAATAAAAAACTCATTTATAATATTAGGAATATTTATATATGAACAAAATAAATAGACTCTATAAAAATATCATTTTAATAGAAAATTATATATCGCCTATATAACATGTTTCGTAAGGACATGGAAAAAAAATGATGTTTTATAGTTTGGAGGAAGAAAAAAAATATAGTTATACCAAAAAATAATTTTATGTGGTTTTTAGGAAATCATCTTTGGAAGTTTTTATCTGATATAGCATAGATAGTTTCTATTTTAAAAAATAATTTGGAAAGTTTTTCGTTATCCTTTTATTTTGTAAATGATAAAAAATGGGGAATGTTAGTTTATGGAAATTGGAGAAACAATATTTTATAACACAAGATAAGAAACTGAAAAAGACAAAAAGTTTTATTGAAAATTGAGGATAAAGTTTTTTTGTATTATGGGAGTTTTTGATTTCTTGTACAATACAAGGATGTTTCGTTTTACTTGAAGTATAGATACTTCACATGTGTCATCAATCGATTAATAAAATTTAAGTTTTTTGTTTTTAAAGATATCGGATTTTTCTTTTTATTACTGACACATTTTTATAAAATAAACTTTAATTTTGGTTTTTGAAGGCAGGTTGTCTTTTGCCTCAATAACTCATAAACTGACACCAAAAGGTTTTATACGAACCGTGGTGCTTTGTAGATGAAACCTGGTGCTTTGTAGGTGAACCCTGGTTTATCAGTGGTCTATCACCGTGTAATAAAATAAAAGTACAAAAAAACTCATAAACTAAAATTTCTTTAAAATTCGAAATTCCTTTTTAAAAATCTTTTCTACATTTCACCGAAATTAAATGAATTTTTTTCTCGTTTCAATGAAATAATGAAAATTTCAACAATAACAACAAAAAATGAAATCTTTAACTTTCTTCTTTAATTAAAAAAAGAAAAAAAAAGTCATAAAAAATTGAATGAGGTGATTAATAATCAACTAAGTTTAAAAACTGCACCATTCATAAATTCAAAGGTTCAATTTACTTCTTCTTCTTTTTTTCTTAACATTTTAGTTGCAAAACTTTCTTTTGCAAAAAATAATAATAATTCCCTTGTCATGTTTCTGAATAATAATAATTTTAATATTTAATTAAATAATTTTAACATTTTAAAAACACGATCTTCTTACCGAAGCCACAAAAAAAAAAAGAAGAAAAAGATAAATAAAAATTAAAAGTCAGTGATAAAATGGAAAAACAAAAACAAAAAATCATAAACGAACAAAAAAGAACTCATATTACATACCTACAATTGATACCTTAAGGCGACCTTTATGTCTTTGCTGATCGATTGATATCAAAGTATGTAAAGTATGTATGTATGTATAACGGGAACGCTTTCGCCAAACTCTTATATTTACGTACTTTTAAATGAGATGCAGATTACAGACAACAATTACAGCCACTTTCTGATATTTATGCACGGTTACGTATTTTAGTTACACATCGAAAGTGAATGGGTGCAAAATTAATGTTATTATTCGCCTTTGGGGAATTTTTTTAATAATTCAAATTTGTTTAAAGTAAAATTACTTTTGTAATTTAAGAAAAGAATGAAGAAAAAAAGTGAATGAATGATTTGCATTATCATTTTTTATGACGGATAATAAAATTAATATGTCGTTTGCGGTTAAAAAAAAAAAGGAATTAAAATAATTGCAGTACTAAAAAAAAAAAAAAGTAAAGCTGTTATATGTGTTGGCAAACTTTATGAGTCCTCTACGAAGGCGTTTACTATGAATTTTTTCTTTTCACACATTATGTAAATTATACCGAAATGAATTTTAAAAACGGATTTTCGCGAAACTTTAAATCCATGTAATAGAAAATCAATAAAAATTTCGCTTTGATTACAACAATTGTTACCCTAACTCAGCTTTTCTATTGTTTATCGAAAACAATACACTTCATGATGGCCACCTCAGCACTACGTTATTAATCACAAATACCTTTAATGCAAATTTATAGTACTACATATATTGTAATCCTTGTTTACTTAATTTTTCAACTAACAAATTAATCAGGGGGAATTTCGAAAACTGATCATTGTAGTTATTACTATTATAACCAAAAGTAAATCCATCATATTCGACAATTTACCATTACCAAAAGTAACTAGTTACCACATTCGAATATTCACCATTTCCAGTTATGTTAACCCGGTGATCAAAAATTTTTTCAATGGTTGATTTGGTTAGCTTACCATATGGTTTCAGAACCAAAATGGTGCTTATCTACGGTGAGTTTTCGAATTTCCCCACATTCAAATAATCATACTTTTCTATTTTCATTTCTCGTATTACAAATAAAATGTAATTTATTTAAAATTTCATTGTCAGTAAAAAACAAACCATGAAAATAACACCCTCAATAATTTTTCTCCTCCCTATTATTTTGTTGTTTTTTTTTAACATTTCCTGGGTGAATCATCTGAAAAAATTATAATTATGTATTAGATTTTGATTACCTACTCATCAGTAGCATTGAAGCACGCAATTACAAAAAACAAAAACAACAAAAACTTCACTGACTTCACCTATTTTCATCTATTATAACGGCATTGATGTGAATTTAATTATAAATTCCACCATGTCATATTTATCGTATCGTGATTATCTGTTCATTTAAATTTGGTTTTTTTTTTTAAATTAATGTTACTCACACAAATATCAAAAGAAAAATAATAGAGTACGCAAATCGTAATAAATAATTCGTTTAGAAGAAAGAAAAAAAAAAACAATTAAATAGTATTTACAAAAAGTGATTGCGTAGTGTATGCCGGAGTATAGGCAGAAATTTTCAACACACCACCCACTAAACGGCAAATAGATTTGATTCTTTATGAGAGTTGCAAGTTTAAAATTACATTAATTTGAATTATCTACAAAAATAGAAAATCGAATTGTTTTTATGAATTGTGATTATGAGCCAGGTTTTGAAAATTTTTATTTGTAATCAAAAATAAAAAAAAATCAAATTTAAAAATCACATGTCATAAATTAAGCACAAGGTGGGCAGCAAACTTTGACTAACTAATTTGTTATAATTTTTATTATTAAATGAAAGTGTAATTTCTTAAATTTTCTTTGATTATTGTATGGAAAATAATATTTAAATTACCTCTATTTTCTTCTGACAATGAATTGCTCTACATTTTGCCTTACTGCACGAAACGTTTCGGGTTCTGTTTGTTTCCTATATTCTATATAATATTTTGCTTAATCTTCTGAACTGTTTGTGGCTTATTCGTGTAAATCTGTCCTTTTAAGTAGCCTCACCTCATAAAAAGAAATGAAGAACCGTAATATCTGGAGAACGGGAAGGCCAAGCGAAATCTGCATTTTTCGAAATAATTCGGTCACCGAATCTTCTATGGAAACACCTTGATTGCTTTCATTTTTCAGATTTTATAAGGTTTTTTTAAGGTTAACCTTTTTGCAAAAAAGGTGAATGAATATGCTTTTGTTGAATTTATCTTGTTGAACTTGAAAAAAAAGTAATTTTCAGTTCATTGTTAAAAAAAATTACTTCCACTTTTATTTTAATTTTTTTGATTAGAAGATCATAAAAATTAATAAAATGAAAAATAAAACAATTTATTAATATAATTATCATTGAGCTTTATGATATTTTTCATAAAAATTAATTTTCCAATTAATTTTTATTTTTATATACTTTTTTTTATATTACTTTACTTTTTTTTTTAAATCTTTTAGCACCAGATCCGCCATCAAATTTATCTGTTGCTGTACGTAGCGGTAAAACAGCCGTTATAACATGGAGTCCACCAACACAAGGAAATTGGACATCATTTAAAATAAAAATTTTAGGTTTATCAGATAATTATGAAACAAATCGTACATTTCATATTGAAGATAATTCATTACAATATCATATTAGAGAATTAACACCAGGTGCAACATATCAAGTTCAAGCATATACAATATATGATGGAAAAGAATCAGTTGCATATACAAGTCGTAATTTTACAACAAGTAAGTTTTAAAATAATTCCAAAATTTCATTTAAAAAAAAATTTAAAATTTAAATTTTTTAACAAAGCTTACATCCATTACTCACATGGGGGTTGGTTGTAATAGGCTATTGAATAACATTAAATAATACATTTTTTTTTTGTTACTAACAAAATTTCATTTCTGGGTAAATTTTATATTATTATAAATAATTTTTTTCTCTCTCTCTTTCTCACTTGCTTACACACATTCATAAATATTGTAAAATCAATCTAAAAAAAAACTTGAAAAATAATACAAAACGAAAACAACAAAAAATATGTTGTTATTTTTCAAAATGGGCTTAATAATTATTTACGGTGCAGTGAAACGTGTCCGTCATAAAGATTTATTGGATATTAAAATTTTAAGAGGTAATTTTATAAATAAAAAATTGTATATTATATAGAAAAAAAAGAAAAAATGATGAATGAACAGAAAAAAAAACAGATTGAAGAATTTCTTTTTTTTATTTAAAAAAAAAAACAAAAGAAAATCAAAAACCTATTGTGTTTATTTGAAAAATGAAAATCTCAGCATGACTTTTTTTTTATTTGCGAGAGTAATTTTTTGGAAAAAAATTTCGATTTATTTTTTATCTACATTGAAAATTTTGTATCTAGTATCTAGTAGCTCAAGATAGTAGTAATTTTATTTGTTTTTTCTACGATTAAAATAACATTTATCTAATTAGTAATGCATGGCTTTATTATTATTTTTTTTGTAATTACATAAGTAAAAAATTTGTTGTTATATTTATCATTTTGTTTGGTGGAAGGAAGATGGTAGAAATTTGTTGATTTTGTTTAGTTTTTATAGACGATAAAAAATATGTTGTTTTTTTTTTTATTTGAACGTTCTTCTCTATTTTCTGCACAATTAAATATTTTTTTTAAAAAAAATCTAGAATTATCTCTATGGGGATTTTTTAAACATTTTGTTTGCCTTTAAAAAACCGTTGTTTTTTTTTTTATATTTTTGAATAAATTAATTTCAAGCGCATTAAGTTAATTAAATTAATGGAATTTTATTTTAATTTGAATCTACGAGTATGTATTTAAATATTTGTGTGTTTTTTTTACGTTTTACGTATTTTTCTCTCTATCGTTTTAAATCTATTTCCTGAATCCTGTTTTATATTTTCACCTTCTAATAGAATCTCACGATTTATCAAAAGCCTAAATCTATGAGAAGCACGGGTGGCATAAAATATATTATTAGGTCGAGGTGCAAATATTCCAAATCATCTTAATCTTTATATTTCAAAATGATGTCCCCTCTGGACACTTTTTTGAATTTGTTTTGTAAACGATAATTAGAAACTTCAAGATAGCAAAGCAAATGTGTATTTTTTTCTTATCTAATCTATTTTTCATTGTCAGTAATTATCATCAATAATAAAGAATTATGTAGAAACAAGAATATTTATCTAAAAAGTCCTTTTTGACCACAAAATAAAATATAATTTGTTGTTTTAAAAGAAAAAGACATCATTATGAATGCATGAGAACCAATTTTTCTTTTTAATTTTCTTCGGAAACCCAAAAGAATATTAGTTCAAGGATAATCTAAGATAACAGACTTTTTCATTTAAAAAGGACATTTATCTTAAATATAATTATTTATATTCTGAATAATTTGTTTTTTTTTCTAATTTTCCTGTCCTTTTTTGATTTTGTTTGTTTTTTCCGGCAGGATATAATCCAAATCTTTATTGGAGCATATTAAATAACCTTGAGTTAGTTTTCTTTTATATTTTTTTTCGAATTACAAGGCTCCTTCCTACAGAAAAATAATCATCTTAAAATAATTATATATAAAAATGCAAATATGTTTTTTCCAAATCATAAATAAACAAATTCAAATTACCTAACCACCCCTCCTATTCGGGCTTTGGTCTCCTCAAATTGAAGATTTGTGACGGTATTTCTGTTATACATGCACTCACAGTTTGAAGTGGTATGCGAACCATTAAATTCGTTGGTAGAGAACGAGTTTATTCGTATAGGGCTGGTACTGATATTTTTTGTAGTTGGTTTTGTTCACTAGCTTATGATCCGTAAGTAGAGCCACCAAAATACTTCAGTACCGAGCACTTATACTCAACATCAACTCAAATGAATTGGTACTCATTCAAAGCTCCCAACACAAATGAATTGGTACTCATTCAAAACTGAAGCTGATTCGATCTCGAGATCTTCAGCATCAGAAGTCAAAACATCCCTCCAACAACAAAAAATTAAAACCGAACAAATAATTTATTTTGTATTTTGTTTGTTAATTTCCTAATGTGCATTAAAATTATACTGAACAACAACAAACTTATAAATTAAATTGAATTTATAACTTCTTTGGAAAATAAAAATCGGACACATCCTTTTCTGTAAAATAAACTTTTAAAATATTCGAAAACTTTTCTGGTTTTACTTGATTTAATATTTTCATGATGAATTTCATAAATTCAATTAAAAAATTTCAAATTCATACTTCATTAAAATTTCAGAAATTTATTGGTACTCTTGTATTTTATGAATTTCATTATAAGTTCTCTTTAACTTTATTATCCTTTCTCATTTAATTTTCTAAATTCTTTTATGCATATTGCAATTTTACTACATTATGTGTTTTTTTGTTGCATGTGTGTTGTATTTGTATATTTACACATACATTATGTATTTTCACTTTATACTCTATAAATACAGTTATACGAAAATTAACTAAAACAAAAATTTTTAATATTTCCCATACACAGAACCAAACACTCCAGGGAAATTCATTGTTTGGTTTCGAAATGAAACTACCCTTTTAGTACTTTGGCAACCACCATATCCAGCTGGTATTTATACACATTATAAAGTATCTATAGAACCACCAGATGCTTTAGAAAGTGTATTATATGTTGAAAAAGAAGGTGAACCACCGGGACCAGCACAAGCAGCATTTAAAGGACTTGTTCCTGGACGTGCCTATAATATATCAGTTCAAACAATGTCTGAAGATGAAATATCACTTCCTACAACAGCACAATATCGTACAGTTCCACTTCGACCTAAAAATGTAACATTCGATAAAGATTCAATAACATCAAATTCATTTCGTGTATTATGGGGTGCACCAGAAGGTATAAGTGAATTTGATAAATATCAAGTTTCATTATCAACATCAAGACGTCAACAGACTGTAACAAGAACAAATGATCCAATTGTTTCATTGGAATTTAAAGAGAATCTAGAACCTGGTAAAACATATCAAGTTATTGTTAAAACAGTTTCTGGAAAAGTTACATCATGGCCAACAACAGCTGATGTTACATTAAAACCATTACCAGTTATTAATTTACAATCATTTACTGATGATAAAACTGGTA
Source organism: Bombylius major (assembly GCA_932526495.1). NCBI lineage: Eukaryota > Metazoa > Arthropoda > Insecta > Diptera > Bombyliidae > Bombylius > Bombylius major. Next base: position 53,464,825 of record OW052043.1, read on the forward strand.
TTGTAACAATAAGTTGGGATCCAGATCCAAATAGTACACAAGAAGAATATAAAATTAGTTATCATGAAGTGGAAACATTTAATGGTGATGCAAGCACAATGAATACAGATCGTACAAGATATATTTTAGAGAGTCTCCTTCCAGGTAGAAATTATTCATTAACAGTTCAAGCAATTTCAAAAAAAATGGAATCAAATGAAACAACAATACATGTTATTACAAGACCATCATCTCCAATTATTGAAGATTTGAAATCAATTAAAGAAGGTTTAAATATTAGCTGGAAAAGTGATGTAAATTCACGACAAGAAAAATATGAAGTATTATATTCTCGAAATGGAACTTCAGAAGTTCGAACAATTCTTACAACAGAATCTCGTCTAGTCATTAAAAATTTATATCCTGGTGCAGGATATGAAGTTAAAGTATTTGCTGTGTCCCATGGACTTAGAAGTGAACCACATGCATATTTTCAAGCAGTTTGTAAGTTAATTTTAATTCAAAATTTTAATTTTTTGTTGATTTAAAAAAAATGCCTTTTATTTGTTTTTATTAGATCCAAATCCACCTAGAAACATGACAATCGAAAAAGTAACAAGTAATTCAGTTTTAGTACATTGGATGCCTCCAGAACGTAGTGAATTTTCTGAATATTCAATTCGTTACCGAACAGAAAGTGACAAACAATGGGTTAGACTTCCTTCGGTACGTTCAACAGAGGCAGATGTAACCGATATGACACCAGGTGAAAAGTACACAATTCAAGTGAACACAGCTAGTTATGGCGTAGAAAGTCCAAATCCTCAGCAGGTCAATCAAACTGTAAGGCCTAATCCAGTATCGAATATATTTTTGTTAGCAGATTCAACAAATATAACATTAGAATGGCCTAGACCTGATGGTAGAGTTGAAATGTATGTTTTAAAGTGGTGGCCAACAGATCAACCGAACAAAATTAACGTTAAAAATGTCACTGAAATTCATATTGGTAAGTATTAGCTAAAATTGTCTCTGTATTCAAGTACTAAGAGTGGAAATTTTCTATTTTTAGCGCCAATTGGTTACGTCGCTGAAACACCAAATAAAACAATCGAAGAACATCCCTTGGTTCGAGTTTTAATAGGAGAACTTATGCCTGGTGTTCAATATAAATTCGAAATTCACACGGTTTCTTATCGGCTGACAAGTGATACAACTCATCTTTCGACACGTACAATGCCTTTGATTCAGTCTGAAGTTTTGATCGTGAACAATCTTCATGAACGCAATACTGTAACACTAAGTTATACACCAACACCACAGTCAGTGTCGAAATTCGATTTGTATCGTTTTTCTTTGGGCGATCCAGATATTCCAGATAATGAGAAACTAGCAAATGATACCGATCGTAAAGTTACATTTACTGGATTGGTTCCGGGACGTCTATATAATATTACTGTTTGGACAGTAAGTGGAGGTGTTTCAAGTTTACCAATTCAGCGTCAGGACAGATTATATCCTGAACCAATCACACAAATAAATGCCACCAGAGTCACTGATACAGCCATCACTTTAAAATGGGATATTCCAAAGGGTGAATACAATGCTTTCGAAGTGCAATATCTTAAAACAGATTCATATTACGTTCAAAATTTAACTGTACATGATACAATCACAATAACAGACTTAAGACCACATAGAAATTATACTTTTACAGTCGTTGTACGTTCTGGAACTGAATCGAGTGTTCTTAGAAGCAGTTCACCAGTATCAGCTAGCTTCACTACTAAAGAATCAGTTCCTGGACGTGTTGAACATTTCGAACCAGTGGATGTTCAACCAAGTGAAATAATTTTTGAATGGTCGTTACCATCAAGTGAAGCTAACGGTATTATTCGACAATTTTCAATAACTTACGGTCTGGATGGATCACCTCATACACAAGTTAAAGATTTTAAAGCATCTGAATCTCGTGGTGTTATAAGAAATTTACTTCCTGGTAAGACTTATGTCTTCCGTATTCAAGCAAAAACTGTGATAGGCTTTGGACCAGAAACAATATGGAAACAAAGGATGCCAATTTTAGCCCCACCAAAACCAGCAACACAAGTTGTGCCAACAGAAGTTTATAGAAGTTCATCAACAATACAAATACGTTTTAGAAAAAATTATTTCTCTGATCAAAATGGAGCGGTAAATTAATTAAATTTTGAAATGTTTTCGTTAGTAAATTTGACTTATTTTTTTTCTTGTATATTTCAGGTGATTATGTATACAATAATTGTTGCTGAAGATGATACAAAGAATGCTTCTGGTCTTGAGATGCCAAGTTGGAGAGATGTACAATCATATAGTATTTGGCCGCCATATCAAGTTATTGAGCCATATTATCCATTTAAAAATAGCTCTGTTGAAGATTTTACAATTGGAGCTGAAAATTGTGATGCAAGACAAACTGGTTACTGTAATGGACAATTAAAATCAGGAACAACTTATCGAGTTAAAGTTCGTGCATTTACAGCACCAGATAAATTTACGGATACAGCATACAGTTTTCCAATAACAACAGGTTAGTTGGTAGTTGTTGACAGTACCGTTGATTAGAGTGTTCTTTTCAATTTTAAAACTACAAATTTTCATTGATAAAGGGGATAGGTGCACATTTTTTTATTTCCCTTTCGAGGTCATTGAGTCTGCAATTTACAAATTTATTTTTTCTGGCAAGGAAAGGTTCTAACAGAAACTCCAACAATAATATCGAGCAAGTAGATAGACCCTCCTCTCAATACGGCAAAACATTTTATAGAACGTTATTTCGAAAACATGACAGCGCAACGGTAGATTGTAAAAAAGCATTAATGGTTGCTCCATAACCCGTAGCATATGGCCGGAGGTAAACGTTAAAAATACCGCAACTTCTTTATCGTTTCGAAAAAAACAAGTTAGAAGTTCGAAAACTCGTCGGGTTTATTACTGGACACTGTCTGATTGAGATTGGGACTTCTACAGAAGCTGTAGAGATGAAGAAGAAATAGAGTCAATAGTGATTCTATGAATGATCAGGCTTCCTTTGTTTGGGAGCAAGATTCTTTGACTAAAGGACCTGAACATATTTATTCAAAAATTAATATAAGATAAGCCATGTTTATTATCACTGACATATCGAAAAGCAGTCACAATGGTCCCTTAGATCTCTGAACGGATTTGCTTCTTGTAAGCAAACAGCTCGAGCTACCAAACCATCCATACCCAGTATTTCCTCCTCGCTGAGCATGTATTTAGCACCTAGATTAGGTAGATAAAAAAAGCCAATAAGGGCTTAGGATCCTATACCATTTGAGGTTTATAAATCTGTATAGGCCTAATTTTCTGATATTCCTTTGAAGAGCTAGAAAAAATAGTTGTAATTAGTATTTTTTTTTATATTAAAAAATTTTTTTATACTTTTCTTCCACTGCTACCGAAGGCCTCTTATTTGTGGGTAAGTTGCAATAATTGGTTTGTTTTACATTCGATTTTTTAACACTTTATTTCCCATAGAACAAATTTTCATAGATTTTAACAAACAAAAATAATAATAATGATTTTTCTTTCCTACAGACCAAGATAACACATCTCTAATTGTTGCTATAACAGTGCCACTTACAATTATTTTAATTTTACTTGTTACAATTGTTTTATTAAGACGACGTCGTACAAGTGGACGTAAAACAGCTAAAGAATCACGAACAAATGACAATATGTCAATACCTGATAGTGTTATTGAAACAAACCGTCCGATATTAATTAAAAATTTTGCTGAACATTATCGTTTAATGTCAGCTGATTCAGATTTTCGTTTTAGTGAAGAATTTGAAGAATTAAAACATGTTGGACGTGATCAACCATGTACATTTGCTGATTTACCATGTAATAGGCCAAAGAATCGTTTTACAAATATTTTACCATATGATCATTCACGTTTTAAACTTCAACCAGTTGATGATGATGAAGGATCAGATTATATAAATGCAAATTATGTTCCTGGACATAATTCACCACGTGAATTTATTGTTACACAAGGACCATTACATTCAACACGTGATGATTTCTGGAGAATGTGTTGGGAAAGTAATTCACGTGCAATTGTTATGTTAACACGATGTTTTGAAAAAGGTCGTGAAAAATGTGATCATTATTGGCCACATGATACTGTACCAGTATTTTATGGAGATATTAAAGTTCAAATACTCAATGATAGTCATTATCCAGATTGGGTTATTACAGAATTTATGATTTGCAGAGTATGTTTGATTTTGTTGTTTAGAAGACAAATTATAATTGCTTCGTATTTTATGATTTTTTTCTTCTTCTTCTTTTTAAGGGCAATGAACAAAGAATAATCAGACATTTTCATTTTACGACATGGCCTGATTTTGGTGTGCCAAATCCTCCACAAACTTTAGCTCGTTTTGTTCGAGCTTTTAGAGAACGTGTTGGACCAGATCAAAGACCGATTGTTGTACATTGTAGTGCTGGAGTCGGAAGATCTGGAACATTTATAACTCTTGATAGAATTTTACAACAAATTCAAGTATCTGATTATGTAGATATATTTGGAATTGTCTGGGCAATGAGAAAAGGTAAGATTTTTCTTTTTCAATTTGAAGTTTTTCAATTTTGTTCACATCTTTTTTGTAATTTCCGTAAAATAGAAAGAGTATGGATGGTCCAGACTGAACAACAATACATTTGCATACATCAATGTTTACTTGCTGTGTTAGAGGGTAAAGAAAATGTCGTGGGTCCTCCTAGAGAAATTCATGACAATCAAGGGTATGAAGGTGAGTAACTAAATAATGTTTTTGGGAGCTAAAGAAAAAAAAATTTTAACAATTACGCGCTTTTTAAAATGTTAACTACGGAAATTTACTAACCCCTAGATGTAGTAATTTTTTGAGAATTAAGAATTAAAACCAAAAAAAAAAAATTGCAATCTAATGGCAGTAAAATTTTAATGAAAGCTTTTTTTCATAACTCGATTTACGCTAATTTCACAAGCTTAAGTGTTATGAATGAGTGTCGAGAGTGATAATGTGTGAATTTTTATTAAAAATTCAGTGGCCTATACCAGACTTGTCAGTAAACCGTTTTTTTGAACAGAGAAGACTGGGTGAAGTACATTTTATCATCCTGAAGACAGAAAAAAACTGTTTGCTGATTGAATTTACTGACACTGACAGGACAGTGTACGTTCGGTATATGCCAAATAATTAGAGAAATTTTTTAATATGTACAGTAAATTTAACGGTAGCTTAAAATTAACCTTAAAAGCTTATTAAATTAGGGAGCTTGAAAAACATAATTTTTGCATAAAAATTTGGTGTTGGTTTATGTTATTTGAAAAAGAACAGAGAAGAAAACTGTTGACGAAAATTTCATTCTAATTTTTTGAAGTTACTAAATTTTGACGAACGTTATCGCTTCACCACTTTTGCCAATGTGAAATTAGCTGTAAATCTTTATTTTTTATTTATTTTGGAATTTAAAAATCTGATACAAGATCTCATTAGCATCTTCTAATGTCCTGCTAAAAGTAAAAGGGTTTCTTTTTAGATTTTCCTTTTCTCTCCATTATTTTTACTGCCAAAATTAAACTGCTTTTTGGGTACCTACTACTTTTTTTAAAAAACATCTCTTTTTTCCTTTTACATTTTGGGACGCACAAAAAAAAAAACTTTATTAATGCACATTTTTCATATTTCCTCTTTTTTTTTTTATTTCTAAATTAATTCTATTTGGGTGATGGCTAATCAAATTCACAAAAAAAAAATAATAAAAATAATAATTATAGAACAAAGTATTAAAATAAATGGTGATATATCACCGAATATTGAATCAGAACATAATTATGAAGAAAATGAACAAATGATAAAATATAATAATTGTGAAAATGGCGAAATACCCACCGTAAATGGAGATAATGATGATAATGATGAACATGATAATCATGATCAAGATGAAAATGATGATGAACAAATAAATAATTGGAAAGTGAATAGATGACAAAAATTCAACCAGAATGATACCAACGATAATGTTGTTATTGTTCTGGTTGATGGTAAAATTCAACAACAACAACAACAACAACATAATGGACAACAACAAAAACATGATAATAATGAAGATAATGATAATAATGAACAACAACAACAACATAAATTAATAAATGTTTCAATGATTCAATCATCAAATAATGATGATAATAATACCTGTAGTAGACGTCATAGTCAAACAAAAATAATTTATAGTTCTTCAGCTTGTGATATTATAAAAATCCCTACTAGTTGTAGTAATAATGATATCATTTATGTGAATAGTCTCAGTGAGGATCATGATGATGTTGGTGGTGATGTTGGTAGTTTTTGTTTTAATGATGAAGAAGAAGAATTAAACAACGAAATAATTCGAAGTAACGAAAATGTTAACGATAACGATGATGATGATGATGATTATGATGGATTCGATACAAAATCAAATATTGATGCAGTTAATGCAAATGATGATAGTGGTGGTGGTAGCTATGAAGATTCAAATCCAATACAAGGTAGCAGTCATAGAAATAGTTTAGAAAAGGATGATGATGAAGAAGAAGTCGATGTTATTAGTACAGATGTTAGCTGTTATGATCAATTGATAACATTTAGTAATAATCGTAATGATGATAATCATATGCATCATACAATAACAACAACAACATCAAATGGTACACCAACAACTGTTGTTGTAGTTTCAGATGATTTTATGAAAATAAATGGTGGTGATGGTATCTATACTAATCCTTTCATTGGTTTGTATTAATTTTTATTTACTTTTAAAAAAAAATGTTTATAGTAATATTTTTTTGTTTTTGCATGTATTTTGGTTCATTTTTTCATAAGTTTCATGTTGTTTTTTGTTGTTGTTGAATATTTTCAAAATTAACTGAAATAAAGCAAAAATTCAGTGGTGTCTTTTTGAAAATATTTGGTTTATGGTTTCATTATGCTTTAATGCTTTTTGTAAATAGTTGTATGCTGCTTTTTGTACCTGTGTGTTAAATTCTTTGTTCAATTCATTTTGTTTTTTCGTCAAATTGAAATTTGTTGTGTTTTGTGTTTTTTTTTTGTCTGTAGAAGAAATTTTTATTACATTTTCATAGTATGTTTTTGTTGAAATTAGTCGTAGGTCTCGCATATACTTCACTCTTGTTATGCTACAGGTCTGGTCGATTTGGCATGTAAACAAACAAACCTGCATTCAACGACCTGTGGCACTAAGAGTCTGCATATTTGGAAACGTCAAATGATCTTCAATTGACGATATTCAGCTTAAAACGTTGTATTGCTGAATTTCGTCAATTGACAAGCATCCGACGTTTTCGAAGATACAGAGTTGAAATCTCAAGATAATAAATGCTCTTAGTGGAACATGGATCTCGCGCGTTGGATATAATTTCATTTTAATGTAAAATCAAACTTTAATAATTACTTAATCCTTAACTTTATTATTTAATTTGTGTGTGAGACAATCAGAGGCACTTGATTATGTGGATCTTCGAAAACTTCAAATGCAATTCACAATTGATGCAATCCAGCTTCAAACGTTGTATTGCTGAATTTCGTCAATTGACGATCATCTGACGTTTTCGAAGATGCACTATCTATCCACGCGTTTTATATTTAGAGATCAAGAAATGTACCTCATGGTATATTTTTATTTTCTGGTCCGTAATCTGAGTCACAAAGTTCAACAATTTGGAACAAAGTCGGAAAAATTGATGAAAATTTTGGCTCAATCCGCTCAATTTAGTCGAATTATTTGTTTTGTGAACACATTATTTTTTGTTGTAGAATTTTATGTTTTATCATTTGTCTTGTTTTTTATTGTGGAATGTTTTTATATTTTTCAGAAGAAAAAAAAGGTTTAAATTTTCTTTTAATCGCAATTTTTGTTTGTTTTTTTTTTCTTTAGATGACGAAGGCATTGCTGAATCTGGAATGTAAAAGTGCTTCTTTTTTTATTTTAATCTTAAAAAAAAATATTTACGAAAATACTTTAAAAAAATAATTTAGAGAGAAGAAAAAAAACCCATAAGAACAAAAAATAAAATTCTTTTTTTGAATTGTTGGCTGTAGAGTTTTTATATACATAAAAATATATATATATTCAGTACTATTGTACATTCCATTTTTTTTCTTTTTTTTAAATAATTTTAAGATTTATTTAGATAAAAACAAACAAACAAACAAAAATTAATAACGAACAATTGTATATTTAAATTTAATGTATAGAAGAAAAAAATTGTAATGTAAAAACTAAACAAGAAAAATAAATTAATTACCATTACGTATTAAAAAAAATAAAATGAATAAAATAATTAACGTAAAATTTACTATTTTTTTTTTTTTTTGTAATTTGAAAAAATATTTTTTTCTCTTAAAGACTTTTTTTAAAAATAAAATGAAATTTGTAAATAATTAAAAATTCTAAAGCTAACAAAAATTCAGAATTTACAAAATTTACCAAATTTAAAATTGTATTCAATTTTTAAATGGTGTTTTTCCCTTTGAAAAAAATTAAAATACTAAATTAACCCTTTGCCTTAAAAAACAATGTGTGGGTGACCTGATGCTACTTCTGCACCAACAGTTAATTTCAACTACGCCTAAAAATAAATTCCCAGCTCTTATATTGCAACTGTTGTAATAAATAATAACGCAGAAGCAAAGACATTTATCGTGTAAAAACTATTCAAGTGTCTATACGAGGTTCTCATTTTAGGCACAGAAGTAGCATCACGTCTCCCACACGGCGTTGTTTTAAAAGGCAAAGGGTTAAAAAAATTTAAAAATTGTTAAAATACGGCCAAGAACAAATTTATATAAATAAAATTTTTTCTAAATTAAAGAAGGAAAAAATTTAATATGCTTTTTAAAAACTTTACTTATTTGTATTGTAATTTAATCGAATAATTTCATCATCATAAAAAGAACATCCTTTTCATCAAAATCAATTCAATTCAAAAAAAAACAAAATAAAGAATGAAGAAAAAGATGAAAAAACGAAACTTATTTTACTGTAACATGACTTAAAATTTAAATTTTAAAATAAACAAGAAAACAAAAAAAAATCTTGTATCCTACCTTTTGTATCCTTGTATATCCTATTTTTGTTTATAGGTATGTACTTTTATTTTATTTAGAAAAAGCAAAACAAAAGAAAGTTTGTTTTTTTTTTTGTGAAAAGGAAACTAATTAAAAAGTCATACTCCTTTTTTAAGAAAAAAACAAAAGAAATCTCAAAACGTATCATTAGAATATAGCGGAAAATTGTTTTATTTTTTTTGTAAATTATTTTCTCCTTTTTTTTTAATTTTAAATAATTGTTTATATATATATATAAAATTATTATTATTAATAGCAAATATTTTATAGTCCTTAAAAACTTAAATAAAAAAACAACCTAAAATTTTAAAAAAATTATAATTATTCAATTTTTATAGGTCATTTTAAGAAAAACAAAAAATTAAAAAGGGGTAAAAAAAACACAAAAAATTATAAAATCTTACCTTTTATGTAATTATTATTGATTATTGTATGTATCATTTTACAATAAATGTCCTTAAAATATAATTTGTTTTCAATTATTAAACTTTTCCTTTTTCGAATCAAAAATTACTAACTGAGAAAGGCAATGGTGTCGTCTCCCTTATTCGCTTTGGGAAAGGCTTAAAATCTAACATTACAATTTTCCCTCTTAAAAGAAATAGGCACAGACTGGTAATGCTTTTCTTGAATATTTAAAAGGATTCTTAACAGAAAATATGCCCTGGAACAACGGAAGGATATCTTCGAATTCAGCTTGAAATTTGTATAGGCTTAATGGTATCTACCATGTGCATCTTCGAAAACGTCAGATTGATGAAATTTCAGCAACTCAAAGTACTAAGCTGAATGGCACATCATGGTCGCACCCGCTGGTTTCTCAAAAACATCTCATGAGTCGAATATAAATACGAACATTACTATAAAATCTGTACTTCCTGATAAATAAAAAAACAGAAAAAAAAACTACCATAACGTTGGGAAAACTCTCCCCCACCAAACTAGTATTTGCTACAAAATTGGCGTTCTTTATTTTTTTCCCCTCCTGTACAGACCTTAATGAAAACCGAGTTTTGTAAAATGGACCAAACCAAGTTAATGTTCAGTGTTTGAATTAAAAGAAATATGTAAATAAAAAAGAATACGTCATTTATTTGTTCATTGTAGAACAATTATTCTTTTCACCCATGTTTTTTTTTAAGCTTCAATTTGTCTAACTGCGCCTGGCTTGTGATTTTGAGCTAAGAAATCAGCAAATTCTTGGTATGGTGTTTTTCCAAGTTCTGTTTCTTTCCATAAATCAGGTGTTAGATATGCATAAGTCTTGGCAATGGCTGCATATGTAGCTTTAGCAAAGTTACCAAGGGTTCCAGTTGAACCACGTGCTGATGTATAACAATCTTCAATACCAGCCATAGTTAATAATTTTTTAGGTACTGGAGCTGATACAATACCAGTACCACGAGGTGCTGGAATCAAACGTACAGAAACTGAACCACATTTTCCAGTTACCTGAAATTAAGAAAATCAGACATTAGTTTTGCAATAATAAAACAAACAAAAATTTGATATTGAAAAAAGATTTAAGTCAGACTGTTCTTAACCGTCATTAGCTAACTTCCGGTGGAAACCGCAAAAGAATTTAAAGAATATCATCATTTGAAACTAATTGACTACTTTGATTTAAAATTAAATTGAAAAATACTTACTTTGCATGGTACTGTATGAGGTTTACCGATCTTGTTACCCCAATAACCACGACGTACTGGTACAACAGAAAGTTTAGCCAAACAAATTGCTCCACGAATAGCAGTAGCAACTTCTTTACTACATTTAACTCCAAGTCCAATATGACCATTACTGTCACCAATTGCTACGAATGCCTTGAAACGAGTACGTTGACCAGCACGAGTTTGTTTCTGTACAGGCATGATTTTTAATACTTCATCTCGTAGAGATGGCCCTAAGAAGAAATCAATGATTTCGAACTCTTTAATTGGTAAAGAGTACATGTAAATTTCTTCAAGACTGCGAATTTTTCCATCACGTACTAAACGACCCAATTTGGTAACTGGTGTCCATTCTTTTTGATCTTCTTTTCCTCCACGTCCTCTTCCACGACCGCGACCTCTGCCTCTACCTCTACCACCACGTCCTCCACGTGAACCAAAGCCTGCGCGAAAACCACCACGGGCTGGAGCTGCGTCCGCCATGTTCTGTAATTTCAAGGTTAGAAATGTTTAAAAAAAAATGTGCCACCAAAGAAATTTTCAAAATAAAAATTAAGGATTTTTTCAGACTTCTTAAAGCCATCCTTAGAGAATAAATTCTCTTCTGGTGGAAACCGCAAAAGAAAAATAAAGTAATCATCATTAAGAACTTTGTAAAAAATGGCATCGACACGTGGTCAACCACTTAATACCACAAAATTGTAATTCACTCAATTCGCGATATTTATTCACGAAATTCAATAAAATTTATGAAATTCGTTCACTTTTTGTTTCTATTTTGAAATAAATTACAATTTTTTTGAAAAAATTGGATAGGAAATTAAGAATTTTTAAAAAACTTACCTCAGGTAGTTTATGATTTTAAGTTATCTCGGTGAAAAGTAAAAACCGAATGGACGATTCAGCGTAATGGCGGATGAAAGAAGGAAAAATGTTGGTTTGAAGCGAATTGAAAGCAGTGATGTGTTTGCAGCTTTTATTAAATTACCTTTCGTACTGCCATTCACACTTTTTATTTATTAGTTCAAATTTTATTTTAGGCAATAATTTTTAATCACTTCGTAAATTTTGTTATCTTTTATGTTTTTACAAAATCAAAATCTGCAACAAAATCTCTACTTCGAATTTTTTTCCAGTTGCAATTCAAGAAAAACAGTCTATTTTCTGTTATTAAAAAATTTCCCTGATGAAAAATGTTTTTTTAACGTAAACACAGTCCATAGAGGACGCTAAAGATATTTGCCAGAAAATCTAAATACACAGCGAAAAAAAATTGCTATCACAAAAATCTGACAGGAAATGAATTTTTCCCGCCTTTTTCGTTGTCGAGGTGTAAAAACGTAAAAAGGACATTAAAAAGTAGAAAGTAAAATAACTATAATTGTTTCTGATGCAAAATTTAAAGTTTATAAACAAAAAAAAAAACATAATTAATACAAAAAGTGAAAATTGTGCAATGTGTGAAAAATAATTGCAGACCTAAAATTGCATTTTTTTGGTTAATTGAAATCAATTTTTTTTTAAAAAAATTCTTAAAATGAAGTCAAGGTTTTCATAATATAAAGAAAAAATTTTCGCAGAAAGAATAATTGTATTTTCTTTTCTTATCTTGTGGATATTCAAGCAGAATCATTAAAAATTCAACGATAAATTAAATTAAAATAAAAATGAAAGTAAAACTTGATACATATCATAAAATTTAGGTCAAGTGTTTTTTTTTCTCCTCTTGTAAAATAATCGCGGATTAAAAAGAAAAGAGATAATGGAGATTGATTACCACACATTGATTGAATGAAATTTTAAAGTACATAACTGCAAATAATTAATGTAATGAAAAAAATTTAAGTAATTTTGAAAATTTTGTGTATAAATTAATTCATTTACATTTTTTTGGTATTAATTTTTTTATTCAATTTACTCTAAAAATCCAAAAATGTACTGTCAAAGTGAAGTGTTCATCCAAAGAGTACAAGAATAGGATTTCTTTCACGTCTAATGAAGGCATCAGGTAAATTTTTATTAAATTATTATGTAACTTTAGAATGATCCATGAGAATTTGAACTTTTGAATTAAGAATATTTCCATTAGCACTTTTCTTTCTACTGAATTTTTTGGTATATATAGTTATGTCGTTTGTAGTTGTTTTTTTTCTCTTGACAATTCATCATTGCAATAAAAGTCCATAAGTTCCAAGAAAATGCCTGTTATATTACAATACTACACCCACGCAGTTGAATGTCCGACTTTCATTTAACTTAAGTACACACATAATATCTATCAGCATTGGTATCAAAAAACATACAATATTCGTCGTTACATAAATTCACTGAACCTCTGATTTCCGACCTTGTTTTACGTAATGCCTTTTTTTACGTGTACCTTTTTTAGCTGTTATATACATTTACCTCTTCCTTTTATTATTGTGCGAAAAATCTTCAAAGTATAGTAGCATCAATTTTGTCATCTTATTATCATCAACATCATATATGGGGGGGTTTTTTTTAAAGTCAAATTATATATTTTCCAGAGAAAACAAGTTTTTATTCTTAACTTAATTTTATTTGTTTTTTGTTTGTTTGTTTTTTTTTAAAGTAGTTTTTTCCCTAACATACGAAATCCTAATAAAAAATATTCCATGTGGTTGACCTTTTAAAACTACGAAAAAAAAAGAGTTTACAAGAAAAACAAAATTCATTTTATTACCTACATTTTATTTTATTTTTTTTCAATTTCACTCTTATTTTTCAAAAATGTAAAAATCATTTTACGAGCTAAATGGCACGTCTGAACATTATTTTGCTTTTATTTTATTTTTCTTGTTTAAATTTAAAAAAAACTGATAATTCTAGAGACAGAAAAAAAATACTTGGGGAAGTTGTAACCGTTTTTTTTTTAAATAATTTTAATCGCCCTGTTTACATCAAATCACACTTAATTATACGTCTAACAAAAGAAAATGTCCGCATTGAACAATTAAAATACATTAATTTTATGACGATTATAAAAAACAATAAATTAATATGTCGATGTAAATTGTAAATCAATAAAAAAAAATAAATCTGGTAGCTAATTTATTTCTAAAAAAACCTGTAAACCTGTAAAAATTACAGTTGTTTCTAAATTTTTATTGTCATTATCAAATTAATTAAATTCGCGAATTGAAAGTAAGGTCGGTCCACTTTTGTTATATTTTTTTTCTCTAATTAATTTTCAAAACATAATTAACGTTAAAAATACGCCAACTTGTTGAAAAATAATGATGATTTCATGTAAACAAAATTTAAAAAGACCACAAATCCCCTGAGTCATCTTTGAAATCAAAAAAAAATATATGCAACTATAAGTTCAATTTTAAGCTTCATTTCATTTCATAAAGCCTAGTATGCTGCTGGGTATAAATTTATCCACTCAAAAATTACAATTTCCGTGGATGAATTTAGCTCTCTATGGAGATTTAGACTAATGTAGACTGTAGAGTATCTATATACTGTTTACATTTCATAATTTTCTATAAAAACCACTTTAAGAAGCAGAAAATGCCACACACAAATACCCAAAAATTATTCCACATAATAAATGCAAATTTTCATCCACCGAAAAACTGAAATTCTAATTCTAGGTGGATGGAAAAAAAGAAAGAAAAATCTACGAATGATCACTGACGCCATCTATGTACATACACTAAAAATAAAGAACGTAAAAAATTTTAATTTTCATTCCAATTTTCCAATTTTTATAGACGATTTTTTCTACACAGTTCTTAAATTTGATAAATATAGACCAGCCAGCATACTAGGCTTGAGTGGATAAATTTAGACCGGCCAGCATACTAGGCTTAAACGAAAAATTTTGAAGGACAAAGACAGTCGATGGCTTTTTCAAAACTCTTAACTTTACTCTGTTCCTACATTACGTAGATTAATTTAAAAATACAAAAAAAAAGGTGTAATATTAAGTCATAACTCATATTTCACATTTCATTAACATTTCTATGATATAATTGAAATTTAAAACATATTTTTTTCTTTTGGAATAAATAACATGGAAAATTTGTATGAAAATAAACAAAAACGTACATGTATCATGCAATGTGTGAAAATATTATATGTATACGTTTTGGTATTTCCCTTTTTGAAAATGAGATTTTAATATGCCAATAATTATATAGAAATGATATAAGGTGTTAATATGAAAAGAAAATAATTATGAATATTAATCATTCAAAGACGAAAAAATAAAAATAACAGTATAATTAGTTGAATTCTAATTGAATCATTAGTAAAAGCAATAAAAGTACATATTCTCACTGGGAGAATAAATTATATGTATAAGTATCTAAAAAAATTTCCAAGAATATAAGATTAGATATGAAAGATTCAATAAGACATTAGAACAGACATAAATTCATAAGATGCTTTTTCAATGGAATTAGTGTTGTAAAAGGGGGTAGTTAAAATTAAATTTCAATGTCACCCCACCGACCGTTACCAAAAAGGTCTGTTATAAGTTTGTGAAAATTCTACTGAGTTCATCTTTAAAGGCTTGTGAAAAAACTAGTGGTTGTTTTAGGAGCTAGAGGCTTGAGGTTAGAAGGAAAAGTAAAACTCGTGTCTATAGCTATTGCCCTACGGTAACACAACAGGATTTGTTCCTCCTGCTTTTTATCTAACAAAGAAGCGAAAGTGTTCAGAATTTCTTTTGTCAAACTTTTTCGATTGATATTTGAGAGGGTACAGGCTTTCCATTGTTACTTTTACACTTCTTCTTTTTGGTCCTAAAAACAACTCAACATCTACATTTGTACGTATTCTGATTTTGATCCTTTGATTCCTTTTAATTACGTTCGTCATTTCTTTCAGTATAAAAGATTTTAAAAATTATGATTCTAAAGAGCTATGTTTTCGAACTTCTTGACTATAATTCGCATTCGGTTGAATGCTCTCCAAAAAAATGTTCTTTCGAAAAAATCCAGTATTTTTTGTATAGTTTTAAAAATAAAATGCAAAACAAATGTGAAATTACCAAACGTTAAAAACTTTTTTCTCTAAATTCTTAATTATCATTTAAATTTAATTAAATTAATTATAATTTTATTGTGTGAAAAAAAATCTTAAATCGTTTTTTTTTTCTTGTCCGATTGCGGTTCTTCACAATTTACCATGTCATTCATTTTCCACTTGTCTTTCAATTCGTTATTTAATTTAGTCACCTTTTCAATTGGCCAATATTGATTTTATGTCATTATGCAAACAATTACTAAATAATTACCATACATCATTACTTCTAACTATAATTACTTTCAGTTAGCCAACAATAAACATGACACATCATAAAAACAGCTTTAAAATAAACGAAAAATATTTTGTTTAAAATTTAAAAAAAAAAATAATATTTGTCTTCTTTTTTTTCTTTCTTTTCATTATTTTTAATTTGAAATCTCAAAAAGACAAACAAAAAAACAAAATCGCAGTTAATTTATTTATGATGGGTTAATTTCATTCGTCACGAACTATCGATTAATTAATGTTAAATTTCTAATTTTAAACTGGAAAAACAAAAATATTAAGATTTATTTTTAAACCAAAAATCATAATCATCTTTATCGGTAAATTTAAAACCATGTTTTCGTTTTATTTTCCCTCGTCTCTTTCCCTACCCAGTGATGTGTTGGCGCTGTAGATAATAAAGGGGTACTTCAACCTCTACGTCTAGTCACATATTAAATTTAAAAAAAAGGAATTCTTCCTATTTTTTTTTCAAAATTTTCTTCTACTTTATCGCAATCTAAGTGATTTAATTACTTTAATTGTGTGCTTAATCCTAATAATTACCCACAAAATCACACGTCTTCAGCACACGTTTGAGATTAGGTCAACGGACCAACCATAAAACCATTTATCGATGATTTTGATAAAATAATTATTTTATAATTAACTGCATGTGGAAAATTAAAATTAAAAATCATTGAATCGTGTAACAGCTTCTGACTTTGTGTTGTGTAAATTACAACATTTTCTATAGTCATTTTTCTAGCTAATAATAAATTTGAACAAACAAAAAAACAAAACAAATTACATGGCAAATTTTTGTTAATTTTTTGTTTTCTTCATTAAAACAATTAACAGTCCGTTAACATGAGTTTATAAACAAAACAATTTACAAAAATAAATTCCTTCAGAACAGAAAAAAAAAAAGTGAAAATGAAAGAATGATTTTTTTTGTTCAATAGTTCCGAAAAAAAAAAATTAAAAATTCATATTTTGTCGTATGATGACCATTAACAATAATTGTTTGACTGTTTTGAACACAATAAAAATGTACATAAATGTGATGAGTATCTTAAATATTCTTGAGAAAAAAAAAATATTACATTAAAATTTTGGAAACTCCACCGGAACAATTCATATAAAAATATTAATTTGAAGAGTATCGTACGTAATAAAAATGTACATACCTGATTTACATTTCTAATAAGATGAGACATGTTATAAACAATTTGTTTCAAATTTTTTTCATTTTCTGTCTCAAAAAAAATTTTTTTTTTTAATGATTTTCGATGATTCAATTAAGTCACAACCGAGTACTGTCGAATATATTTCTATTGCAGTAGATAAGTTCCGCCACATTTGAAAAACTTGGTATAAGTTCCGTAATTTTTCAAAAATCGAAGGAATGACTTAAAAATTGCGTAAAAAAATCAGTTTAAAAAAACTCAAGAAAATATGAATTAGGAATGTCTAACAAATTTCGAAAAATAAAGAGATATTCATATAAAAATTAAAATTATTACCGTTGTCTGACAATCTTCGGCTTTGTTTGCAAACTGATGGTGTCAAATAGATGAGTCTTCGTGTTAAATCAGCGAGGTTTTTACCAAAAAAAATTAACATCATATTAATTCTCGTTCTCTATTTTCGAAGGAAACACTGAATTTACAATAAATACACACCGTATAATTTTTAACATGTACCGGACTAGCATGAAAAACCAAAATTAGGAGAAATTTAGACTTTCTCTCTGCTCTAAGATCTCGCTGTTTCCTTAATTCATAAAGGTTCTGAAATACAGTTTTTCTTTCAAGCCTTCACTGCAATCCATCGATAGATAAATATCCGTGGGACCCTCGTTTTTCTTCTTGAAAAATCCTATAATAGCTCAAAGCAACTTTGTGAAAAATGTTTCATGTATAGAAAATTTCGAATTTTCGAATTTGTTTTTTTTTTTTTAAATTTTAAAACAAATCCTTAATTAAAAAAGGATACTTTTTTTTGTTAAAGTGGATTTTGTCACTCAAAAAGTTTATAGAAAAAATGTGCATCTTCGAAAATGTCAAATTATCGTTAATTGATGAAATTCAGCTTAAAACTTTGAATTGCAATTATACACCTAGAGAAAAGTCTGGCTCATTCAAAATTTTTTAAGCTTTTAGTACGGGCACTGGTTTAATAGAAAATCTCGTGTTTAATTGGAAGTTTCTCTTATTTACGATGTATTCATCCAGGGTTGATGAAGGTCCTAAGTCCCAAGGCCCAGCCAGAACAGAATGTTTATTTTCTATCAATTTATTTGGGGAAAGAAAATTGAAAGAGTGTGAAATATTTTCTTTTTCACTTTTTTTTTTTTTTAATTTTTCCCTTTCATTCGAATGTTACAGGACAATGGGTCAAGATTTCACGCACCTTTGATCTTTCTTTTGAATCAAAGTAAATGATAGACTACATTGGTGGTTCCTGGTTATGATTTACAAAAAATCTGTTGATACTAAATTTTGTGGTTTTTTTTTAACACAATCGTAACATATTATGATGAATCTATTCTCAAATCACGTATTCATACTTGCTCACAAACAAATAAAAAAAAGAATTAAATAATATTGAACTTGTTTACGAAAAAAAAACCACCAACATTTTCTGTTTTATTTTTAAATACAATTCACGATTACTTGCTAATTGCTATTATTTTTTTTTTTTTTTTTATTTTCCACGAGTTATAAGATTTTTGTCAAGAAAACGAGGGGGTGGGTCAGTTTTTGTTTGTTTTTTTCACTCTTTTTAAGGCTTTTCTTATTTCTACAATAATTGCCTGATAAATATGTTAAAATTTGCAAACAAGCAAAAAAAAAAACAAAAATAAATAAATTACTCACAAAAATTATGTAAAATAAAATTTATGTATAACTTTTTTGTGTTTTTTTATTGCATTTTCCTTGAAATTTAGTAGGTGTTTTACATTTGATTACACTTTTTTTTTTCTTTGTTAAATAAATGCGATAGTTGATTTCTTGCATTTTGATCGAGGGTTATTTTTTTTCGGCACAAGATCAAGTAACATCTTCCGTCATATTTTTTTTTGGTGGATTAAGTAATATTTCATTTTTTTTTTTTTTTTTGTTGCAATTTATATGCAAAAATCTTAAAGACAAAGCAAAAAAAATAAAGTGAATTATGATTCGCAAAAAAAATGAACATAAAACACTTTTTTATTGAATGGTCAAAAAAAAAAAACAAGATTTTATAACGTAATCCCGCGTATGAACAATGCATTTTTATGTTAAGTATATTTTTAAAAAAAGATACATTTTTGAATTGGTATAACAAAACCCAGATTATGCCATCGACACGCCGTGTGTTTGCATTAAAAGTAAAAATAAAAAAAAAATAAAAAATTAATCACTTGAAAAAGATATTTTCATGTGACAATAAGACAAAATAATGTTAAAAAAAGAGTTGTATGTATGTTGTACTTCTGTTCAATAATTTCATTTATATTTAAAAAAAAAAAAAGGTAATAAGGTCATGTGTATTTTTTTTTTCTTTTCTTTAAAAAAAAAACTCTCAACTTGGGGAGATACTTTATTCACTGGCTATATTTTCTTTTCTTTTCTTAACTTTCTGAACATGGTAGAGAAAAAAAAAAGTAGTAAAGAAGTTTTTCAAGAAATTAATCATTTTTCTTAAATTCATATTTTATGTTATGCAAACATATATGAGTATCTCTATAGATACTCTATCTGTATCTGACGAAAAAAGTACATAAAAAAAGCGATCTTTTACGAGACACAAGAAAAAAAACAAAACTAAAACTGTAATGTAATAAAAATCTACCCCAACTGTCCGACATTGAAATTTTATTCATGATCGTTATAGATAGATACATATATACGTCATATATACAAACATGTATCTACATAATATGAATATAATTTTTCGAATGATATTTAATTTATTTATTACACGTTTTTTGCACTTTGAATAAATTTTTTTTTTTTTTTTGGTCTTTCAACGAATATAAATGTGAGCAAAATTATGAAAAATTTCACAGTGTAAATCCTTAAATCGACAAATTAACAACAAAGTACGTGAATTATTTCAAAAAAAAAAAAACAGAAAAAATGAAAGTGATTCTTTGTGTTTTGGTATTGATTGCGACCGCTTCAGCCGGTTATATTGGAGTTCAAAAAAGTATAGGATTAGGAATTGGTGGTACTTTAGGATATGGCGGAGGATATGGTGGAGGATATGGCGGAGGATATGGTGGAGGATATGGCGGAGGTTATGGTGGGGGATATGGCGGAGGATATGGTGGAGGACATGGTGGTTATGGTGGATACGGTTATGGCGGAGGATACGGTCCTGGAGCTATTAAAGTAATTAAAGTTGTTAGTGTACCATCATATGGTTATGGTAGTTATGGCGGTGGAGGCTATGGTGGAGGATATGGATATGGAGGTGGTTATGGAGGAGGTTATGGAGGTGGCTATGGAGGTGGCTATGGAGGAGGTTCTGGATGGAGAGGTTATAAAAAATATTGGTAAAAGAAACGCTTAAAAAAATACAAAAATAATCGAATTAATTATTTTTTTTTTTCTTAAAAAAAATCGAACTTAAAACAAATTTTAAGTAGTTCACAAGAGCGAATAAAAGTGAATTACATTTTGTTTTTTTTTTTTCAATTATTATGATTTTAATAATTATTTTTTTAACAAATATTTTAGAAATAGTTTAACAGTGCTTAAAGTTTTTTTAAAAAAAAAAAACAAATCTACAAAATTTTTTATTTATAAATTCTTAGAAGCAAATTATACTTTTATATTAAATTCCATTACATTAATAAATTTACAGTTATAATTTGAAGGAATACATAATTTTATTTCTTTTTTTGTGAAAATATTTGAAAAAAATTAAAAATAGTAAAACAAAAATAAAACCATCATAAAAAAATCCAAAAAAAAAAAAAAAATAAAAATAGCACATTACCACAAAGTGATAAATTTTTTGTAAAAAAAAAACAAAAATGTACTAAAAATTATTTATAATTTTAATTTAAGTTTAATTAAAGTTTTGTGTATAATTAATTTCTTTAATTTTTCTTTCTTTTCTACCAAATAAATTTAACACTTATAAAAATGTAAATGATCCTTTGTCATTGGGACATTTTTGAGAAGAAAAACAAAAATTATAAAATTATAATTAATTATGTATTTAATTTTTTTAATTTTTTTTCTAGTGTATAGAAAATTGTAAATTTTTCTAAATAAAAATAAAATAAATTTTGATAAAAAAAAAATTAACTGTTTTGAATTTTAATTACTGTTGAAGAAATTTGGAATTTTTGAGAAAGGGGTTCTTTAAGGAGAACAAAAATTTCAAGTCATAAGAGAGCTTAGATTAGTTAGAAGAGAAATAAACATACAAAAAATGCCAATCTGATGGAATGGAATTCTAAAATAGATATTTCTCGTTGAAGACTGAGATTCATAAATAATACCTATTTGAATACCTCAATTTTTTTTTCAATGTTTTTTGTTTTATAAAATTAACTGTTTTTCTAGAGAAAAGCTACCCAAATACCGCTTTTGAGGAGAAAATAATGTACTAGATTCTATAACTGTTATAGTTCGTTTTTTGCATTGGTCTTTAATTTTAACCACTTTTTTGATTTACTGGAGTAGTGTTATTTATGCGTAGTGTACATCATACTCGAGTACCATACTTACAAGGGAAGTGGAATAAGAAATGGTAGTGCAATAAAGTAGAAATTACTTCAAATATTTTCTTAATATGTACTTTTTTTTTAAAACTAATTTCCAAGGAAAAAGTCTTCAGTTTGAAGGCTGAAAACTTCAAATTACCTTACTGATTCAACTTAAACTTTGAACCAAAAAGAGGGTGTTTTTATTTAATTGAAACTACTTTTCCAAATTTTACATTAAAAACTAACAATTTCAAGCAAATTTCATTTCAAAATTGAAATAAATGTTTAAAAAACAGGTTCGAAGAGAAAAAAATGTCTTTTTTTCTTCAGAAGATATGTGAATAGATTCTTAGAAAAGTAAAAAATAGTTAATTATTATTTTTTAAATAAATTTGAAATTGATTCTAGTGCTTTTCTTAATATCGAAAATTGAATATTTTTCCACTTTATTTTATAATTTTTAACGAATATCCTATGTTGGGAATATTCCATTAAAATTTGAAACCAAAAAAAGTATCTTTTATGTTTTATATGTATAAAAATTGTCTAAACGCATGCTCTGGCTGTAAGAAAACAAAGCTTATGTCTGAAGGTCATAGTGATCTTGTGTAGGGCTTAACATAATTAAATACAAGACGACCATACAAAACGATGTGTGACAGCATTTTATGAAATTATAAATTACATTTAAAAAATCTTAAAGAATGAACATTTTAATAATTTAAGAGGAAGTAATGTTCAAAAAATGACATATTTTGCAACTAAAAAAATCCTTGATTATATTCTGAGGTACAAAATTATTCTCCTATGAGTTACGATGCACATATTATGAAGCATCACCGAGCAAAAAAAAAAGATTAATGAATATGACCATACATTTAAAAATTTATGAAGAAAATAAAATATTTTTTCGTTTTCATGCTGTACATTGAACGTTTATCATTTATATTGTATTCGCACAAGAGCATTCACATTTCGAATCACAACAGTGGATCTTCAAAATGCCTTTAACAAGAAAAATTAATAAATTTCTTTTGAAAACAAAGATTGAAGATCTATAAGAATAATTACATCGTTTAACAACTTTTTTTTCCTTAGTAGAAAGATCCCTTCCGGGATTAAAGAATTATTCAATAAAAAAAAAAATCAGTGTGCACTTGAAAATTTTTTAACTTCGTTTTGTGAAAGGGCAAAAATGAACCACGTGTTAACATCTTACTTAAAAATATTAATTGACCAAGCATTATCCTGACGTAGTTCTTTCATGAAAACTTTGCCAAATTCAACGTTTTGTTTGAAAATTTCAAGTTGAATTTTTGCAATTGGCAGCAATTTTGTCTCTAAAAATACAAAACTTTGTATTTTCAATTCTTTTTTTCAATTTTAGTTGTTTAAAAAGTTTATCAAAACGATAAAAGACAAAAAAATTTAAATTAAAAAAAAAACATTATATATATATATTTTTTTTTTTTTTTAAAAAGACAAAACAGTAAAAATTAATTTAAGGCGATTTCCTAAAAATCTAATATACTTGAAATTTAATTTTACCTATTTTTGTTTTACAAATTTTAATTAAAGACTAGAAAAATTTTTACTTTTTCTTTGTTTTTTTTTTTTTTAAACAAAACAATTTTCAACAAATCACATTTAACCAGATTTTTTTCTACATTTTCTTTTATCAATAGAAATACATAAGTGGAAGGAAAATTTAATTAAAATTAACCCTATGTGCCAAATAAGTCTTTCTTGTTTTTCAAAAAGCAAAGAAAACTAAAACTAGAACAATATGTTGAATAAAAAAATGCAGAACTTCATAGTTTAATAATCGTGACCTCAAAAAAGAACTAGACAAAGTCCACTTCTCTCTAAAATTCAGATAATCTCATTTAGTACTTTTTTCTGTGGTGTACTCTCTTTTTTATAGTTTAATAATACTATTCCAAAATCCCAAACGACTGGCCTGGTTTTCGTGCAGTGAAAACAACGAAATCTAGATGAGTTGAACACTTTAATAGCGTAACTCCAACAGATTCTATATTTTAATGCAGAACTAGCTATTATCTCAAAAGTAACAAAAGTGGACTTAGGCTAGTTTTATAGTGACGTAATATAAAATAAAGTATTTCAAAGCTTCGTTCCCGTTTATAAGCAGATTTTACAAGTAAAATGTCCTTATTTGGCACATAGAGTGAAAAATTGGAATACATATTTGTTTTTTCTAAGAGAAAAAAAAACAAAATAAAAATAATAGGAAAGTTGCTTTTCTTTCACTTACTTACCTAAATTGAAAAATTTATTTAATCTATTATAAATTATACGTAAAATTGAATCTTTTATTTATTGCTATGCCTCAAATTTAATTGATGGTGTTGTTAATTTAGGCCAATCAACAAATTCAACACCAAATCTAAATATACCAGTTGTTGTAACACCAACCATAGCACCCCAAAATAGCAAGAATAATAAATTTTCTGTATTGTATTCATGTGGAAATACAACTGATGAAAAGAACATGACTATTGCAAACATTAAAATTGAAGGGAACTGTAAAAAAGAAAAAAGAAAATTTAAAAAAAAATAATTTTAAAAAAAATAATAATTGTAATTAAATTATGTTAAATTAATTTACCGTTCCATATTTCCATCCCTTTGTTATTGTTAATGGTGATGTTACAAAATTACCTTCACCATCTTTAATCGCATAGTTACCAAGAAATAAAGCTAAAGAATCCTTAAATGAAGAAAAAATATAAATAAAAATTCAACACCGACCGATGAATCAATAAATTTTCATTTTTCTTATTTTTACCTCACGGAAACCATCACTGAAATTATTCAAATAATAACGTGTTAATGAATTCATTGCATCACCAGCTAAACCAGCAAATGTACGTTTTCCAGTTCTTGTAAAATCTGTTTTTAATGCACCAGTTCCAGAATATTGAATTGATATTAAATTTGCATTATCAGCCCAAACCTATTTCCAAAAAAAAAAAGACATTAAATAAAATCAATTAATTTCTTCGCTTTCATTTTTTGTTTGTTCTTTCTTACTCCTTTAAATAACATTTCAAATGATGGTGATACATTAATTTTTTGTCCAGCACTTAAAATTCCTAATTTAATTAAAACTTGTTCTAATGATCTTTTTGCTAGCATACTTTGTACAACATTTGTACGATCTAAACAATCAATACAATTTGTACGGAATACACCATCTTGTGTTGATAATACCGTACCATCAGAACGTATATGAAATACAGAAAATTCATCTTGTTCATGTGCTAAACGATCAATTAATATATTTAAACGATCCCATCTCATTTTACGGCATTCAGCATGAAAATCAAATGATTCATAACGTACAACTGGACTATTCAATTGTGATATTAAATTTGAATATGATTTTTCAAGAACATCTTCAGCACCTCTATGATCAATCTTTAAATAGAAAATTGTGAGATAGAAATTAAATAATTTATTCAGAAAAAATTCATTTAGAAAATCAAATCTTACCAAATTTACAATTACTTGTTTTCCATAGTAGAAAGTTTGTACATCAAAATGTTTCATACATGCACTTAAATGATCTTTACCACGAACTATTTCTGGTGGCGGTTTATAACGTAAATTTGGTGTTTGACGCCAATATAATGGTATACTTCCACGTGTCTATAAAAAAAGACAAAAAAAAATGTTGTTAAGAAAGAGGTGAATTAATTTTCTTCTTAAGTCAATTTAACTTACTTGAACAAATGATATTTTATGTCCATTATATTCAACAATTTGTTCAGTTTCAACAAAATTAGCACAAAAACCATTTTCATCGATACCACGACAAAATAAACGTGTACCAGCTCTTTGAACAGATCGTCTTGATATTATTGACCAAGAAAATGGTATACCATTTACATTTACATGATTTATTGAAATAACTGTAAATAATTTTAATTAAGAAAAAAAAATTGAGCTTTTTGATTCAATTAAATTAAAAAATTAGATAAGCATACATCCCAACATTATTGGCAGACAAAAACGTTTAAATTCAGCACCACGGAAATTTCGAAGTACATATCCATTCCATACGAAACGTTCATCACCTCTTTCATAAAGTCCATTCTATGGAGAAAAAATTTTTTTTTAAATTATACAAATGCAATAATTAGGAGTAATGGGTATTTTCAAAAACGCAGTGATGCTGTCGTGATACGCAATTCATCTGAAAACATTTATATCACGGCAGTATTACTGCATTTTGGAAAACACTCTAATATTTTCTAATATCTTAAGGTGCTCTTAAACAGCAGATATCTGCCAATTTGCCAGATCGTTTAAGAGCACTTTTATGCACTTTCAAAGCTAAAAAATTTAAGAAAATAAAACAGCAAAAAAATTATAAAAATATCTTTCTTACATTTAAAAATTCTGGAGGCATTGATTGTAATCTTTGTAATGTATGAGTTAAATCATATGTATATGAAAAATATAAAAATGGTGTATCAAAAATTTTTTTAATCATTTCATAATATTTTCCATTTAAATCTTTTTGTTGTTGTGTTAAATGTGTTGTTGTTGGAATGTATGGTATTATATCAAAACCAGCTAAACGCCATATAACTTGTTCATTTATTATACCAACAAATAAACGATGTGTTGCAACTAATAAATATGATCCTGAAATTAATTTTATTGTTCCTAATACACCACATACACGTTTTGTTGGTGTAATTCCTTTTAATTGATAGGATTTACCTGTAAAAACAAAAAACAAAATAATCAAATAATGAATGTCTGTAAATCCTTAATTTAATTTGAAATTATGTATTAAATTTACAAAAGAAATATCAATAAAACAATTTTATTGATTTTATATTGAAAACAAAAAGGTAAATAATAATTCTCATCAGATTTTTTTTTTACCTTGAACTTTGACATCACATGTGATACGGTCAATTATTAGTAATTCATTTTTTCCATTCGGTTCAATTATGAATTTATCTTTCATTTCATATCTGTAATTGTATAATTTTAATTTAAATAAAATCTGTTGGAAAATAATAAAAATAAAACACTTACAAGTTCATGTCATCATGAACATCGCACTGTGCCATTTTTCTACTTCCTCCTTTTTTTTTGTTTTCGTTTTTGAAGAATTATTTAAAAAGAAATTTTTTCTTGCGAAATGTGATTTTTATCACAATTGAAACATTTATTTAAAATTTACTCATTTCGAAATTAAAAAACAAATAAACAATTAGAAAACAAATTTTAAAACAAAAATTTCACTAGGCACCAAGCAAAAATTCAACCATGCTGTCAGCTCTGCTGATATGTATTTTTGTTGTAATTTGGAGAAAACTGATCTGTCAAAAGGAAATTTTGACATTTTGATGCTGATGATTGTTGGCCTTGTCTTGTCATTGTCAAAATGATGATAAAAAAATCAAACGCAACCTCACGGACATCTAGTGGGTGATAGAATTAAAAATTCGCTAAAATGTATTTTTCGCTATTAACACAATCTGCATTTTCGAAAACGTCAGATTATCATCAATTGACGAAATTCAGCAATACGTTTTAAGCTGAATATTGTCAATTGACGATCATTTGACGTTCTTGGAGTGAAAATACATTGGTTGTAATGCGCTAGTTGTAACAATTTTTTTCCTACTTGGTATAATAAGAATAGTCTAAAATAATTTTAGCTGACGGTTGTAATACACTCATACTCGTTACAACTTGGTCGTGCCACCATCAAGTGTATTTTCAGGAGTTGTTAAAACCGGTTATAAACTCGTTTGCGACGGTGGCAGCAGTCCAAGTCTATTTTACCCCTTGAACATGCAGAATTTTTCTTCTAGCTGAATTGGATTTTATTTTCTTGTTGAAATTCAGCGGAAAATTTTTGTAATTTTAACCAGCAAAAAACTAATTTAATTAAAATATCAAATCTTTAAAAAGTGCACAAAAAATGTCAGACAGAGATGTAATTTAAATTTGGAACGATATTATTAAGCAGTTTCAACATTTTTTGTTTGATTTGGTTATGCTGAATTCAAATTCAGCCATAAGAAACACGTAACAAACAAACTACATTTATACCTTTTTCTTATTGAAAATTGTGAACCAGATGAAACCCAATGAAAAAAATTACGATTTCCTTTCAAAAGAATCAATCTTTAATTCAAATCTATCAATAATAATTTACATACACTTTAAAGTGGTGCACAAACATTCATTAATTTAAAAGGATTACTTGTACTTAAATATTTTAATTCACTATCAAATCCTGGACTAACATTTTGTATCCATTTTCTATTCACATAATATTCAATACAACTATGTAATTCCTTGTCATTATAATTATCAATTTTAATTGGTATAAATGGATCTAAATGTTCAAAACCATCTTTACCCAATAAATAACGTGGTAAATATGATTCTTGTTTTTCTTCTGTTGATGCTAATTTATCAACTGTTACCAAACAAATTGCATTATTCCAATTATATTTAGTTATATCTAAAAATGGTTTTGTTAATGTGATTTTATCTGGTGTTATACGAATTTTATGTGGTGCAAATATTCTTGTTGTTGGATGAAAGAATGCATTAAAACCATCAATTGCAACTAAAACTTTACATTTTCCAGCAATTGAATTAATTTTTAATTCATCAAATAATACTTGAATTGTATCTGATGCAAATTTAATACGTGTAATACCATGTTCAATTAATTCAGATATTGTTGAACCAGCTGTTGTTGTTTCACGTTTACTCCAAACATAATCTTTACTTAATTTTAAATCATATTTTGATAATATTGTTGAATTTTGTGATTTAAAATGTAATAACCATGCAGCTGCATCAAATGGTAAATCAGTAAAACCTTCATATGTTTGTGAATCAGATAATTCTTTTGGTTTTTTATACCAATTAGCGGCCCATGGTACATGAATAATAATGAAATTATTTTGTAAAGCAAAATGTAATAAATGTGCCATTGTTAATGATTTACCAACACCATCATCACCATATAATACAAAACGTAATGCTGCTTTATTTTTCATATCGAAATTTTTAATGTAATTCATTATTTCGACAGCCGGTTGACGAATCATTAAACATGTTTCACCGAATGTTTTTACTTGTTTCTCAAATGATTTAGGTAAACCACCATACGTGAACAATTGTTTTTTTTCATCTGGAGATATTCTATAGAAACGTCCAAGATGATTTTCATTGTGATTGCTTGTATTCAATTCATTCGTTCGGAATTCTTCAAATTTTTGTTGTTGTTGTTGTTGTTGTTGTGTTGAAGATTCAGTTGCGGCTACTGTTGATAATCTTCGAGATAAATTTCTAAAACTTCGAAGTAGCATCTTTTTTGTGTTAGAATCTTTCAAAAAGCACGGTTTACACTATTTTTTAACAAATTTTTGTGTTAAATATTCACAAATAAAAAAAAAACTACTTGATACCGAAAACTATGTGTATGTTCAATATTTTCACTGAAGTTTTGACTTTTTGAGGTTATGAAAAATAGAAGAATTTTGTAATCAGCTGTTTTGTAGTTTTGAAAAATAAACACGAGGTGATGCTTCGATCACCTTTGGAAATTGAAAATTTAAATGGTCGTTAATTAAAACACTGTAGGTGCGGATTTTTTAAAATATTTTATAGAAAAAAACCATGGGAAATTATTTAAAATTTACCTAATGAAAGTATAGAGACACCTATTGAAGAACATGTTAGAAAATGTCGCGACTCGCGTTGCGTAGTTGGATGATTGCGTGGCGCGCCAAAATATGACGTTTTTCTTCAGTTGATTGCGCGTTTTTCTTACTAGTGGTTGTGTTTTATGTTATTAAAAGAAGGTGAAAGGTAAAATATAATTTTACCTTGTTATTCCATGGATTTATTTAAATTAAAAGACGTAAATCGGAAAGTCCGGTATGTAGACAATTGTTATTTAATATTTTACTTGAGAATTTCAAAAGGGTTCGCTGAATATTTAAGAACAAATTTAGTTGGGCAGTATGAAATTCTCCTCTTAAACTTATACCCTGACTTTTTGCTTGCAAAAAAAGTGCATTCTATAGGCTTTTATTTAGAAATAAGTACGTATAAATTATGATACAATAATTACGGCCAATTGATCAGATAAAAAATGAAGATTAACTACAAAATACATACATTGACCAGCATCATGTGGATGAGAAATACTGAATTTCAATTCATCCTACGTGGTTTCGTAGAGAATAATAGAAAAACTTAAATACTCAAGTAGAAAGAAAGTGTATTATCCTTTTAGTAGCAACTGAATATGAGCTCATTCTCGATTCTCCTCCTCATCTGAAATCTGCAATAAATCTTTCGTTCTTTTGATGTTTTCTAAACTTCCTTCAAAAACAGTCAACCAAACTAAAACAATTTTTTTATTAAACGTAAAAATTTATTATTTTAATTCCTTTTTTTTTTTCTTTTCTTTCGTAATGTTTATTTTTTTTTATACACAAAATTTACATTGGCGATAGTACATTAAAAGAAAGCCGATGAAGATAATTTTGTTAAAATAAAAAATAATAATCTACTATATAAACTGTAAAAATGTAAAACAAAAACAATTATTTTTTTTTTTTTATTATTTTAAATTAAAATTTTTCGTATTTTTTGCTTAATTAAAATTTTTTTTTAGAAGAAATTAAGAAAATAAAATCAACAAACAAATCGATTAGCGTGAAATATCACCATTAAATTATATTTAAAGGATTCTTTTTTAAAAAAAGGTTTTTATGTTGACTTTGAATTTAAAAAGGATTTTAGATAAAATTTGTTTTTTCGTTTGTTGGTGTTATTTTATATGTATATGCATGCACCTAATACAATAAAACTACAAAAAGTTCATAGTTATAAAAAAAAAACAAAAATAAAGTTAAAATTAAAATAAAAAAAAAAATCAATGACTATATAAGTATGTAGGTACCCAAAAAAAATTGTTGTATTGGTATTTAATGATGATTTTAGAAAGCTTGATTTGATTTGATTTTATCATATATACTATCCATACTACATATATGTATATGTGTAATATAATTCATAAAAATGATTATACATATAATAATTAATTAATTAATATTTTCTTACGTATTTAATTATATTTTTGATTGTGACTTAAATTCCTTTTTTTTTTTTTCTTGTTTTAAACTTAATTATAAATTTTTTTTTTCAATATTTTCTTTTTAAATGAATTTATAAATCACGAACACCAGTTCCATAATTTGCACCACCAGCACGAATTAATGCATCACGAAATATACCAATATCCAATTCAGCTTCAGATCCAGCTTGCAATTCAACTGCAAAATTCTATAATTTACAAAAAAAAAAACAAACAAAAAATTAATTAAAATTAAAATTGAATTAATTAAAGCAAAATAAAACGCAATGAAAACAATTTTTCTTTGAAAAATTAATTAACTGATTGTGTTTTTGTTGCTTACATTTAAAATATCCTTTATTATGGCTTTATCTGTTGACATTTTAGCACGTTGTATAACACCAACTTCTGGTCCGATCCATGTTAAAAATAGAAATTTTTTTCTTTTTGACATTTCATCACCCATTTGTATTCTTATATAACCGAATGCTCTTTCACTATTTTGAAATTGTTGTTTAAAATCATCAAAACCTTCACCTTTAGCTGAACATATTATTTTTGGACCATCAAATTTAAAAACGGCCCTAAAAAATAGTCATATTATAAAGAAAATTAGTTAATTTTTAAATTAAAATCTTTAAAAATAAAAAATTATAAAAGATACACTTACCAATCTGTATCTGTAAAATCAGATCTAACATCTTCATATGCTTCCCGAATGCTATCTTTATCTATAGATGTTGCCATTGGAAGCTGCGGAAAATGGAAAAAAAATCAATATCAGAGAATATTTTCATCAAAAAAATTTCGAAAATTACTAACTTAAATTTAAAAATATTTTTATTTAATTATTTTTTTTTTGTTTCTACAAAAAATTAAGAATCCCTTAACTTCTATTGTGTATAATTCCGGGTACTTTTTATAAAGACACTTATCACATGTTCAATTTTCTTTAAAATAAGTCAAAATTAATACTTACTTGAAATTCAGTATGATAAGAAATTAAAAAATCTTATCTTTGAAGAAAAAAGAAAACAAGTATTTAAAAAAAAAAATTAAATTCATAAAGTCGATATCGTCGCATATAAGATAACTGCGCTCATTACACTCTGCAACAAATTATGTATGTATTTTTAAAAAAACATACATTTAAGAAAAAAGGGGAGAAATAATAAAAGAAAAGGGAATTTATTCATTATCCTTGTCATTCTTTTTTTTTTTGTCCTGAAAAATGGCATTACTGTTTTTTTAATGATGTATTATTAAAATTATTATTATTATTATTACTGGTGTTATAAAAGTAAAAATACGATAGCATTTACGAATACATATACATATTTCCCTATTCAATTGTTGAAAGTCTTTACAGGCAAGTGTAAATCTTTATAAATACAACCCCTTCACTCTACTGTGATACATAATTTGATTTTTTTTTTTAAAAAAAAATCATTTAGATAATTTTAATTAAAAATATTTAATTTTAAAAGGTGTAAATATTCATTTCATCACGTTTTGCATGTATTTGTATGTCTTATAATCAGTTTCATTTCATTATTATTAAAAATTGGGGGCGTTTTTTTTTTTTACCTTTAAAAAGTAATTATTATCATGTATATCTTCTGAATTAATTTCAACTTTTGAATCACATTTTAAATGATTTCTGTTTTTTTTTCTCCCTTCTTTTAAAACTTTTTAAAAAATTCAACAACAACAAAAAAGTACCTACATATGAGCATATTGAGTCAATATAATGAGCATGTGTCATCCTGACCTATAACTTTTGAACTTCCTTTTTTTTTTTGCAAGAAGGAAAAAAAAATCCAATTTTTTTTTGTCTTTCAAAAGAATCATAAATTTACATAAAATTCCAATTTTTTTTAAATATTTTGTATGATCTTAAATCACACTTCCCTTATATTTTGTTTGTTTAAGTACTTAGAACTTTTACTCCTTTTGGTGGATAAGTCATCAAACAAAAATATAGAAGTATATTTTATTGAATGAGTCAACTTTTACACAAATAAATTTACTTTTTTTTCTCTATAAAATACAAAATGTGTTATATTCATGATATGTGTTCCATTTAAACGTTACACATACAAATAATTTTCAAAAAAAAAAAAAAGGAAGAAGAAAAAAAAAAAAAAAGTAATTCAAAAATCCCAAAAAGAAAAATTTCAATTGAAATTCTATTTTAGAATAATTTGTCTCCATCAATATGTAAAACATGAAAAAGTTGAACACATCAGATATAGTATAAGAAGGCCATATAAAATGTACTTCTTGAGTCATCTATTCTTTGGATCCAGACTGAAATTTTTTGTATGACTATAGATACACTAGTGAACCATGATGTGTTTCACATATGTATACTTACTATATATCATACATATGTAACATATGAATATATATTTACCACACCCTTTTTTCATGTATATCTACATATGTATATTATATCCTCCATCACATGTACATATGTATAACTCGTATATTTATAAACATACATATGTCGATGACTTCATTATTCCATTCAATTCTTAAAGGAGCTCAAAGAACCGATTGAAGAGGATGTAGAATATGTTAGGGTTAAGGCAATATCTATATATGCATACGTTTAAGATAGACACCATCCATCATAATACAATTCATTATTTTTTTATTTTTATAGTTTTCACATATTCCATTCGAAATTAAAAATTGAAAGCACATATAAAAACATACATATGTACATATACGTATTTTTACAATATATTATATTTACTTACAAGAAATTGGTGGGTGTTGTGTGAGGTAAAAAAGATATGAGTTTTTATATGCAAAGCAGCATTATGTACAACATTCTCATCTTTTATATTTGTGTAAATTCATATTTTTATTTTTATATTCTTTAAGCTTTTTTTTTATTGTTTTTGCAAATTATTTGTTGTAAATTCATATTTAAGCGCATACTTACATGTGATAAGGAAATCGAGAAAAAAAAAATACAAAAGAATGTTGTTTTTTTTTTACTTTTTCTATTTATTTATTTTTTTTTAAATTTATTTTCTTTTCTCATAAAAAGAAGACGAAAAGAGAAAGTGAGATAGGGCAGTTTTTATATATATAAAAAAAAAAATACATATAATATATTAAAAGCCACACGTTTTTCTTACTTGAAATGAAAATTTATATGCATTATGCATTGTTTCTAGAATGCTTAAATATACTTTTCTTCTTCCTTTATTTTTTTTCTGTTTTGACAACACAACAACAATATACATATGTATGTATTTTATAATTTTTTTATATTGTTTTTGTATTTTAACATTGAGACATTAAGGATCGAGTCCTTTTTTTTCAAGTATTTTTGTCTGCTGAACTTTAAGAATTGTCACATTTTATAAAGTCAGCAAGTAATATGCGGTGTCTATGCACGTATCAATTGGTATATAAATAACGAGTTATATTTCAAAAAAGAATATAAATGGGGAAAAAAAGTTGTTTATAATGAAAAAAATCATGTCAATGTTAAATGAAGTGGGGGAGGAAAAAAATGAAGAATAAAATTTGATTATAGTTTTGATTAACAGTTTGTCAAAAATCTGTTTTCAAAGTTAAATATTTCGAGACTCTGTAGACTGATTGACTTGGACTTTCTGAACAGTATTCTCCTCGTCATTCTCTACAAAACTTCTTTTGACACCAAAAAGATCCCTGCGACTTTCCAACTTTAAACTCTTATATCTCGGACTGTGTTCGATTTGATTCTAATAAAATGCAATAGGTGAGAGAATATTTCAAGAATTTTTTAAAGATCAGGGTATGAATTAAGAAGGGCGCTATAGAGGCGAAAAAAAAATATGTTTGTCGAAAAAATGACTTTTTTTGTATTTTACCCTATTACTTTTGCAATAGTGAACGGATTTTTACCGTTCATATATAATATTAGACCTTTAAAGAAATATCCCTGACCAAATTTAAGTTTCCTAGTCCCACGGGAACATACTTTTTTATAAGGAGTCAAAAAAAGTAACATTTTGATACGTAAAATTGATGCGCGTACGTAAAGTTTAAGATATGACGAAGTGTTAATTTCATTTTGGAACGAATATTCAATCGAATTTAAGGAAATTTATATAATCAATCTTCACCCTTTTTCTTAATTTTTCTTGTCTCAACAATAAATTAAATTTATTTGAAAATTTTCTAAACCGGTAAATTGAAAATCTATAAGGAAATTGCTAATATAAAGTAAATTTAATTTGAAAAAAGATGAAAATTTTAGATTCATTATTTAAATGTCTAGACAACTTTTATTCACATTACATAACATTCACTATTATGTACATCCTATCTCTTATCTACAACACATGTCTGCTAGTATCTATGTATCATACATATGTATATGTATAGTTGCATTCAGAAAAATTTGGCTATGAAATTTTGAAAATCTATACTTTATATGATATATATTACGTATGTTATGGATATATGTGGAAAAAAAGAAGAAAAAAATAGGCTTAAATGAAGATTATCGTTTTTTTATACATGCTTTTGAAAGCTACGAAAAATATTTATCAGGACATCCAGACACCCACATGTAGTAGCAAAAAAAAATATATAGGTATATATCGATTTATGCCGTAAGGATAGAAATTAAATATGAAGTGAAGAGTGTTGGAAAAGTATTCAAATATTTCTTCTTGTAAATCATGCAAAAATTCTAAAGAAGGAAGGAATTTTCTTCCTTTTTTTTTTTAAAGAGAATTTGTATATAAATAAGCAGTTTTGTTTCGAGTTAAAAATTATAAAAGTTTATAAATTGAAGGCTTTTTTTTTTTTAAATTTTGTAAAAAATACTAAATGTTTAATTTTAACTCCCAAAGTCACGATTTTTTACATTTTTTTAAACAAAATACGTGTCAGAGAAACCACATTCACGTTGTTTACTGGCCTAGGACCCTTCTGTAAAATTTTCTTTATCTACTTGAAATATAAGACAGAGTAAAACACACAAAGAGATTTATAAATCCTCCGCGCAAACTCATCCCTTAAACTCAGCATGCAAGAACAAATACGAGTAGTAAGTAGATCTACTTGATCTAACTGCCCTCTTTAAAATATCACCCAATATGGGCAAAGCAGATACTTTGTCACCTTTGTTTGTCAACAATCTAAGGATCAACTCAAATAATAGACCTTTCGAGTCAAAGTTGAAATTTTTTGTTAACGATACCTTAGGTTTAATATTTTTTTTTTTCGTAGAAAAACAACTCTTGTTCAGAGAAACAGTTAGAAGATTTTTCAATCCTGAAATGTTGGGTGTATCTTATCAATTTTGGAGATCCTTTCAATTCTCATAATTTATACTTTGAGTCTTTCTTCGAACCTAAATTAAATTTTACCGGTTCATGTGTTTTTTTTCTAACCATCTCTTTCTATCTTTCTCATTTATTTGTTTTACTTCTTTTTTTTCTCTAATTATTAGGCCTCTAATATCTAAGCTCTTTAAGCTTTCTTTTTTTTATTATTCTAAATTTTCTATGCTACTTATTTTGAAAAAATAATTAATTAATACAAATTATTTTGTGCTGCAACTTTCTTTATGCGTAACCGCCTTAAAAATCGAAAAAAATATGTTTTTTTAAAAAATAATTCTATAAATTGTTTGTAGGAAAAAAAACAACTATGTATATATTTTTAAAAAAATTATGTACTGTATTATTTTTACCGTGTCCATTTGATAAATGAAGAATCTTATATCTAATTCACCTCATATCTTACTTTATAGAATTGAAAATCTGATAAACATTTGAAAATAATAATTCCTTAAAGTTTTATATGACACTTTTGTTTACAATTTTATTAACATCAAAATGAATTACCAAAAAAAAAAAAAAAAAAAATTATGGTATTGCATTCCCATTTAGTCTACGCACGCATTTTTTATTTAAAAAAAAAATAAATACCTATTAAATAATAAATTTATAAAAGATACTTTTATTTTGTCACATACATAAAATGATTAATTTATGTGCAAATAACGTTTCACACGTATTTATCAATAAATCGTTATTTTTTATTCATTTAAAGATTATTATTTTTTTTTTTTCAAAAACAATAAAAATTTTTTCATATTAGATTTTTGATTTTATCGAAATAACGTCATATCATATATAATTTCCGGTTTAACTAATTTTTTTCATTTGTTTTTTTCTTATGTTGGTTGATTCAGTCTAATTCTTCATCAGGTTAATTTCAAAAATCCACATACTTAATTGTGTGGTTTTTTTTGGAGGTCAATGTCTTTATCTGATGCGTTGCGTATACACATGTAACATACAAGACGATATTTTACTTTCTATCCAAAAAAAAAAGTGTTTTTTTATTTCCCAACTTTTTTCTGAAATTTAGAATGGTGAAAATTCAAGTACAAAAAAAAATCAAAAACGAGAACAGTTTTTTTTCTTCTCTTTCTCTTAATTTAATTTAATGATAATAATACGGTACGTAAATATTTTGATTTATAAGTAACATAAAAAAAATAAAAAAAGATAAATTAGCGAAATTGATTATGAAAATATAACAACACAAAATTAATTACTGACACATTTCTTTGTTGTTGAACGCATCTTTTGAACTTTTTAAAATTAAGTTAAAAATAAATTAGGTATATTATATGCTTGATATTTTAACCCCTCAACGGGCAAATCTTTTGAAAAACACGAGAAAAAAATATTTTTGAAAGTTTTTTGGACCATCATATCACTCTGATTTTATTTGTGGTCACAAAATTCTATCGACAGGTCGTTAGTATGCTTGTTTCTCATCAGGCACAATATTACTTTCTTCAGTTTTTTTTGCACTTTTTAGCAAGATTACCCTAAAGAATAATTCTATTAACATATACACATTTCTTCGAAAAATATTAGGGTTAGAAATTATCGACTTTTTAACCAAGGAATGTTGAGATAAAGGACTTTAGAAAAAACTGTGACTGTACAGGACCTTCTGTGGAGAAATCCATGAAGTTTTAAGAACTTAACTCAAAATAATCATGTTAGAAAAACAAAGCTTAAATCGACTTAGGATCTCTTTCCGTAACCGTATAGCAACAATATCAATCAAGGCCCAAGGGGTTGATAATTTATTCAAACAATCAGATATCTATATACGGGTACTCCTCGTATATGTTATTTTACATTTTAAGTTCAGAATAATAATTTATCTAAAATTAAAATTGTACTTAATCATAAAAACAAAAACAAGACGTTTTGTTTTGTTTTTATTATTTTTTTTTTTTAATTACAAATTTGGAATATATGAAATAAAAATTTATGACTGACTATTTTGTATGAACGTTATTTTTGAAAAAACAAAAAAACAAAAAAAAAACTAAAAACAATAAAAAAGAAATTAAATAAAAATTTTTCAAATTAAAAATGCAATTCAAGTTATAAAAAAAAATAATGATTTTATTTTTCTTTATTTTGTTTTATTTTTTTCCTTATTCCGTTTAGAAAAAAAAGAAAAGAAAATAAAATAAAAACTGGAAAAATATAAAGTGAAAAATTGAAACCAAGTTTGCTATTAAACTGTATTCATGTTAACAATGATAATTATATACCTATTTACTATTTAAAAAAAAAGATTGTAGATATTTAACGTAATTTTTATATTCACACATAATGTACAAACATATGTATGTACTTTTACTGTAATATCTGGTATTATTATTATTTTTTTTTAAATTTATAAAGTAAAAAAAACCATTTTATATTATTGTTATATTTTTCAAGTTGTATGTTTCACATAGCAAATACCGAATAAGTATATGTATCTAAGTATATAATATACTTATGTATATTTTTGTTATTTTTTCAACGGAATTTACCTTATTTGCAAATATGTTGAGAGTTTGAGATGCATATTGACCTGTTTTTTTTTTTTCATTCCATAATACTTGATAGTTTTTTTTATATATTCATATATTCATACAGTACTGGATACATACAATAAAAACAGACTTTTTATATGGAAATCTAAATAAAAATTAATTATATTTCATTCAAGTTCATGATGTGTTTAAACCACATAACGTTTATTTAAAAAAAATAGTCTTGAATTTACATTATAAAACTTCACTTCTTAAAACACCTTAAATAGTTAATTTGAAATGTGTTGTTTTTGTTGCTATATGTATGTATATTGGTGTGCTATATTTCCTTATGATGATGATTTTTTTAAATTTTTAATAAAAAAAAAATAAGAAAAGAAAAAGCATCAGATGAAAAAAAAAAACAACAACACACAATAATAATATTATATATCTACAAGTATGTAGAGACATTTAAGTATTTACATTGAAATGACATACCATGAAAGTAATTTACAGGTTTTTCTCTTTTTTTTTAAATAAAAAATAAAAATTATTTTTAACCGCAAACCGTATACAATTGATTTTTATAATAAATACTTGAATATAGGTACTTATGTATATATTTCATATAAGATGATTTTAGATACATTTTATAATAAGATACAAGTTGGTATGTATCATCAAACTTGGCATTAAATTATATACTCGTATATTTCAATTATGTTTAATTTTCACATTTTTGTTTTTACATGAAAAAGAAAATAATTAACAAGCAAATAAAAGTAATTATAATTGAAAATCTTTAGTTTTTTTTTTACAAATTTTATGGTATAGAAAATCATATACTTGTGTCACTTTTGCGTATATAAGTTGAAGTGAAGTGAAGATAACATAACCAGAATGTAGAGTTTTCATTAAGTGTGAAAAATTTTCCTCATATTTTATGTATGAAAAATAAACTTTCAAAAAAACAAAAAAAAACCCTTGTTTGTGTGTGTGTGTAATTCAAAAAACAACAAAAAGAGAACCTTTGGGAATATTTGTTATCCCGGAAGATTGTTTTTCAACAAGATCTTCTGCTATTATTAAAAATGACCTAAAAAACATACAAATTAGACTCATAATTTCTTATTCTTTCTCTTTCTATTAATTCAATATAGATCCCACATGGACTTTAAATTCTTAAACATGCTCTTCCTCTCTGTCCTATTTTTAGTCTTTCCATCTACCTGCATCTGTATCTAGGTCTTTTCTTTACCTTGCTACTTACGTAAGAGTCACAGTTTACATATACAATTTTATAAAACTCCATATTATAGTCTATTTACACAATAAAATCATGATATTTGCTATTTTTGGCCGTATCGTGTGCTCTGTGTACATTCACAAGGTAAAATCACAAATATGAGTCAATTGATAAAATATCATTCGACTAAATTGTATCTTGTTATAGTGCACAACAATATCGAACCAACACTGAATTGTCATTGTATACAGGGTGCACATTATAGAAAATATAGAATGATGATGAAAAAACGTTCAATCTTTGTGTTAGTAAAAAAATATGCACACGATGTGAACATTTTTAATCTATTATTTCAAAAAAGACTTGAGTTTATGTATGTCGGTATGTCTCAACAGTTTCGAATGGTTGAGATGAATATGTGTCCTACTGACAGATTATACGAGTAAGTTGTCAAATTGAATAAAAGTAGGTAAAGCTGAAATTATTTCAGTTGAAGGTTCATTGCGCATGTTTTACATGCCGTAGTGATCTTCTTTTGTATACATATACGACAGAAGAAACCTGTTTATTAGAATTTACAAAAACAAAAACGCATGTGTGTAAGTATCTTTTCTTCTGCGCATGCCAACGTAGTACAATACGAAACTTCAACGCTTTTGGGACAAGCTATACATAGAATCGTAAGCTAAAATTACTAATAAACTCCGCATGCAAATTTTACATGGAGCGGAGCGGTATAAATTTCTTCAAATATTCGTTCGGATCTAAACATCTCTGTAGTACTAAAAGGGTTAAAAATTGCCTCCCACTACCATCACCCATATACGATTTGATTTATTCAGTCTCGTCATGACCTATCTCGATTTTTTACTTTATGCAATTTAAATTTTCAATCAAAGTTGTTTATTGAAAGGAACTAAATTAAAATTGACGAATAATAAAGATTTTTTTCTTTTAATTAATTAATAATGAATGCGTTTAAGTGGTTAAAAGCCAAATCAATTTTTGAAAAATGTGAAGGATCACTTTATTATTATTTTTTCTCTCTAACTTTATTTTAGTCCTGTATACGCTCCATTCAAAAGATTATGTTTCTTCTTGTTTTAATTTATTAAACACATTTTTGCTTTTATTGTATTAATCAATTAATTAATTTTTTTTCATTTACTTATCAATAACAGCAATAAAAAAAAAAAAGAAGAAAATAAAGCTTTTGTAAATACACGCAAAATATAAAGGGGATTCACTCTTTGGTGCAAATAGGTATTGCATCGTTGCATTCGGTGTATCGTAGCACGAATTTACAACGATACAACAAAAATTCGTGCTACGATACACCGAATGCAACGATGCAATACCTATTTGCACCAAAGAGTGAATCCCCTTATAATTAAAAAAAAAAACAGCAACAAACTAAAAAGTTTTCCAATTGAAAAACATACGAGTATATATTGATCCTTTTTTGGTGTACAAATACTACATATGTATGTACATTTATACATGTACATGATGCACGATAGGTAGAAAGGCAAAAATAAAAATGTTATTGCAGTGGGAGGTCAAACGATGGTCATTAGTTTACAGTCAATTGCAATTTGAAAAATACGTATATGTACATATGTGTTATATATGAAAAGCACAAAAAATAAAAAGTACATGATGGCAATCAAAATTCTTTTTTTTTTTGTTTTTATTTTATATTTGACTTTATTTTTTCATATAATGTGAAATTGATTGAAATTTATATAGATAGACTATCAGACTGTAAATTAATTTAAAAAAAATAAAACGAAAAAAAAAATAACCCTTTTATGTGTATTTTTTAATGTTAAATCAAATTCATATTTCTGATGGATGATACATGATACACGATAAATATATACAAATCGCATTTTTCTTTTCCTTTTCGAAAATAAAAAAGAAAAAAAGGTAATCGAATATGCTTAATATATGGAAAGTATCTTTTCACAAACTTGAAAAAACACAAAAACAAAATAAATGTGAAAAAAACCGATAAATGAACATATTAACATTTTTTTCTTGTCGTTTGTGTGTCATTTCTTTTTTATTTCTCTTCGCTAAAAAAAAATTCAATTTGAAATCACATTATAATATAAAAGTCATTATTAATTTTCTGTTTAATCATTTTTTTTTTTTTTGTGACTGATTAATTATTATATATGTACATATTTTCTACGTGAATACACACACACATACATAAGAATGTACATATCAATTTAAATTATTGCAATTTTTAAGTATAATTTCAAGATAACATTGATAACATAAAATGTAAAGAACCGTAAAAAAAAACACAAAACAAAAAACAAACACTTTAATTTCAGATACTGGAAATTAGGTTTTGTGGACATATTAATTTTTTTTAATTTTTATGATATCATCATCATTGCGGTAAGATTGTATTTATTATAAGAAGACTATATAATATACAATTTTATATAAGTATTTACATATGTGTATCTATACAAAATATAATAAGAAAATTATATTTATGGTAAACAAAAATTTCTGTATTATCTGAATTATTCTGAACATGATGTCAATGATGCATGAGAATTAATTTTTGCTTATAAATATAAATTTGCTGGGTAAATACTTATTTAGATACAAAACGTACATATATGTACATATGTATATGTATGTCGGTAAGATTATAAACTTGCAAAAATAAACATTTAAAAAAACATCACAACACACCATTTAAGAAACGGATGGGTTTGGGTAGATATATTATGTAGATTGATATATGTATGTATGTACATGTGTATGAGTTTTTTAGAGCCAGAATTAAGAAGAAAAAAAAATAACGACATTTAATGAAAAAAAAGAGTTAAAAGAAATTGCAAAAAAAGGGGGAGACAAAAAAAAAGAAGTGTTTCTTTATTACCTAGCTTTTTTTCTGTACAGAGTGATATTTAATTTTTTTAAAAAGAAAAAAAACAAACCTGAATTAAAATATGTACGAATCTAAAGACCTTGAAGGTGTGCCCACGCACGTAATTTTAACTTTATGGGTTCTTCTTATTATGTGTTGCAGAAGATATAATATTTTACTAAAGCGAATTTTTTTTTTAATATCTTTTTCACTTTTATTTCTTTTCCAGTGTTAAAAATTCATAAGAAAATGTGTTTCCGTACAATTTGATTTTAGAATTTATGAATCATTTGGTTATGTGTTTTCATGACTAATGAAAAGCATAAAATCGATTTTTACTTCAGTTAACAAGAATTTTATACGTAACAGTTCTAGTAAAAATTTATTAAAGCAGTTAGAAAAATATGTTTTCACATAAAAAGTGACGTTTTTTCACTGAATTAACGTGTTTTTATAATTCAACTGAAGTAGATTTTTTTTGTGTAATTTTTATGAATTTTGTTTTGTATAATTGAAAGAATTTAATTTCGCATGGAAATGCTTTTAAAAAACATTCCATTGAGCTTTTATTCTGAAGCGGACATTTTAATTTTCTTGAATTATAGAAACAAAAATACATAACTACATAATATGTACGTAGAAATTTCATTAGAAGTCGAGTTAACATTTTTCAATTTCTATTTTTAAATCTCCAGAGACACATGAAACAGAAACACGCAAGGAATGATGGATTTGTTTCAAGGTGGCGTTAATTGTTAAAGTAACTGAAAAAAACAAACAATTTATTTCTTTACTATTGGACAATTTATATCTGTTATGAGGTCACGCATAATAAAATTCTATTTCCCCCTTTGTACATGTTCCATTTTTCTAGATAATGACGTAAGCTTTTTTTTTCCAATATCAATTGTGTCCTGATTAAAAAATTCAATTAAATATTAAAGTAGCCTTATTGATTTTTGTTTTCTTTCTTTCAAGCACTTAGTTACCAAGTGGAATTACTACCCCAATAATTGCCTTAGAAAAAAAAAACAAAAATTGGCTTTGAAACTCTTAACAGAGTCTAGAAGCTGTTCGTAAAAACTGATAAACAATAAAATGGGAAAGAAAAATAAATTGTGGTCTTAATTGACCGGATAATAAAAATGATTTCAGTTTTTCTAATTGTAAAAACAAATCCTTTCAAAAAAAAAAAAAACATTAGGTGAAATTTAATAGAGAATGTGATGATTGATTAAAAGTTATTTTTAAAATTTTTGCATGTTGAGAAAAAAAAACTGATTTTTTTTGTTGTTATTATAAAAACTGCACATTTCTCTTTTCTTTTTCTTTCCTTTTTT
Organism: Bombylius major; assembly: GCA_932526495.1. Classification (NCBI taxonomy): domain Eukaryota; kingdom Metazoa; phylum Arthropoda; class Insecta; order Diptera; family Bombyliidae; genus Bombylius; species Bombylius major. Next base: position 53,509,131 of record OW052043.1, read on the forward strand.
CTGTTCCATATAAGTCATATTTTTTTCTAATAGCACATTTGAAAAAACTTTGAAAATTTTAATGCATTTTTTTTTCTTCTCTTTTTATGTTCAATCAACTTCCATTTGAAAATGTGTGACTCAGCCGAAATATGAATTTTTTTTTTTTAAAAAAGCGTAGGTTTTTTTCTTCTCCAAAAAAACACATGAAAATAATATTTAAAAAAAAAAAGCAAAATTATTATGTGAGAGCATTTTTTGATTTTTCAAAAGAGATTAGAAATTTTTTTTTTCTTTCATTTGTTTTTTTTCTTCTCTAATTGAAATCTAAGACGACAAAAAAAACATACATGTATTTGACAACTGTTATCTACATAATAATATGTGAAATGTTAGACCACCAAATGTTTTATAAACTCATGTATGCGGCTTTTATAGCTTTTATGCATGATTTTGGTTGACACAACAAAAAAAAAAAATTCATTTTAAAAATATGAAAATCGAGAAAAAAAAAAGAAAGAAATGTAGATAAATTGAAAAAAAATTTTGGAAAAAATTCAACACCCAAAAAAAAAAAAAAATTACTGGTTTTTATGTTTTCATTCCATTGGGAAAGTTTCATATATAGATTTTATGCAACTATAGAAAAAAAAACACACACATTTTTTTTTCTTTTATCATAAAAAAAAAAAAATTCCATTTCATTTAAATTATGCATTTTTTTTTTCTCTTCTTTTCTTTTTTTTCTGTAAAAGGTGCCATTTGAAAATACAAAAAAAATTTCCCTTTTTTTTATTTTTGCTTTGAAATTAGAAAATTAGAAAATTCAAAAATGGGAAGAAAAAAAATACAAAAATAGAAAATAAAATTTTATTCACGTATACATATCTATACTTTACCTTTTTTGGCTTTGTTTCAACAATTTGTTCAACCTCCATTGCATCTGACATTATTTTTTTTTTTTTTTAACTTTTTGAATTTAAAAAAAAAAAAAAAAACACAAAATTGATTGAATATCCTTTATGAACTGGTAATCGTGATTTTTTTCTTTATGTACAATACAGTCTTTGAATTTATAATATTTTTTTTTTTTTTCAATTGCAAATTTTTTGTGATTGTTCCACTTTTTTTTTTTTCTATAAAAAAAATTTACCTACACCTTCAAAATAAACTTATTTTTTGGATCACTGTAAAAACAGAAGAGAAAAATAAAAAGATTTTTTATTAAAAAAAAAAAAAATAAATAAATAATTATATTACTGATGAACTGAACTCGTTTTATGCACGATAAGGTGTTACACTAAATATTTAAGGGGCAAAAAAAAATATATTTCACATTTATGTTGCATCGGCGAAATAATTCTGATTTTTTTTTCTTTTTGCGGTAGGTATTTTTTTTTCAAGAAAATTACACAATTCAAAAAATAATTTCACTCTATAACAACAACAAAAATTAGCCTTTGGGCGCTTAAAAAAGTTTTTAAAGTATAATTTTTTTTGTATAACGGTAATTAAATTATTTTAGGTATTTTCTTTATGAAAATGTTTAAAAAAAGAATGAATAAACAAAGAAATATTCACCGGTTCCGTCCGGCTATGATGAGATCTTTTTCCGTTGTGTTTATTGTAAAATTATGAGAACTTTTAATACACCGGCGGATTCATGTTAATCTTAATCGTTTTATATGAATTTATATTTATTTTTTTTTTTTCTTATTTAATTTTGTTTTTTTTTTTCTTAAGCAAACTCTTTTGCTGGCGAATACTGCTGCAGTTGCCTCTGGTATGATGTTGCTGAATTTTATTATTGTTGAGTGCTTTTGTTGGTGTTATGGATATTTATAAAAAAAAAATGTGTTTTATTCATGTAGATTAAAATTTTGTATATTTAAACGTGCATGTGCTTTATGTTCGCTGTGTTAAATATGAATAAATAGAAAAAGTCTCTCAACACAACACACCCTACTTGTATTCGATTATAAGGAATGTTCCATGGAAAGTTCAACGAAAAATTCAAGAAATCAGAGAAAATCTTTATGGAACTATCAGAAAACTTGATGATGAATTCAGTGTGTCCCAGAAGCAGGATTAAGAAGGTCTGATTTGCTAAAATGCCTTTGGATACTAGAACTCTAAAGGGTCTTCACTTATAGACTTTTTGAGTGAAAGTGTAATATTCCATCGAGAGAAGTATACAAATGAAAACAGCAGACTTTAGATATACACTCTGCTGTTTTCATTTGTACACTTGTCTAAACTCTATGGAATGTTACACTTCCACTCGAAAAGTGTATAAGTGAAAACTTACGTTAAGATCCTTTACTTTATGGCGGTAAATGTCAATTTTCGTCTCTGTTGGACGCCAAAGTAAACATTTAGTTTGAAATTTGAACAGGACACGAAAGTGCTCAGCAAAAAAAGGAATATTTTACAAGTTTTAGTCAAACTATGTACCTAACCTTTATCAAACATCAGGTCTGAGTCTTGTCATACAATAAGGTTCGTTCTCAACCGACAACCCGTGGTTTACATTTCACGTAAAATGTAGATACTTGTGTAAAATTATAGAAAGAGAAGGTATAGAAAATCAAACTATTCCCAGTGAACTCTGGAAAGTGGAAACACATGAAAGTTGGTTAATGGAAAATGTGAAACATGGAAAATTACATTTTTCCACTTTTTTTTCTCTCTGTAAAATGCTAAAAACTGCTGTCATAAAGTAAAATTCTGATATATTTTTTAGATTTTCATTAAAATAGAATGTTTTTGATTCGATTTGAGATTGTTAGACTTTTAGGGACTATTTTTACACTTTGACCTGTAAAAATAGATTCAAAATCATAGAAATTTTTTCTCGATATACGAAATTTGTATTTCGTGTCACATGTGATTCTTTTTTAATCTTGATGTTAAATGGAATAACTCTACATACATAAATGAAGAATGTTTGTTGCTGTTGCTACCTTTTCTTTCACCTTCTTATGCTTTTTTTTTTATATTTTTCTTTATACAGTTTAAGCACATACATTATGATGATTTAGTTTGAATGGAGTACTGGTTGAAACTGAACCTGAACTTTGTTTTTTTATTTTTGGAACACAGACAGATATAAAATAATGTTCCAATACAAAGATTGAATTTTTAATTGTGTATCTCGTAAAGAAAAAAAAAACAGAAAACAAAAAACGTTATGTAAAATCACATGCTAAAAGAAGTCTGAATGTAAAGTAGCGAAACATCTTTTAGAATTTTTTTTTCTTCCTTATTTTTTTTTTTTTTTTGTTATCATACCACATAAAAGTTTAAAATTCTTAAAGACACGAAACTCTAAACCTCTAAAAAAGGAAGAAAAACAAAACCAAAGACAATAGCTATCTGAGTATCTTCTAAGTTGTTCTCTATTTTGGTTCTCCTCATGTTTTATGAATTTTGTATAAGAGTTATGTTATTGTGTAGGTTGGTTATCCACTAAAAAAAAAAAAAAATGCAAAATTTAAGATTTCAATTCATTTTTTTTTAAAAAAAAGCAAAAACTACATCTGATTTTCATCTGCTTAAGATACTTATTAAAAAAAAAATCTATAAAAATGACGAACACCGCACTACGGCGATGCTGTTTTTTTGTTGATTTTTTTAAGAAATCAGGATTTACAGCCATTATACATTTTTTCGTAGAGAGGGTGAATGGCCCCCCATTTGCACTTGAATGAAATTGACAACAATACGATGCATATTTATTATTTTTAATTAAGACAGCTTTGAAAATATTTATGAAAAATTTTCATTTACTTTTTCTGTTTTTGTTTTTTTTCTTTTTAATTCACAAATCACATTCAATAAATTAAATCTGGCCCCCTCAAACCCTTCAAAAGAAAATCATCAGAATAAATGGAAAAAAAAAACAAAAAAAACGTATCACACAAAGAAAATTAATTTTCAGATTCAAAAAAAAAAAAAAAAAAATAGATATAGGAATTTTCCAAAAATACATATTAACAAAAAGTTTTAAACAAAGCACTGTAAGTTTAAAAAAAAATAAAAACACAACACCAACAAAAGATACTTCTTTGAAACCGGCACCAATGCCGAACTGCTGCCCGTTATAGAGAATATGTACACACCAGTTTAAGAATGAAAAATTAAAAATCGACTTTACCGTACCACAATTGCAACGGAAATTAATGAAAGCGAAAATATTAAGGTTTTTTTTTATATTATATATAATATTATCTTTTATTTATATTAATATTATCTTCTCAATTTTTGTATCTGTATCGTTCGAATATCTTTTTCTTTTCCTATATATTTTTTTTTTTTCAAAAATAAATTTATTCTTGTGGTCGCGTGTTTCTATTTTTGTAATATAGTATGATTAAAATGCAGATAACTATACACTGCTATGTAAAAGAATTATTATTATTATTATTGTGCATGTACAATATTATCAAAGCAATATAATTATGGGATATGATATTATATACTGTGTAATATGTCACGCCCGAAATATATCTATACAATTTAATTTAAATCTCTGTGTACTGTACTGTATACGTCTTTCTGTGCCTTTCTGTTTACTAAAAGAGATGGTCGAACTTTTGATTTCATTTACAAGAAAATAAAAAATAATTTAAATATATAGTTCCACTATAGATACTCATAAAGTATCTTTTTTTTTTAAATATTTTACATATAAGTCATAAAGTATCTGTACACTACACTATGCACATGAATTATACACAAAACGTACTCTAGCTCTATACAGATAATTTTTTTTCGCTTTTTTTAAATCATTCGAATTTTTAAAATCATATAATTTTTTTTTATTTTTTATGAAATATTTTATCTACCGATTCAACAATATAATGTTTCCACAGTAGCAACAGAAAGCAAACAGACGAATTTATTTTCTATACTGTCATATGACGTCCAATTCCAAAACATTCATATTATACATAAATCCCATATACTTGTACATTTTATACATATAAAATTCTTTGATTCTGTTGTATAATTTAAGCGCCGAACCAACAACAAAAACAAGAAAATTCATTCTTTCCATTTTCAACAAAAAAATTAATGTCGTTTCTTTACTCCCCCAAGCTAGACATGATGCATTATTCAATTGCAATTTCATTTTCAGTCATATATTCTGTGATTTTAAAGTACATTCATATATGTATAATTCGTTTGATATGTTATAATAATATATCTGTACAGATTTATTTATATGCAGACGTGTAGGATTTTCATTTCCTGTCATTTTTAAAAATCATTGATGAAATTGAAAGTGTGTTGTATAAAAATTTTAAAACCAATTTTAACTCATAGATGGCAATTTCAAAGCACAAAAATGGATTTGTATAAAGAAAAATAAACTTCATTATCTTCAGAAAGCTTAATTTCATATGAAAAGTAACGAAAGAAATTTGAAAAATCAATAAGAAAATTAAGAGGAGAATACACTGATTTTGTTGGAATAAAGGTTAAAATCTAGTAAATTGCATATCAATCCGCATCTATACTGGAATGAGCGTAGCTGACCCTTGACTCTGACCTAAAAGTCAATTTACTGATAGCTGATGTAAGGACTAAGCAGTAGTGTCATGTCATGATTTAGTCCTTAATAAGCCTGGTTTAGAGTCCTATCCTATTCAAAATAACGTAATGAGTGGTGACGGCTTGATGACAATATCTATTCGATCTCCATTTTGTCGTTTAACTTTGTGCTTCGAAAATTATCAAATTTTCCATCATAAACAATGTAGTGCAAAATCTGCATTAAAATGCATTAAAAACATAAAATTTTGGCTATTAATCAAAAACTCATATTTGAAAATTTTTAGTATTTTCCAAACAAATTTCCAATGTTAAAACAACGCACAGGATGATTTATTAGGAAAATGCCAATTAAATTTCACGTTCTTTGGAGAGTTGACGTTTGACGTTATTATGCAGCGTAACATATTTTGTAAGAGCATGAGCTCTCAAAAGAATGACTTCAAATCCCTGGCACCTAGGGACAATCCTAATATTTTTCCCAAATTTAAAGATCAAGGAATAAATTCGAGTTTTTACACAAACTCACAATAGACCTTTTGGCCGCAGAGAGATGTGGTTAGAAAACAACCTTAACGACCCGACCCCTATCACACAATGCAATATCATATTCTGCAGCTTCCACACATTGTGAATTTTGGTTTGTTCCATTAAGACCTTTCAGTTGTTTATGAAATAATTTGATGCTCTTATTTTTCTTTTTCAATTTAAAATCAAAGATACTTTTTTTTTACAACAAAAAGAATTTTGTTGTTCAAATTATTTTTTTTCCTAAAATATTTTCATAATAATTTAAATTTCCCGTTAAAATGCATCACAATAAACTTGTATTTCCGGTCATGAATCTTTTTTTTTTTCTATGTAGGAAAATTACATATTCGTATTATCATAAATTATCAAATTTAAAAAAAAAGAAGATATTTCAGGAAGAAAGTGAAATAGATTTTTTTGCTGTTTTGTGATATATTTTAATATATTATTAGGTATCATTAATTTGATTCACTTTTACTTAATCTTTTTTCTCTTATATGGATTTACATATTTAAGATACATATAGGAAAAAAAAAACAAATAAACTGGAATAACAATTTTAGATTAAATTCCATTCCATCGCTTTTCACTTTGAATAAATTTTTTTGTTTCATTTTCAAACTTTCTTCAATGAAATACGAGAATAACTGAAATTGTTCTACGGAAATTACCTTCAGGTGTGTCAGATACTAGGATAATAGGATATTTTCTTATTTCGATTTTCCTGCATGTTTATTTCTATGGAATTCAAAAAAAAAATAATTGAAAAAAATAAATAAATAAAAAAATAAAATAGATTTTTTATTTAAATTTTGGCAACAAAAACTCAATTATTTTCTAATAAAATTACAACTAAAAAAATAAATCAATTATAATGTAGAAAAAAAAATAAATCAAGGTGTAACAACCAAATGTTGGCTTACTCCATGCGATTCTGTGGATTAATGGGCAAAACTTGAAAATGCAATGATGCATAATTTTAAAAATTTTTGAATAGGCGATGATACGAAATAGAAAATGTTACAGGTTTTCATTGGCCTTGAATTACACAAACTGAAAGGATTAATTACACACATCAATTAAAACAACGTACTTTAAAATTAGGGTTCAGAAGTTATCCGTGATATTTGTAGTGATAACAACACCCAGAAAATCAACTTGCCTAGTATCAAATTTCAAGTCTTAATTTGACCTTTCGAAGGACCTTATTTTAATTGATATGTGATATTTTATCCTTTTTTAAAATGTGCAATCCAAAAGTGATCACCGATAAAATTATTTATGAAAAAACCTCAAATAAATAAAATTCCATTATCACTATTTGAATTTAGTACTTTTGATGAGGTGTCCTTTAAATTGCATTGCGGATGATTTTTGAATTTATTTAAGTTAACGGCGGCGGCGCTACTTGATCACAACGAAAACTAATTATTGATAATTTAAATTATGTGAAATAATTTTTTTTTTTAAATTTGAATTTCTTAAATTAATAATATCTATTTTCCCCATAATTCGACGAACCAGAATTGTATGGCTTAGAAACTTGAACATCATTTGTTGAACCATTTTCGGTGTTATCAATTGAATTTGATTCGATTGGTGCTGGACCACCAGGAATGTAATGGTTAGTTGAATGTTGTTCTACAGGTGCTGTTGATGTTGTAGGTTGTGCAGATGATTCGTTGAGAATTTTCATAATGGCATTAGCAAGTTCTGGAGGAAGATTACTCATACTTCTAATTGTTGCATCATTTCCATAATTGTTTGTCGTATAAGACTGATGTGAAGGATTATTCATAGTTGGAAAGATTGCTGTGGTCGTTTGTGGATGAGTCATTGGAGGTGATGGTGAATTGTATTGAGGTTGATATTGATTCCTATGTACTGCTTCTGTTGCAAACAATGGATGAGCTAAAGGAAAATTATAAGGTGGGACGGAAGGACCTTGTATGACTCTTAGAATTTTATATGGTAATGGACTAGTAAATGCATTTAAATTACTATATGTAGTTGGGATTGTTGTTGATGGTAAAACTCCCAGAATTTTATTACCTCCTAAAATGTTTGATGATCTATATGGATCAAAAACATTTGATTGACGTGTTGTAATCCTTAAAAGATTTGGTGTATTATAAGAATATGAACCACTTCCAATTTGAACAGGACTTGATGTTATTGGTACTGAATTACTATTTACAGGAATTGGTGATAAAACACCACTACCAATTATTTTTCCTGCACCTAATCTCATAAATAATGGTATTGGTGGTGGTGGTAGTGCTATACTACTTCCACTATATCCTCTTGGTGTAGTAGTTGATAAGTATTTTAATGCTAATCTACCAATACCATAATTTCCATAATATCCAGTATTTGGTCCAGAATTAATTAAATTATCTTGTAGATTAATTCCTGATGATCCTAATAAACCCGCAAAACATGATGATATTGCGAACATTAATAAACAAATCACAATCTATAAACAAAATTTAAAAATGAAAAAAAAAAAACAAAAATAAATCATAATAATTTACACTTTTATTAAAACAAAACACTTTTCTATATCACAGAATTTTCTTTTATCATATTTTATTTTTAATATTACCTTCATTTTTGTTTCGTTTGTTTTTTTGTATTGTTTGAATATATGTTTTTAACTATGACAAATCCCGATGCGTACTGAAATATGAGAATTGATTGTATCAAACTTTTATAATATCGATACCGTTTATCAAAAATACAATATGTGCGTTGTTTTGTTCCGGCTTTAAAAATAAAATAATAAAAAAGGTTTTAAGTTATTTTTTCTTCTTCTTGTAGTTCCAAAAAGAAAGTCGTTGTTGATAGGGAGAAAAAAAAAACAACAACAAACATCGAACAATTTAAAAAAATTAATCTGAAGAAAAAATGTTCATGTGTGCGTTTACATCTCATTTACAAAATTTTTCGATATTTTTTTTGTTTATAGATTTTTTATGGTTTTTCTTTCAACAAAATTTTTCTGTTGGTGTTTTTTTTTTTTGGTTACCTGTATCTTTTACTAAAATTAACAAATATGTATTTAAAGTATCTTTTTACGCTAAAAAAAACGCATAATTTAAGAAAAAGAGACCAAAATAAATATAATAAACGTTTTTTCGATTTGATTTTTCTCGATTGATAGGCAATGACTTTATTATTATCCGTAAATTTCGAATGATTTTAGGTTTTTTGTTGTGCATTTTGAATAAATTTGGTGCTAACGATTTAATCATATAGATACTTTTTTTTTCTTCAAATAAAAATCAGGAAACTCAACGCTCTATTGTATGTAACATTTAAAAAGAAAACTATCAATTTATTAGATATTTCGAATAATTATTCGAATAGATAGAAATTTTTTTTAGTTTTTAAATACACGTTATATAAAACGCATAAATGGGTGATCTTATAAATCAATATTGGTAGTAGTAGTCGACAAGTCAAATTACATGCGTCCATGAGCTGAGTATCATTAAACGAAAAAAAAACAGGAGCATGCGCATGGGTTTTGATTTTTTTTCTTGATTAAATTGATTATATTCGATTTTACCGGAAGATATTAAACGATATTAAATTAGTAATCTACACAAATTAGAGTAGTAAATAAGATTTAGGGATTAAAAAGAATAAAAGTGTGTTTTTTTGTTTATTTTAATTAATAAATAATATTAAAAAAATATGACATTATGCAATATAGCCACGAAAAATAATTATTGGAAAACGATGGTTCGCACGCTGATTTAATATAAATTAATCTTAAATAATTTCTTATGACAAATTTTATTGATTATTTATTAATTTTTGTGTATGATTTTTCGACGCAGTAGCGGCCCTTATTTTATCATATAATTAAAATTTTCATATAAGATTTCGTAAGAAGACTTAAGTTCTCTCTTTCTTTTTTTTTCTCATAAATTTGAATGGAAAAATGTGCCATAATTTGCATTAATTTGATATAAATTCAAAGATAACGATGATAAGTGATGTGTTTTTACTTAACTTTTCGAAGGTTCATTTAATTAGATAACCGAAAATTCTTATGTAAAATTAGGAGTTGTAGTGTAACATATGTAGCTTATCTCAGATAATTAATCAAAAAATTTATGAAAAAATCTCTAACTTTGTAATTATTACAACAACACAAATGTTTCCTATACGATTTCTGATATAACCCGCTTATTTTTTGTTCACATTGTTTAAAATTTTATATACCAAGGTGTGGAAAATCAAGAGTTTCAGGTCAAAGTTCAGACAATTTTCGTTTATTTCGAAATGAAAAACCTATTTGAATTTTCCTTCAAGAAAACGTAACAAATATACATATGTATAATTGTATATGATATAGACATCAAAGTGAACAACAAAATTTCATGCATCTTTATGTTTTTGTTAAGAGGAAAATCCTGTGACTTTGTGCATAAATTCACTATCGTATCAGTAGAACAGGACCAATTGAGGATGACAAGTTCAGGTTTTTCATAGAATCCAAGTTAAACCTGAGACAAAATGAAACATACCTTCTAATAGTATCTCACGAGTCACGACTCATTAAAAGCCTAAAACTGTAAGAACCAAGGACGGCACAAACGCTTTAACGAGTTGAAGTAGTACAACTATAGTTCTTAACAATCTGTCTGTGGTGTAAGCTCATTCATTTTTTGTTGTTGAGATATTTAAGGTTTTTTACTGTTATTAAAAGGACACTTCAATCTTCAATCTACAATGAAATTCACTTTAACCACTTCAACTAGTATATTACCATACAGTTGACTTAGTCATATAGAATTTTAGTTTTAATTTTTATATTTTTATATCCAGCGTGTGTTAAAAATCAAGACTTTTCTTTCAATCAATACTTTGAAAATTACCCATTTTTTTTAGGGTTAAAAAATCCAACGATTGACAAATATTTTATACAGTCAAATCGTTTTTGACAGAAAGGGGACATTATAACCCACTGATTCGACAACTGCGAGGTATGTGGTATCAAAACGACAATCTCAGTGCTAATTGGGTCTTCGAAAAATTTCGAAAAAACCGCCACGTAAACCAACCAACCAAGCCTTTTTGAAGTAAGTTGGTGAAAATCTGTTGGTAAGGTTAAGGATAATGTTTTGTGGAGAACGAAGGCTTATTCTACAGAAAAGGAAAACTTATTTATGCTCATTCTAGTCGTTCGTAAAGGATAACAAAATAAGTGAAAAACAAAACGAAATTCTGGCTTCTTAAACTGGAAGCTTTATCCATATTTTTACGTAACATAAAATATCATAAATTTTTATAGAAAATTAACAAAATCAATTAAGTATTTGTAAACCTAATTGAGTAAAAGTTAAAAATTTCCTTTTCTATTTATTTATTTTTCATGTGATGAATATCCGTCATGTGCTCACTATCTTTATAATTACAAAAATGAATCTTTTTTTTCTTAAATAAATTTATACTTGAATTCAATGTAACCCTAAGCTACAGCTTAGAGATATTCAAAAGAGTAATACAATTTTTATACTTAAAAATAATACATTTTTTTTTTTTTGCACTTTTCGAAAAAAGCCAAACATTGGCCATTTTTAAATTTAAAAAAAAAAAAAAAATTAATCATTAAAACTATCCAACAAAGTTTTGGTATATTTTATATATGCTCATTTTCTAATTTATCTATATTATCGTAATATTCGCATAAAGGCTACAACTATGAATCAACTAATTTTAATGTGTATTTTTTACTTTTATCTCCTGAATGATGTTCACCATTATTGATTTCATTGATTATTTGAAAAGCTTGAATGTCTGTGTTTATATCAGTACCAAAAATATTTGATGCACCAGATGTACCTTCTTCACGTACAATACGAATGGTTTTTTCTTGTGTAGCAGATCCACCATTCATTGACGAATGTCCTCTGCCTGAAGAATGATGTCCTCTTGGTGGTGGATGACCTCTGGGTGGATGTGCCGGAAGATACTGTGACGATGGTGGTGGTGGAGGACGTAATGGAACATTATTATTGCGACCATTACCACCACCTGAAGATTGTTGTCTTACACGTAAAACGCGTACTTCTTGTGCTCCATGATGTGGACCACCTCCTCTTCCAGAATTTCGCCCACCATGAGAATCAGCGATTTTTAAAACAAGTCCCCCTTCAATTTTCACATGTTGTGTATTTTCTGGTGCAGAATATGAATATCCAGCATTTTCAGTAGCTGCTGGTAATAAAACTGGTTGATTTTCATTATATGCTCCTAAAGCAGTTTCATAAGTAAAAGTTGGATTAATATTGCTTGCACTAGTAAATCCTCCTGGATGATGTACACTGCGAAAATTTCGAGGAGACTGATGTTGATAGAGACCTCTATTCATAAGTCCAGGAGGCTGTAAATGTCCTCCATTTGGACGTGGCATTGCATTTCTCATTCTTGTATTTCCTGGAGGTCGGATAAATCCATTATTCCCATTGAAAGGAAATCTTTGTTGGTGATATTGAGCTGGATTCGCAGGTCTAAAAGGTTGAAAATAGTTTTGACTATTCATCGGCATTCCATTTGAATAATGATTTCTACCAACGACACGATGTTGATTATGATTCTGATGATTTTCTGTTCCGATTGAATATGTTTCTAGTCCCATATCACCTTCTGATATGACTTTATATCGTAAATTTTGAATTTCATTTTCATTTGTATAACCTTCTGGATATGTCATGTCACTAATAATTTGTAATAATTTCATATCCAATTCACTAACATCATTATCATTATCAAATCCTTCAGCTACTCCTAATCGTCTATGCATAGTTCCATAATTTTGTTTTTCTGTTGCAGATTTTGTTTCCATTACAGTTGCAGTGACTGCAACAACCAGCGTTAGAAGGTTAATAAAATCCTGTAAAATTGAATTACAATTTTATTATGTTTCTGATAATTTAATTTTATTTAATTTTAATTTACCTTCATAATCGCGGCTATTACGTTACGTTAAGTACAAAAAAAAAGAAACGAAAAGATTTTTTTGGTCAATCCTACAAGAGATGAATTTTTATACTAATAATAAAATTTATTTTGCTTTTCATTTTATACGTCCATCCACCAAAAACCATATTATGTATAATTATGATTATAATAATCATAAAAATAATATGCGTTTATGTTTTTTTTTTAAAAAAAATATACTTTCTTATCCCATAATAAAATGATACACATCGTAACGCATTCTGTGTGAGATTTTCATTATTGAAAGATCAAAAAAAAAAAAACGAAAGTGTTAGGATTAGTTTTTTTTTTCCTTCACTGTTAAAAGTGCACTAAAATTTCCATATTTTTTCAATATAATTTTTTTTTTGTTTTTTCTTTCAAAAGGAAATTTTATTTCTCTTTTTTTTTCTCAAATATTATTTTTATATTCCGAAAATCTTTTTTTTTACGGAAAAGTTAAAACTGTAAAAAAAACAATAAAAATACAAAAAAAAAATCTTTTAAAGATAAAAATCTATCTCCCATAAAACAGTTTTAAATTACACATATAATTTAAATATAACATCGTCTCGTCAGTTATTATGCATGTGAATAAAGAAAAACCACCTCCAGAAAAATTTAAAATAATAATTTTTTTTCTCCGAAGAAGAAAAAAAAAACCATGCGTGATAAAACAAAAAAACATTTTGACAAAAAACTATGAAAACGAAGAAGAAAAACAAATAAAATGCATTAAAAATTCAATCTTAAAATTGAATGCATCACATTTGACAGTAAAAAAAGCAAACCTAATTTGAAAAAAAAAAGATAATAATAATCAAAAAAAAAGTCAACATTCATAATTATTATACAGGTTATACGACACACGATATATGATAACATATACGTGAGTATGTGAATTAGATAATATCATTTTGATATAATGAATTTGGAAAACAATGCGATATGAATCTTAAATATTCTATCATATTTAAAATGTCATAATAGATACTATTTTTTAGTTTAATACGCAAATGAATAAATATTTTTGATGATTTTTATATTGTTATATTTACAACAGAGAAAATAATTAATTTATTTTAAAAAAAAGAAGAGATAAAAAATGAAAAATGATTATCGATATGTGTGCTGATAACAATACGAATATGAAGTAAAAGAGTTATAACCGTATGTAATTAATTACAATTGCATATATACTAATTTATTCAGAGGCGGGCGCATCACCATAATTTAAGATTATTGCGACGTTTTTCACAAATTAAAAAAAAAAAAAGGGAAAGTGTATCTGATAAACAAAATATGAATGAGAACTAGATCAATAGTGATGACATTTTTTAAAGAAATTTGATATCTGATATTATGCAAACTTTTCAGGAAAATTACAATGAATTTCAAAATTTAGCTAGCAAAATATCTTTTTGAACCCAACTTTTTTTCTGAAACTTGACACACTTATGTGTTTATTATGTCACAAACAAGTCTTTTTTTTTTTAAAAAGTGAACCACAACATAGGGTTAGGGATATCATGTTACGGCATTTCTAATCAGCACAGCACTGGCGCTGGCGCTGACTTTTTATCTAAATTTGTAGGAAACAGATCATGGACGAAAAAAAAATACAGATGCATGCATTGTCTGAAATTTTGCAGATTATAAGTTGCATGACAAAAAAAAAAAACAATCTGTAGGTACATGGAACAAATTTTCCATTGAAATCATCATCAATTTAGGTTAAGCGAACGGAGGACCAAGAATATCACATCCTAGCGTGGTACAAACAATTGGCTGGGAGCCGGTACAAATACAGTAAGTTGTTTTTGGAACAACGTTAGCTTGGACTAAATCTGGCTTGGAAAAGTGTAAAATTGCATATATTTACAAATGTATACTTTATCCTGTCTGTATATTTCTTCCTGTTGGTTACTCTTACAGTATCCTCTAATAGAGTTATAGGAGTGCTAGGGAAAATACATACATACATTTTTCCAAATGTTTTCAAATGTCCTTTTAGTCTTAAAATTTGGTCTGCTTGAACATCCACGGAAAAAATTGATATGTAAATTTAAAAAATTTTTGCTTTATGTGAAACATGTGTGAAACATGAAATTTCGACATACTTATAATCTCTTTAAAATCTTTCAGCATTTTTTTATTCGGAGTATGAATGTGACACAAAAATATAAAACTGACTTTTCCGGGAAAATAACAATTTTTAATCCGAATTGTTACATCAATATAACGCTCTAAAATTAAACATGTCTACTATACAAAAGTATTTTTGTTTATTAAAAGTATTAAAAATTTAACTTAAAAAAAAGGGTTGTATTATTGAATATTGCACCTCATGATACATAACAGTTTCAATTTTTTTCTTTTATCAATTTGTCAAATTTAAAATCTGTTATTGCTTCAAAATTAAATATTAATTTTAGATATATAATCAAATCATATTATGAAATTTTTTAGAAGACAAAAAAAAAAATGAAAGATTTTAATTTTCATTTAAATGAATTTTTTGTTTAAAAAAAATGCTTACAAATGCACTATTAGTGTGTACTAACTGCATAATGGAATTAATTTGAATTTGAAAATACAAAACATGAAAAGTTCATCATCAGAAAAATTACATAACAAATAAATCGGATTATATTGGCCGTTTTCATGAATTACATATGAGCAGGTTTTCTTAAGCTTCATCCACTGTACGAGGGCAATAAAAGATAAAAGGGATTCGGATTTTTGAATCTGTTTAAATGCAACAAACTTCGAAAATAACAAATAAAACCTATTTATTTTCAAATATCTTTTTTTTTTCTTTTTTTATTAACATACATCGATCTATCCATCTTCGACAATCATTTACTGAATTTTAATAAATACGATCAAAGGTGAAAAATGAGCAAACAAAAAACAATTTTTTCTTTAAAAAAGAAAATTATAAATTTATAAAAAGATAACTAAAAAACAAACAAATAATAAAAAACATCACAAGTTTTTGAATTATTGTGTTTTGTTGTTATGCTCTTGCTCTGTGAGTTTTACGAGGTGTATTATATTGGTATCCTGGTAGTACTGGAAAATCAGGTACTACAGGAGCTGGTATATCAGGAAGTGGTTGAGGTTGAATTGGATGAATGTGTGGCGGGTGAATTTGTGGTAGTGGAAGTGGTGGGAGTGATGGTACAATTGGTGGTTCTGGATGAACAGGATGAATAGGATGAACAGGATGAACTGATGGTTCTGAAATTACTCGAATTGTTTTAGTAACCTTTGGAGTCCTTTCATGAATAATTCTAATTGTTTTAACTTCTTGATTGTGTGTGACTGGTTCTTTAACAACACGAATTGTATGAACATTTGGTGTTTGAAGAACTCTTAAAGTCTTAATTTCTGGTGCTTGGAGTACTGGAGCTGGCTCTTGAATTAATTTAACTGTTTGATATGGTGCTGGTTGTGGTGCAATGAGAGATGGTTCTTCTAATATACGAATTGTTTGTAATCCTGCTGTTGCTGCTGGTAAATTATGCAATTGGTGAGGTTGAGATTGATATACTTGTACTGTACCGTAGTCTCCAGTAGAAGTGTATGATGGTGCTGATGATACTGGTGCCAATTGTGCTGAAGTTAAAGCAACTGGAGCCGAAGGAGCTTGTTGTTGCAAAATTTGTTGGACGCCAGAATCGTAACCACCTGAAAGAATTTGTTGAACTCCACCACTGTAGCCACCTTGGAGAATCTGTTGAACTCCACCACTGTAGCCACCTTGGAGAACCTGTTGACCACCAGTACTATAGCTATCTTGAAGAACTTGTTGAACACCACCACTGTAGCCACCTGGAAGAATTTGTTGAACACCACCACTGTAGCCACCTTGGAGAACTTGTTGACCACCAACACTGTAGCTATCTTGAAGAACTTGTTGAACACCACCACTATAACCACCTGGAAGGATTTGTTGAACACCACCATTATAACCACCTTGAAGAATTTGTTGAACACCACCTAAAGCATTGTAACCTCCTCCTTCAGAAAGAACTTGTACATATTGTCCTCCGTGACCTTGACCGTAACTAGTAAAACAATCTGGACCCAATCCATTTGATCCACTATTCAGCACTGTTGACGCTTCATTGTAAGCTGTACCGTGAACTCCATGCACTGGATTAACCACACCACATGAAACTGAGGCCATCGTAATCAATACACAAATCAAAACCTACAAAACAAACAAAATTCATGATACATTTTTAATAAATATCATCCACTCAAAAATGATTCTTCATTATTTCTTTTTTTTCTAACCTTCATTGTTCAAATTTCTTCTCTTAAAACAGAAATATCCAAATGAATGCAAAAGACGAACTGATACTGATTCCATATTATCCTCCAACTTTTATACTTATGACAAACTAAAATCCAAAACTAAATAGATTGCAAAAAAAGAGCACATATTTGTCACATATTTCAAAAAAAAATCTTCTTCCATTGTTTTATTTTTTCACATATTATTAAAACACCTCCGTCTCATGATATAATCCATAACTCTCACATTTTAAAAAATTATAGGAAAAATAAAAACAAATAAAAATGTTTTACTTTCAAAAATTAATAAATTTCTTTAATAAAAAAAAAAATTTTTTTTTTTGAGCAATCATATCTAATTTGCATTCGACGATAATCAATATGCACAAAAAAATTGCATTTTTATGCCCAATTTTTTTTTTCATGCGAACTTTTTTTCCACGATATTATTTTAATTTTCTCTTAATTGACTGGCGATGATGATGACACAATTATTAAATATTTAACTTTATGTTTTTCTCACATATTTCAGAAAAAATAACGAAAAGAAAAAAAAATTTGCTATAAATTTAAATTTTTTTTCCTGTCCCTTAATTAAAAAGTGTGTATCATATTTTTAAGCGTTGTAACTTTTGACTTTTATTAGGAATTAATTAAAAATGAAGAAATTTAGATGTGCAAACATAGCAACTGAGAAATTCTACCTTTTAAAGTTAAATTGTCTCAGAACTATCTTTTCATTGAAAATTTTCAAAATATTTGACCATATTAGCAATAACTTGAAAAATATCTAAAGAGAGCCTTGTATTTTCCTTCCTTAGGACCTTATTATAGACCTCTTCATCACTCCTATAATACATACATTATTATTATCATCAGGATTCATCTTCAGCTAATTAGAGCACACTTTTGTCTGTATGAATCTGTTCATGAGTATAAAAATTGAATTTATATTAAGTACACAACAAATTTTTTAATACCAGATTTTAACATAATTAAAAAATTAAAAAATGTTGGCACTAAAATTCATAAGCAATCGTCTACCAATTATCTAGCCAATTTTTAAAACAGCAGCTCCTGTTTATCTGTGGAAACTGAAAGTTATTCAATCGTGTTTTTAAATTCTATCACCCATATTCACAAACAGGTAATAATTTGGTAATAACATTATGACAGTCATAACTTATTACTTGAAATTGGTATTCACCGAAAAGCTTTTTTCGGCATGATTTTAATAATCTTCGAAGAACTATCAAATAAATCCAAATAAAATTCACTTTTTCCATGTTCATATTTTGTCCCAATTCTATATTTCAATTATATGTATATTTTTATTATATTATATTTCTATTTAATTATATATTGATGGTGGTCATAACCTGGTCATAAATTGATTATGACGGTCATAAACTAGGATGGTGAATAGAGTGTGTCATGACTGTCATAAGTTATGACTTGATGGTTAATATGATTGTATGAAATTTATTTATCATCTTCAAGTCAGGACTAATGCAGACATCCACAATGCCTCAGACATTATTAATACTCTGTCTCTAGTTCAGCCTTCTTGTTTGACTAATAAACAAAAAAATGTCATTCAAAGTTTTATTGAGCATTTATCATCCTTTATGCTCAACAAACACTTCCTTCTATTTTATTTTTTTTTGTGTTTATTACAAATAAATTATAAAATAATTAAGTTCATTTTTTCGTAATTTTATTGAAATTTTCTTGAGCTTCAAGATTCACAACTGGATTTGAGGCACTGAATAAGACGATTTCAAGTGCAAGGACGTTTTGCAATCTGAAATAATACTTTTAAAGTAAGAAAATGGTTGGTAAAATGAGGCTTCACATACCCTTTAATGAAAGCCTTCGGTATAATTGACCATAAAGTAATTCGAGAGGTTTGTTTTGAAAATGGTTTAGGTCCATCCTGTTTTGAGATATTTAAGGTTTTTTAATTTTAGTTTCCATAGAAAAAGCTTAATTTCTGCTGAAAAGTTCTGAGGCGTAATATCACAAAACAACTTCCATACTTGTAAATAGTTTAAAGGACATGTAAACTTTAATTTAAACGTTAGTTTACGCCATATTTTATTAGAAGTTTGTAGACTTATTCCACTTTTAAATCAAATGGATCAATTTACTATAATAAAATTGAATTAAAATTTAAATTATACTCACATATGTTGGTTCCACAATGTCCTGCCAACAAATCATGCCAATGAACAATTTCAAATTGAGAAAATGAGTACAATGATTTGTATTACTCTTACATTTCTTGTCAAATTTTATCAAATAATCTGAAACGTTTTTTTTTTTCCAAAAATAAAGGAGCTTCTTCTTAGAATTAATTGGTTTATTGGGATTTAAAAAAAACACAAGTGTTTAAATTGAATAATGCATATAATACGTTTGTCAAATTAAATATTTCTTATCTTCATCAATTTTTAATTTTTTTAAGTGCCATTACATACTCAAAGTGAAAAAAAAATGTTGGAAGAAGCGTGTCATCAGCTTAACCAAATTAATCCTGTCGTTCAAAAAAAAATTGAACCTTACCAAAGTCTAAAAGAACATGGCTATACAGTTAAAGGAATAAGAAAATTAAATTCATAAAAAATTGCGATTATTTGTTTTTATTTACTTATAACTAAACAACAACAACAAAATTATCTGCTTTTCTCATTTTTATTTTTTAACATGTCCTAATTCGCCTCCATAAATAGGTAAACCACCATAGCTTCCACTGAGCCATGGAGCATGTGCAGATAATGGTAATGGAGCAGGAGCGGGTGCTGATGCTACAGCAGGAGAATGGCCTAGTACTTGAACAGCTGGAGCACCTGAAGCATAAACTGCTGAGGGTGCTAGTCCTGATGAACTAAGGCCCAAGCTCGATAGATCTAAGCCTTCAAGTCCATATGAAGATGGTCCTAAAACTGCTGGGCCTAATGAATGACCACCCTGCAATGATGAAGAAAGTAATTGGTAATTTCCAATAGAACCACCAACTTCAATTGGACCTGGCCCAACAGATATTGGTGACTCAGCTATAGCACCAACAGCAGGAGCGGCACCGACAACAGATAGAGGTGCTGGAGCTGGTAGAGGAGCTGGAATATGATGTACGACTGGTGCAGGAGCTGCTGCAAGGTATTTTACGTGATGATGTATAGGTTGTGGAGCTGGCTGATGTACAATTTTTAGAGTTTTAACAATTGGTGGTGGAGGAGGTGATTGATGAACTAAACGAATTTGATTAAGTTGTGGAGGTGGTGGGGGTGGCTGATGAACAACAGATATTGTTCTTACTTCAGGTGGTGGTGGAGGAGAATGTCGTAAAATTTGAACTTGTCTAACTAATGGTGGTGGAGGTGGATGTTGATGAAGAATTTGAATTGTTCTAATTTCTGGTTCACTTTCTCTAATAATTTTCAATGTTCTAATTCGTGGTGGTTGTACTTCTTGTTTGATAATTCTCACAGTTTGACCTTGATCTTCAATGGGTTGTGGATGATGATGTTCAGGCAAAAAATTAGTTTCATAATTTTCAGCTGGCTGTGGTAATTCAGGCTGATGATATCTATAACCATCTCCAACTTCTGGCCTTGCTAAAATTGTCACAGCCAAAGCCAATACACATATTAAAATCTTCAAAGAAAATAATAAAAAATTATTTGTAATTTCATTTATCGAATATCGCCAAAAGAAAAATAAATAACCAAAAAAATTTTAAACCTACCTTCATGACTAGAGATGTTAAATCGAAGATGAAAATGAATTAACTGATTTTATTATCATCGATGAATCTTCTTTTTATATATTTTTTTATTGATAACCCAACTCTCTACCACAAATCTTATTTTTTATTATGGACACGAATGAGCATTTGATTTTAAAAAAAATATATGTATGCATGTATGTATTTCAACTGTTATGATATAAACAGTTCATGTACCTTCAACTTCGAACAGAAATCATTGATTTTTAGTTGAATTAATTGTCAAAAGTTAAATTTTTGAAGAAAAAAAAAACAATTATGAATAATTCATAAGGATATCGGAAACAAACATATGGTGTTGTTAACTTTCTCATACTGATTTTTACATTTACAAATATGAAAAGGAAAAAAATTACCTCTTAAGTCATTTAAACGCCATAATAAATGAAATTTTGACTTAAATGAAAAATGATTTCAATATTTCAATTTTTTTTGGCTTGTGTTCATTATATGTCGAAACTAAAATAATTCCTACATATTATCAAATTAATTACAACATACCTAAATATCATTTTTTACATTTCATCTGTCATTTATGCAACTACTGTTAGTCACCAGTTTTTATTTATTCAAAAAAAAAAACAAAAAAAAGACAAAGAAAAACAGAAAACTAATTTAGATTCAATTTGGACAACAAAAAATTACACACTTTGATTTTATATTGACATAAATATTTCATTGAAAAATAATTCATATGAATATCGAAAGATCTATTTTTTAATAATTGCAATATTGCAAATTTACCAATGATTTTTTAAAAATAACCTTCAATTTTTTTTTTTCGAAAATTTAAATGATAATTTGTTGAGAAAAAAAAAAAACAGATAAATGGAAATGTGAAAAAAAAATAGTCATGATTATCACTTTTACTTTAGGCTTTACAACCCTCTGACTCGACAACTGCGAGGTGTATGATATCATAACGGCACTTTCAGTGTTAATTGGGTCTTCGAAAAATTTCGAAAAACCGCCACATCAACCAACCAATCATCACTTTTATCAATTTTAATAAATTTATTGCTGAAATATATAACACTTCAAAAAATATATGTGTGTAGTTTTTGAAAATCGTCACTTAAGTATTGGTTAATGGTTTGCCGTGACCGCTCAAAGTCCAATATGGTAATCGATGAAATGTTGAATGTATTTTTAAAAATTCATAAAAGAATCCTTCGATCAACTTGAAATGGTTGGCTTAGATTCATGGAAAATAAAAACAAAATCTTGTTATCTAAAATAAGGAATTATAATTAAGGACGTACAAAACAAAAAAACAAAAAAGATGTCAAGGATAATAATTAATCATACTCAACGAATACCTTTAGGTTCTGTCTATTTTTGAAAATTGAGCTCATGAAGTCTTTTAATCAGACTCGAAAAATGTTTCATCCAGTTTTATCGCGTACATATTTCCATATATTTTTGTCCTTTTAAAAAAAATTACTTATGTATTCTAAAATAGTCATACAGGCTTTTCTAAAAAGAAGTTTCATAGAACTGAGAAAAAAAATAAAAATAAAATATGGTTCACATGATGAAAGAATATGATCACACATTATTATCATTCATGGCGTTTTAGCCCCTTGTCCTAAATGTCATGACTGTCTACAGTTTTAAGTGAAATGCGAATCAATAAATTTATTATTAGAGAGAAAAATTTATGACAGGGCAACTACTACCGAGCACTTACATCATATCCAAATGAATTGGTTATTGGTCATTGGTCATTCAAAGCTGAAAACACTTGGGCATATTTAAGCCCAAAACCTTTATTTTTAAAAGCTACTCTACCATTTCTGCCAATATTTATGGTGAAAAACTGTAATTCTAGAATGCTCCAATGTTAAGGACACATAAATTATATAAAATACGAAGAAATAAAAATATTCAGACTTTTGTTTTGAGATTTCCACATTCTAAATTTTGAGTTTTAAAAAAAGAGGTGAACAAGCTAAAATCATTAGAATGAATGACTAAAATAAAATTCTTATAAATTGAAGTGTCAAACGTAATAAATTTATTTAATCAGTAACAAAACAAATGAAAATTTTCATTGTATCAAAATTTGTTCTTCTTTCCTTTTTTACTTTTTCTTATCGTATCCTGAGAAATGTGAATCACCACTAATATATTTAACATGACCTGGAGCATGATGATGATGATAAGTGGCATGTGCTGGTGCAAAATGTTGAACTTCTTGGACGATTTGAATTGTTTTTAATTCTGGTGGGGGTGGTGGGGGTTGATAAGCTACTTGGACAAGTTTAACTTCTGGTGGGGGTGGAGGTGGTTGAACATAAAATTGATGAGTACGGACTTCTGGTGGTGGTGGTGGAGGTTGATGAACAGTTTGGTAGGTTTTTACTTCTGGTGGTGGTGGTGGAGGTTGAACTAGAACTGAATGAGTACGGACTTCTGGTGGTGGTGGTGGAAGTTGATGTACAGTTTGATAGGATTTTACTTCTGGTGGTGGTGGTGGTTGTTGATGTAAGAATTGTAAAGTTTTTATAACTGGTGGTGGTGGAGGTGGTTGAAATGCAACTTGAACGGTTTTAACTTCTGGAACTGTAACTGGCACCGCAAATTGCTTCTCAAAGACTTCCTGTTGGTGTTGTTGTTGTAAGAAGCCAGCTGATGCAATAGCCACCAAAGCAAACATACACAAAACGATCTAAAATTTAAAAAAATATATAATTAAATATCTTTAGAATTTTATTTACATTTAATTCTTTGAAATCTACCTTCATTGCTGCGACAGAAAATATGTATTAGTTGAAACTGTAGAAAACAAGAAAAGTTGTTGACTGATAATGGTTTGATTAATTTGACTTTCTTTTATACTAAAATCAAAATCAAAATTTCTATGTGAAACTGCATTATTTTTGCAATTTTGCATTTTGTTTTCTTTTTTCTTAACATCTTAATTTAAATTTTGTGATCCACACCATCAAAAAAATATGCATCATTTTTTGATCAATCAAGGTTGTTACCTTTTTTTTTTTGTGTGAAATATCGAAATTGATATTTTAAAAACTTTCATTGTTTTTATGAAAAAAAAAAATAAACAAAAATAGTCAATAATTTTATTTTGTATGCAAATCACATAAAATTAAAAATAGATCTTTGATTTAAAAATAGATAAAAATTATGAATAATATTAAAATTGCTAAAATGAGTGAAAGTAATATTTTATAATATGTATGCATAAATTTCTACATAAAATTTTTTTAAAAAAATATGCAAATATCGTACAATATGAACGTTATTCAGTTTCTGGTTCAAGAAAATAAAATATTCATTAGCATTTGACATAGGAAATTATACTCAAATGCAATTTAATTTGAATAAATGAAAAATTAAAATAAGTTTCCATTAGCTAAAAGTAAAAAATTATCCTTGGAATCATTAACACTTTAAAGAATATATTAAATTAAAATTTTATAAATTTTGGTGTACTGAATACTTTATTTTTGTCTTGAATTTTAATCTCGTTTTGGTCCTTTTTCATGTCATTCTACTCTGTAAAATTTGAAATAATATTTGTATTTCAAGTTTGTCCCTTGAAACCTATTTTCCTTTTTATATTTCCTTAAAAAAAATTCATACTTATATATTTTTAAAAATTCAGTTCATCAACACTATGGATTTATTTGGATATTTTTTAAATCCTTAAGCACATTATTTCTCAGGGCCGTATTTAAGCATAGGCTACAACCTATGGGTCCGCACCACAAAGGGGGCCCGCATCACAAGAAATGAGTTAAGTTTTTTTTTTAGGTCCAGTCTAGGGTTCTACAGATCCTAAATACGGCCCTGTTGTTTTTACAATAACAAGAAAATAATTTTAATTTTTATTACGTAGAAAATGAAAAGTTTTTTATTTGTTTTAAAATATTATTAAATAAATAAATAAAATTCAATTGAATAACAAAATCAATTTTAACTCAAAAAATTGTTATACCATTGACATTTTCCAGCATAGCTAATTTCATGTCACTAGTACCGGTTTAGAGCCTTGGATTCCATAAATTTTTGTTAATCCAAACCAGATCCGTGGCATAATTTTGACTTTCGAGACAATAGATTTTTACAGGATCAGGTTGTTAGCCTAGTACTCAATTTCCAACCCGTAAGGGTTAGCATTATCACCAGAGGTAAAAAAAAGGTTCATTTTTGAAAATAAATGTGTAAATTTATTTACACAAGGCTCGATGGTCCAGGCAATTACAACCACACAAAATTACCGTGAAGTAATAAAAGCAAATAATTCATAGAAAGTTATTGGTGGGTTCAAAATAAAATAGATCATTCAAAATCATTAGTGACAGGTTGTAATAGAAGGATAACGACAGCCTTGGTCTCAGGATATAGAGATTTCCTGATTACTACATATAGAACCAATTTTTTCGTTGTTTTTTTTTTTAAATTTTAGATCTTTTTTACCTGAAAAGTGCTATGGAAAAAAGTATAACACTTGACTTGACTTTATTGAAAACAATTTAGAGAGTGTAAGTAAATATTAGTGAATTTTGAAAAATTCAGTTGTTTTTAAAATATTATACTTCTTTGAATAAAATTTTACTCCAAAGTTCAGAGCCCTGATCATTTAGAGAAGAAAAGCTTGTATCTTCTTGAATCTTCTAATAATAACTGCGGAGTATTTGTTACTATTTTTCTATTATCTTAACTATTTGCTCTTTAAGTTTAAAATTTGAGCTTTTTATCAAAATATTAATATGAATTTCGTTCCTTAATCGCAAATAAAACACGTTTTACTGAAATACATAACATCATAAAAAATTTTAAAGATTTAAAAATTAAAAGAGGTTTCCACCTTTCAATCGAGCATTCGTCAGAAATAAATTTTTAAGTGGCATTTTGTACTACGTGATCCTTGCTTACACTTTAATGATTACATAACAAACACACATTAAAAATTTTACATGAGAAAATTTCTTTGATTTGTATTTGTTTTGTCTTTCAGTTTAACTCATTTAAAAAAGTATGTCATTCACATGATGTATTTTCGACCATTTAAAAGATATTTTTAATTTTTGGACATCTAGTATCTATTTCGAAAGTTTTCAAATGCTTTTTTTTCCTCTTTTTTCTGTAAATGCATAATTTAATTGACAAAAACTTCAGATTAATTAAAACCTTTAAAAGAGAAATATTTTGTTATCTTTTGGTCAAAAAAATATTGTTAACGAATTAAGAGGTATTACATAAAACTAGAGCATCATTTTAAATTATACAAAACGAAAAAAACAAAAAAATACTTATATGCCTATTATCTAATCAGGCTAATTATTAAAACCTACTAATCTTTGGAATTTAATTAATTAATTTTTTTTTCTTCTCATAGGTTAAAATTATGTAAAACTTAATTGTTATGTTTATCTTATTTGCATAAAAAATAACATTTTTTTCAAAGTGCAACGAAATTCATTTAAAAAAAAAAAAAATACCAACTATCTTTACACTTTCAATCTAAAAAAATGTCTTAAGAAATTCAACGATGCCATGAAATCGGGTTCAAATCATATATCTTACAAATTTCCCATTTCTAATTTTCTATTAAGTAACTTTCGTTCAATATTTTGTGTCTCACAATTCGTCATCGAAAAATTCTAAATTAAAAATCGAAGTAGTAAATTCCAAGAAAACAATTTACTAGGGATTTTTTTTAAACAATATTTATTTACAAAATAATCTAAATAATAAAACTTAACATTTCTTAATATACTTTTACTTTTTCAATAAGTTAGAAGCCCATGGACCATGTGCATAGGCATGTCCCGAAGCAATTCCATGTCCCGAAACAATTCCATGTCCAGAAGCAATTCCATGTCCCGAAACAATTTCATGTCCCGAAGCAATTCCATGTCCTGCAAAAATAGAATTTGCTCCTAATGCAGATCCAGCTAGTAGAGGTCCATGTGCAAGTGCAGGTCCAGTTGCAATTGCTGGACCAGCCGATAAAACAGAGGGAGCAAAAGCAGGGCCAGCTGCAATTGCAGATCCTGAAGCAAGAACGGGAGCTCCAGCAGCATAAGAAGTACCAAAGGATAATGGATGAGCTCCAAGTGCAGGACCAGCAATTCCTGCCGGGCCAGAAGCTATCGCTGGGGCACCGTATAGAGGTCCAGCAATTGCTGTTGGGCCAGCTTCAACAACCGATGGAGCAGGTAAAGCAGGACCACCAATATGAGCATGAGCAACGTGAGCATGAGCGACATGAGCTGGTGCGTAATGTTGAACTTCTTGGACGATTTGAATTGTTTTCACTTCTGGTGGTGGTGGAGGTGGTTGATAAGCTACTTGGACAAGTTTAACTTCTGGTGGGGGTGGGGGTGGTTGAACATAAAACTGATGAGTGCGAACTTCTGGTGGTGGTGGTGGAGGTTGATGAACAGTTTGGTATGTTCTTACTTCTGGTGGTGGTGGTGGTGGCTGATGTAAATATTGATGAACACGAACTTCTGGTGGTGGTGGTGGAAGTTGATGTACAGTTTGATAGGATTTTACTTCTGGTGGTGGTGGTGGTGGTTGATGTAAAAATTGTAAAGTTTTTACAACTGGTGGTGGTGGAGGTGGTTGAAAGGCAACTTGAACAGTTTTAACTTCTGGAACTGTTACAGGTACTGCGACTGGAGCTTCTTCCTGTACAACTGCTTGAGGTAAGAATCCAGCAGATACCACTGCTACCACACTTACTAAGTATACAAAAACCTTGTAAAAACAGACATAAATCAATTAAATATAAAAGGATTTATTCTAAAAGAAAAGAATTATTTCCATTACTAATTTTTCAAATTCAATATTTATTAATATACGTATTTTTCAATTACCGTACCTTCATTTTAATATTTCTCAAGCTTATACTATTATGATGAGAAAACTTCAACTGATACAAATATTTCTAATTCACTTTACTTTTATACCATCCACTGTATAGCAATTTTTTTCCCTATTAATTTTAAATTTTTTTCAAACCTCCTTTTTGAGGTTTTCTTGTTTTTTTATTAAATTTTTCTTATTTAATCTAATGCATCTCTCCTACTATAGATTATGTACTTCCAAATTATTATCATCGGATGATATAAGAGTGCAACCTTTTTTTTTCGAAGATAAACATTTATTCGAATATATTAATTGATCAATGATCTAATGGTTACAACAACAACAATTTCTCCTTTTTCGTTTATTATTATTTAACTCTAAAAAAAAAAAATTAGATGAAGATCAATTTGCATTTTTTTCTAGTGTAATAAGAGCACTAGAAAAACAACAAAAATTAAATTCAAATTTTAATCGATATCTATACCTTCAAACCGTTTAACGTATACAAAAACGAAAAGAAGAAGAAAAAAAATTAAATAAAAAGCTTAAATTTTGTTTTGTGACACATCGTTTTAACACAAAATGAAGATGTTGTGATGCATTTTATAAATCTTATAATAAATGTGACTGTTTTATATTGAATTGCAATTACATTTTGATGGGTTACGAGTATCTTTAACAAGAAACAAAAAAAATGGAATACGTTAGGTGGAAGATTTATGAATTTTGGAAGCTTATTGCGAAGCTTACTGTTTTTTTTCTTCTTATTAATAAATTGACATATCATTTTTCTTTCTTAGGATTTGATTATAAATTATAAATTAAAATTGAATTAATCGTGTCATCCATAAAAATTAAACAAATTTCCTAATTTAAATGAGGTAGTTAGCATAGATACAATTATTTGAAGAAAAAGCATAATGTAATGGAACTTCACCTAAGTTTTGTAGATTACATAACTGAACAGATTATGCTTGAATATGTATTGTTCACAAAAAATTAAACGGTGATGATCTACTGTCAGTTTTTTGGTTAGGTTTCACAAGAAAAATAAAATGCCTTATTTAAAGTATCTTTTCATTAGGCAACTTAATATTGAATCGTATGAAAATTCGAGATAACTTGAGCAAAGAGCAATGTGCTGATAGTCACATACATACATACACTGGATTCAAAGGGACCTTTTTCAGGTGCTCCTACACTATCTGGCAAATTGGCAGATATCTGTCCATTTTAGTGGACAGATGTTTGTCTGACTGATTACACTTGTGGCAGATATGAGATATTCGGGAAATTTTTGACTGCCAGATTTAAGGACAGACATCTGTCTTCTTCATCTGCCATAGTGATTACACGCATCTGACCACGAAAATGGGCAGATATCTGCCAATTTGCCAGATCGTGTAGGAGCACCTTAAGAATTCTGTCTAGAGACCTTTAATTCCACAGCTTTCTTCAAATTTTATACTCGTTTTTATTAATTAATTTTTTCCTCTAAAAAAGCAGATTTTTTAAAAAAAAAAAAACTAATTGATTCATTGAAAAAAAATTATTAAAAATCATAAAATGAAATTCGATACTAAAAATTACTGTTTTATTGATTGAATTTTATTACACTTTCATTATTATTATTATTATTATCTGATAACGCATAAACTCCATTATTAATGTTTCTATTAATCAAACCAGTTTGAAGATATGGTAGAGTACCAATCGATGAAAATATCGAACCACCATTAGGAATTGGTGAACCTGTAATAGCTGATGATCCAGCAGCAGTAGCTACATAATTACCATTTCCATGTGATAATGCTGTTGCGGTGGCTGTTAATGGTTGGTTTAAAATTTGATTTAATGTTGGTAGAGATGTTAATACGGCTCCAGAGGGAATTGAAGATCCTGATGCTATTGAATATTGAAAAGGGAATGTTCCTGTTGATGCTGTTAAAACTGGAGCATATGAATTCGTATTTGCAGTAGATAAAACGACAGGTGCAGTTACAGCTTGTGCAGTTGAATATGATATTGGAGCAGGTACTTGTGGTTCTTGAGATTCTTTGATGCCTGTTGGTGATGTGATGGAAGTGTTTTGACTATCGGCTTGAACTTTTTGAGGAACTGGTGGTGCTACAAAAATTGGAATATTGAAATTTGAATTTCCAGCAGCTAGAACAGTTTGTGGAACTGCAAATTGTGAAGGCGAATATGATATTGCAGCAGCTACTTGAGTTCCTTGAGGTCCTTTAATTTCTGCTGATGATGTTGTAGGTATATTTTGAATAAATGGGAATGTGGGTGCTGATGCTGCTGTAATAAATGGAGCATATAAATTTAAATTTCCAGCAGATAAAAAGGCAGGTGGAGCTGCAACTAATCCAGGAAAATATGATACTGGTGCAGATACTTGTGGTTCTTGTACAATTGGAAATGTATTTTTTCCTACAACACCGTTAACAATACCTCCACCGTATATCGCTGCACTATTATCGATCAACGGTATAAATCCTGCCGATGTGAATGCAACCAAAATCAAAAGGGACGCTAGTATCTGAATGATGAAAAAAAAAAAGTTGTATGAAAAATATTTTAAGAATATTCTATGAGAAATATTACCTTAATCATTTTGTAGAGCTTTAATAAGGAATGACTTTATAGAACTGATGTAATATCTGAGAATTTTCTGAGTTTTTATATAAAAATTTTATGGTGTCTATCATATTTGTTTTTCTTTTCATATTTTTATGGCTTAATTTAACGGTAATCCAAAATTGCAATAAATAAAAGATCAATGAACCCATGAATAATTTTTTTTTCTTTCAAAAATCTGTGTCAAAAATATGTCTAGTCATAAAAATATATCGCGAAACTCTAATTAATGGATGGATAAATATTCTAATAAAAATTTTATGATCTAATAAAAATCAAATAAAATCAGCATAAATAATCCCCCTGTGAGATCTTTGCGATTATATTCAAAACTCGTGTCAAAAATTCGGATCAATCGTTGTGATTGAAGTTTGGAATCATTTATCGCAAAAAATAAAATTTTTTAAAGGTTCAGGGTAATAACCTATAATTAAAAATAAATTTTGCTTCATTTGAGGACTATAACAAGCACATAAGAAATACTATTAAAAAATTGTAGATCATTTGCAACGCAACTTGCATTTTTGAAAACGCTTTTACTCATTTGAATATTAACAAATTATTTGTACTCGTGTAACAAAAAATTAACAAAACTAAAACAGTAAAAAAAACAAGTAGTTTAACTTATTTCTAACTAATTAAAATTGAATTTACTTCTATTAACCTTTCAGCCAAGGGGGTGGAATCGCATGATGATGAGCAGGAGTAGCAAGAATTCTACTATGCTGTACAATAGATTCTTTAACAATTGGAATTACTTTGGCAACAACAATTGCAGATGGTTGACGAATAATACTAATTGTATTAACAATTACTGGTGGAGGAGGACAATGTTTTACAATATTATACGAATATATTACTGGGGGTGGTGATGGAAATTGCATAAGAACTGAATATTGATGAAGTGTTGGCGGTGGTGGAGGTGGTTGATGAATAACTTTTACAGTTCTTACAATAGGTGGTGGTGCTGGTGATTGTTGAAGATATTGTAAAGATTGAATTTCTGGTGCGTATTCATGAACAATTTGAAGTGTTCTTGTATGTGGTGGTCGATGTTCTTGTTTAATGATTTGAATTGTTTTTTCATTGGTTATAGATGCATGAGCGGCTGATGATTGAGATTGCCTTTCTCTGATAATCCTGATGGTTCGTTGATTTTGGTGAGTACCAGTAGAAACTAATACAATCAAAGTTGTTAAATAAATAATTATCTAAAAAATAAAATATAAAATTTAGAATTATAGAAAAAAAACTTATAAGTCACTTTTGTACCTGCATCTTTTTTTATTTTTTTGTTTTTACAAATTTGACGCACAATCTAGTTACTAAATAATAGTTAAAAAACTGGCGTTGCGTGATTATGCGTTTTTTCTTTTTATACATTTTACAAAAAATAAAATATTTAATTTAAAAAAAAAAAAACACAAATATTTAACGACATTTCAAAAAATTACAATCAATTGTATCAATAAACAAAATTGATTTTTAAAAAATCAAAACATCGAAGAAAAAGAAAATACAAAGAAAATTTCTATAGGTATACCAAAATTGTGTCTTTTCTACAGAAAACCAAGGTGGGTTACAATAATTTAAAAAGTTAAATGAGAGTAGTATGTCAATCATCACAAATTTTTCAAATTATTAAATTATTTCTAATAAAATAAATGTCATACAATTATCATTTATAAAATGCAAATTTTATTTGATATTATTTCATGAATTCCTTATAATACCGTGTTAAAATGTTATGCCACCGAAAATTATAAAAAATTAAATGAATTGTTAAATATGAAAAAAATTGAAAGCAAAATCAAACAAATAAAACCTGAAAGAAAATATAATATGATGATTATATTTAAATCAATAAAAATAAAATAAAAGATCATCAGCATTTTTGGCCTACTGAAACGCATTATTGCATTTTATAAAACGAATATAGGGTGTAAAGTATACTAAATATGTCATTTCTCTTTCCAATCTGGACCTGCTGAAATTTATTTTTTCTAAAATATTTCAAAGAACGATTTTTTTCTTCTGAATTTCCTTGCATGATTCAAGTACTATGACCTTTTTTCTTTAACCTTTCAACTTTAATCCATTTTCCAACTTACACTCACTTTTTCGATTATTATTATTTGTTGGAAAATTTACATAGTGGAATGGAACTGAACTCTTTTTCTGTGTTCCTTTTACGCTAGTGCATTTACTCCGGTGTGGTTTTTAAATGGAACAGCATAAACTTACCACACCATGTGTGGAAATAGTTGAAACTACGCCTAACAACGCCAGGCCATATGCATTTTTTAAAGAAAAACAGCTTATACTGTCCTGAAGCTGAAGTACCAACTTATTACTTTCTTAGCCCTCGTTAGTCGCTTGCATGTGATTTGGTCTACGCCTCAAAGTGGGCTGCGAAAAAAAGTAAGCAAACTGTACACAATTAGCTTCTTTAGGTTAGGAGATTTACCTTCGTTCTGATTATCGCCCTCTAAAACGTTAAACCTATAACTTGACTACTATATACTATATTTATTCCACTTTCTATCAAAAACTAAAAACACCCTGTATACCTTTTCCGATTTGTTATTTACAACGAACGGATTTTCTCCATTACTGCTTTTTTTTCTATCAATGAAAGTAACAGTAATAAATAATATTTAAATCATTTTTTTTTTACAATACATTAATCTTAATTCCATTCTGAAGGTTAAAACAATAAACTTCATGCAAGTAGAATGAATCGAAGTGAACCTAAAGTGTATCAGGTTTTCGAAAAGGAGAAAAAAAATTGACCGTGAAATTTAACGAAACTGGATTAAACGATAATGGAAAAAAAAAACTAAATACAATTTCATCACTATTTTTTTCTTCTTCCCAATTTTTAATTTATGAAGAAGAAAAAAAAACTAATTATAATTTAAAAGTAAAAGGCAAAAAAAATGTAACAATTACACGCTTTAGATTTGAATTATAATAATCTAATTAGTTAAAAAAGGACATATTGCGTACCATTGTACAGCTTTGTAGGGCTTTGATTCTGCTGGAAAACAACTTTTCAAGGATATTCTTTTATTTTCCATGTGTAAAAGATACATATATTAAATGTCCTTAAATTTTGGACATTTTTCGATATTCACTTTATTTCTGTTACGAGAAATTGAACCATTTTTAATTGATAATTAATAATTCAAAGGACTTAATTGAGTTAAATTTCTTATAAAAAAGTAAAAACTCAAAACCTAAATACTTATGTTATCATTGTAACTTGAAAATTCTTTTCCTTTAATTGATAGAATTTGCAAATTCGCCATATTTGCTAGTCGCAATTTGCTTAAATGATAGGAGATCGAGGATCTGTGCCATAACTTTTGTATTTTATGATGTACGTTTACGTACGGTATACAAAATGTATTCATAGAGGTTACTTAACATCTTCGACGCTTTATTTACCTATTTTTTTTCTTTCTGTTTTTTAATTTTTTTATAACAGTTGCCTTTTGTCCTCAATTGTTATCTTTATATACCAATGCCATTTTTATTATACATAATACACAATTTTCCATAAGCATTTTGAATTTTTAAATATTTGATAATCTCTTAAATAACATTTATTTTGTCTTATAATGTGTGTTTTATCTAACATGGTCTTTGTTTTTATTAAATATACAAAATTATTTTATAATGGGAGTCATCTTTTCTTTAATACAATGAAAAAGTCCAAAATATACAAAAATAAGGCAAAAGACATTTTTCTCTACAGCAGAGGTAGGTGTACGTATTTATTCAGTTTGATTTGAATTTTCAATGATAATATCTTTCTCCACACTACTTTTTTTTCATTATGTTTTTTTTTTCTAAAAGAAAAAAGTGGAAATTATTACGATGTTGTTTTTTTTGTTTTGTTTCTGTAAAACGTAACATGTTATCTATAAAATAAGGTGATATTTTCAAACTTGACGCCAGTTTGTAAATATCTGTTTTCGGTCAATCATCAGAGTGGAGTTATTTAATAATGAAAGTAGGTATTTTTGTAAATTTAACTTTGGTTGTTCAGAAAATAAAGTCAATTTACGAGAAATTTAATTAATTAATTTTGTTTTGATTTCAAAGGTCTTTTTGTGCCTTCTGGCTTTTGCAGCCACGGCTTTAGCTGGTTATACGAGTATAGGTGGGCTGGGTGGTAGTTTAGATGGAATCTCGGGATTAAGTTTAAATAGCCTGGCACTTGGTGGACTAAGTAGTGGTCATGCATTTTCAGGACTTACAGCTGGTCCAGCTATTTCGACATTAGCGAGTGCTCCTGTTATTGCACAAGCACCAGCTGTTCTTACTGCTCCATCAGCTCCTGCTCTACTTGCTGCTCCAGCTCCTGCTGTTCAAATTGTTCATGCTCCAGTACCTGTTCCCGTATCACCACCTGAAGTTAAAACTATTCAAGTTGTTCATCAACCTCCACCTCCACCACCTGAAGTTAAAACGATTAATGTTTTAAAACAACCCCCACCACCACCACCACAAGTCCGTACATTCCAAGTATTGAAACAACATCCACCACCACCACCAGTTGTCCAAACATTAAGTTATTTACAACATGTTCCACCACCACCACCAGAAATTAAAACTGTTCAAGTTGTCCGTCAACGACCACCAGAAATCAAAACAATACGATTGGTACACGAACAACCACCAGTTGAACATGTTGAAACAATTCGTGTGATTCGGGAAGAAATCTCTGTACCTGAAGAAGTTCCAGCACATATACCTATTGAACCACTTCCAGATGAACCACATCCAGTTGTAGATGATGGTTATAACTATCCGGCCCCACGACGCCAATGATTTTATTTAATTGTTTGTTATCTTGTGTTAAATAGATTTTTCAATTGAAAAAAAAAAATTAATTTATTTGAAATAACTAAAAATAATTGATGTTTTATTTATGTTAAATTTTGTATTTATTTATGTTCAAAATATTTATTTTGGAAAAAAAAAATACGAACTGAGAGAATTTAATCAAAAATCTGAATTTTCAAGAAAGAACAACATATTTTTCTTTTTAATTAGGAAGATGTTCTTTTACATTTTTGTGAGGTGATGATTCTGTGTAATGTATCCTTTGTAAATGCATTTAACTTTCTTCATAATTTCTACAAAATTTCTGCTAAGATCTAAAGTTAAACTTTGAGGATCTCAACCACGTAACCTTTTTTTTTTAGCCTTTTAGTATCAAATTGTAAAAGTAAAACATTTCTTGAGATAGGGAAAAAAAAACTTGGACTCCAATGCTACAAAATTTTTGAAAATCTGCTAAATAAAATCGAAAGAGTGAAATAAATTAAAAAGGAATAAAAACTCTTCAGTACTGAAACTAAAATTTTATTGTCATTTCCGATTCATTCCCTTCGATTGATTGATATCGAAAAGGGACCAGTTAAAGGGTACTACCTGCTGATTAAGATAGTAAAGGATTAGTTAATCAAATCAAAAAGCCAGTTATAAGAAAAATATAAATCTGATCAGTAAAAACATATCACTTCGGGATCGGGGACGGGATAAGTAGAAGTTAATTTTAGTCCTTATTTGATATGATCAATATCGCCGTTTTTAAGAACATTGCAAATTGATGAAACTTTTTGCAAATAAAAATAAATACTCCGACATCCTCTAACAAGCGGTTTGTAGTAGGTGTAGACGACTAAAAATAATAAATTAATAAAAACAACTCTCTAGATAAACTGTAAGATTATGAATGACAGGCAGTTGAACTGAATGAGTTACCAAAAATTACAAAAAAATCTTTTACCCAAAAAGCTGCAGCTGAATCAATAAAAAAAACTAAAGTCAATCAAACTTATGAGGATTATTTCTAAAATTAATTATTCATGAATGTATGTATCTACATAAGTATCTGTATCTAAAATACAGGATGAACGATATCTATAAGTGATACACAATTTAAAAATATGATAATATATTTTGTGAGTGCAACAACCAACGCTCTAAATTTTTTTTTCTCATTTTTGTAAATTAACATAACGAAATTCCCTTAATTTGAATGTACGATATTTGCTTCCTCGTTTATGTTCCATTTTATAACTTTTCATCTTATCTAAAAGAAACTTCATATACTAATCCTAAATAGGGTCCAGTTTTTATTTAAAAAGAAAAAAACAACATTTGTGATAAAAAAAACAAAAGCATGTTCATAACATGTGAAGTGTTTAAATTGTTGTTTATTTTAATCTTTTTGTTTTATGTATCATTTATTCAATCTGTCAACATATTGTTGCGATTGGTTATACAAGGACCATATATTTATACTTCATATGAGATACAATATTTCAAAATGAAATAAATTTTGTATTTATACGTTAATTCGATTATACAACGAACCACAAAAAAAAAATACGTGTGTGCATGTTTTAATTTTAATTTATCGAAAATTAAAATTGAATGAATGAAATTATTTCTTTTCTAATTTGGTAGGGCAGATACATTTTGTGTAAGCCCTTCATCATTATAAAAAGGAAAATTTTATAAAAATCATTTATCAGTTTATTTTTGTTATTTCCGAATTCAACTAGTCATTGCAGACTTTCAAGTACAAAAACAAAAAACAAAAAAAAAGAATGACAATCACAAAGGTAAATTTTGCATTTAGAAAGGACACTTTTTTTCTTTCAAAGTTTGCCTAAATTTAAATTTTTCTTTTTTTAATTTGTAGAATTTTGGTTTTGTTCTAACAATAATTGCTTCAGTTACATGCACTGGATTTGGAGGAGGAGGAGGAGGAGGAGGACCAACATTTTCAGTAGCATTAGCAAAAAGTAAAGGATTTGGTCCATTTCCACCACCACCTTTTCCTTATCCCGTTCCAGCAGCTATACCATATCCTGTTCCAGTTCCTGCACCATATCCACCACCACAAACTCATATAATCAAAGTTATTCATGAACATGTTAATTCACCACCACCATCAAAAATTGTAAAAGTTGTTCATCAACATCAGGCTCCCACCGTTCATGAACATGTTAAAATTATTCAAGAAGCTGCTCCGATTCCATATGGTTTCGGTAATGATATATCTTCATTTCCAATATCATCTGCACTTCCATTTGGTCATTCAATTCCTATTGGACATCCGTTACCATTAACACATTTACCTATAGAATCTGGATATCAAATACTTGAAGCACCACATTCACATCATGGACATCATGGTCATCATCATATATTTCAATAAATATTCATATTAGTATCTTAAATTTTTTTTCTAATTCTGATGTCTTAGAAAATTTTGTATTTGTTATTTATTAGACTGAAATTGTTGTAAAAAAAATGTATTTTTAATTTTCTTCAATAAAATGTAAGAAAAATTTATTGTTTTGTTTGTGTAAAAAAAAACCCCATTAACTCAACTAAACTTCCTGCTGATTTTGATTTAATCATAAATAAATCATGTGAGGAATAAGTAGGAGCTCATTCCAAAATAAGAAAAACTGATTGGTAGAAGAAAAAGATACTTTTTTTTTGTTGTTGTCAAAATTAATTCAACTCTTTTTTTTTGCTTGTTACTAAACTCTTTTTAATTTATTTATTTTTCAATTCAAATGAAAGTTTATGTTACGATTTCATAAAAAACCAAATTTTTTTTTTTTTGCGTTACATAAAATGACCAAAATATAATAACTTTCCAAATTTTTTGGAATATTTTATTAATTTTTTTTTGCCAGTGCATAAATAAGATATTTCAAATTTTGATGGCCTTGTATAATTAGTTTTATCATTTACAAAAAAAAATATACATACATACATATATGTATGTCACATCGAACTTTGAGTTTACCAAATCCAATGTGAAAATTTCGACGACGACGCCATACCATTTGTTTTTTATCTTCCTAATTTTTTCACATGACCATAATGTGAGAAATTTTTTAAGGATTTTAACTAAAATGTATTTTGAAATTGGAACATATCTTTTTTGTTATTTTTTTTGACAGGATTACCCATCAGTCATTTTTTTTTAAATTAAGAAAATTGAAATTTTTTCTCATTTGTCATTCGAATTTTACATTAATTAAAAACAGATTTACTTGTTGTTGATAATTTATCACACTAAATTGTACAGGAATTTCAGATAATGTTGATTTGATTGTAACAACACGTACATATTATGTACATATATTGAAAAAGGAAGTAGAGTGTTGTCTTATTGAAAATGAGTAAAATGTTTATTCTTTGATACCAAGATCTTGTGAAGCTTGTATCTTCTAAGGGATTTATGAATGCTTTTTTTGTGTTGAAAAGGATATTTGTCTTAGGAAGCACTTTAATGGTATAGTAATTTTGTGTTTTCTACTTCTTTTTCTTTTAAAGGATAAATTGATTCAAGACCTCAACAGATTTGTGTCCTTTGTAAGACTTCCAATTGTTCACCTTTTCCTCCTTTGATTAAAAAGATTTGACAGTTTTTCAATGAATTTCGAAAACACTTCTAATCCAGTATCTTTGACTCTTATAGTAGTTTTTAAAAATTCAAGTTCCTTTTTTGTTTTCTTCTACTTCTGATTTTGCCTTTCACTAAATTTTTTGAAAACTTTATAACGACGTTTCTGGGTTAGCACAGGTTAGCTCGTCGTTCCAGGATCAGGTTTCGTCGTTAATTATTAATGAAAAGTTCAATTTTTAACAACTTAATTTTATTCTTTATTATTTCAAAAATCCTGATCTTTTACAATAATTTTCCCTGATATACTTTTTATTCTTATCTTTAATACAATGCGTTCTTACTTAATTTTATTAATTCACAATATAATATTTTTTACAACTTCTTAATAACCCCAGAAATATATTTTTTACAACTCAGGAAAACTTTATTTCCTTTATACTTGAATTCTTTCGAATTCTCCTAACTCAACTCAAAATACAATATAATTTTAAAAACTCAGGAAAGCTTAGTTCCTTTATACTTGAATTCCTTTTTGAATTCCACTCATTTAAAATATATTTCTGAATCTCAGGAATGCTTTAGTTCCTTTACAAGTTTACTTTTAAAACTTCATTACCTAGTCTTTTTTTTTTATTGTTGTAAAAATATGAAAAGTGAAGCTTGCAGGACGTTTGGGAGTTTCAACTTATTCAGACTACTTTTCGAGACGAGAGGATTAACCTCAACTTCAAAAAGTGAATTTCTGGATAGAAAAGAAAATCCTTATCTCTACTAATCTTCAACTTTTCCTTTCTTTGTGAAATATACACGCACGTATTATATTGAAGTTTAGTAGAATGTTTTGGGACTTTCAACTTATCTAGACTACTTTTTGAGACGAGAGGATTAACCTCAACTTCAAAAAGTGAATTTCATAGATAGACGAGAAAATCCTTATTTCTACCAACCTTCAACTTTTGATTCTAACGAATATAACCACAATTTACATTGAAGTCAAGTAGAATATTTTGGGATCTTCAACTTATCTAGACTACTTTTCGAGACGAGAGGATTAACCTCAACTTCAAAAAGTGAATTTCATAGATAGACGAGAAAATCCTTATTTCTACAAATCTTCAACAAAATTATGCTATTTTATTATTTTTTCTTACCTCTTGTTATTACTACCTTTTTATTACTTTTATTTTTAATTTAAAACTTACACTTTGAGTTATGAAAACCAACTGATATCCTGAATCCTGATCAGAACCACTGATCGACTGATCTTTACTTGATAAAATGATTGACTGACGTCTAATATGAAAATTTCATCTCTATTTATACACTTTTGAAATTGCGTGTTTCCAATTTCCAAGCTTTTAATTTTTTAATTATTCTAGAACATTCTTTAAACGGTTTTTTTTTAAACTTAAAACTTTGTTTTCTTATTATAAAACAGATGGCGTTGTTGGCGGTAATGTCTAGGAAAATAAACTTTCCATGCGGATGCGTGTTAAGTTTAAACATTATGAAGTCCTTGCTTCACTTAAAATTTATTTTCTTTCTTTTCTTTTTCAATGCATTTCTTAAAAATAAATGGGGACAGAATGT
The DNA here is from genome assembly GCA_932526495.1 of Bombylius major. Taxonomy (NCBI): domain Eukaryota; kingdom Metazoa; phylum Arthropoda; class Insecta; order Diptera; family Bombyliidae; genus Bombylius; species Bombylius major. Next base: position 53,549,813 of record OW052043.1, read on the forward strand.
AACTCCGTTACATCCCCCCCTTACTTCAAAAAAAAGAAAAGTGTTTACATTTTTCTTAATATGTAGTACATATATTTTTTTTTTTATACATATTCTGTATTATGTATTTTCTAGACAACTTAAATCTATCAATTTTTCAATACATAGTTTTTCTTCTCTTAAACTTAAACCTAATAGTACAAGAAAATTCACTTAAAATTAAAATTTTCTTTTTTTTCTTATATTTAATACTGTAATCTCCATTGTTTTTCCTGGTTACCCTGACCGGTTTTCCTTTTATAGATTTTATTATTGAGTTTCCTGGCAATAAGTTCTTTAGTAAAAAATATATTTGATGAATAATCTGTTCTATAGGTGTTTCTGTTATATTTTCTGTTGATTGTAGTGGTAGTGATGAGATCGGAGGTGTTAATAATGATAACGGTGGTAAAGATGATGAACCTGTCAAGTTTGAGGGTGATAGTGTTCTTGGACATTTTATTGTAGGTGATGGTCTATTTCGTGATGTTGATGGTGTAGGTGATGTTCTATGTTGTATTGCAAAGGCTGTAGCATTTACCATTGTCTTGCTTTGTATATTTTGGTTTTGTTCTATCGCTGTCGGTTTCCAATAATTTTTACTTGTTTGCTTTCTAATTGTCGTATGATTTTTTCCACTGGGTAATTTTTGTCTACTATCATGTTTCATTTCATTTTTATCTTTCAATTTTTCTCTCAATTTTAAATTTTCGTTTCGCAATTCCTCGATCAGTTTTTTACAATCTTCCATTTCTCTAGTTTGATTATTTACCGAGGGAGTTGTTCGTCTCCTTTCTCCAGAATTTCTCGAATTATTGGCACAATGCCAATTTTTGCTCCTTATATTTTGTTTATCACATCTAAAACAAAACTTCCGGACTGGATTCGGGCATTCTGTTCGGAAATGTCCTACTTCTCCACATCTCCAGCAACTTTCTGCCATTTTATATACTCTTATTTCATGTAATGGTTGATTCAAACGTTGTGGTCTGTTCTCTGATCTTAGTCTCATATGTTTTTCTTCTATTTTAATCTGTTCATATTCTTCAGCCAGCTTTATCATTTCTCCTAAATTTGTAAAATCTTTAGGTCTTATATATAATTTATAATCTGGTAATAAATTCTGGTAGATTCTTTCCAATTTTTCTTCCTTAGAACCATTTTCTTGCCATCGCTGCATTGACTGTATAGATGTGATGTAATTTCTGGCTTGTTCTCCTGGTTTTTGTAGTCTATTTCTTATATCGTCTGTTAATTTTACATGAAATCGTGGTGGTAAAAAGAAACTTCTAAAATCCTGTATAAAATTGTCCCACGTTTTCCAATTTTGCTTGTTGTTTCTGTACCACATTAATGCATTTCTGGTGAGCAGTTCTGGTAATGCTTTTAAAAGCCTATCCACTGGTATTTCATAGCAATCTGCTAATTCTTCAACTCTTTCGATGAAATTTAATGGATCATGTCCTTGATCGAATTTCACATTCCATTTTCGTACTTTGTCTACAATATCTCCATCAGAAATAAGGTTAAATTGTACTTTATTATCGCTCATGTTTGTCCCATAATTTTGGGAATGAGCTGTAGGAATTTGTAGTCCTGCTGCTGTGTATACTGGTTGCATATACTGAGGTAAATTTGCAGTAGTAAATGTTGAAATAGGTGTAGTTATATAATTATGCGGTATTGTAGTAGTTTCTGGCATCGATGAAACATTAGGAGGTATAGAACTTCTATTTTCTGGTTCTCCTTCAAAACTTTTATATATGGTTGAAACCGAATCTTGTCTTTCTTGTACAGGGCTAGTATCTTTTGAAAATGTTGCTGCATTTTGTTTTTCTTTTTTCAAAAACTCTATTAATCGACTTCTTATATTTTCAACTTTTCCACTAGTTATAAGTCCTCGTGTTTTACACTCCTTGATTAATTCCTTTTTTAATAGATCATTCACCCAGTTGAAGTTTTCATCTGTTTTATTTGTCTTTTTAGGAGGCATCTTTCTTGATATTCTGTACAATCAGTATTATTTAAACTATGCTTCGAAGTTGTTTACAAAAAGAACTTTGAAGTCCCTGCTCGGGCGCCAAAATTTATATAACGACGTTTCTGGGTTAGCACAGGTTAGCTCGTCGTTCCAGGATCAGGTTTCGTCGTTAATTATTAATGAAAAGTTCAATTTTTAACAACTTAATTTTATTCTTTATTATTTCAAAAATCCTGATCTTTTACAATAATTTTCCCTGATATACTTTTTATTCTTATCTTTAATACAATGCGTTCTTACTTAATTTTATTAATTCACAATATAATATTTTTTACAACTTCTTAATAACCCCAGAAATATATTTTTTACAACTCAGGAAAACTTTATTTCCTTTATACTTGAATTCTTTCGAATTCTCCTAACTCAACTCAAAATACAATATAATTTTAAAAACTCAGGAAAGCTTAGTTCCTTTATACTTGAATTCCTTTTTGAATTCCACTCATTTAAAATATATTTCTGAATCTCAGGAATGCTTTAGTTCCTTTACAAGTTTACTTTTAAAACTTCATTACCTAGTCTTTTTTTTTTATTGTTGTAAAAATATGAAAAGTGAAGCTTGCAGGACGTTTGGGAGTTTCAACTTATTCAGACTACTTTTCGAGACGAGAGGATTAACCTCAACTTCAAAAAGTGAATTTCTGGATAGAAAAGAAAATCCTTATCTCTACTAATCTTCAACTTTTCCTTTCTTTGTGAAATATACACGCACGTATTATATTGAAGTTTAGTAGAATGTTTTGGGACTTTCAACTTATCTAGACTACTTTTTGAGACGAGAGGATTAACCTCAACTTCAAAAAGTGAATTTCATAGATAGACGAGAAAATCCTTATTTCTACCAACCTTCAACTTTTGATTCTAACGAATATAACCACAATTTACATTGAAGTCAAGTAGAATATTTTGGGATCTTCAACTTATCTAGACTACTTTTCGAGACGAGAGGATTAACCTCAACTTCAAAAAGTGAATTTCATAGATAGACGAGAAAATCCTTATTTCTACAAATCTTCAACAAAATTATGCTATTTTATTATTTTTTCTTACCTCTTGTTATTACTACCTTTTTATTACTTTTATTTTTAATTTAAAACTTACACTTTGAGTTATGAAAACCAACTGATATCCTGAATCCTGATCAGAACCACTGATCGACTGATCTTTACTTGATAAAATGATTGACTGACGTCTAATATGAAAATTTCATCTCTATTTATACACTTTTGAAATTGCGTGTTTCCAATTTCCAAGCTTTTAATTTTTTAATTATTCTAGAACATTCTTTAAACGGTTTTTTTTTAAACTTAAAACTTTGTTTTCTTATTATAAAACAGATGGCGTTGTTGGCGGTAATGTCTAGGAAAATAAACTTTCCATGCGGATGCGTGTTAAGTTTAAACATTATGAAGTCCTTGCTTCACTTAAAATTTATTTTCTTTCTTTTCTTTTTCAATGCATTTCTTAAAAATAAATGGGGACAGAATGTAACTCCGTTACAACTTTATAAAGACGAAAATATTAGAATTGGGGCTGGAAAGATTAATTTTTTTTAGTTCTTGGAAATAATTATTAAAAAATTAAATCAACTTTTACATCCTTTTTTCTTCTAAATTTTGAAGAGCTCTGAATTTTCCACTACAAAAAAAAAATTATTTCAAGGATTTTAATCGGAATTTATAGTTATATCCTTCAATTAAAAAATATGAAATAACTTGTGATCCTTTATTTATTTTATTGCTTCTCAATTCTTCTTTTGTGTGGTGCTCATTTCTGGATGAATTTTCGGGCTTCTCTACTACCATTTTGTTCATTTTGGTTTGATCACCAGGCTTTCTCCTTTTAATTAATAATTTTCATCTTTTCCTATATATCCTGATTAGTATATCTTCATATTGTTTTTGGTGCTCTTTCAGGATTCATTCTTCCAAGTTGATCTTAAATATTGCTCCAATTTATCACATACATATACCCAAAAGTTTATGAAATTCGTTAAAACTGTGATATGAAAATAGGGCGTTAATCATAATTTCCATAAATTCATTTCACTCATAATCAACAAATTTGAATTATACACGAAATTAACAACTATAATAATCATATGTGTGCTTATTAAGTTATTAATAAATTTTTCTTATTAATGTGTTTATCAATAAAATCTAATTTTCATCAATTTTTAAAATACATACAAAAAATTACAAAAATTAATATTTAAAATTTATTTGAAAAATTTATGAAATTAAAGTAAAAGTTTAATTTTTTTTGTAAAATAAAAACAAAATTAAATGTAAATTAGAAAAATTTTCATAATATGTAATTATGTAAATTAAATTCATTTAAAAAATTCAAAACTGAAAGAAAAATAAAAGAAAAAAGTCATTAAAATAATTACGTTAACGATGATGGAAACAAATGAAATTAAGAAAATTATATCAATAAATTAGAAAAATAAAAAAATACCAACACACGTACACAAACACACACACACACACACACACACACACACACACACACACACCGGGGAGTCAGAAACAAACAGCAAAAAAAATGTTAATAATATAAAAATTTCTTAAAATGGGTAAGTGGTCAATTTAAAAACAACTTAATGATGATTCCATAAATTACAACAATGAATAATTTATTTATTTTATCTTTTTTTTACTGATTCGATTATGTGTAAAAAAAATAATACATACATAAATGAATAAATTTATTCATCACACATTTTTAATTTTGTAAACTTTTACAACTTGTTTTCCATATATGTGTTACAAAAATCTTTTATTTATCTTTCTATCTTATTTGCATTTTATAATCTGAGGCCTGAGATGCGTTCAGTCATCTTTTTTTTTTTTTGTGGTAACATGAAAATATACGATTTAACACATTTTATAGTTCATTGTTTTAAGAATGAATAAATTTTTTAATTGTATATTCAAAAACAAACTATGTTACTCTATTTTTAATTAATTGTTTGGAAATGATCGATATCTATCGAATTACATATACGGAATTGGCTGGTGAATAAAAGATTGATAATTATGTAACGGAAATAATTAATTAATTTTTTTCTTTAAACGTTTTGTTTATCTACAAAGTTTCAAGTTTTATCCCTTTGGACATGTTTTTCACATGAATTAATCAAATTTAAATAAATTCACAATAACTTTTCGAAAACAAAAGGGAAAATTATGAACAATTTAATTCAGTGTGTGAAATAGGACTTTACGTGTAGATTTTGTGAGGAGCTTAAGAAGATTTTATTTAAATTCAGGCAGACTCATTCACGATGCACAAAGAGATTGGACTTTCAAAAGAGAAGCATTTAAGAACCAGAAAGGCGTTTTTTTTGGTAGACTTGGCTTGCTTCACAAATAAACAGTTCAAATACGCACATGTTGTTAATGAATTATATAAGTTACATTGGATTAGAGACTTTATTACGTAAAGGAAAAAAATTAATTAAAATTTCAAAAATAGATATGTATTGTAAAAAATTATCTTTGGAGTATTTCCGCTTTATTTTTTCTTTGTCATGAAAATTCAGTAGCCAAAAATCAGATTAGGAATTAAATTTAATTGAAAATTTTAAAAATTTAAAAAAAAAAAAGTATGATCTAATGTCGTTGATTAAATAACAGTTTTCACATAACCTATACTACGCTACGGTATCCTTAAGGGCCAATTATAACTTATTAAGGCCACAAAAAAAAAGTCCAGAAAAGCTCGAAAAGTAGAATTTACCATAATTTTAAAAAAGAAGAAAAAGATACTCATTATTTCAAATACAAAAACAAAAGTCTTACAATGTTGAGAATATCTTTAACACCTTTATATATTTTATAAGTCCTTTTTTTGAACAAGTTCTTCACAAATAAAAGTAGTATTTTTGGCCCAGAAGTTTACAAAATAAAACAAAAACGATATATGTATTTTTGGAATGGTCATCAGGTGGTAGAGTGTTTTGTCTTTTAAGACATTTTTTTTTTCTAACTTGTGGGCCCCGTAAAAGAGTAATTAAAAACATAAGAAAACAAATTGAAATTTAAATAAATTATAAATTAAAGTTAAATCTAATTTATGCATGGACACGAAGAAGACAATTTCTTTAAAAAGGATATAGTTTTCAGGACTATAATTTCAGTCCATACTTCTTTCCACAATCATATCGAAGAGCATTCACAATGAGCCTTTTAGACCTCCTGATGGACTTGATTTGTGTTAGCAAACCCAAGTCCAAGCTAACCCAATTTAACCTGCGCTTGTCATCCTTTTAGGCTTTTAATGAATATGAAATCTAGTATAATTGTTGTTTTGAAAAAAAAAAAAAAAAAATAGAGTAATTTTCTTCTCTATGACACAACAAAAGCCTGAAATAATTAGAAATTAATTATTAAGAAAACAAAAACATTTGCCAGAAATCCAATCCAATTACCTCTTCAAAAGGCCTTTTCAGAAGAAAAAAAAAAATAAGAACATCATAATTGTATAGTAATCATAGTGAAAATTATATTAATAAATTTATATTTTAATATACTAACACTACACTACTCACACAAACAAAAATGTTATATAAATCGAAATCGAAGTTGACTTCAACCTCAAATCTAAATCTTAAATTTAAAGTTATGTTTCAGAGCTCTGAATTTATTATATTAAAAATCATAATTTCGAAAATTCGAATTCGAATAAAGAAAATAAATTAAGTATGTATGTATGTGTTGTGTTTGTGTGTTTACATAAATTAAAAATTTAAAGACCCACTGAGAAGAACAAATTTGAAAATTATTAAAACTTCTTTTACATTACAAAATACAAAACGAAAACACACATTACACAAACTGCTGACGGATAGATTGTTCTCATACACAAGGGGTCTTTTCACTTTTGAAGTTAAAGATACAAGATACATAATTTTCATTTCTACTACCACATTTTGTGTTAAATTTGAAAAAGATGAGTTTAATAATTTTTACTTTTTAGTTTAGTTTAGTTGTTGTTTTTTTTTCAATTCGATTCGAGGTCGATTGCATTGCATCTCGTTTATGACGCAATTTGAGTTTATTTTTTATGATGCACCAACACCACACAGTGGTATTAAAAATAAAAACAACAATAACAACCAAGAAAGAAAAAAAACACATTAAATAGTCATCATCATTTATTTTGTTAATGATGAAGAAGAGTTTTCGGTTTTCTTTGTTTTTAAATACTTAATAGAATTATAATTTTGAATTATTATTATTAAAATTTATGTGTAAAACACGTGCTCACGTTTTTCTGATAAATTTGATTTAAAAAAAAAATTCAATTTTGAATCATTCATCGTTCATGCATTCACGATTTACGGTTATAAATTTTCTATGCTTTGACATATGTAAATATTAATGCCGCATTTAGAAAAAAAAAAATAACAAGAAGAGTGATAATTAATTTATGTAATTTGAAAAAGTGATTTAAATTTGTTTATTTTACGTTAATCGAGTGATAAATTTTTGTTTAGTTTTGGGTTATTTAAAAGTGGTAAAAAAGTTATAAAAAAGATAGTTTTAATTAATTAGAATAAAGGAGAAGGAAATTAATTGAAAGTGAAATGTGTTAGAAAAGTGAAGGAATAAAAGATTTAACAGTTTAAACGCGGACAAGAAAGAATTTGTTTAGAACTTCGAAGGATGGTTTTAAAAATTATTTGAAACAGAAGAAAATTGTTTTAATCACACAAATTGGTAAGAATTTTTTTTATTTTTCGTTTTATTTTATATTTTTCTCCTGATTTTAACGGTATTAACATACGAATTCGAAAGCCATAATGCGGGATAATAGTTCTATGACCTATAGGTCATAGCGCATTGAATCTTTCCCGTATTTTCAATAAACCTTTGCTACGGATCTTTTTCTTTAAGCTAGAACATTTCTGAAACTGTTTACTTTTGTTTTCATTTCCTGATTCTCTAAAATCAAATTTTTTTTTAGAAGGGGTAATTTTTTTTTTTTAATTTAAATCTTTTTCCAATCACTACAAATATGTAGGTACATATATTTCTTGTTCCTCTTAATCTGGTGTATAATAAACATGAAAGAACTTTCCCTTTTAGATTGTAAACATTTCCAACAGCTGTACAAGCAATATTAGAATTCCATTTTAAGGATAACAAAACAAAAATAGTTTTATAATTTTTTTTTTTAGATTCAATTTATAACGTTATGATTTTCCCTAAAATTTTACCAGCAATATTTTTTATTTGCTGCTGTGTTGTTTGATATGGCAAAATATAGTCCTTTTAAGTCCCTAATTTTATTTTATGTATTTATTTACCTGCATCCTGCATTTATTGATCAATAATAATAATCTCATTGTCAACAAGGGCACCGAATAAAATTTATTTAAAAAAAATGCCTGTGAATGTTTTTTAATGAGTGGTACGGTACAATCATAAAAATTAAAAATTTACTATTTTTTTATTTTATTTTTATTACCGTTTTGTTTCTCTTTTTTAAAAAATTCGATCAATATGATGATGGTAAATTGTATTTAATCTTTTATAATCAAGATCAATCATCAGTAACAAATTAAATTGATGATGACATACAATATATAGTTTCTATAGCTTTGTCAATTTATTTATATATGTCATCAATTTACAAAATAATACTTTTCACTTTCATTTTCAAAAAATGAAAGAAAAAAACCAGAAAACAAAAATCGAAAATAACAAAAAAAAAAAAAATTAAAGATCACCACGATGACAACAAATGACTCCGTCTGATATGGTATTCTTTAGTAGTTAGTAGAAATGAACATAATGTGGAGATCTCTATAAAAGAGAAAAATTAGATAAAATCGCGTTTTAACAAAATTAAATAGAGAAAGAAAAAAACAGACAATATGTTTACAGACACTTTTCTATTCACAATCCTACAACTAAAACGTATTGTACAAATATATCATTTTGTGTTACATAGTTATTATATTTTGATCCGCAATGTTTTTGTGTTGCCAACAAATTCTGATTCTCTTTAAGAAGCTCTGAACGCTGGGATGAACTTTGACCTTTTGAACCTTAAGGAATTAAATATTAGTTGTTTTTTTCGATCAGTTTAAGATTATATTTTCCCGAAAACCCATAGTCTTGCTTATTAGCCCTTTGCCCTAAAACAACTTGTGGGAGACGTGATGCTACTTCTGTGCCTAAAATGAGAACCTCGTATCAGACACGTGATGTCTTGTTCTGGCTAAAAGTGAGAAGAAACATCACGTGTCTGATACGAGGTTCTCATTTTAGGTACAGAAATAGCATCGCATCTCCCACACGTTGTTTTAAGGTTGGAGACCAATATTACACTCGATAGTTCTCTGGCAGTCTATTCGCCAAAAAAGAAAGAAAACGCTAAGGTCTTGTAACTGCTCTTTGATAAATAAGAATTTGCCAAGCGTTTATTAAAGAAGACTAAAGGTTTTCCATATACTTCTGGTTGACGTGGCCGTTTTCGGATTACTATCGAAGACCCAAATAGCACCAAGAGAGCCATTTTGATACCCATTTACTGTTAAAAGTCCAAGTATGACTTTAAAATAAAATTTATAGAACAAATTGTTGATTACATTGACGAACTAGTGGTTGAGATTTTTCTTCTTCAATTCGAAAGGCTCTTATTTATATTTTTAGGGTTCATTGTCAGTTTTAGACCATAGATACTTGTTTCATTTATGATGCATCTCTTTAAAATCCCAAAAAATACATTTTTAAGAATTAAAAGCACCATTGAAAGTTTTGCAAACTATACCATCAGTTCCGAAAATTTGCCAAATTTAACGAAAAATTATTTAAATTGGCAACATTATTTTAAAAAAAAAAACAAATTTGACGGAAATATGATCAAGAAAGATTCCCATCAAATGATTTTTTAATGCAATGTTCTCAAATGGTCCAAACATTCAAATGAGTTAATTAAATATTATGCTTCTTCTTTTTTAACTTCCTAAAACAATGAAACCATTCATTCAATAACATAAAATTCTTATTACACACAACGTACATGCTTGTTTTTTTTATTTAAAATATTCTAACAAACTTAAAAATTTCTCTTGTGTTTTTTTTTAAATGCACATACTCTCTATATATACTCTGTGCCCCTGTCTGTTCTGCTGTTCATGTACTACATATATTTTTGCTTCATGATTATTTTTTATTCTCGAAAAAAACCACATGGGAAAAATATGTCGACATATGGTCATATGTAACTAATTTAAAAATAAAAAGTATCTTTAAAGTTTTTTTTTTCTTCTAAAAGATTTTGATTGATTGTATATTTTTCCAAGTGAATAAATTTTTAATTGTATCGAAATTTTTTTTCTTCGTATCTTGCAAGTTAAAAATATGAAAAACAAACAATTAAACATAATTTTTTTTCATAATTTCAAAGACAAAAACAACTTGATTTTTTTCAAAATTCAACTTGACAGGCAAATTAAAATAAAAAAAACATCCTTCATAAAATATGTTTCCTTTAAATTTAAACGGATATGTTGAACACAAAAAAAAATATTACAAGTACAACAAGAATTTTTTTATTATTAAAAACTTGTACCTATATTAAAAACTTCATTAAATTTTTTCAAATTACTTTTGATTTTTTTTTCTGCGAATCATTAATGACATATTAAATTTTAAGGACATCTATTTTTAGTATGTAATATGAAAAAAAAAAAATTACATACATATTAGAATTGCAATCACATATTCGTTGATTAATAAAAAAATTAAATATTACATATTGTGTAGAAAACAAATTATATTTAACCTTATATGCGAGTACAAAAATATATATTTAAAGCGCAATTATTATTAAATTACAATTTAATAATTGCAATCATTTAAAATTCTTGAACAGGGGACAATTGCTTTGGCGACGACATATACCTGTGAAAGGAAATACACACTGTATGTACATATGTTTGTACATAGGTATCTGTATGTTCATAAAGCACAAAATATAAAAATCGAAATCAGCAATAAATTGTAAATGCGCTTACAGGGAGACTCATAAAAAAACCCAACTTTGAATATGATTATGACTGTCATAAACTAGTTTGGTGAATAGACTTATGACTGTCATAATTTATGACTTGATGTAGATTAAGGCCGTAAGTGAAAGTGTGAAGTTGTAGGTGGTTGTACAGAACAAAACAAAAATACTGTGAATTATGGTGTTTTTCGTTTGAAATTGACAAGTTTTATGATATGAACTCTTATTGGTCGATTGATGTCATACAGAAACCCCATATTCGTAGATAATATTTCCATCATGCGAAATAATAAAGAACAGTGAAAATGTACTAAAAAAGAAACTGTTGAACAGTTTAGAAAAACTCCGACTTAGAAGATATTTTCCGTAAAAAAAGACTAACCGATAGTATGTAGTTCAAATAATTTACAGAAAATTAGGGTGAAAATAAGAGATAAAAGCAAATATAGAGGTTATTTCTAAATTTTTCAATTTTTTATGAGCCCTTGAAAAGTAAAAGTCAATTGGGATCAAAAGACGATCGTATAAAATGTCTTGAATCCTATACGTATCGAGAATAAAGCAAGAAAAAGCTTGAAAATATTGGGAAGGTTTCCGAACTCAACATTCATTTTTCTTATTTTGTCAATGACTTTCAATAAAATCAGACCTTAACTAAGCCAGGAGAGTTTATTTAACAAATAAAGACGGCATGTCATTTTCAAAGACTTCTTGGTTGAGAATTTCTTTTTTTAGTTTTTAGACAGGGGGAATTCGAAAATTCATCGTAGATAAGTACCATTTTGGTGCTACTACCATATGGTAAGCCAACCAAATCAACCATTGAAATAATATAATCACTGTAGTAACATAAAACCTTCAACAAAATGGTAAATATTCGAATATGGTAACTTGTTACTTTTGGTAACTGGTGAAATATCGAATATGATAGATTAACTTTCGGTTGTTATGGTAACTACCATGATCAATTTTCGAATTTTCCCTCACTCTGATCCTTATCTCAATTTGCATTTAAAGCCTCCAGTCCAGTCTATTTCATCCATTTTCATTCAAAACACCTTGTACAATTAAAAATACAAATTTCTTGACTTTATGAGCATGTATCTATAGCTACTTGATTCGCATTTTATTACAATAAAATCAAAGTAACTTAAGTTGCATATTAAATAATTTTGGATGTCTGTCTACTGCTTATACCGTATGTATTACCTGTCTATTGATGAAATCATGAATATAAAATAATAAAAGTCATGAATATATATTTTTTAAATTAATCAAATGTTGTGACTTTTAAATAAATAGAAAAAAAAATAATCATGATTGAACATTTTTTTGCTTCTAAAGAAGAAGAAGAAAAAAAATTATGTAAACAAAAATTAAAATCAAGAAGAAAATAAATATTTGAAAAATTATTTTTATGATTTCAATATTTGAAATTTTAACAAACAACCAAAAAAATACAAATTTTATCATTTAGACAAATATTTGATCCGGTTACACAAAATTTGGTTTTTAAATTTGATAAAAAAAAAAATAATTCAAGAAATTTGAACAAAAATGAAATTGACAAATTTTTTCAAAATTCAGAAGTTTTTAAAGTTAATCCCCATCGTTTATAAAATTTTGACTACTTATTAATTTGAACCAAACGCGCATGTTAATCAATTGAACGTAAAACTTACATTTGTGTCTATCAGTTGCAAAAGGGGTCTTTGTAATGTTAAGTCATTTTAAGTTATTAAGCAAAATTGTTTCTGAAATTTGACAAAATGTACTGTAACTGTTCTGCAACTGACCTCATATTTTGACGATCAAAATACAGAGGAAAAGGTTTTTTTTTCTTTTAAAAGTAAAGTAAATAAGTAGATTTTTAAAAGACCTTTCAAATGACGTATATAACTCATTTTTTTCAAAATATGGAAAAGATCCGTTTTGCAACTGATAGACACATTTATTACTTACTTTTTTTATTCCAAACATTTATAATTTTTTGGTTCCTTTTTTTTATTTAAAGAAAGAAAAAAACACTCACATCACATACTTAGTTACTACAACTTACGATTTCTTCTTCTTCAAGATAATTTCTTATCACCTTATTTACAATTACGTAGATTATATAGAAATCTGCCACAAATAGTCTATTTTTGCCATTAGAATTTTGATCATTAGAATTTAGAAAAAAAAATTTTTTTGTAAATATTTTATTGAAATTTTAACGCTTTACCGGCATAAGCACTGTATTTTTGCTAGAAATATTTTGAAGTTTGACTACAAAGAGTTTCAATGTAATTTTACCAGAATTACCGACTTAATCATTTCAAAATGTGACAAACTGTATTTCCACCAGACTTAGAATTTTTTACTACTTCCGTGGGGGATCAAATTTCGAAAACTCCACAATTGACACCAGTTTCGTCAAATTTGGCTCACCTATTATGGGGTTTGTTATAAAGAAATGTTTTTATTTAACCATAGTCCCGTTTTTTGGTAGTGGAGCTACTCAATGGGTCCTCTAACTTGAGCTGTCATTCTATATACCTTTTCTACAGACGGAAGACGAAAGAAGTTGCACTCAGTGTTGAAGCTAAAAAGTAGTCAAATTTGTCAGTCTTTTACATAACATAAAAAAAATTGTTTTGACTTGGAGTTGCAATAACCTTTTGAACCTAATGACGAACAACTTGAACAACAGAGACATTTTCTGAAATGTCTGAAGGATCTCTTTCAAACATATTCTCAATTGGCCCTATACGCTACGTGAGCTTTGGAATATGTTGCAAAAAAAGGAATTAACCCCTCTTGTCATATATTTTTTTTCATTTCTCGTCGAGTTTGCGCTTTGCTTAGTTTGGCACGTGAACCATGAAACAATGCTTGTAAATTTAGGCATCTACAAGGACTAAAGTTATTCACATCATACATATCATACATATAAGAATCTCTAAGAACAACCTGTGTATGTGTAAGGTGTACACAAAACAAGACATTAAAATATTTTTCTTGTTAATTATTTTTCTACGTTACTTTCAAATTTTTTAATGTGGTTTATACTTACCGTTCTAAGTTTATAAGTGCTTAACGGGCCGGGCCCTTAAATAACATTTTTAAATTACACGATAAACGCGCTTACACTTAACCTAATTTCCACTTATCTAATAATTTTCTAAAAAAAAAACTACTTAAATTTATGATGTATTTTCATTTCAATAATTTTGAAAGAACAAAATTCTGATCAATAAAAGACCACATCGTTCTATTGGAGAATTCTATATGTATGTATTTTTTCTAGAAACTTTTATCCAAATGCAAACAAGATTTTAGATTCTATTCTGTTCTTAGTTATTATACCATTCATGTTCTATATTTATTCATTTTTTTTTTTTTTTTTTCAGAAATACTCAAAAGTTATATTTACCTTTCTTTGTTGATAAAATGCTAACGAACTTCCATAGAAAAAATATGAAATAAAAAAATACTATTTTTTTTTACAGGGTTCTCCACCTGAACAATGACAACAGTTGTTGTTTTTCCACATGCCGCCACCGTATTTGCTGCAGTCTGTGCATGCATTTTCAGTATTATTGGGACTTTAGGTAATACAAAAAAATATATATTAATAAATAATAAAACGTTACATTCATCATATTCACGTACTACATTGTACCTGTCCTATTACAAAAACCGCATTATTTTAATATAAAAAAAAGAAAGAATTAATTTAACACGTTTTTTCTATCATGTTTTTTTCTTCTTCATTGCATTGTTGTCTATTTTATTTCATTTTAAATACAATTTGTGTTTTTTTTTTTGATAAATTTTTGTTTTTTTCTTCTCGTATAAAAAAAAAGGAAATCTGATAACAATTCTCGCTTTATTAAAATGCCCAAAAATGAGAGGACATGCAACAACAGCATTTGTATTATCTTTATGTATTTCGGATTTATTATTTTGTACATTTAGTTTACCATTAACAGCAATTCGATATTTTAATGAGGTAATTAAATTTTTTTTTAAAAAAAAAGCAATTATTTGGTTTTTTCTTTAATTAATTTTTTTTTAAATGTTTGACCTTTAGGCATGGACCCTCGGAGAAACTTTATGTAAAATTTTTCCAGTTATTTTTTATGGAAATGTTGCTGTTTCACTTTTAAGTATGGTTGGAATCACTTTAAATAGGTAATTTGGTAATTTTTTTTGGTATTATTAGAAGAAGAAGATTTAAGAGATTTTAAATGGTAATTGTTTTTGTGTTTTTTTCAGATATATCCTTATTGCTTGCCATAATTTATACGCTCAATTATATAAACCAAAATACTTGACAATTCAATTAATTGCTGTTTGGGCTCTTGCATTTTTTATGTTGGTAAGTAAAAATTTTTGCAATTTTTTGCATAAAATTTACTCACACTCTTAACAAATAAAAACACTTGAATTTCGAGAATATACCTGTTAAGTCCTTTTGAAAAGTAAGCCTTAATTATTTCAATCGAATTTTTAAGCTTTATAGCTTCTAAATGGTTTGAAATACAGGTCTTTCGTGAGTTTTACCATTTATTGGTTACATGTAAATGAAAACTGTACAATTTTATTTTCAAATTTAGTACAATCCAAAAGATTGCGTCATACAACTTCTTATCTACCTCATTAAGTTTGACCCTTTGCTCTCTGACTGTGACATTGATATCTCAGTTACCACGGTATTCTTTCTTGGTTTTTATTGAAATAAATTTTTTGTTTCGGAAGATAAAATTTTATTGGCTTTATGAGTTTTAGAGGGCATTAGAAGCACTTTTCAAAAATATACACTTTTATAAACTTCATATCATCCACTGAATTTTAACTTTTAAGAGCTGGATATCCCTAGTGACCAAACTGTTTCAGATTGGCTCCGCTGAAATATTTGTTGTTCGTTTCTACGGTGCTATTTGCAGGTCAAACACTTTAACTGTTTATTATCTCTTCAAAAATATCGCACAATTACTGGTTTCCCAATAGGAAAATCTTGGAATGTTGTGCAAAGAGATAAATATCCCTTATGATTCCAGACTGACTTAAGAAAATTTTCGCCAGCCTTATTCCATTAGAAGTTTCCATAAATTGGTTTTTCGAGAGAGAAGAGGTTAAAAGCACGTTTTTTAACAAAAATCAATTTTTGTACGAGACAAAAAAAGGGAAAAAGAGTGTTCTTACAATAAATTAATCAAAAGTTATCCACAATATCCTGCAAAATCGAACAACTGTTGTTTTTCTTAATTAAAAAATAAATTATAAATTTTTTATCTACATATTTTTTTTGTTTTTTTAATTTCAGTTACCACCAATTCTTGGTGTTTGGGGTGAATTAGGTTTAGATGAAGCAACATTTTCATGTACAATAATTAAAAAAAATGGATATTCAATAAAAAAATATTTATTTTTAATTGGATTTCTTGTTCCATGTCTTGTCATTATAACTTCATATTCATGTATTTATTTAACTGTAAAAAAACAAAAATTAAAATTGAAAGCACACAGGTAAATTTACTCAGTCAGACAATAAAAATCAAATTTCAACATGAAAAACCAGAATAAAATGGAGAATTCAAAAAATTAAATGATCGTCATTTGCAAATATTCAGCGTACTAAACCATGAAACTTAATACTTACTTGCAATTGACGATCATTTGATGTTTTTGAAATCTCCTAAAAAACTCATGCTTGTTTTTTTACTATATTTTCAGTTGTTATAATTCAAATTCAAAAATTAACAGTATTTTAAAATTACCATCAACATCATCACCTTCACAATCATCACCATTATCATCATCATCATCACGTCAACGTGAAGATAATCGTTTAACAATTATGATGTTAACAATATTTTTATGTTTTATTACATGTTTTTTACCATTAATGTTGGTTAATGTAATGGATGAAAATAATACATCATTTCCATGGCTTCATATATTTTCATCTATTATGGCATGGGCATCAAGTGTTATAAATCCTTTTATATATGCAGCAAGTAATCGTAATTACAGGTGTGTTAATAAAATGAATAATTTGATCAATTTCCAAAACTAATCACAAAATTTTTAAAATTTCAGAGTTGCATATTATAAAATTTTCACAATATTAAAATTCTGGGGTGAACCATTAAGTCCGATGCCAAGTAAAAGTTATCAAGCAAGTAAAAATTCAAAAGATGCTGCATCTGGTCCAATACGTAGTACACCATTATTTATTGATAATGTACAAAATAAAAATTTCTATTCGAAAAATTTTAAAATGAATAATCAAACGTATTCTGTATAAAATGACTGACTGACTGACAATTTTTTTTTCTTTTTTTAAATTTAAAAAAAAAACTAAAACAATTAAAATTTTGTTTTTGTTAATTTATCATAAATTTAAGTGAAATTAATTTTTTTTTTGTATACCTCCTTTTTTTTTGTAGTTTTCTTGAAATTTAAGAGTTTTTTTTTCGTCCTATTTTTTTTTTGCTTTGCGTTTCATTTTGTATTCCAAAAAAATTAAACCAAAATTAGAGTTTAAGTTAATGTTAAGGAAGAAAAAACAGATTTAATGTTAAGAGAAATTTATCTCTTATTTCAAATTTTTGTTTGATTTTTTTTTTTTTTAGTAGTAGTCCTTAAGTGTTTGTACTTTGTAGTAAATAAGGAACAAAATAAATTAAGAAAAAAAAATGAACCCAAAATAAAATCAAAGAAAATTAATAAAAATAAAAAAGCCATCCAAAAAACAAATGTGTTTTCATTTGAAATCTTATAAGGACTAAGGATACAAGCTTATGGCTGAGCTTATTAGTTTCAGAGTTACAGAATTAAGCCACGTCATTCATTCTTTTCCTGTAAGGATTTGAAAAAAAAAAAAGTACACTTTATCTCAAATACATGTCATTTTTCGCCCATGTTGATTGGAACCCCCAACTACAATATATTTTTTAATGAAGAGCTGTACATAGAGCGAAAATTTGCAAGGAACATTTGTCAAGATAAAGTGTACTTTTGCAAGAATAAAATTTAGTGGTTTTGATTTCTTGGGTATTTTTATGTACTAACCTACTTAAATTTAGAAAAACCACCATACAGTACAGTCAGTATATGTAATTTCAATGCAAATACATATTTTTTTTATTGTTTTATTTTAAAAATGTATCTATACACCTGAATCTTATGTTGTTAATTATCTTATTTGTTATCTTATGAATTAAAAAAAAATACATATAAAATAAATGGAAAAGGAGTTTGAAAAAAAAAATATAAATTGCCCCGGGTGAGGATCGAACTCACGACCTTAAGATTATGAGACTTACGCGCTACCTACTGCGCTACCGAGGCGTCGAATACACTATTCATAAACTAATTTTTGATCTCTAATCGCTAATAATAATAAATAAATCGAAACTGATGATAAACATCCGGCAATTATTCCAGCAACAAGACCCGGCCATCGTCGAAAAATAATTAATATAAATATTATTGTACAAATAATTAACATCATTCCAAATGGAAGTAATGGACTTAAATCGAAATTACGATGAAAATTAATTCCAGGAAATGTCATTCTATCTGAAAAAACAAGAAGAAAAAAATTAAATTGATAAAAACAATTAATAACCCCTTTGAAAAAGTAAAGTAGGTAAACAAATTTCACTAATTAAACTGTTAGTTTTATTTAACAAAATATCCTAAAATTGAATGAAATTACCTTTACCATCTGCATTATAACTTGGAGGAATATTCAAATGAACATGTGATTCATGCATTGTTGGCATATTTTCATTTATAGTTGAATTTATATCACCACGTTCACGTTGTAAATTATTTGAAACATCAACAGACTAAATTTTAAAATCAAAATAAAAAATAATTAATAATTAATTCACTTTAAAAAAATAATTAATTATTGTAATAATAACCTTCTCTGTTGTTGTTAACAAATGAATTGGATGATAAAAAATCCATTGCATATTCATTTTACTGTTTTCACTTTTTTTTTTTTTTTTCTTCTATTTTATCGCCAAAAAATTTACCAACAACACCACAAAAATAAACAAAAACCTATCTACATATGAAAAAAAAGGGTAAAAATAAAAAACAATCACTATTTTTCACATCGATCTCACTAAAACTCATAAAAAAAATAATAAGTAAATAAATACTTAACATCCAAACAGTACGACAATTTAAATTCAAACTGAGAAAATTAAATTCCAAAATTATGCTAAATAATTTTTTCTTCTCATATTTCTTATCAATTTAAAAAAAAAAAAAAAATACGTTTTTTTATTATTATTTCAAGCAAATAATGAGATAATACTCCTTTAATCTGTTTTTTTTTTCTGCTTTAGAAAAAAAAAATTTGCCGCAGAAATCTGAAATTGTATAAAATCAGAAAAGAAAGATTGTGTCGTCGTACACAATCGAAAAATAATGAATTTCTTTTTGATTTAAAAATGTAAAAAAAAGAAAAATGAAACAGAATTTCTCCAATAAAATTGTGATCACGATAATAATAATTGTTGTGAATCAAAAATTTACAATAAAAAATTTATAAACTTTGACCTAAAATGAGAACACACAAAAAATTATAATCATTTAAATTTTTCTTATCAATTTGTGATTTGGTTTTTTTTTTCTTCTCTTCGTTATTTTTCAAATGTTTTGTTTTGTTTTGTCTGTACTTAAAATAATGTTTGAGAGTAAAATGCGTAGAAGATAAACAATTTACAAAAAAAAAAAAGAGAATCTGACTCTATTAAAATTTAAGATAAGATTTTTTTTGTGTGTAAAATTTATTTTCAAATTGAAACAATTGAAAAATTGAAAAGTGAAAAAAAAAAAGATTTATTAATGAAAATTAAAAAAAAGAACGGAAAAGAAAACGTTATTTATTGAATTGGTTAAAGCTAGCTAAAAGTGAAATTTATAATCGGCTTGGAATCGTACTTTAAAAATATCTAATTGTGGATTTGAATCTTAGTTTCTCGAAGTGAACCTAAATCCAGAGTTAAATTCGAAAGGTGGAGCAAAGAAACTCAAAAATAAGGTTGTAAGCAGACAGAAAGCGGAGCTGAACTGAACTAAACTTATCAGCGCTTTATCAGTTCAACAAAAAATAATTGTGAATTAAAAACTTGTTTTACTTGTCTCATAGGCCATACTGGAACTCGCACACTTTCACTTATTAAATTTTCCATTCTACACACTAATTACTAACTACTCAGTAGTCAGTACTCAGTCAATATCAGGTACCGGCAGCAGAAGCAAGTAGATGCCTATTGCCTACTGATCGAAATAAACAACAAGCTTACAACTTACAAGTTACAAGCGTCAAACAATTGCAGAAATCAGCTACGCATTTGGTGTTCGCTTATAAGCATGTTACTGTGATGTAAACAATGATTTGCTTTGTTCATCGTTGTTTGTTTTGTTTTTAGCTGATAAGTTCAGTTCAGTTCAATTTAGCGAGCAAGTAATGTACAAGAAATTCCAAATAAGTTCAACGCTTTCTTTTGAAGCTCACACAAAATTTTCTAATGGTTACATGAATACTTTTAGAGCTGAAAATATACAACTATTATTATTAAAGAAAAAAAGTAATTTTTTGCAAAATCAAGCACAAGACTGTGAAATTCTGAAAAAATAATTTTCAAAACAGTTTTTTCAGAGTGTAAACGCTAATTAAGTGCATCTTCGAAAACATCAGATTCAGCAATTCAAATTTTTAAGCTGAATTTCGTCAAATGACGATCATCTGACGTTTTTGAAAATGCACTAACTCTCCAGAAACGCAGAGAATTTCTGATTTTACTATATAAAATCACAGACTACTTTTTTCCACTTATTATTAACTTCCGTCCTAATAATTAAACTAACGGAATATGAACGGAAAAAAATCCATTTTATACACGATGATAACCTTAACCTTTGTTGGGGAATCAATGAAAATCGATCAACCAAACCAACCAGGACCAAAATTACAATTACAAATTTATCAAAAATAAAAACACATTTTTGTTTTCTTTAATTTTAATAATTATGATTGATTTTTCTTTTATTATTTTAGAAAATTTAAATAAATTTGTGTTGAACACTTTTTTTTCTTTTCAATTATTTAAAATTTTAATTTGAAGAAAGAAAGTTAATTAAGAGAATTTATTTAAAAAGTTCTTTCAAATTCCACATTTTTTCTATTATTATTTTTTTTCTTCTTCAAAATAAATAACTGTTCTTTTTCCAATTTTATTTTGAATCATAGTTATTTTATTTTGTGTATCTAGGATAAGCTTTAACAAAAGTATCCCATTCTGACTCAATGAAAATTTAAATATCATTGAAAACGTTATTTCTAAACTTTCTACTTGAAAATAATTTATTACCACAAATAATTTTCAATGATTGCTATTTTGAATTTTCATTGAACCAGAATAAATCTCAACTTAATTTTTGCACAATAAATCCTGGAATTCAATAGTATATACGACAAACATTAACCGTCTATGATGAAATTTAATCCGTAATTGCATTGGCCTATTTTACACGATACGACAATTGCTTGATGGATTTTTGTATTTTGTTTTGAAGTTGTAGGTACTCTTATGTTCACACGATAAAACTATTGTTGTACAACAAATATATATTCCTCACTTGTCACTGTCATTTCTTCTTTATTTGCTGTCATTTTAAGATTGTAATGAAAAGAGAAAAGCAAAAAGTGCGGAAGAGAAATGGGAAAATGTCAAATGTTTAATGAAATTTTCTAGACAGGCTACCCCACATTATGTTGCCACTTTTGACTGTTTGCATTGTAACATTTTTGTGTAACATAGGCGAAATTAATGTAACACACATTTACGAGGGGTGTAACAAATTTTGCTTGAGTTTTGTAAAACAAAAAACAAAAAAACTAAAAAACTAAATTACAAAAAATAAACATTTTTTTACGCAAAAATAAAATGCAAATTTTGCGAATCGATTTGATGGAATTTTCATTCTTTCTTTATAGCTGAATTAAAGATTAACACAAAATATTGACGTATTAACAATATAAGACATCAATATCATGATAACATATCATATCGAGTCGAGTTATACAATACATTGACATAAAAAAAATCTATATAACTCACATAACATAGCAAAATAAACATCGCACAATACTCTTCACTCTTCTCTCCGACAAGTTCGTGTTCGAGAGAATTTCATACGACAATTGTCGTACCGTGTAAAATAAGCAATTGTATAAAAAAATCTGTCGTTTTTTTTTTTTTAAACATTTTAATTGACGTGAAAAAAAGGTAAAATGAACATATCGTTACATTTTGTCATATTTTATTGTTCTAAAAATTGATTAGCCGTTCTTTCCGTCCACTTATGAGACAATATAGATGTTATTCGTGTCCACTTTAGCAACCTACTAGCAAAGCATAAAAATAAATATAAAAAACAATTAAGTGAAAACAATTAAGTCACATCGTCAAAAAAATAAGTAATCACTTTAACAAAATTTGGCTTAATTCGACATCACTGAATTCCAGGATTAATGTGTCACACATTTTCATTATTAAAGTTGAGATTAATTTTTTTTTTAAATTTCAATTGTAATGAAATACTGAAAAAAAAAACATTAATTTGAATTTAACTTAAAAATTATTTAACAATTCTTTTATGTCATGCATTTTTGACAATTTATTGTTTGATAACCCTTATTACTTCAAGAGCACGTGTATATGACCAAAAATACTGATTCTCAGATTTTTGACGAAATCATCTTAGAATCAGTTTATTTAGTGTATCTAAGATCTGACAGAAAAAAGATACTAGTTTTATTACAAAGTAATTTCACGGTAAAATATTTGCATCTTCGAAAACGTCAGATTATCATTAATTGATGATATTCAGCAATTCAAAGTTTTAAGCTGAATTGAATCAATTGACGATCATTTGACTTTTTCGAAGATGCACTATCTTTCGATTGAAGTAATAAGAACTCAAAGAAAGTCTTGACAAATTGTTTACGAAAAAAAAATAACGAAAATTATTTATTTTATTGTGTTTTTCATTTTGTTTGTTTTTTGAATTTACTAGCTAATTAAACATAAAATCATTTTTTCCCACCACTTTAAAAATTATTCTACAAAATTAAGTATTCACAAAATAAGTTGGTTTTCTTTTTTTCATTTTTTCGTAAAATATAAAAAACTTTTTCTAATTGTATGTATTTTTTTTTTCGTTGAATTTAGAAATTATCATTATAATCGTCGTCATTTTATTGAGAATTTTAATTTTCTTTTCTTCATAGTTTTTTTTTTTTTACTTATTATTGTAATTAGTTGAATCATCTGGACTATTTGAACTACCTTTTCTTGAACTAGGCCTTTCAATTGTCATTGTTTGCTGTGGAATTTGACTATCAGGATTAAAACCAAATTGTGAATAGATTTCTTTCATTATGAATAGAATTGTATCTTCAGAGTCCCTAAAAAAAACCAGAAAATTAAAAAAAATATTTCAAATTTCTCCTAAAAAAAAAGAGCCTACACTATTTTCTTATTTTCGTACAACTTACCAATAACACACATGACTTGTTAATGCAAATAAATATTCATTGAAAAATTCTAATGGTGCTTCTTGTAATACATAATCGATTCGTTTCGAATTATTTAATTTACCTAATGGTAAATCGATTTCACTAAAATCAGCATCTGATGATGTTGAAGTAGAACGTGATCTAGTACTTGTTTCACCACCACCAGCAGCTGTTGGTGATGTTGTTGGTGTTGATTTTGTACCAGCTTTTAAATGTTCATCAATTACCTAAAAAATAAATATAAGAAAAAGAATTTTTTCAGTATGAAAATTCATATTTTCTATACCCCCTACCAATCCCCTTTACACAAATTTTACCTTATCAACTTCTTTTTGTATTTCTTGTGGATCTGATTGTTTATTACGTGATGCTAAATAATAAACATTATCTAAAGTATTTTTAAATGTATGAACAATTTTTTGTTTTAAATCAGCACTAACTCTTGTCATGGTTTCTTTTAATTCTAAATGCATACGTTTTCGACCTTTATGATGTGGTATAAGTACTGGACGAACTGTACTTAAATTAGGATTTATTAAAGCTTCTAAACGATATGCAACTGGATCATATGGATGAAATATATTATAAAATCCTTGACATGTTGGTAATTTAAAATCAAGTCCAAGTGTATCAATTCCACGAATTGTAACAAACATTCCTTTGAAGAGAAAAAATAACATGATTAGTCAATTCTGTTTAATTTCTCATTTTTCTAAAAACAAAAAAAAAGTAATCTTCAACTTACCAATAGGTGATCCTAAAGCAAAAAATTTCTTAGGTTGGAATATTAATTGCGGATAACTGATAAAAGGCTGACCAGTACCAGCTGGACCAACTGTATAACTAATCTGTTCAGTATGACTGCTTTGTCCAAAAGATTGCACTGATTGCATTATATGATCAGGATTCTCCTGAAATTTCATTGGAATAATTTAGTGAAAGTAATTTTTTAAATTTGTGTATTAAGAAATGAGCCAAATTAAGGTTTTTCTTCAAAATTGTACGGGAATTTTCATGTTTCAATTCAATACTTGTACGAACATAGATATGCCACGTATTAAGCCTCGGTAGCGCAGTAGGTAGCGCGTAAGTCTCATAATCTTAAGGTCGTGAGTTCGATCCTCACCCGGGGCACTAGTTTTTTTTTCCGTCATTTTTTTATCTATAATTTTTTTTTCACAATAGAATTAAGGACCAAGTTCACTTAGTTCCACTTAAAAGTTTCGATTCTAACGATATTCTTATGTCTGTATTTACTTGTTATCAGCAAGCAACGCAGTTAACGCATATAATTTGGATCTACTTGAATTAGTTGCTTAAAATACAGAAGTAGAAACACAATAACATATTGGCTATTCTAACGAAAAGATATTCCGGTAACTGTGAAAAACAACAACTTTCAGGAAATATCCTAGCTTACCGGACTATAAAAATCATTCAAATGCCTACTACAAAGTTACAGTAAACTGACCGTCCACCATAAGCTATTTTCATATCATCGCATAGCTGGAGTTTAGAACTAAATTCTATACATGAGATTTTGATAGAACCACACACAGCGCCTCGGTAGCGCAGTAGGTAGCGCGTAAGTCTCATAATCTTAAGGTCGTGAGTTCGATCCTCACCCGGGGCATTTATATATTTTATTTTTTGAATTTAACATATTTTTTCAGTTGTTCCACTTCTCTTTTGGCTCATTTCATAAAAATGTTCTAGATATTATTTTACTTACCGAATTTTGTAATTCAACATTATCAACTGGATTTTGATGGCATAATAAATCAAATAATATTAATGATCCTAAACTATGTCCAGCTAATGATACACCACCTTTAAAATCTGGATTCCTTTGACAATATTTTATATAAATACTATTCATAGCTGTACAAACTGTACTTATTATATTTTGACAAAATACTGGACTTGTATAAAATAATACATCAACTAATGTATCATTTGTAAAATTTCGTAATTTCGGTATTGATTCTAATGTTATAGCTTTTAATCTTTCATCTATACCAGATTCTTTTGAATGTAATTCACTATGCCATGATACTGGTAATACTTCAACACGTTTAACATCACCATTATCACATGATGTCTTATAATGTGATTGTATTAATTGTGTTGCAATACTCCTGAATTCGTCAACTTCAACATAAATTCCATAATCTTCATTTTAATATCATTTTTTTTTCATAATTTTTTTTTTTTTTTAAATTGTTAAAATGAAAACAAACAGACACAGAAAAAGGCATGCAACACATAAAATTAACTTATAAACTAACATGCAAAATGTATTTAAGTAAATTTCAAAAATGCATAAAAATATGGAAAATTTTAGTCGATTTTGTAATTTTCAATTTTGCATTTGTCATCATTGCGAAAACTAGAAAGTTTTTAAAGAAACAAGTGAAGCGATAGCTTCTAATGCATTCACCGCAAGTGAAAAGTTATTTAAAAAAGAAAATAAAAAACTAAGCTAATATAAAATCGTCAAAAGAAAAAAGGTTTAATAACAACTTAGAGTAGTCTTGCAGATTTCATTAAACAACCACTGGAGCTGTTCATTGAACGGAGCAAACAATAAAAATTAGAAACGGTAAGCTCCTATACACTCGCTGAAAATTGCTTTACCTTGATTAAAATAACTTCAAAATCGACAAAAATTTTCCAGAACCAAGAACAAAAACAAGTTTAATAACAAAAACATTAACTTACCGACTTCTTCTAAACTACGAAATCTCAAATCACATGCCGAACCGATTCCATGTACCATTAATAATAAATGATCAACTTTTGGACATTCACCAGGTTCAATATTAAAATCATCGATATCTCGTTTAACTACACGTGGTCGGGCAGGAGTTGTCTATAAAATAATTTTTAAAATTAATAATATTACATTTAAAAAACAGAAGAACAAAGAGTTCTAAAGTAAAGTACTTACAGAACTTCCACCCCATGCATCAACACTTAACGGATGATGAAAATGTACCATAACATTTGGTCCATGGAATGTTACATTTTCACCTGATGGTAATGAAACTTTACGACGCCATTCACCACTTATTGACGCTTGTTTATATTCATCTTCTAATTTTTCAGCAACATCTTCTTCATATGGTACATATTTTGAATCAACTGATTTAAAAAACCATGAACATCGTCTAACTTCTGTTGGTTCTGTTACCCAATAAACTGCAATACGTGTTCTTTCTTTGATATTTACATCATAACGACCACCTTCTACTGCAATAATTCCTTCACCATCTAAAACAAATTTTATAACAAAATTTTTGAATTATTAAGAATTTGAGTTTTTGTTAAAGTTTCAATCTTGCATTAAAAGTCATGTTATCCTAACGAGACAGTTGTGAATTTTATGAACTATTTTTCGAACGAAAGTCGAAAACTCGTTTCTGTCTCTCTTGTCAGGTTTTGAATTACTGTAACTTCGAAATTTCGTTCAAAAATCTAGCTCTTCAAAATTCACAGTTAGATGAAATTTACTATGTAAGATCTTTTTATAAAGTAATACTTACTTCGAGTCGAATAACATTCTTCTAAAGCATCAGAATCACGTTGTGAAAATGGCATCCAATTTGGTTTTTTATTGGAATTTTTATTGTAAAACCAATGTTTTGTAACTGGGCGATAAGCCTAAAATTAATTTCACAGAAAAAACGTTTTAAAATCTTCTCAAAAACAAGATATTTAACTTTGAATACTCACCACATTTACAGTTGATTTTGAACTACTACTATCTTCACTTAAATTTGACATTTTTAATTGTTCTATAATTTCATCTGGTAATTCGTCCTAAAAAAAACATAGGTATATTAAATTTAGAATTTTGAAATTTAGCTCCTTTCCTTTCATATTTCAAAAAAACAAAAAACATTCAACAAAAAACATTCAACAAAAAATGACTTACAGATGACAGTTTACTTAAATGTTCGGGTAAAAGTTGAATTTGTGATTGCTGCTGTTGCTGTTGTTGTTGTTGTTGCTGCTGTTGTTGCTGCTGTTGTTGTTGTGATGGAAAATCACTTGAAAATTCTGAACACGATGATGAAGGAGGTTCAACAATATTCGAAAGTGGAGATGTTGTTCGAAATTCGTCGTTATTATTTCCGATTAATTGATTTTCAAGTCTTTTATTTATATTTCTAATTCCAGTAACTAATTTATAATTTAATTCACTTACTGAATCACTTATATTTTGTGGTGGATTATTGAAAAAATTCTGAATTTGTAAACTATTATTTGGATCTTCGTTACTTGTTGAATTGAAAATGCTATCAAATGAATTTTCTGTTGTTGTTGTTGTGGTTGTTGTTGTAGTAGTAATTGGTTGAACTATTGAATTATGTTCGAAAGAATCAAAAAATGATGAAGGATCTGGTAATTGTGGTGGTGGTGGAACTTGGAAATTTTGTTGTGTAAATAAAATATTTCCGATCGTTTGTTGTTGTTGTTGTTGATGTTGTTGATGTTGCTCACGATGCTGTTGCTGATGTTGTTGTAAACGTTGCTGTTGCTGCACTTGTTTTTCTTTTTCAATTGTCGATTGATTTGAAACTGGTGCTGGTAGATTAGTTGAAAAATAATTTGATATTCCGCTTACTGTTGATTCAGTTACTGAAGTTGGCGGAGTTGTGACACTTGTTGGAAGTGGAGCACTTGAAACTGAAGTCGTTGAAAAAAGTTGTGGTTGTTGGGAATTATTATTTGCTTGATTTGAAAAATAATTCAATAAATTGAAAACTTGAGGTTGACTTTCGTTTGTTGGTACGTTGTTATTATTGATATTTTCGGTTTGTGTAATGTCAGTTGTTGTATTTGATTTATCAAAATGTTCAGTTGAATGAAGACTTAATGGATTCTGGTTAGAATCTGTGTTAAAACTAACTGCAGAAGATGATGAAACTGTCGGATTTGATTGAGAAATTGGTGTAGCTAAGTTTTCCAAGTCGAATGGATTGATATGTTGTTGTGTTCGAGAAGTCTGAGATGCTTCTGGCTTTGTATCTTTTTCAAATTTTTCAGTTTCCTTTTCGCTAGAAAATAATGGAATATTCGAAGCACTTAATGGTTTTTCTTTTGAAAGATTTTTATCAGCAGTAAGTACAATTCCAGAAGTTTTATTCGGACTTTGGGAAATTTTAACTTTCTCCTTGTTTTCTTTCAGAACTTCTTGGTCTTGGTTTTTATTTATTTCTAGAGTGGCTCGATTGTCTGGAGGAAAAGCTGAAGATAATTGTTGTTGATTTGTTTCTGTATTCTGTAATAATTGTTGATTTGGATCAAAAACTGGTGATGGAGGAACTTTTGCGTCCTCAGATTGTTGTAGATTAGATGAGAAAAACTGTGGATGGTGTTGATTCACAAATATATCTTGTATTTTTTGCTCAGCAGGTTTAAAGATTTGAGGGGGTTGTGGTGATAAATTGTCAATGCTTTGTTCAACAGGAATAGATTTTTCAGTTGAAAAAAGTGCAAGGTTAATATTTTGGGGTTGAATTAATTCTGTATCTGATGGTGTTTGTTCTGCAGATTTAAAGATTCCACTTTCTTGTGGTGGTAAATTTTTGAAGTAACCAGTATTCTCAGAAATAGACTGTGTTGTGCTCTTTACAATGTTCTCAGATGAAGGTATCTGTGCTGGTTGACTTACAACAGTATTTTGTTGTTGAAATGGATTGAAACTTGTAGGTGGAGGTGGTAACGAAGATGGTTCTGTCGGTTTTTGTGGTTCAAAGATCTCTGTTGAAACAATTTTATTATGTGGATCTGTTGAGGTGGTTTGTGCTGGTTGACTAACACCACTGTCCTCTTGTTGAAAAGGATTAAAAATTTTAGGATGAGGTGGTAATAATGTCGATTGTGTTGATTCCTGAGGCTGGAATAATCCTGATAAGACGTTATTATCCTTTGACGCAGTATCTGCCGAAGATTGATATGCTGGCTGACTAACACTACTGTCCTGCTGTTGAAAAGGATTGAAAATTGCAGGAGGAGGTGGTAGTGATGTTGACTGCGTTGATTCCTGTGGTTGGAATAATCCTGATAAGACTTTTTTATTCTTTGACGTAGTATCTACCGAAGATAGCTGTGTCGGTTGACTAACACCACTGTCCTGCTGTTGAAAAGGATTGAAAATTTTAGGAGGGGGTGGTGGTAGTGATGTCGATTGTGTTGATTCCTGTGGCTGGAATAATCCTGATAATACTTTGTTATTCTTTGACGTAGTATCTACCGAAGATAGCTGTGTCGGTTGACTAACACCACTGTCCTGCTGTTGAAAAGGGTTGAAAATTGCAGGAGGAGGTGGTAGTGATGTTGACTGCGTTGATTTCTGTGACTGGAATAATCCTGATAAGACGTTGTTATTCTTTGACGTAGTATCTACCGAAGATAGCTGTGTCGGTTGACTAACACCACTGTCCTGCTGTTGAAAAGGATTGAAAATTGCAGGAGGAGGTGGTGGTAATGATGTCGATTGCGGAGGTTCTTGCAGTTGGAATAATGCTGGTGAATCGTTGTTTTGTGGAACTCCTGGAATAGTATCTAAAGCAGCTGTAAGAGGAGCATAAACAGCGTTTGAAGAAGTAAAAGGACTTTTATATAGGCGAGTCCCTTTTTGCAATCTAAATGTATTACTTCCAATATTTGTTGGAGGTTTTGCTAATGGTGGCTGAACTTGAGAAGTAATTGACTGTTGCGTCGAAGAACTTGATGGTGAAACAATATTTAAATTGTCAGCCTGAGAAGTTGATTGAGGAGAAAAGAATTGTGGTGGATTCGATGGCACTTGAACTGTAGATAAGGATGTAGGATTTGTTCCAAATGCTGAAGGTGGTGGTACAGGAAAGTTTTGTTGTTGTTGTTGCTGATTTGAAGCAGTATTTGTAAAAAAATTTGTTATACTTTTATCTGCTTTTGTATCTATCGAAGTTGTAGAAACTAAACTGGCTGGATTCGAAATTCCAGAGCTGAAAAACTGAGCTTGTACTGGTGCTTCAACTTGTTTCTCAGTAGGATTTAAACCGAATAATGATGAAGGAGTTGATACGATTTTTGCAGTATTAGATGGATTATAAAATTGTGGCACAACTGGAATACTCGATTCTTGAATTTGATTGTCAGCAAAAGGATTTATAGGTCTCAAATCGGGAGTTATAATATCGTTTTGAACAGAATTGTTTTCAGCTTCTTTTGGAGATGATTGCACTAAACCTGATAAATTTTGTAGGACAGGCGGTACAAAATTTGCAAATGAGAACAGACCTTTACGTTCCTCAGGTTTTTGTGAAAATTCGTGATTGCTGGCAGGAGAAATATCCTGTTGTTGTTGGTGAATAGAAACACCGAAAGATGTTGGTGGAAATTGATGAGGTGGTTGTTGATTTTGGAATCCTGATGACGATGAAGACGGCGACGATGATGATAATGATGATGATGTTGTTATGCCAGGAATTTGAGCATACGTTTTCTTTTTGGCACTTAATCTGTATGTGTTAGTTTGCTGACTCGAATTTAATGGTGGAACGATTGGAGTATAGAAAGTAGGTGCATTTGGTATTTCTGATGGTGAATAAAATTTCGGAGGTTCTGGAATTGATTGATTTTCAAATGTACTCTCTGGATATACAGATGCAAAATCTGATATTGTAGATTGTATACTAGGAACTGTATCTAATTTTTGAATTTCCCTTTCAGAACTATTTTCTCTAGTATTACTTGTATTTGTTGGTGAATAATCTTTAATTACTTTTGAAAATGTTGAAAAAACACTTGAAGCAACTGTTGGTAATTGTGAAAATGATGATGCTGCTTGTGATAGAATTGATTCATCTGATATTGTTGCACCCTCTTGAATATTACTATTATTAATTAAATCTCCTGGTTGTGATATATCTTCGTCTAATGGTGCATTCAAATTAATTTCACTAAATGTATCACTATCAGCATCAGATACAATTGATTTAGATTCTGAAATAGAGAAGGAAAAACAAATTATTGAAGTGTTTGAAAAATATTAATTGTTAGAATTGAAACAAATTATTTTAGAAATTTTAAATTATTCATACTTAAAACCACGTAAAATTCAATTTTCATCTATTTTTTTTTATTTAAATCAATTTGAAATTTTGTAAACATAAACAACGATCACGTCATCAAAATCATCGTCATAGGGAATTGAATAAAATGAAATATAGAATAAAAAGAAAAACAAAATTTGGAACATGAGAAAAAGTTTTAAAAATATTTGAAAAAAAATTTAGTTTTTGAAGAAAATTAAAATTCAAGTATCGTTTTTTCTTGAACTTTTTTTTTGTGGCATTGAAGCAAAACAAAAATTCATTTCTTTTTTTAGTTTCTTTTTTTTTTCATCACCTTTTTCTTTCTTTTTTTTTTTAAATGAGCGGATTACACACCATTCTCAACATCATATGATGTAGAACAGTCTAACTAATATCTACTTTTTTAACCAGTGACCAAATTTTTATTTTGTTTTTTACTTATTTATTTATTTTTTGCAAATAAAACAAAAGTTTATGCTGTGCACGTTCAATGCATAAATGTTATTTCATTTTCTTCGTTGTTTTTCGTTTTTAAGCATAATTTATATGCAAAATGGGCCTGAACAGTTGATTTTGGAAAAAAAAAACATTAAGAAAAAACAAGAATAAAAGTGAAGAAAAAAAACATTATTTCTTTAAGAAAAAGAAATCCAAAATGATTGATAGAAAAGTTTTAAAAACAAATTCTGGAAATGAAATGAATTAAAAATAGCAAAAAAATCAATCTTATGAATTATGTATAACAAAGAAGAATATTAAGGTTATTTGGGCTTTTAAAAGCATCATCAAATGCTTCAGCTTTATTTCTAATCACGATTTTTAAAAGAAAACAGGGAAAAAAAATGCCAAAACACGCATCATTTTAAATTTTATATCTTTTTATTTTAGAATTTTAAACACAAACAACAGCCATTAATAAATTGTTTCATTAGAAAACAAACCGTATAATTAAGATTTTCAAATTATTTTGAGAACAAAAAATTTTCAATAAAGATAATTTACGATGTCGTCACGTAAACAAATTAATAAGTGTGTAAATAATTTTGAAAGTTAGCTATAGTGAAAAACAAGAGGTAGCCTTTAAGAAATTCAATTCAACTTCCTCGTCAAAAAATTATTGTCTGGAAATTTTAAATAAATTTTTATTATATGAAATAAATTTCAGTTTTTGATTTGCTTTTATTTTTCTGACATAATGCAATTTTTTTCTAAAGTAAGGCAATAAATTTAGTGGTTCGCATTCCACTTTAAACTGAAGGTGCATGTATGACAGAAGGGTTTACGAGTCTTTGGCTGGACAACTGCAAGGTGTGTGGTATCAAAACCGCACGGTTAGTGCTATTTGGGTCTTCGGAAATAATCCAAAGAATCACCACGTTAATCAACCAATCAACCAAGGCAATAAATAAAGAATCTGAATCTATAATTATTGAAATATCTATGAATTCAGTGGTAATTGAAGGCCTCCTTATTGGATAAATACGAATAAAAAACAATTACTCATCTCTTACGATTTTGCACTAAATATATTTTAGAAACAAAACGCCAAAGGTTCTTAGTTTTAAAGTAAACCTTATGTTTAAAAATTTCGAAATAAAAGTGAAATTTTGTGGAGAAATTTCAATAATTCGTCACTTTTTAAAAAAAGCTTTAAACTCCTTTCGAAAAGGACGGATTTTCTAGATTTGAAAAATTTAAATTTAAGAAAGATAAACTCATTTGTTTTTTTTTTTTACAAGACAAAAGCTATTTTGTAGTTTAAAAGAACCTTCAAAATACAAAGCCTAAAAGTAATAAAAAGGCTTAGAAAATGTTAAAAGCCATGAATTTATCAATAAAAAAAAAAAGATTTTCCATTTCACTCAAACGCAAATTTCCATAATCTTGCAATTTCAAAAAATATATCTTTGGTGAATCTTCAAAGATATTAGACATACAAGGAATTTCTTGAAATAATCTAGAAACTAAACTACAAAATGAAGTTTTGAATAATTGAAAATACTTTCATGATTATGTCACTTCTTTTTTGTTACAGATTTGAAAGTTGTGTTCGTTTTTAAATTAATTATCAATCCAAAAGGATTCATTTGATAATTTGAACCTCAATTATAAATTATGTATGTATATAAAAACTGTATGTTGTATCTTTTGTTTCTTTGTTTTTTTGTATTTATGATTTTTTCAAATTTTTTTCTATTTTTCTATTAAAGTAAACGTTTTATCCACACATGATTATTCAATAATTACACTTTGATCTCATAACCATCATACAGTCTCATTATTATGAAAGTATCTTATTTTTTTCTTCTTTTTTCTCTAATATTTAATTTCATAAACATTTTTTTTTATCTATGAAGAAAACAATTTTTTTCTTTCTACAAATATTTTCTATTCATTTTTTTTTGTTGATTTAACAAATCAAATAATGATGAGTGAATGCACTCGAACAAAATGTAAATGAACTCTTTTTTTTTTATTTATTTCAATTTAGGAAGAGAAGAAAAAAAAGTAAAAGAAATATGTAATATCATAATTTTTTTTTTTTTCAATTAAAAATCATCAATCAATTTGTTTATTATACAAAAATAGTTAATCATCAGCATGATCATCATCATCATAATCATCATCATCAATAATACAGTTCGTTCATAAGATTTATGTACAATCTTTAGTCAATTAGAAAAAATAGATACCTACTCCAAAATATTAAACCAAAAAAATCATAAAAAAGTTTAAAGTTTATATAAACTTATTTTTTTTTTCTGTTAATAAAATTTAAAAAATATAATTATTAAATTATTAATGATTCAAATTTAACCACAATTTTTAATATTTAATTATTTTATTTTTGAAGAAAAAAAAATTTGAATTTGTGGTTTAGTGAAACTCGACAGAAACTGAGAAACACACATGAAAAAAAACATAATTTTTTAGCAAAATAATTTATAACGGCAATAAAAATTAAAACATATTTTAACGCAACCAAAAAAAAAAGAAGAAGAAAAAGAAATAGATAACCAATTAAAACAAATTACTCACCTTCGGAAAATTCATAAATCATAATTTTTTTTGTTAAATGTCAACAATTACACACCAAAAAGTATATACATACAATAGATTAAAAATGAATAATAAATGTATCTAAACAAAAAATATTTTTAAAAAAACAAAAATCAACAAATTTAAAAATTTCCTCATTTTATTACATATTTTTTTGTTTGTTAGTAATTTAGTCATTTATTAGAAGAAAATCAAAAACCTACATAAGTATCTAATATTATTATAAACGTCTCCTTTATTTACAAAATAAAATTACATATACAGGGTGGTCCAAAAATTTCTCCCCCCCCCCTAAAAAAATTTTACTGTGTACTGTAAAGATTGTGATTTTTTATTAAGGTAACAGATTTCTAAAAGCTGTTTAAATTTGAGATCCTTGGTCGCTATTTGTCCCTTAAATTCATTTTTTCATTAGCATTCAAAGAGTTTACAAGTCTTAAACAGTAATTAAATAAAGTGGTGATGTACAGTCACATCCAAACCCAAAAGAAAACAGAATACCACAACCAGAACAAAAGATCCAACTGAAATTCCCATACTGCAGAAACCCAAACTTGATATTAAAATAATGATTGCCGGTGCTATAAGTTCCAGAGGAAAAAGTGAACTCCACATTGTTGAAAAAAACTCCATGGTGAATGGAGAATATTACAGAAATAAGATTATTCATGTCTATGCGAGGTATCTGAAAAATCGACTTCAATTTCCTTCACCAAAAATCACAGTTTTTATGCAAGATGGGGCGAGAAAACATACAGACAGACATACAGAGAAAAAAGAGAATATGTATAAGAAAATTGTTCGGAACCGTATGACAAGACTGGCCTGGAAATTTTCCGGATATAAATCCCATTAAAAATGTGTGGTCTCGTTTAAAAGAAAGCGTATTGAGAAGCAAAAAACCAAGAACAAAATCTGCCTGAATACGAAGAATTACAGATGAATGGAATTTCATAACACCAGAAAAACTTACAGCATTATGTGAAAGTTTTAAAAACAGGATTTTAGAATGTATCCAAACTATAATGGATATCATACCCATTATTAAGTTGTAAATTTTTTTTTTTTTAATAACCACGTCTTTTTACTATTCTCCGTAATATTAAGGGGGGAAGAAACTTTTGGGCCACCATGTATATATTATCAGATATTGTTAAAAAAAAAAGATACCTTCATTTTTAATTCATTATTGTATCTTCATCATTTTTTTTTTCTTTACATTCAACTTATAAATCTCCAACTATGTATTATTTTTTTTATTTTAATTAAAAATCATTAACTTAAGCTTTCCTTGATTTTTAAAGTCATTATGTACTTAAAGTATCTATTATAGGCATTATTATGGCATAATTTAAAACTTAAAAAAAAAAAAGAAGTTTTGAAAAATGAAAAGAAAAAGAAAAAAAAAATATTAAATAGATACGTACCAGGTAATCTCATTGACAATTTGTAAAAAAAAAAGTAAAAAAAATAAAAGGTAAAAAGATTATCTATCAGTAATCAAATAATGAATAAATGAAGAAACAAAAACAAACAAATAAAAAAATATATATGTATATTACCACACACGTAAAACCATCATTAAAAACAAAATAATGAAATAAATGCAATTCTAATAGTATTTAAAAATTCATAAGTAAAAAATAAGTATGTAAAATTTTCAGGTAAAATCATAATTACATTTCTTCTTCTTTAAAAACGTATCTATTTTTTTCTTTTTGTTGTTTTCTTTTATCAGTTTGACCTCGTCAAATTCCTGTTAAATATTTGAATTTTTTCGTAAAAATTTTTAAGGTGAAAATACACCTTATTTTTTTTTGGTTTTTTTTTGTTTAAAGTTTTTTTTTTTTTATATTATTTGTAATTGATAATAATTAAAAGAACGGAAATTTGTATTTACATAAATATTTGTAAATCATAAGGTGTTTTCATTTTTTTTTTTTCAATGAATTTTACGTTTTATGAGTAATTTGTGAAATGCAAAACAAATTTCCTGTCACCTAATTTTAAAAAAAAATCCATAATTATTCATTCATTATGGAATTTATTATACAATCCTTAAAATGACACATATTTTATGTGATAAGAAGTAAGAAGATAAGTGTAATATTTAAACATTTCGATTCTATTGGAATGTGAATGTTCTAGATTTTAAACAAATTGAATTTAGTTTTCTAAACTGTTTTTCGGTTTTAAGTTCATTCGAAAATTGTTCTAAAGTAAGTTCTAAACTTTTTATAGTTGAATAAATAATTTTCAAGGTTTCATAATGAAACATTGTGGGTGTAATTTTTTCTGAACTTTTCCAAAATTTTATTTTTAATTTGAAAAGCTTTGATTTTCTTGGAAGGTTTTTCCAAGAGTTTAAAATTTGATCCCCAATCATTTGCTGTGTGTGTTGTATTTTCTATCTGTATGACCCCTCAATAGTACAGAGAGGAATGATATGGTGCAGGATACACTAGCTGAGAAAGTGGCTAAAAGGCTACAAAACTGATAATGTTACAATAATATTTAACTTAACATCACTGTAGCATTGCATAAATATTATCTTTTTAGCTTTGTTTTACAGATACTGACATGGTAGATGTTCTTTTGAAATCTAAAATATTATGTCTTCGTAATACAGCTACCCCATGACCCCATGAAATATTTAAAAGAAAATTTTTAGGTGTTTAAATCTTTCTGATTTAAATTTTTAAAGGAAATACTGAATAATTTGAAAACAAGTCTTAAAACGAGAGGCTTTTTGTAGGATTTTCAAAGGTTCTGATTTCTAAAAATCGAAAAAACACCGAAAATTTTAAAAAAAAAATCTGTAAATTACAAAAAAATAAATAAAACATTGTGAAATAATTGAAAAATATGACCAGGAAATTTAAAAATTGATTTAATTGAAAACTTAAAGAAAAATTAAATATAAAGTAATTTAATTACTCAATTAAATTCACATTTTTTAGAAAAAATCCTTTCAATAAAAAAAAATAATATAAATAATAAACATTTCTTTTCCTGATTTAAACCGGTTACAAAGTAAAATAAAGTACAGGTACCATCAAACAGAAACAAACAAAAAATATAAGTAATCATCATTTACAAGATTTTTTCTAGTTATTAAAAATGAAATACAATCTGAAATCATTAAAATACGTTATTGTACAGATACAACAGATACAGATGTTTTTAAAATCTAGAAGACAAAAAAAATTAATGAAAATAAATAAAAAGTAAGTGATTTAATTCATTAAAATACTTAAAATAAAAATTATTATTTAATGTTTTTTTGAATGGGTCATTCGTTATATGAATGACGTATCCGTATCTACAAATATTCAAAAAAAAAAAATAAATATATTTCATAATT
Organism: Bombylius major; assembly: GCA_932526495.1. NCBI lineage: Eukaryota > Metazoa > Arthropoda > Insecta > Diptera > Bombyliidae > Bombylius > Bombylius major. The sequence continues at coordinate 53,588,008 of OW052043.1, forward strand.
TGTAAATAAATATCAATTTATTGTATATTGCACCCGACATTCCATTAATTATTTTACTTTTTCTTCTTCTTTTTTTTTTTTTTTTGTTATGTATCTGTTGTTAAAAAAATTCCATCTTATTTCATAAATGGAAAAAGCACACTTTTTTTTTTTTAAATTTTGATTTGTAAGAGCAAAGTCAAATTTAAAATAAAAAATTTGACGATGAAAAACAAAAAAAAAAAACAACCAACCATGGGATGATAAAGGAAAAAATAAAAAAAGAAGACATAGGTAAATTGAATCAACAAAGATGAAAAATTAAATTAACGAAAGAAAAAAAAAAAGCTGTTGAGCATATATCAAGAAAATTTTGCAAAAAAAAAAAAAAACAAAAACAACAAAATAAAAGGGAAAATGATATGAAATGCAATTACAATTATAAATGGCATGCTTGCTTTGCATTCAGGTATGCAGTTTAAAACAAGTATGTTAAATATTATAAAAATGTAAGTCAGTCTCATCATCATAATATCATCATCATCATCATATATGTAATTCATTATATATCGTACAATTGTGATTATATCGTAACATTTATATTTAATATAGGAGGTATGTACTTACACTACCCGACACTTGGATAGCCTCAATTCACTCAATTTTTCATAATTTTTTCAAAACACAAGCGTTTTTTGGTCAAATGAGTACCGTTAGCTAACGAGCTAGGTGTTTTAGAGAATTATACAAATTTTTTTTCTTCGATCAAGATTTACAGTTATAAATAAATTCCAAAAAATTGAAAAAAATACACCAAGCAACTACGACACTAATTGAATAGCTAGCCTCACTCGTTTTCAAGTTAAGTTTTCTTCATTATTATTATTAGAGTTTCGTGGTGTTTGAAAACGATTACACAAAAGTAGTGTTGTAATTTTAAATTATAATGAATTTAATTAGAAAAATCTCAAAATCAAACTATGGGTCGAGGAAAGATTTTAAGGCATACGAGCATCAGGGTTGCTCTAACCGTTATATTGCGAAAAAATTAAAACGAAGTACTAAAGTTAATTATAATTATATGAGAGATCTATGGAAACTATGAAAATCATTTCATAGAGCGCGTATACTCCGCAGTACCAAACCGGTCTAGTACTATTTTGGTACGACTAAACCATTTTAGTACTGCCTGTATATACCTGTAAGTGCTAATAATGAAAAAAGAAAGAAAAAAAATACTTGTCAAACTCAAATATTTCATTCATGTTATAGCTCGATTTAAAAAAGATGCCAAATCGTATTATACTAGAAAACTATGCGCAGAAGAAAAGATACTTACACACATGCATTTTTGTTGTTGTAAATTCTAAGGAAGAGGTTTCTTCCTTCGTATGTGTATACACAAGAAGATCACTAACACATGTAAGACATGCGCGAGATTCGCCAACTCATATTATTTTGACTATAATTGATTTAATAATTTCTATTTGTGTACAGTGTCAATTTATCAATAATTTGTTTTATTTTTGTGCAAAATAAAGGTGGATCAAATTAGTTGGTTCGCACCAAAATGGTCGGCCTAAAATAGTTCGGTACTATGCGTATATACCGGGACCAAAACAGTACTAGTACCGGTTTGGTACTACGGAGTATACGCGTTCATAGAAACCAAAACTGCTCTTTGTGAACATGATCGGGTCCAGGGAAAGTGCTGGCCAGGACAAAATTTATATTTTCTTGTTCGCGAACCATCTTTTAACTGCTGCCGCCGTGTATATTTATATTGCAGTATTGTAATGCTGAAAAATCCACAGAGATGTCTCCATGATTTCTCAAATTCTATATTTGGCTGAATTAAGCATGTTGATATACGAATTTGCATAGACTATTCAAGTGTCGGGCAGTGTATTTACACAGGTATCCTACATGTGTACAGAATATACATTTTCTTCTTGTTTTCTTTTTTTTTTAAACAAATAATAGAGTTGAACCCCGTTTGTATTTATTAAGGTCCGTAATATTATATAACAATGGTGATTTATGAATATTTTATAATATATGAATATCTACATACATATGATGATGCAAATTGTATATATATGCGAAACAAACCAGTTATTCAAGATTCATCATCATCATCACTTTTTTTTAAAAACATTTTTCTGTTAGGCACCTATGGCACCTATTACATTCGTATTTTGATTTAAAATGTAAAAGAAAAAAAAATTAAATAAATACAAAACATGTTTTCCATACAAATTTTATGTATTTTTTGTTGTTTTGTTTTATCTGTAGGTAACTTTTCTTCATAGGAGGTTTTGTCTCATGTAATGATAATTGACTAAGAAATATATGGGCAACAACAAAACACATTAAAACTAGCCATTTTATGTATTTTACTACCAAAAGGTAAAAAAAATAAACAAATAAACTAAACATCCTCTCTATACACCTTTTTCTTTTAACGTTTCACCTGTTTTACTTATTTTGTTTGTTGTTGTTGTTGCTGCTGTTAACGTATTTTTTTTCTGTTCAAATGACAACGATAACGCATAATTAAAATTCAAAGAGTTAACTAACTTTAAAGATTTTATTTAAATATATTGATTTTGCAAATAAATTAAATAGCATGATTTTCTGCATACAGAGTATATCTATTGGTGCTGCTGCTGCTATTATTACTGATGTTTATGCAATTATACAGTAGAAAATTCCAATATATACTTAAGATTCAAAAACTGATTAAAGATTCGATTATTAGGTTCATTTGTTTGTTAAAATACATTACATAGCTACAAAGATAAAATATATACATTCATACCTGACCACATACATAGATAGTATATAGGTAAAATATCTATTGTATAACACATAACGTTGCGGCTTTGACCTTGCTTTTGTCAGCTAAAATAAAACATTAGTTATGGTCTTTTTTTTTTTTTCTTTTATAGGTTTTCTTTTGATTTTTTTTATACTGTTTTTTTTTTCATGAACTGGACACACACAATCAACTACTAATTTACCTGTGTGGTGGCTAATATTAATCAAAATTTTAATATAAATGATAGATAAATTTAAAAAAAAAGAAACGAAAAGAAGAAAAAAAAGAGTTTATAGATAAACAATGCAACAATGAACGGTATTAGGGTTATATTATAATTGAATAATATATGTGCTACATAATAAACGTTTTTAAATAAAAATCTTTTATATACATACATACTCGTATGTAGTATTTGTATCTTTGATTGACACAATAGACGCAAGGACGTAATATAGGTGTAGAGTTTTACATATACATATCTCTTTTAAAAACAAATGAGATATTATTAAAATAAAGAATTTTAAATATTTAGTTCATCAAAAAGAATATGTAGGGTAATTCCACCGTTTAAATTATGAAACGTCATCTAGTACAAATTCCATTCTATTCTAAGTATGTTTTACAAGGTTTAAAGTGTTTCTTTGACGCTAGAATGGGTTTTTCTTAAACAAATTTATAAGCTACGACTTTAACCCTTATTTTGAGTATGCTTTTTTGAACTACGCCTTTGAAATTTTCTCCATATCGGAGGGTTGCACGCAACCAACCTTTTTTCCAAAGTCCTACTTCAAAATCTGTAGAACTAAATTTTTTTTCTTCTTTAAATTAAATGTGGAACTTGTTCACTCTGAAGAATTGTATTTAAACTCATTTTTAGACCAAAATATTTTGTTTTTGGCGAGTTTTCTTTATCATAATCTTGAATTTGTTATAAAATGAGAGAAAAGTTTAAGAACGCCGAATTTTCATGCATTTACGAAAGCAAAACCGCCTCAATGTCTGCTTTGTTCGATCGAACTCCACTTCGGACTATTATATCGCAACTACGGAGGAAAAAATCCAAAAATATTCTTTAAATTTTTTTCATATTTTTATGCAGAAAATAAAATTTTTTTCCAAAAAGATCTAAATCTTGATTTTTTCTGTGAAGATTTTATAAACCTATGTATATTTCTAAGTTTTAGCCAATATAGCCACAACTTGGTGTATATAATAAAATTTATATCTAAAAATCTTCTCATTGAAAGACATCATATTTTCTATAGATAATGGGGAAACCCAAGAAATAAAATTCATCACAAATCACAAAGAAAAATATAAGATTTTTTTATTCAAAAGAAGAAAAAATAAAAATCCACGAACTTATAACATATAAATCCAGAATCACTTGCGAGTAATAAGACGAAAAAAAAAACACAATAAGAAAAAACAAAAATAAAAAAGTGGTTATAACACTTCTTCATACCTGATAAGAATTTTAAAGAGTTATTATACACTTATTTTACAGTATACGTATGTGTATGAATATAAATATGTACAGGACAAATTCTCATATATTTTGACTAAAAACATCATATAACAAAAGCGTTTAACATTGACGTGACAAGGGTATCACATGACATTCACTTGTAAAACATCGCAGCATTTTAAATTTAAAAGTATGTTTTTTTTCTTATTTTTTTTGGTTTTTTAAAGCTTATAAATACGAAAAATAAAATTAAAATGCAAGTAAAGATATCGTTTTATATAAAATGATTAATGAAAAAAAAATAAACATTTTACAATGCAAAAAAAAAAAAAATAACGTGTAACCATTAAAACTTCAAGAGGATCTTTTTCATAAATGAAAAAAGAAAAACAAAATCTAAAGTCGATGTGTTTATTAAGAGGATTTCTAGACTCTAAGGAGATTAATATACGAGTACACACATCTACTCTTTTATGATTTGTGTTTTATTTTTTCTTCATTTTAACTAAATTAACATGCATGTTTCCCGATAAATAGCAACAGATATCAGATTTTGATTCAAATTTCCAATAACTAAATTTGAAAATCTAAAATGATTCCGTAGTCGAAAAAACAGGAAACTAAAGTGATTAGTTCTGTCAAAAATAAGTTTTAACCGATTTCGAAAACAAACCTCACCGCCTGTTATAATGACTTTCGAATTAAAATTATTCTACTGATGCTTTAAAGAAGTAGAATTTTTAAATCAGCAATAATATAGGTAAGGTCAGGAATTCCTTAAAAAATCTATTTTCTTTCACCGTCTCTCACTTTTTATTAATCATTTCTGCTTCTATCTCTTACATGACTTTTGTTCTTCCTCATCACCTTTCCACAGTTTCCACTTGACATGTAAAAATGTTCTAAAGAATTTATTGTCTCGGTATTTTCCAAATGAATCAAAGTATTCTGCAGGTCCTTTTGTATAGGAAAATAAAACGCTACCTATAATGTCTTTCACTTTTACTTGCAGGATCATTTCTCTTTTTTGTTTTTTTTTTTCTCTTCTTATCGATGGCTCGAACCAGCTAAGGTCTTCTAAAATAAGCCTGATATGTTGTGATCCTTTCATATAAATATGTGTGTAGTTACGTGATTCCACAGTTTGAAAGGAATGTGGCAAATTTTTTTAATAAGCGTTCTATTAAATGTTAGTACCATTCCTATTCTTCTTTTACGCAGCAGCTTTGAAAAATATTGAGTTCCAACTCCATCCAGTAGGAATCAATGTCGGAATCAAATGAGAGATAAACTTGTCATTCAGGTAAAAGATATTTAGCAGAATTCCTCTTGACAAATTAAAAATTTTAAGATTTTTCTTATCTTTTTTTAATAAACTATACAAGACAAGAATCTCTGTTGTGACTCAAATGATACAATTTATATCATAAACCCGATAAAAATGAAGTTTCATGACGAAAAAAAAAAAACAGAATTCCAATAAGAAAAAAAAAAAGGAAATACATTCTCAAAGTAATAAACAGCATGCATATAAATAAAACAAGAACAACAAAAAATTAAAATAAAGTAAAAATGAAATATCTAATCAAAATATAAACTAGAAGAAGAAAAAGTTTTAATCATTCACGAGATCTTGGTCAAATAAATGTTCAAAATGTTAAGTTTGTTTTTTTTTAAAACTTTTTTTTTGAATATCTTAAGATTGTTTTTTTTTTGTTCTTTTACGAATATTCAACAGTCCATTTGACATAGTAGTAAAAATATTTATCATAGCTTTTTATCTGAGATGATGCTTTTTTTTTATTTTTTAAATGTGAATATGTATCTACATATTATCTTATGATTATAAGATACATTTTTTTTCTCTTATACTTATTTTACTTAGGTCTTTTTTTATTTATTCATTAAATTTTTTTTGTTTTTTTAAAGTCAGATTTATTATTTGGTTCTCTTTCTTTCAGTTTCTATTTTTTTTTTTAACAATCATTTAAGAAAAAAATACAAGAAAAAGAAAAAAAAAAACAACCACATATTAAAGTCGTCAACATTTAACAGGTAAAACATTTATCAAAAACACAAATAAAAGAAAAGAAATAAGAAGAAAAAAACGAAACAGAAATTTCAGTAACAACAAGTTATTTTAGTAGTAACAACAATAACAACAAAAAGCGGCAAAATAACAAAAACAACAACAATAATAATAATAATACAACATTTCGTTTTTATATACATACTTATATATCTTTTTTTTTCTTTCAAAATAGCATAGGTAAAATATATAAACGAGCATACCACATCACCTGAAACATATATATACCGTTCACCATATACATATACCATAATATTTTCATCTACATACATATAACAATTTATATATCTATACAGAACAACAACAACAACAACAACAAATATAAATATATTTTATTTAGGGGGTATCTTATAAAATAAAATAAAATAATATAATCTTGCATACCTGTTGTATATTATTTATCTATATATATCTGCACACATATGTATCTATTCAGATACATGTTCTACTACTGTATTTGTTTTTTGTTGTTATGCTGTTATATTTATTGTATGTTAGTGTACGTATATCTATACATATATATATTACCTCTATTACACCTTCAATGAAAGCTTAACTCTAAAAGATGTTATTTTACCTGTAAGCGCTTTCAGTTTCATTTTAGAAACGTTTGCGGAAAGATTTCAAATAAAAAGTTTAGGCATAAAAATCTTTTTTTTTTTTTTTTCTCTGAATTTTTTTGTAATTTTTCGGTTATTAAAAATAATTTAGAGAAGAAAAATAAATAAAAAAGAAGTGAATGAAATATATATTTTTTTTTAAATTATCTTTTGTTTTATTCAAAGTTTTAATTATTAATTTTTAGAAGGCAAAAAAAATTGTAATTTGCAAATAAAACTGTGATTTTTTTATTTTTTGCACAATTTTTTTTTCTTTCGATTTTTCTCTTAACAAAAAAAAAAACTAAAAAGTGTAACAAATATGTGAATATACCGGTTAAAAAAAATAATAAAAAAAAAAAACAAAAAAAAATGTGGTGTTTATTTGAAAATTTAATTAATTAATTATTGTTTATGAATTTAAATAAAATTTGATGAGTGAATAAAGTACGTTTAATTTTTGATTGTTTAAAAAAAAAAAAATCTGTTAAAACTAAAAAAAAGTTAGTAAATTAGCTAATTTTTGCTACCCAGTGATTTTTTTCTTTAAATTTATCAATAATTAATATGTGAATATTATATGTATGTACTTTTTAACAATTATGTATTAATAAGGTTTTGTTACTACTGTTCTGTTGTTGGTATTATTCCTTTATTTTTTCGATTTTTACAGCAATCAACAGTGTTGTTTATGATGAAAAATCACCTGTTGCATGTGCTTCGTGTACATATACAAATTACACATAAATTATTACAACATGAAAAACTTTAAAAACAGAAGAGAAAAAAACAATTGACATTTAAAATATCTTTCAATATATTCAACTCCTTTTTTTTTCTCATCTGCAATTTCTGTTGTGTATTGCCTTTTTTTTTATTCATGACATTTCACGTGAAAACATCTTTTTTTTTTTTTATTAAAAACCAAAAAAACATGGTTTGAAGACGAAAAATTTACATGATTTACTACTCTTCAACTTTTGTTTTTTTTTATATTGTAAATTTATTTAAATAGTTATTGTTTATTTTAAAGCTTGTCTATAGTATATAAATTACAAAAGATACAAAATAAAAATAAATAAATTAATATAATGACCCATAGGCCCATAGGCAATATTGTATGTATATCTGACAGCTTTGTAACACCTTACTACACCTCATTTTTTTTTTAAAAAAAAAATATTTATATTGTCCAATGAAGGACAAATTCTCTGTATCTTTAAATAATTTATTTTTTTATTAATATGTTGTTGGTTTTTTTTTTAATATGACATTGCATTTTAAATTCCGGATAAAAGTCTATTAAAGTGAACGGTGATGTTGTGAATTATTTTGTTTCAAGATATACATAATAAAATTAATGAAGATACTTAATTAAAAAAAAAAAAAGAGTATATATTGATGATATATTTCTTAATATCAATCTTTTCAATGGATATACGAGAGTATATTAGGTATACACTTTAGGTTTTTATTTATTATTTTCATAAGTGTTGACTTTAACAATATTTTTTTACATTATTGAATTTTTTATTTATTTTTTTTTTTATTTAACATGATAAATTTGCATAACTTGATTTTTTAAATAAACATGTGTGCAATAGTTAGTACCACATATATGTATAACAACAAACTGTATGTAAATTTATTGAAAAAAAAAAAAAGAAAAAAATAAATTAGATACTATAAAAAAAAAAAAATTTGTATATTTTTATGAAAATTAGTACTTGTTTCGATATCAAAATATTTTATTGAATAATATACTTTCTGAGTTAACAAAAAAAAATAAACAATTAATTTTCACGGTGATTTCCATTGAAATTATTTTCGAAAATCCGGATTTTTCAGTTTAGAATATTTTAGAAAAAAAGTTAGTTTTTATTGTTTTTTTTTAATATATTTTTTTAAATTTTATTCACCGTAAAAAGATTAAAATTTCTTTAAAAAAAAATATACGGCATTTTAAGTATCTTTTGTATTTTAACTGTGTGAATTTTTGTTTTTTTTCTTAATAAGAATTTCAAAGTACATACTTACAAACAAAATTAAATATGAAATCCAAACCCACACTTTTTTTCCCCACAAATATTCGATATTATTCACTTGAAACGAAAAAAAATTCCGTATGTAATCTTAAAAGGATTAGAACCTATTTAAATATCCGACATCTTCAATTAGTGTAGCTCAGTGGAAAAAATCCTTCCAATCTTAACTTTAAAATATGATTGTTGAATTGAAATAAAAATTAACACCACATCACACAAACCTGATTTTTAAAAACAAACAACGTATTTTTCACTATTCTTTTATTTTTTTTTCACCTAAAACAAGAAACTAAAGTCGTAATTTAACTAAAATAATTTTTAAAATTAAAAATAAATTTTGTAAGAAAAAAAAAACACATATTTACTTGTCTACACAAGAATTCGATAAAAAATTACAATAATTAATTATATTTTGATTTTGCCTTAATTAGACCATTAATTATATTAACTATTTAAGGAAAATTAGAAGATGATCTAAACAGAACAGACTTACAAAAAAAAAAAGCTAATGAAAAAACAACTTATCAAAACTCATATTCATTAAATTAAAATAAAAATAAATTTTTTGTAATTATAGTTAATTTTTTAAACTATATTTTAGGGTCATAATTTTTTTTTGCTATCAGTTCGATATTGAACTTCTCTTTTCTAGACCTAGATTAGTGACACACTATCAGGATATTGTAACATTGATATTATTATTTTCTAAATTAGATATTCTTCAAAAAATTTGTAATACAACAAGATGGTTTGGGCTATTTGCACTTCGACCTAATGAGATCTTTTGTACCGCCCGTGCTTCTCATAGATTTAGACTTTTGATAAATCTTATAAGATTCTATTCGAAGGTACACACCAGATTTCCGCAGGTTTGAGGAGAAGTTGATTCATGTGTCGCACTCTTTTAGAGGCAAACGCCTCGCATTCACACAGAATGTGTTTTGAGGTCTCTTTGGCCTCTTTGGAGAATCTGTATTTGTCATCCTCTTATAGCGTCATCTTCTTTAGGTTGTAATGCAACAACGTCAAACACAAAAATTCTTGAATTAGGCATTTGAATCCTAAAAAAATCTGGTCTTAGCTTAGTGTATCTTCGAAAACGTCGAACAATCGAATTCTTCGACAAAATGAGAACTAAACAAAAATTGTCGTTGAAATTTCTTTCAAATTTTGAAATATTCACAAAAATTTTAAATTCACTTTCATTTTTTGCAAAACTAAAACTGTATGATAAAAAAATCATAATATGACATTTATTCAGATACATATTTTAATAAATGTATCATATTCGTTCAAACATCTAACATCAGAATATCTTTTGTAGTAGTGTATCATTGATATTAACAAACCACAATTTAGATCAAAAATTGAAAAAAAATAAAAAATAAAAACTCTTGTGCTACTTATTTGTAATATTTACACAGATTCCATGAGTATATTAATATACAATGAAATTTTCAAATCATAATAAATCACATTAAAATGATACATTTAATAAAAGATGGAAAAAGCAAAACACATTGATAAAAATACTATTTTGTTAATGATTTTGCATGCAAATAAATATTTATAATATTTATATTATTCTCGTGTGCACACATCATATATTTTCAGACATAATCACTTAAACAAAAAACAACAAAATTCATACATACACAGAAAAAAACTGTCAACAATTTAATTGATTTTATAATATGCAAACAAAATGTGCCATAATTATGATCAATAACTAAAAATATAAATAAAAATGATATTTTTTTTATACAATGAAAAAATATAATTTCCGATATTTTTTTTTTGTGTGTATGTGTGTGCAATTTTTTTAACTAAACAATAAATAACGCAAATTTCATTTCATTAAATTTTTATTTGATTAATATTTTTTTTTCTCATTTAATGTTTTTTTTTTTTCAAATTTGTTTTAACAAATGATAGAACTTGTATGCATAAACGAAATACAAAATGATTTGTTTGTTGTTTTTTTTTTTTAAATTACTTTTTTAGTTGTTTTTTTTTTCAAACAAAAGCACAACCAGTTTTTTTAAATATTGTGATCTTATGGGAAAAAAAATATAATTATTTAATATAATTTGATGACCTGTGATCAAACTATCATAATGTAAAAATAAAAAAATGTTTTATTTTAAAAATTATGAAAATAAACAACAAAAAAAATAATAAATGATGAGTCAGATACAAGAGATTTTTCATTATGAATATTTTTTAACTCGTTCGAACCAGATACGAAAAAAAAAATTGGATTTAATAAATAATTAATGACTATGGAAAAAAAATTATACAAAAGAATCTGAAATTTTTTTGTTTTTGTTAAGATTGCAAATTTATATATACTTTTCATACCCTCTGGGGGTTAGTAAGAAGTTTAAATTTGGATACGATTTTTCTTAAATAGGGGTTCTCCACTTAACAAAGTTACAGAGTAAAATGCACAGAAACGTTTTTGTTACTTGCCAACTTTGGGTTGTTATAAGAGAAGAATACCGTTAAGAAATTTCAATTGAATCGAATTAAGGGTCTGTAGAAAGTCAAATTTGAAAACGGATTTTTAACAACAAAAATGACTGATCTTGCATTCTTTTTTTCTTTTTTCTTTTTTATATTCAGAAATTACACTCAAATTAGTCCTTTAAGGCCTTGATTGGAATTTTCAACTGACAACATTTTAGGATTCACTACAACTCACATTTTGTTAGGATCTATCCAAATTAGATTGAGTCCGATTGACCTTCTGAAATTTCAGTTGGTAACAAACGTTATTCAAATCTTTTATTAAAAACAAAAAAAATCACGTAGCCTGAAGCAATCTTTAGGCTGTAAAAAATGCTTGATTTATGATTTCTTTAAATTATTTCTAGAAATAATTAACTAAATTCAAATATTCTTCAAAACCTATAATTTTCTTAATCATAATTAACTTGCAAAAAAAAAAACAAACAAAAAAAACTACAATAAATTCCCCTATTCCTTCTTTTTAACACGATGATACTTCAATACTAATTTTTTTGCGGTAGTTTTTTTTCTTCTTCTTATTTTATTTAAAAATCAAATACAATTGATTTGAATTTTATAATCAAATTAAAAATTTTATTGATGAAAAAAAAAAAAAATATTAATAAACATAAATTAAAATTTTCATAGTAATTTTAAATGATGAAAAAAAAAAAAAAGTGACAACATCAATTTAATCGTGTGTTTTTTTACCATTTTTAAAGTATAATTTAAATATTTTAATTTAATTATTTTTTATTATTGTAGGTATTTTTTGTAAATTTACTAAACAATTTAAATTTGTTTTTTTTTTCTTTTCTAATTAATAAATTATTTAAATTGTTTACACGTTTTTTAATTTATCATTTTCCATAAACGTACTTACTTACAATTTTTATTTTTTTATTTATTCATAAATTAGAAATTTTATGGTACCTGTTTGATTTGTCACAATATTAATTTATTTTTATGGTTTTGTAACTTTCAAAATTGAATATCGTGAAAAAAAAAAATATAAATGTAAAAAAAAACGTATTTTTAAACTTTAGATAGTTTTTTTTCTCTAAACTTTTTAGAACACCTATAATATAAAAGTTCTATCAGATATTTTTTAATTAGTATTAGATAAACACAGGTATAATTACATCAGAAATAATTAAAATAACATGTAATTAATTAATTGTATGTAATTTTTTTTTTGTTCAATAAATTTGTACGGGTTATTTGATAATTCATTTCATAGTTTTTGTAATTAAAAATAATTGGTTTGTGTTTTAATTTACAAGAGTACTTCATCAAGGAGAAAAAAACTATTAAAGGTGTTTAAAAAATTATTTAAAATTAGTTCATGATAATTTTTATTACATATTATTTTCTATTAATATTTATTTGTACTTGGAATGGATCCTCTTCAACAGGACACAAGTTACAAGACGATTAAGAAGTAAAGAACTTATCAGTGTTACATCATAAAAAGGACAATAGAATTTTGAAACAAATTGAATCTCAATCGATGCTGTAGAACTCAATATTCTGTATAAACTTCATGAAGGTCCTTAATTTTCCAACATCACATTTGATTTTTGGTTTTATATGAAATTTCTTTCAAGATATTCAAGAGTTTTTACAATTCAGATACAGAAGATATCAGATACAAAATGTAGATAAAAAATACAAATTTATATTAATAAATCCCACATTACTTTTTGTTGGGCAAAAATCTGGGTTTTTCCTTTCATTTCACTGAAAATCAAGGATTCAGGGATTTTTTCAGTTTAAGAGTTTAAAATACTTTCGAAGGGAGCTATTTAAAGAAAAGTAATTTGTATTGCGTGAATGGACATGATAATTACATTATTAAACAATTAAAAATCCAAATCCACTGTACAGAGCATTTTTAAAATTCTACAACTTTAGAAGATTTTCACAGTGTTTTTAGTGAAAAATATGTCGTAATAACCTCTTAACCCTTTCAATCTAAATTCAAATTTCCGAACACAATCTACTCAATTTGTTTCTTTTTTTTACCAATCAAAATTCCTGAAATTCAAATGATAATTTGTAATAATCTAATTCAAATGACAAATGAATTATTAAATAATCTATTATGTATTCAAATATTTTATTTTATCACTTGCTCTATATCTTCCAAAATACCAATTTAAATTCATGTCTCTTACTATTTTTTTTTCTCATTTTCATTATGTGTGTGTACTCATAAAAATATTTAAATAAAAAAAAAAGATTATCGTATAGTAAAATTTTACAATAAATCCGGAAGAAGATAAAAAGTTATTGTTTTTTTCTGATCTATTTGTTAGAGGTGCAGGTTTTTTTTCTCTTTTATTAAAATTTCTAATCTAAATCTATTGAGAAAAAAATTCAATTTATAAAGTAAGTACCTACACTTAATAGAAACTTTTACTGGAAATAAAATAAAGTGCATATACCACCACAAAGTATTTAAATAACTTTGTAATTATTTTCAAGAAAAATATTATTAAAAAATGTGGTTCTTTCTATAAAAGATACTTTTAACCTACGTGCAATTCAATATAACAAAAAAAAATATGTATATAAGTATACAAGATATTTTTTTTTTTAAATATCGACTCGCATACCTAAAATACATTTTAAATGCCATTATTTTTAATTTCTAATCGAGAGAAAGAGAAAGAGAATGAATAAGGAATGATGAAAAAAAAAATTCAAATGAAAAGAAAATATATTTCTTTAAAAAAAAAAAAAAAAGATTTTTCTCTCGAAGTAACAATAACATATTTATGTAGATATGTTTGAAAAGATTTTAATTATCCGTTGAATAATGAAGTAACAAACCACATAGTTTAAAAGGTGTAAACGATTTACTATAATAGACGCGATATATACATCAAATTTTTCATACAACTATTTCATTTTGTACTTCGTTTTGTTATTATTATTTTTTTTTTCTTTTTACATTGTTAGATAAAAAAAAGTAATATAACTTAAAAAAAATTAAGTCATTGAACTCTTTTGCATACCACAAAAATATTTGAAAAAAATTTAAATAAAAAATAAAAGTGAAAAGAAGAGGAAAAAAAAAATTAAATGCGCGCGACAATCGATTGAAATTTTTTTTTTTATTAAATTTTAGATTGCACATTGTACAGGTATTATATACTTTTTTTTATTATTATTATGCATTATTACTATTACTACTACTATTTCTTTCTTTTTTTTTTCTTCTTTCAAATGAATTAATGTATTCATGTTTTCTATATTAAACGCATTTTAAAAATGCAAACAAATTCAATTTTTTTTACTTTGTGTTGTATTTTAAATCTTTTTGTTATTATTTTTTTTTTTTTCATAAAAGATTACATTATATTTTCCTTATTGCGTCAAGTACCACTATTCAATTATAAAAAAAAAAGAAAGAAAGAAAAAAAACGGTAAATGAGAAGGTGTGCTTTATTTGAAATATAAGAAAAAAAAAGCTATATAGGTAAATTGAATAAATTGTACGGTAAATTTTTTAATTCTAATTTATTCATAATGTTGTTTTTTTTTTCACATAAAAAAAAAAAAATAATTAAATACGATAAATAAATGACACCTGATTTCAAAATGCATCAAATATACATTTTTTTACTTTCTAAAATTATCTTTATTATTTTTTTTCAATTATGAGCGTTGTTTTTATATTTTTTTTAATTAGAAAAAAAATATTACAAATAAACAGACACAACATATGATTGTCATCCACTCAATAAAATACAAAAAAATATCAATTATCAAGATTTGTTGTTTTTTTTTCCTGTACTATAAATTTTTATATGTATTTAAAAAAACAAGAAAAGGAAAATTTACAAAGTCAACAACAAAAATTCAAAATAAAACTACACAAAAGTCAGTTTAAAATGTGAAAATTATGATAAATATCGAAAATACCAGCAACAAAACAGAGGCAGTTAACGAAACAAAAAAACAAAAAAAAAATTATGGTGTAAAACTTGTTGGAGTAAATTATCGAAAATAATTTTTTTTGTTCTGTTTTCTTTTATTTTTTCAGTTTTTTTAATTTTAATTTTAGTTAAATTTCAACCAATAATCCATAAATACCTATAGCATAAATCAAAATTGGATACGAAAACAAATCAAATTTTAAAATTTACAAAACAAAAACGAGAAAAAAACAAAAAAAATTAAGTGTGGTGTAATTAATCAATTTTTTAACTGTGTTGTGTGTAAAAAAACCATGAGAAAACAATTTTTATTATTAAAAATTCATACAAAAAGTATTAAAAAATTTAAAAATTTAATAAATGTGAAATAATTTGATTGAAAAAAAAATAATAATTTTGTATTTTTAATTAAATTAAAAATTAACCATTTAAGAAAAAAAAAGAAAACATTATAACAACAATAGAAAAGTTACAATAAAATTGAAATAAAAAATAGTTAAAAATTATTTAAAAATCGTTTAAATTAATTTTCGGTTTAATTATAATTGAAAAAAAAAAATTAATTGAAAAAAAGTAATTGAAAAAAATTAATTGAAAAAAAAATTAATTAAAAAAAAAGTGAAAATAAAAATATTTAAAAAAAAAACAAATAAAAAAATGAAAACGAAAGTATTTTTTAAAATTGATTATAAAAAATCAATGGCAATTATTGCTATTGCATTTTTTTTAACAATAAATAATCATAGATTAAGTGTAGTGGCACAACTACAACAACAACAACAACAACAGGAATTAATGTTTAATGAAGAAATGACAACTACAAATCTTGATTTCATTGATATTGTAAATAATAATAATAATAATTCTGAGGATGAAATACAATTACAACAAAATTTACAAGATATTATAAGACAACAACAACAGCAACAACAAAAATCATTGAGTAATAGTGAAAGTATTGATGATGGTACAAATAATAATAGAACTATAAATATTAGTGATAATAATAAAATTTTATTACCAGAAATTGCAACAACAACGACAACAACAACAATATCATCATCAATTGAAGAAGAAATAACTCAAAAAAATGATTTTCCAATAATTACAACAATGATGCCATTGCCCGATTACATTAAAATGTTCTCTTCATTGTCATCATCATCATCAACGGCATCGGTGGTAGCAGTACCAGCACCATCAGTATCATTTGCAACATCATCATTATCAACGATTGATATGATAAATAATGCGAACGAGGATGACTACATTAAAGAAAATGAATCAAGGTCGTCATCGTCAACGACATTTGAATCCAATGAAACATCAGCATCATATTCAATGAAAAATAATGTATTATACGTACCACCACAAAAACATATTACAACAATTGATGATATTGATAATGATGATGTTGCCAATAATTTATCGATATCAGTACAAAACAATACAATATCTAATAATAATAATAACAACAACAACACCACTTTAAATATTACTTCTGATAATATTCCATCACCTATGTCATCATCATCATCATCATCATCATCGTTACCTTTATATTCTTCACCTATTGCATCGCCACTCTTATCACCATATCTACCATCATTGTCATCATCTTCACTAGATTCATCATCATCAACATCAACATCAAGTGAAGATTTCAACCAATCAAGTCAAATATTGATGATGATGACTGATGGCCTTAATGATCAAGAAAATGATTCTTCTAACATTAATGATAATAATCATAGCAATAATAACAATAGTAATAATAATAATAATAATAATAATAATAATGATGATCATTATCATAATGACAAAAACAATGATGATATTCATAATCATAATTTACATAATAGTGATAATGATGATAATATTGATGAACAACAGATTCCTGTTTTTAATATTGATCAAATCGAATCAGGTACTACAACAACTTTAACATCAGTACCAACCATACGTACAAAACAAGGAAAACAAATTCAAATTATAAAATTATTACCACATGAAGCATTACGAAATTTTATTGAAGATGCTTACATAAGAATGCCATTAGCAGCCCTCATTGACACATCATCAGATACATTGGATAAAACGAAAGCATTATGGAAAGATGCTTTAAGACCAAATGCTGCCCTGGATATTGTTCTATTGGCATTTAATGCTTCAGGTAACATTAAATTTTTTTTGTTGCTTTTAATTGTGTTTTGTTGTATCTTTTTCTCTTTTTTAAAATTTATACTTATCTCATCTCACAAGTACAAATTTCTTTATACCTAGATGAAAATCTTTTTTTTTTCTTTTTCTTCTTCTTCTAAGATTTATTACGCTATTTTGCTTCTATTCTTTAATTTTATTTGAATTTTTTTTTTCCATAAAAGTGAAATATGATACGATCATCAAGTAAAAGATATTATGAATAATATCTACTATTAAAGTACCTACCTATATGTACTTATAACTTTAAAAAAAGAAGAAGATTTAACAAAATATTTGTTTTTTTTTTTTCTTTTTCTTTTTATGTTTTTTTTTTATTACTTACTTTTTTTAAGTATTATGTATAATAATGTGCTTTGTGCATTATAATGAATGATATACAAAAAAAAAAAAAAAAAAAAATACATAATAATAAAAAAGATAAGTACATGCTCATGTATAATTCAAGTCAAGTAGATGAACGCGTAACAGCATACATTTAACCGGCTTTAAAAAGTTACCTCAAGCTCAAGATGATGAATATAAAAAAAATTTGAAAAAAAATAAAATAAATGAAGATTTCACAAGGCTGTACCTGTACGCATTTAATTCAGAGAAGAAAAAAACATAATAAAGATATTTAAGAGGTTGGGAACAAAGCAAACTTAAAGAAAAACTATCGTACCAACAACACAACAATCATTATAACCTTTTTTTTTTGTTTTTATTTGAAAAGATGAAAAAAATTGTGTATAAATGTAAAATTGACAAGGTTATAGTATTATGAATTTATTATTATGTTCACAAGCATATATGTTAAATAAGAGTTAAATTTTCATAATTTCCCGCCAAAAATTTGAAGAAAAACAAAACCGTTTTTTTCTTCTACAAAGCATGATTGGCAAGAAATTTTTATTTCAATAGACAAAAAAAAAGTTTTTAGGTGAAATGAGCTTCGATTAAAAAAATCATGAGTGTTCTATAGGAAAAAAAAACTAATGTGTCACATCATTTTACTTTTTAGCAAAAACAAAAAATTATTTCCCCTTTTACTAGTAGCAAGCAACGACATATGTATGTATGATCGTTTGACCAAAAAATCCGGCAAATATTGAAATACCTAACTAAGCGTTCCATTCTCTGTTTATTTCAATTATTGAATCTTTCAAAAAGTGTTCCCCCCTCTTATTTCCTAGGGAAGTTCAAGTGGAGCATCCATCGTCACTTCCTATCTTCACCCTCCTAATACCCCCTACCTTTAATTTTTCCTTCTTTGTGCGCTAGCTCTGCACTATTGCAACAAGTGTAGTGAAGGGATATTCGAGAGGGACTTTGTGGCTCATTGAAGAAAAAAAAAACAATTACATTATATACGTACTTTTTCCTAAAACTGAGCAAACTATGTATATAAATTCATAGTTGGTTTGGTTTAGCTTCTTTGTTCCCTCATTTCCCAAATTTCAAGCAAAATTCACATCAAATCTGACACTTTCTTAGCCTCGTCTCATCATCGTCCACAAAAAACTTTCCATAAAATTACATAAAATTGCTTTTAAATATCACAATATCACATTTTACAGCGTGAAATCTTCTATTTCAAAGAATTTTGTCGATTTTTAATCAAATAAAATCAAAATTTTAGCAAAAAGAGTAAAAATTTAAATCTACTTAATGCAAAAGCCATTTCTTTTTTTTTTCTGTTAAAATCTTGATATTTCTTCTATGAAATTTATGTGTTTTGCAATATATTTTCATTTCTTTGGACCCCCATAAGTAAAAACTATATTTACTTTTAAAGATTCTAAAAATATAAACAAATATACGAAATCAATTAGCATCTCGGTCTCCAAAATATCAAATCAACAAGATGATGTAGAAGTTTTCAAATCTTGAAATTTTTTTAAAAAAAGAGTAAAATAAAAAAAAGAAAGATAAATTTCTGACTGAAACTTGAAAGTGGAAAAATTTCCGTGTTATTTTTGTAAATATCTTTTCTTTTTTTTTTCTTTTTGTTAAAAAAAATTTATTTTTAATATTCAATAATAATTCTAGCATGACAATTTTTATCACAACCTCAAGTTTAATGTTTTAATTAATTTTTTTCCATTATTTTCAAATTTTTTTTTTAATTAATTTTTCATTTTGTTTTCCTTAAATAAAAGCAAGTATGTACAATAAAAAGCACTTGAACTAGGAAAAAAAACTATGCACTATAAAATAGCAAAATAAATTCAGAATTAATAAAAAAAATTAAATTAAACTAAAATCAGACAACTCCAGGTGACTGGGCCATGGTCCATGACAAACTTCCATGACTTTACAAAAGAATAAAAAAAATTTTACTGAAAGAAATAATTCGTCTGAATAACATTTTTTTTAAAAATTAATTTCTTGGATTTGCAGTTTTTTGTTAATTCTTTGTTTGCAAAATTATCTTTAGAATGATTAATCGTGAAATATAAAATTGATGACAGTGCATAATTATTTATTTTGTTTTTGTTTATCAATATATGGTTCTACAGAAGCACGTGTCTGAATTTAATTTGAACAAAAATAAAATAATTAACATTTTGGGATTTTGTTTTTTTAGAAAGGCTAATGGACGCAATTAAACTTTTGCAAAAAATATATTTTTAAAATAAAAACAAAACTAAAAATAATAATTATGTATTTTTGTTCTTGAAATTTAAACGATTTGTGACCCAAGCGCATTTTATGAGATCATTTCCGACACACCTGTTGTGGATTTTTGTTTTTGTAAAGGAAATAATTGGATCGTATATAGTCCATTGAAAAAATAAACTGAGAAAGCTTTATGTTAATTTAAATTATTTTTTTAAAACTTTTTATTTTTTATATCATAAAAAATGGTTTTTCTGATGTAAAAAAATAACAAAGCAAACAAACAATTAATTTCTTTAATAAATCAAGATGAATCACATTGGCCCGACTTCTAAACAACTCAAGTTTTCAGAAGATTTTTTGAGTTCTAAAGGACGATAAAAAATCAAAAATCTGTTCAAAAAGGATATTTCTTTCGGAAAATGGATCCAATCCTCATTTTTTGTTTTTTTCAACCAATATTGAATCGTTTCACGCAGAAAATGAAATCCTTTAAAGGATTAAAACTAGAAAAAAAATGCTTTGATTGAAAAATTTCAATGTTCTTTTTTAAATTTTTACCCAGATAAAAACATTAAACTACGTCACTGAATTTTATTTTTTTGTGAAGAAAAAAAAAAACATTTTTTTATTCAAAAATTTCAAGCATAAATTTAATTCAATTTTCAACACTAAAATTTTCTCATAAATTTATTAATTGCTTCTTGTTTTCTAAATTTTTAGAATAAGAAAAAGAAAAAAACAAGTGTATAATAAAATTTTATGGCGAAAAGAAAAAAAAATGAAATAAATGAAAGAAGTGACCTTTTCTATATACATACATTTAAACAAATAACATTCACTTAATAATAAATTTTTATAAATGAATGAATTATTTTTCAGATTAAAAAAAAAAAAAAACCTTCTCTCACTTTAGTAGTTTATATACAGTAAACTTGAAAGACAACATTTTATTTTATTTATTTATGTTTTTTTCGTTTAATTTCATATTAATTATACGGATCTACATAACTATACATAAAATCATTGAACTGTAACTAGATATATACTGAAATGTATATAATATATCTATTATCAGATTGTGTGTATGTGTTGAAAATAATTATGTATGAATTTTATTCAAAAAGAATTAAAAAACCAAAAATAACGAAAAAAATAATAATGTTTTATCAATCTGAAAAATTTATTATGAAATTTATTTATTTTTTTTTTTCTCTCTTTTAATTGCAAAAATTCAAATATTAAACTTAAAAAAATGAAAAGATACGAAAGAAAGACAAATTATAAAATTTATATACCATTTTGTGAATTTACAAAAAAATATATTCGATTGCGTTATGGTTGATATTTTATTTATATTTAGTTAATTTAACATTTTTTTTTTCCTTTCTTTCGACAAAATATAAAAAAAAAACAATGATTAATACATGATATCAAATCTCTGATGCATATTATTTATTTAAAAAATAAAAAAAAATTCAGTAACTCCATAAATTGGGTGGCTTGGCCACAAAAGAAGCTTTCTACACGTTACTTTTTCAACAACAACAATCACAACAACAAAAAATTCAAAAATATTATAAAATCAAAGGAATTTCATTTGTTTCATAATAATTTTATTATATTCAAAATTTTTTTGGACACTCATTTTTTTAAAAATAATTTTCATTAAAGGGTGGTTGGTTGGTCTTGGAAAATCATGGAACATTTAAACTCTATTTTAAGCATCCTCCTTGTTATACTCTGATATAAAAAAGATGACGAATCGTATTATACTAGAGAAACATGCGCAGAAAAAAAGATACTTACACAAGTGCATATTTTTTGTTGTAAATTCTAAGAAAGAGGTTTCTTCTTTCGTATATGTATAAACAAGAAGATCACTAACCCATGTAAGACATGCGCGAGATTACGTCAACTCATATTATTTTTGACTATAGAGTTTTAACTGAAATTTTCAATACTTTTGGATTTAATATGTCTTTGAAATATCTTCGAGTGGGTTAACTTAAGTTAAGTGGATTAAAAAAAGGGTTAATTGATTCTATGTCTTGTAATTGTTACCACGTTTACTTCCTCTTAAAAGGAGTAAGGCTCAAAGACAGTTCTTCTCATATATGTAGTACGAAACTGAAGCTTTTGTGGTTTGCTAGAAATCTAATAGTAGAAAATTTATCAATTTGTCAATCTCCTTGTACTAGTTATTGGTCTGTCCCACACTGTTCAAATTTAACAACTCATATTCGATTAGTCAGAGAAAAAAAAAACGATTAAATAAAATAAAAAAAAAAAAGTAATGATATTTTCTTTTAAACACAAATCTCCTTTTGAATCACCTCGTAAATATTTACTTTTTTAACATAATTATGTACATATATACATACTGCTGTGCTTTAAAAAAAAAAAAAAAACATTTTTGTTGATTTTTTTTATATTGAAAGATGAAAGAAATCAATTCAATATTAAACTTGACCTACATTATACATATTTTACATATTTAATAATGTAGTAAGTATGTATGTATGAAATATGTAGGTATAACTATTATGTGTACACACATTGTTTGTATCTATAGGTACATAGTTTATATTGTATCTTAATGACAGTGAAATCGAAATAAATAAATTTATAAAGCATAACAAAAAAAAAAAAAAAACACAACCATCATCATCATCGTAAGTAATCAACAATAAACATCACGACATTTATTTTGAATAAGAAAAACAAAACAAAAAAACATAAGTGCTCAATTAAAATGAAAAAAAAAAAAACCAAAAAAAAAAAAAGTAAAAACATCAGATTTTCATTAAATAATGAAAAAAAACGACAGCACAAGAAAACTAAAGTACATAATATACATTTTCTTTTTTATATGACATATTATTCAATTAATATCATTTTAAATATTCAAAGAATCCTTAAGCACACACACAATAATACAATTCTTTTTTTAATTTAGTTTTTTTTTCTTTTTTTCTTTTTTTTATATTCAAATTCTAGACAGTTTATAGGGCAAAAAATAAACCGAATTAAAATCGAATTTTGTATTAAATTGGAAATAGCGTATAAACGTTAAAATTGGGAATTGGGATTAAAATAATAGGTACATGCAAACGTTGATACACGTAGATATAGTATACAATATGTTCTTCTTCTTTCCCATATATGGCGGAGATTTCTTGTCTGTCAGATTGTGTAGCTAAATAAATTCCTTTTCTTTAAACACCTTCTAAAAACGAAAAAAAGGACTTTAAACACCTTTTTAAAAAGAAAAACGTGACAGCTTCACTTTCACCATAAAAATTAGAATCCGCCATATTGCATTTTACATTACACATACATATACAAAAATTAGGATTAAACCCAAATAAATTGGACTTAAGCCAAAATCCGAATTAGCGAGTTTACAGCACAAAAAATTGGGAGTAAACCAAAATCCGTATTAAAAATGGATTACGTATAAACACGTATACATTGAAGAATAATTAATCACATAATATTACCTACTATTTTTTTTTTTTCAGTAACTGTTTTTTTTTTTTAAATTAATAATTATATACCTGACAGTACAGGTCACACTTTTGTTGTATATTTTTTATTGTACAGATAAATATTACTTACATGCACTTTTTAATTATGCATAACCGCAACTATTTAAAAAAAATAAAATAAATAAAACAACAACAACAACAAAAATGTATCTTTTTTCTTTTTCTTCTTCTTCTGTTTTTCTTTCTTATTTCAAATTGGCAAAGATCATTTACATATAAATATGTATTTATTATAGAAAATATATTATTTTTACCGATCATTAACATAATAACACACTTAATTTTACGGTATAATTCTTTGTGTATTTTTTTTTTTTACATTTAATTACAAAATTTATTTTATTTCAATTAATTAATATTTTGAAAGAAGAAGAAGAAGAAGAAGAAGAAGAAGGAAAAAATTAATATATAAATACAAATTAGAAGTGAGACAAAAAAATATATTATCGATTAATTGAAAAATAAATAAAATGTTAAAGCTATATAACCATGATAACAAATGTGAATATGTGTGATGTGTGTGTGTGATTGTTAATATGTAATTATATTTCTTTTGTATTTAAATAAGTAGTCAAATGATCTTAAATCAAGTACACGAACAAGAATTTCAATTTCAAAGAATTATGTATATTATTGTAATGAAATCATTTCCGTTTTATAGTTTTTTTTATTTTATATAATTCCGTCATATAAGCCGTTTACTTCATCGATTATAAGTAATAATAAAAAAATAAAAAATAATAAAAAAAAATAATTAATAGAATAATCTGAATAAATTATCTTCCTCTAATGATAGATTACATGACCTATGAATGACCGTCCACATCTATAAACAAGTACAAGATTTTGTTTTTTTTAAAATATTTTTTTATTTGTGAAAGAATATTTTAAATAGAGTATTAAATGTAATATAATATTTTCTTTAATACATAAGTAGGGTTAATGCTTCTTAGAAGTTCTTACGTTATTTGAATCTTTTCTATACAAAGAACATCTAATTCTTTTCATTCATTTCTAATATGAAATATCTAAAGATACTTTTTTATTTATAAGAGATTCTTTCAAGATGAGTTAATTCTATTTAATAGGCTAGATCTTAGGGACATCATTTACTATATTTGTGGCCCCACAAGCATAAACCGCTTAAGTCTGAAGATGCTTATGTCGACTTGCGGTTTGCGAATGTGACCACAGATATACCGAAAGAAAATACTAAGCTGGACGATATCTTATCTTATCATGGACATGGTCTACTCTTATTACCTTGAACTTCCTATCCTAGACAAAAACTGAACCCTCGTTCAACCGCGCAAATACTTTTCTGAACATGTACACGAAGAACACTTGAAAGTAGCGCAATTTTTCTTTGAGGATTTATAAATAAACTAAGAAGTGATCTCTGTAAACTAATCAATCTGCGACTGCTTTCCTTTCAGTCACCTCTGTGTCACTTCAAACGTTAGCGTATAAGTTGGTTTGAACTCTATTGCCTACGATAGCTGTTTTTTCAATGGATTATGGTAAAGATAACCTGAAAATTTGATGTATTTCTGTGACTAATCGGAAATTTATCTTTGCAATATCAACGCGTCCATAAGGATTATTTAACAAAAACTTCTTTAATTAATTTTTCCTATACATTGTATACATGTTCCTAGCATACATCTTAAGTTTTTATTGAATATTAAGTTAGAACCTCTTTGAATTTTCAAAACTACTCTTCCAGACAGTACTAGTATATTCTAAAAGATTTTCTTAAGGTATTTTTAAACTAGTTAAATTTTTCAGATTTATTTTTCAACTACTTTTAGTGACCTAATTAAAAATTTACTATTTAATCAACTACATAATTTTTTTCAACCTTAAAATGTCCGCTAACATAATCATTTACCCTCCAATTTAATAAAGATTACTTAAAATTTAAATTTAAATAAAATTTTTTATATTTAAAAAAAAAATTATCATTCATTAATTATCCTCTCATTTTTTTAAAGAGTATTTTATCAATATTTATTCCTTTTTAATGAGATTTTTAATTTTATTTCGAAACAATATAATTAAATGTTCATCATCATGAAGGATTTTTGTTTTTTCTCATTCATTCAAAAAGATATTCATCAATAAGATTCACTCAAAAAAAAAAAAAAGTAGCAAAGTAGCAATTTAATTTATTGAAAGATACACACGTAATTAAAATTAAAAAAAGAGAAGAAGAAGAAAAAATAACAACCAATTTTAATTATTAATTATAGATATATATTAAATTTTTTTCTTTTTCATCTTTCAATTTAGGTGTTTCCGTCACATATCACTTTCAAAATACCAGAACATTACTAGCTGGCCTTGATAGTATAAAAGAATCAACAACTGGTGGTAATGCATTTTTTGCAATAATACGAGCATGCGAATTAATACCATATGATAGTGCAGTATTTATAAGTACATCATCAATACCGGCTGATACTAATTTAGCTAAATATGCAGCAATAACATTACTTAAAAAACGTATTAGAGTAAGTTTGCAACAACAACAATAACTAAAAAAAAAAACAAATATGTAGTCGTTTTAATGATTTCCTCTTGTAAAAAATTCAAAAAATTAATTAAAAGAATTTCAGATAAATATCTAAAACATTGTAACTATGTTTCTTTATTTTTTTTTAGCTTTATTTGATTTGGTTTGGTGATAATACATACAGTGAAAATGAAACACAAGAAGTAACTGGTGGTATTTTAGGTGAAGTTGCTATACGTTCTGGTGGAGAAATTCTTCATATTGGTAATGATACGAAATATGAAGAAGATAATATGGTAAAGATACTTTTAGTTTCTTGAAAAAAAAAAAAAATCTTTGAAAAAAATATAAACAAAGATTGAAAAGGCAAATTTTTAATAAATTTTACTTTTATATTATTTGTTGTTTTTTTTTTTTTTTTTGTCTTTTTATTTATAAATTTAGTTGACATTGATATCAGATAATTATCGAGGAAATCAAGAACTTGAAATACCAGTAGCAACAACATTATCAAATTTACACATTAAAGTTGATGGTGCAATGAAATCAGCAACATTGGTAACTCCAAATGGTGGTTAGTTAATATTTATATATTTTTAAAAAAAAAAATTTTCTTCTTTAAAAAGAAAAAAATTGAAAAAGATATTTTACTTTTATGATTTTTAATTTTTTGTTTTTTTGTTTTTTGTAAAGTGTAAAATTATAATTTATAAATTAAACTAATTTAAAAAAAAAAAACAAACAAAAAAAAAAAAAAGAGAAAACAAATAGCCTTACATATATTAATAATAATTATTATTATTTATATGCACATTATAAAATATTATATGTATGTATATGTATAATGTATTTTATTTTTTTTTTAATGTTTAATTAACCAGAGTACAAAAAAGTATTTGTAATAATAAAACTAATAATGAAAAAAAACAAATTGTAAATTTATGTTCATATGTTATTTTTGTTGTTGTTATTGTTTATTTTTATTTATATTTTTTTTTTTAATTGTGCAAATATGTTTAACATTGTCCACTGCTTTTATTTAAAAATGCTTATATTATCTGTACTGTAAAAAAAAAAATGTGGGACGCGTCTAGATACTAAAAAAAATACAATTGGGCTTTTTGTAAATATAAGAATATAAAATGGGTCCAAATGGTTATATCACTTCTACTATGTATGTATGTAGTTCTTGTGTCAATCTAGATCTAAGTCAAGGTAAAAATTTCAACCACAAGAAAAATCATAAGATTTTACTTTGACATGCATAATCAAGTATGTAATTGAAACCTTCTTACATATACTTACTGTTGTAAAGAACATGAATAATTAAATACAAAAATATCGACAGAATAGATATTGAGAAGGGATTCCGAGTTCAAATTAAGGTAATTTAGAAAATTTAAGAGATAAAATAAGTCTATTTTGAAGGACATTACAAATTGTTAGTGGATGACTCGTGTTTTATTTTTATTTTTTTAATTCGTGATTGAATTTTAGATTAAAACTGTCTTTTTAATTATTTATTACTGCGATTAGTAAAATTATTCGAATTAAAGTACCATGTACAATGTCATTTCGACATTCATTTAAATAAATTATTAAAAGAGTAATTCAAGTTTGTAGCACAGCAAAAAACAATTTGTGGGAAAATTACTCATGACATTGTAATTCAAAATTCTTTTTGATTTTTTAGTTTAAAGATTTAAAGTATCTTTACTTAGTTTTTGTCGGTTTTATATGAAATATGGACTGACTTTGAGTCGATTTCTTAAAAGAATTTCGCTTTCCTAATACAGAAGATTTGATAAATTGTATTCGCATTTTGAATTTTTCTGCTATCAACAATCGAAACATAGCACTGAACCATATTTTTTCTTGTCTGCTTACAGGAAATACAAATTAACTACTGGCCTGGCATTAACTTTCTTGCTTTTAACCGAAAGAATTTCTTTGTTTTCTTGAAAAGTCGAAAGTTGTATTCAATGTATTGTAGGAGATTTGAGTATTCTTCATATCGATGTTTATGTAGTAAGTAGTAACTAAGAGGAAAAATGCGACATGGCATTCGTTAATTTAATTGGTAGAACAGTGCCCCGGAAAGGCAAAGGTCTGGGATTCAAATCCCAATCGAGTCGAATGTGGTTTTTTCTGTTATTAGTCTTCTACAGTATTCTTCTAGAAAACCTTTAAAAAAAACTATACTAACAATAAGATAATGTTACTATAGATATCCGAGCCAACCGCAAAATAAAAAATCAGTATAGTAATTTAATTACGTACTACATTTTCTGGTTCATTTTCCATAAGTATCATAAATTTGGTATTCAAAAATTATTTTAAAATTAATAATATACAACAATTGAACTTTTATTTATTTTATATGTATATATATATACAATTACAAAAGTAACCTAAAAATGTCAGTCAATTACTATCTTCTCATAAATATGGCCCATAATAAAAAATAACATCAGAAAATTACCTAATTCTTGATGAACATTGAAAACTAATTATATTTCGTAAAACCCCTGTAGATAAAAATTAAAAAATTTACGACCGACAGCACTGTTTTTTTTTCAGCAAGCATAAATTTCAAAAAAAAAAAAATTAAATTATATTGTTATAAAATCAATTTATTAAGTTTCTCAACCGTGATAGAAAAAAAAAGCCATAGGTAGTTCGGTCTAACAATTCTTTTACTAAAACAAAAAAAAACCAGAAGTGCAATGTAAACGAAAACAAGAGGAAAAAAATGGCATTACCTACTAAACAGATAAAATTATTACACTGACTTAAGATACAATATTTTTAAAATGATGAAATTAAATTTGAAAACAAGAAAAACTGTAATTAAAAAGAAATTTCAGTAAATTAGAAGAGAAAAAAATAGAATGTAGTGTACCTACACCACAGGTTCTTGATTCAGTTTAATTTCACTTGAAGTAAATAAATCGATATTATAACCTAAGTATCTTTTTGTTTTTTTGTGTGTTTATCTAATTAAAACATGCGTCCTTGTAGTATGAAAAATTAAAATTCAATTAAAGATATTTTTAGTTGTGCATATAATATTATGACACACACAATTTAATCGTTAACAATTTGCATAATAATTAAGCTTCTACATTTTAATATGTTATGAATACAAAAAAAAATTCAGATACAGATACATTATTGTCTGAAATTCTTTAATAATAATGTCATCAAAGTTTACAAAATAATCTATTATTAAATTGGTTTTGTTGACGGATATGTCTGTCTACCGGGCTGTGGCGGTGGCCGGTGGTATTTAAATGGCACCGAACAAAAAAATACATTATTCAAAATAAAGATAAAATAGCAAAATTTTGACATGATGCAAAACAACAGATAATTCCAAAGTTCATTTAAAAAATAAAAAAAAAAGAAGATAAAAGTGATTCCTCAATTCTTTACGCATTCTTTAGTAATAAGTAGTACTACCGAACGTCTAATTACGTTGGTAGGTATAAGGATTTTATCCCCCTTGGCCCTTATTCCGCATTTTAATCAATTTTTATCATATTAGTAGGTAATGTTTCATATATGTATGTATTATACACCAGTGACCAGACACTATTTCTGTATTAATATGTACAATGTATCATACTTTATTCTATTCTTTGTTGTTGTTATATTATGACTCAACCACAGGTATTTAAGTACACAAAACACCTTAATTTACCTACCTATATAATTACACTATAATTGCATTAAAATGCACGGTTCATCATCAATAACTTTAACAAATACAAATTCCTCTTTGTTTGTTCTTTTTTTTTTCTCTTTTCTATTTTCACTTAATAATAAAAGAAAAATTTGATATATTTTTCACAACAAATATTTTAAACCGAAAATTAAATTATTCCACAAAAACTACAGAGATACTTATTTTTTTTTTAAATAAAAAATAAAGAAAATTTAAAAAAGATACAATTCGAGATACACAACACCGCTGCTGATGTTTTGTTTTAATTTAAATTCTTAATTATTTTTGACGTTTTGAATTTTTTTGTTTTGTAATAACATATGCGCATGGTAACATATCAGCTGGTTGCAGATTGACGTGTTATGATGGTGTTTTTTTTACTGTTCTGTGTGTTTTGTTTTTCTGTGTAACTGTTATAAACTGTATATTCAAGATGTGAATGGTTCGAATCATTGCTTTTTTACTGTACACGTGAAATTAAATGTGCTATTTTCCAATATTACAAAATTTTCAACAATTTTATTTTTCCTTTTATTTTTTTTTTCTTCTAACAGAAATTAATTTAAAAAATCTTCTTAATTTGAAGAAAACAACAAACAATAAAATGACATTGAAATCAATGAAAAATAATACAAAGGAATTAGATATTTTTATATCATTTCGAAAAATCAATTCACCAACACAAATTTATTTTAAATTAATTCCAGAAGATGGTAAAAGTAATTTTAATGTTCTAGTTGAAGCAAAAGAACATTTAGAAAGTATTTTAGGTAAGTAAAAGAAAACTGTAAATTAACTTTCGGAATGCGGTTACCTTGAAAATCGTGTTCAAATTACAAATATGTAATGGAATACCATTAAATTTTTGATGAGCAACAACGATAAACTGCATTTTTAGGAAGCAAAAAAATTTTAAATCTTAACCCTTTCGGATTGTCTATCAATTGGTTGTGATTTCTTTTAAATTTTGTTTTTCTTTTCATACGCCAATTATTTAATTCCTAGGATTCATCTTGAATAATGAATAAAAAAAAATTAGGCTGTGATTTTATACAAAAAAAAATAAAAAATAAAATATTCTCTGCATTTGAAGGGTTAACAGCACTTCATGGTCAATTTTGGACCCAACCGATTTTTTTTTATACATCATTCAAAATTTATAAACATTTTACGTTGATTTAATTCGGTTATTGTTCAGTATTTCTTGAGTAAGACTGAACTGAAATTACTTCAAAAGTATTTTAAAAATTCTAAAACAGTCGGGGAAAAATGTTTAAAAAAAAGTTGCACTAGTTTAACAAGAAAAAATACAAATCGTAAATACTTACAGATCAAAAGTTATTAATGATAAGAACACTTTAAAAATGCGCTACTACTTTTTAACTTTTTTTTTTTGTATAAATTTTCTAATTTCTTCAATTTTAACTACAAAAATAATCACAAATAATTCAGAACAATCTTATTAAACGATTTATTTACTACTGATCGAACACGTTTCCGAGAATAACTGAAATAGTAAACAGAAATTGAATAAAAAGCAAAATTATTTTTATCAAGCCCCAACAAAACAAATCAAAAAAAAAACAGTTTAACGTAATCTTAATTCATTAACGTAATTTTAGTTGTTTATTTTTTCTCTCTCCCATCCTATGTTATCTCAATTAAAAACACGAATTTTAAAAAAGATTTCATTTTAAACAAAAAAAAAAAAAAAAAAAAAATTACTTTGCTTTTCATTTTTTGCTCATGGTTTTTTTTTTCTCGTACATTTTTTTATTATCATCTGAATATAATTATAAAATAAAATTTCCCATTTTAACATTGAAGATTATGAAACATCTGACGATGAAATTAATGACGATAATCTACAAAGACTTAATTTATTAGAACGATCAGAAAGGAAATTAAATATAGAAGATAAAAAAAGTTCAATTACTCATGAGGATATACGATTTCCAGATGATGATAATATTGAACTTGTAGAAAATTTTAAGGAACAAATTAATGATAATGCAAAACAACAACAAATAAATCCAATTCAAAGTATTACACGAATCGATGTTGGCATACAATCACAATTACTTGTTACACCAGGAATGATAGCACAAATATATTTTGAAGTAACTAATACACGATCTGAACCCGTATTTCATAATATACGGATTACAGATGATAAAGGATATCTTTTATCTTTAAATCCAAGAAGGTTTATATAATTTACAACATATCCGTATTGAAATTTCGAAAACATAATTCACTAAAGAACCAATTTTTATTTTTTTTTAATTCGATAATAGCATTAACTGGCTCCCATCTGGACAAACTGCTACCGTTATTCTTTCAGTAATTATTCCATCTGGTACACCACATGGTACAAAAGATAAAATAACATTCACTTGTCAAGGATATGGTGAAGCATCACAAACAGTAGAATTGCGAGTAGTATCACCATCAGAAGTTCAGGTGAAATTTTTTCCCTTATTAAGGTTTTAAAACCCTAAATAAATTTCTTGTTTTTTTTTTCTATTTAATATTTAAAGGATACAACACCTCCAACAGTAACATGGATTTTTGGTACACGTTGTGATGGTCAATACAGTTCTGGATCATGTTCACAACGTATATGGAGTTTAGAAGTAACAACACAAGATTGGGAAACTGGAATTTTAAGAATTGAATCACATCCAAATGGAATTATACCAAGAATACCATTTACAGTTGGCACAACAGAACCAGTACGAGCATCATATTCAGCAACCTGTTGTCAACCTCGTGTAACAATAACTGTTTATGATTTGGCTGGTAATCAAAGGACATCAACAATTGATGTAAGAGATATTTTATTAACAGATGCATCAATTGCTGCTATCGTACTTGGAGTTCTATTACTTATAGCATTAATTGTCATCTTGATTATAACAATCGTTTGGTGTTGTAAAAAACGAAAACGTTCTCAGGATATATCATCATACAGAAGTCATGCAGAAAGATCAAGATAATCAAATGCGTAATACTTATAATGTTTTTTTTTTTCAGTTAAGAATTCGATAATATAAAGCCTCTATTTAATTCCACCCACATATTTTAGCAAATAAGTTTATAGCTATAGTTTCCATGTAAAATAAACCAAATACAGTGCCTAAGATTTTTAAAATCTGTAATTTAAGACTAACAATTTAAAAATGAATTTGTATTGTAATAAATAAAACTTTTCTAGAATATTTTTGCCTTTTGAATTTTTAGGCCAACAAACTGCCTAATTTTAATCTCAATCAGTTGTGAGTTGAATTGATCCCATCCCAACTATATTCAACAGGTGCTTGGCCTTGTATTCACACATATGAACGTACAAGACCTTATTCTTTACAATAAACATGTATGTACATATTTAAAATGTAAACATACGTACATACATATGTGAGGTTATCCTTTTTTTTTTTTTTTCCTGAATTTTAAAACTTACCTTGAACAATTGGTGCTGTTGTTATAATTGGTGGTGCAGCTGGTAAAAGTAAAGGCTTATGTTGGAAATCATCAAATGTTAATCCAGTTACAGATGCACTTAATAATGGATTTTTAACAATTCTCGATGAAATTGATGCTGATGATGATGACAACGATGACGACGACGTGTCACCTATTTTTGATTTATCTGACATTATCCGTTAATAAGATGGGAACTTTTTATATTTTTACACAAAAATAAAATTAAAAAAACACGATTTATTCACTTTTCTTTTTTTTATATGTTAGTTTTTTTCTTTTTTTAATTTCATTTAATTTCTGTTAAATTCTGTATAGAAATCTCGAATTCAAAACACCGATCAGAGAAAAAAAAACACCAGTTATATGAAGATGTGTGCGTATTTGTAATTCTTAAGTAGTCCAACAAATGTCACTGAGTGTCAAACAAATGTCACAAAAAATATTTAAAAAAAACCAATTTAGATAAAAAAAAGGTTTTTGTATTCGATAATTTTTTTTTTAAATTGGCAGTGATAATCCAGTTATGGTAGCTGATCCATTTATTCCTGTTTAAGAAATTTTCAAATTCTAAGGGAAAATTCACGATTTTTATATTTTTTCAGTTTTTCATGATTTTTCGTGTGAAATAAGAATAAAATGATCACACAAAATTGTTTTAATATTTTTATAAACATTTTCCAACATAATTTTCATGTTTTTATTGCCTAATTTCCAGAAAAATTCACCTTTAGATTTTTTATATCCAAATCTCCTTCAGGACGCTTTAATGATATATGAAATACACCCCGTTTTGAAAGTAAAAATCCGTGAATCAAAAATTTTTTTCAAAATAATTGACAAATTACAATAAATTCACTTAAAACAATTAATTCTTATTGTGAAAAACCCAAAAGTGAAGAAATTATTCGTATATTTCGTCTAAAAAATGATATCTTAAGGAACATTTGTGAACAAAATGGTGTTCATGTAGGTTTGAAATGTTTTAATTTTCTAACGGTGTAGAATACAAAGTTGATACCAATTTCATTGGAAAGCCTAAAAAATTATCTAAATTTTTTTAAAAAGCATCAAGGATCTACAATTTACGATTTGCGAGTTATATGACGATTTCTAGGACAAAGTACAATAAATTACAACAACAATTTTCGCTCTCTTCTTCTTGTATCTCCTGTAAATTAAAATCGGTCAAAAGCAGATGTTTATGAAAAGTTCTATATAATATGTAAAAAAAACACTAAAGTTTGAAAAAGCCAACCTAATCCAAGGCCAGACACAATCATATCTGTAAACCAGATAAATAAAGAGAGTTTGTCACAGTAGTAATTTAAAGTGCTCACCAAGCACATAATCAATATGTTTCTTGAATTTAATTAAAAGGCTATCATTCTTCAATTTTCACCATTCGAGTCTTCGCAAATCAAGAATATCATGCTCCCCAGAACATATTTTTTCCATTTTAAGATTTTTGTAGGAATTTCTGGTTCTTCTTTCCTCTTCTAACATTTGTCTTTTTTCTCTTGCTCATCATATTAATGCTGTTTCGAAAATTATAATCAATTTTAAGAGATTATTCAAGCATAAATTTATTAGTCGGTATTTGTATTATTATTACTTTTTATAACACCATTTTTGAAGAAATTTTTCTTAACAAACTACATCATTCTTAAGAAACTATATTCGACTTAAGAAACTACATTCGACTTAAGAAATTACATTTGAGTAAAAATTTAAATCAAATTTGGACTCAATAAACAAAACAAAAAAAGTACTGTATGTAGACCATATAGGTATATATATTTTAAATTTTACATTAATCCTGTGGTTAAAAATGTGTATTCTGATAAAAATTTACTCAATAATGATGTTTTTAATGTTCTTTTAGCTCTATCATATATAACTGACATATTTTTAGGATTATTATCTCTTTCAAATTTTATGTAATTTATCCAAACATCGGTTTGATCTTCACCAAAATAATGTATCATATTTTCATAACAATTACGCCATCTATCAATATCTGGGTCCAGCTATAAACAAAAATAATAATATAATAAAAAAAAACAATTTTTTAATTAACATATATTTGATTTTTATTACCTGATTTGATTCAAATAATGCCATTTTTTCATGTAATTGATAATGTTTTGGTGGTAATCGTGTCATTTCATTATATAATTCTCGTGTTTTATCAATACCTTCTGATAATAATGTCCATTCTAAAAATTGTATACGAAATTCTAAAAATTCTTTTGTATCTGTTATTTTCATAGCTTCACGATATATATAATTTATTTTATGATTTAAATCAGATCTTGTTAAATAATAACGTATTAATATTTTCCATAATTCATAACCTCTTTTTTCAAGAATTTTTATACCCTCAGTAAATGCATCATAAATTTTTATTGGATTATCTTGTATTGCATGACATTCTAAACGTAATTTCCATAAATCAGTTGAATTTGGATAAAGTTTTGTTGCTTTTTTCATTATCTATAAATAATTAAAAAAAATATATAAATTAAAATAAAATAAAAATGATAAAACAATTTAACAGTGCCACACAGTCAATTAGTGTCCAACAAAATGTTCCACTTACTTTTTCAAATTGTTCATTTTTTGTTTGTGTTTTCCTTAATAAACTAATATAAATTTCAAAATGTTTTTCTGATAATAAATCAGCATCATATGCACCAACAAATGCATTATATAATTTTTGCCTTTTTAATGATTGTTGTGTTGATGTATCACGATTTATTTCAAGCATTGTTTGAATATATAATTCCCACATTTTTTGAGTTTTTAACTTTGGAAAAAATAATTAAAAGAGAGAAAGAAATTAAAAGAAAAAGCCACAAAAATAAATAAAATTTATTATCTTACAGTTTGAACTGCTGTTTCATAAACACCAACGCATAATTCAATTCTTCTTTTTAATGTTCGTGTTAAACGGGGTTTAGGTGGTTCTAAGTCTGGTTTAACATCAATATCTTCATCAGTTTTTATTCGACTTGGTCCTGGTTTTGATCTAGATCCATCTTTTTCAATAGCTATAACTTCATCATCATCTGCGGATTCTGTTGTTGTTACTAAATTTGTTGTATTTTCATCTTTTGGAGAAAAAAAAAATCATTTAATACATAAGAATTTTCATTTAAATTCAATATTCAATTACTCTCAGGTTCTTCATCAAGTAGTGTATCAGCAATACTAAAACCATTTAATTCACGTAAGGCAAATGTATGCCATGTTTCTTCTGATCTTGGAAATATATCCATCATATCTTTAATAATAAGCCTTTGAATTCTTTTTGTAAATGTATATTTATCTGAATAATCTAAAATTTTCATTAAATAACTCAAATCGTTTATTTTTCCTTTTGAACTTTCATAAATTACTTCAATACGTCTCAAACCAATATCCTTTATTTATTTATTTTTTTTTTAAATAAAAAAGAGAGAAAAAAAAAATAAATTAGACAAAAAAAACAAAACAATTTACATATTATTAGAAATTTTACATACTCTTTCCGATGCCGTGTTATTTTCTAATACCAAATCAGTACTCATTTTTTCAGTTTCATCAAGTAACATTTTTATAAATTCAGCATTTATATCGGAATTTGTTGGATGTTTTTGTATTGCACGTAATAATAATTGACGTACTTTTGATGAATCACCAGCATCTCGACTTTCAAATTGAATTGCTTCTAACCATGCTCGAGGTTTATCACTGTGATACTATTTTTCAACAAAATAAACAAATTAGTTTTTAAAATTCTCTAAATTTTTATTGGGATTTTTGTTCACAAATTACCTGTAACATTTTTTCATAAGAAGATGATACTTCAGCAAAATCTCCAAATTCACTTAAAGCTTTTATATAACTATCCCATAATCTTTTCTCAGCGTAGAATATTTGTAATGCTTGATTAAAAAGACTCTTAATATGATTCTTAATAAAATTTTCAATTGATTCCATTTGCTTTTCATGACCTTCTGATCTAGCTTTTTTTTCACGTTTTTTTAACAATTTCAAAAGATTTTTATCATAAATAATATATTCACCATATGTTCTTATTGTTTTTTCTCTTCTAGCTAAAATATATTCTAATTCATCACGCCTTTTTTTCATTTCTCTGGAAAACAAACAAAAATATCAGTTTCAATTTAAACTCTAGTACGCTTTTTTTCTTCATAATGATAAACAAGGATTCAAAGAAATAATTTTATCCTCAAATTTCAACAGTGAAAAATATTTTCTTATAGAAAATGTGCATGGAAATGTGGATATGGTATTTTGAAAAATTTAGGTCAATGTTTCAGTGTTTTTTTAACGACTTTTTTTAAAGCAATTTCTTGAGAAGTGGTATTTCAAAATATTTTGAGAACAACTTTCAATCATCTACAAAATTGTACATAAAATTTTGTGTCTCCGAAATTACTAGATTTCTCGAGAAAAAAAACAATCAGGATCTTCATATGTACTTGATGAAAACTCAAAATGGATCCTGGTGGAGCTACATACCACGTATATTCAACATGCTGATGAGATGAAGTCTGAGGTTGGAGATAAAGACCGCAGTTAGTACACACAGAGATGTAAAAAGTTTTTTAAAAAACTCAATATTCTTGAACAGTAAAAGGAAAAACATTAATTTTTACCCTATTTTAAATTCTGTGGTCAATCTACTCCTTTTAAATTCTTCGTAAGCTGAAAGCATAAGCTCCTGCCTGTATGCCACAATCTCAGCCATTTTTTTATTTATTTTCAATTAATATCAAAATAATATGCCAAATATTGTTTTTGGGTCACAAATTTGAATTATTTTTTAAAAGAAATTTTAAGTTGCCAAGTTCACAAAATGACTGCTTTAAACAAAAAAAATAATCAGGATATTAATATTTGATGAAAATTCAAAATGGATTCTGGTGGAGTACATACCACGCACATTCAACATACTGATGGGATGAAAGCTGAGATTGGGATGGAGTCAGAGACCAGACTTAGTAATTTTAGTATACACATTACAAATGTGGGGTGTTGGGTGCTACCTAATTCTATTTTTTAAATTATTGTAATTGGACTTGAAAAGTTGAATTAAATAAATAAGGGATATAGAAATTTTTTTTAAATACAAAAAAAACATCAATTTTTACTTTATTTCAGCATCTGTAGCCAATCTACTTCTTTTAAATTCTTCGTACGCTGGAAGGAGAAGCTCCTGCCTGAATGCCACAATCTCTGCCATTTTTTATTTATTTTCTATGAAAATCAAGATAATATGCGAAATATTTAATTTTTTGTCACTAACTTTATTTATTTATTTTTTTTTTCAAAGTAATTTTTTTCAGAAACCACACTTTTGTCTACTTTCTTCAAGAATCCTAACATGACAGACATCTGACATGATGACTGATGAGTGATGACAGATGAGCATTGAGCACTAATGTTGCACTGTACCGTACCTTTATCTTAAATGTAGTAAATTATTCAACAGAATGTAGTTGAGCAAGTATTTTGTATTTTAAAATTATCTAAGAATAAAAAAGCCATTTCTTTAAAAAACATCTTATATTTCACAAACAGTTTATTCTAGTTCGTAGATGACTTTGAAGAAAATGTAGATAATCTTTCAGGCTTTCCAATAAATACAGTACCAACTTTGTATCCTTTCCCGTTTCAAAATTATAACGCTTCAAACCACCATTTTGTTAACAAATTATCCTCAAGATAATATTGTTTTTCGGACGAAATATAGGAATAATTTCTTCACTTTTGGGTTTTTCACAATGAGAATTAATTGTTTTAAGTGATTTAATTGTAATTTGTAAATTATTTTGAAAAAAAATTTTGATTCACGGATTTTGACTTTCAAAACGGGGTGTATTTCAAATATCAATACAGCGTCCTGAAGTAGATTTGAATGTAAAAAATGGTAAAGTGAATTTTTCTGGAAATTAGGCGAGAAAAACATAAAAATTATGTATGTTGGAAAATGTTAATAAAAATTTTAAAACAAATTTGTGTGATCATTTTATTCTTATTTCACACGAAAAATCATGAAAAACGGAAAAAATATAAAAATCGTGAAATTTCCCTTGTTATTTATTTTCCTTAATAATTTCCAAATATTTCCATAGGAATAGGGTTTCAACCTAACATCACTAGATGAAGCAGATAGTATTTTTATTTTTGTTGATGTTTGGCGGGAAATTTCGATTTACGAATTAAGTCAAATAAGAAAAGAAGCATTAAAAGTATTCCAGACATTCCTTTTCTATTTTATATTTTTTCTTGTGAAATTTTAAAGTTTAAAGTGCTTTTAATTATTATTTTGCAAAACACATAAATATTTTCAAGTTTTTTTTAACGAAATAACATTTTGAAAAAGATGGCTCTTTGGGTTGATAAACATCGTCCACGTGAATTATCAAAACTTGATTATCACAAGGTATTTTTTTCAATTAATGGCTCAGCTATGAGTATCTAGTTTTAAGATAGCTTTTTACTGGAAGTAGAAGTAGACATGTTTATTATCAGACCTTAATAGAAATTTGAAATGTTTTTTGTTTTAAGGAACAAGCTGAACAACTTAAAAATTTATCACAACAAGGTGATTTTCCGCATTTAATGTTTTATGGACCATCTGGTGCTGGTAAAAAAACACGAATAATGTGTTTATTAAGAGAATTATATGGTCCTGGAGTTGAACGTTTACGTAGTGAAACAATGAATTTTACAACACCATCAAATCGTAAAATTGATATTATTACTGTTGGTAGTAATTATCATTTAGAAGTTAATCCATCTGATGCTGGTATTTATGATCGTACAATTATAATTGATTTAATTAAACAAGTTGCACAAACACATCAAATTGATCCAAATGGTCAAAGAGAATTTAAAGTAATTGTATTATCTGAAGTTGATGAATTAACAAAAGATGCACAACATGCACTTAGACGTACAATGGAAAAATATGTTAAAACATGCCGTATAATATTATCAGTTAATTCAATATCAAAAGTTATACCAGCAATACGTAGTCGTTGTTTAGGTATACGTGTATCAGCACCAAAAATTAAACAAATTATTAATATATTACAAAATACATGTAAAAAAGAAGGTTTAATATTACCAGAAAATTTAGCAAAACGTATATCAATTAAATGTGAACGTAATCTAAGACGTGCCATATTAATGTTAGAAGCATGTAAAGTACAACAATATCCATTTACATCAAATCAAGATATAACTGATTTAGATTGGCAAATTTATTTAAAAGAAACAGCTAATCAAATTATGAATGAACAAACACCAAATAAATTAGAAAAAATACGTGAACGTTTATATGAATTATTATCACAGGGTATACCATCAGATATTATATTTAAAAGTTTAGTTGAAAATCTTGTTAAAAATTGTGATATGACATTAAAAGCTAAAACAATTGAATATGCATGCATATATGAGCATAGAATGCAAAATGGTTCAAAACATATTTTCCATTTGGAAGCATTCGTTGCACAATTTATGAATATCTATAAGAAATTCATGTCAGATGTTATGATAACTGATGATTTTTAAAAAGCCAACAAGTTGAAAACAAAAATAAGATGTATTTTTAAGGGTAAAATTATAATAAAAATAAAATTGTTCATTCATTATTAAATTCGAAATAAATTACACAAAGTTTAAGATTTTACTTTTTGTAATTTTCTAAAATTTGTACGACATGTACTGTGCCATTCGATTGTCCACTAAAAATACTGTTGCAACATAATCATTTTCAAGTGATATGTCGTTCAATTAGGATAAATTGTCCACTTATTGATTTGGTTTGTGGGTAGACGGGAGGTAGGCATTCAGGAGCACTGACACTCATTCACTGATTTTCTTAATGAACAAGAGAGCATTGTCTACGGATTTAAAACAGATGTCTCCTATTCTTATTACATAAGAATTCC
Source organism: Bombylius major (assembly GCA_932526495.1). NCBI lineage: Eukaryota > Metazoa > Arthropoda > Insecta > Diptera > Bombyliidae > Bombylius > Bombylius major. The sequence goes on from OW052043.1 coordinate 53,629,537, forward strand.
ATGTACGTTGCATCCTTATCCTAGAAAAGATCCCAGACATTGAATCTGTGACTACTTCCATGACCGTACGAGAGTCCACCACCTTGAAGTTTAGGTAATTTTCTACTCACTTTTAAAGAAATTTTCAGCAGACAAGAAGATTCAGAAATCCAATCAGACACCAAAATTTTGCTTCAATTTACAGAAAGATTTTTCTGAGAAAATAATAGCTTGCTGAATTTTAAAATAAATTTAAAAAGAGGTGATTTTTTACAGTTTTTGTACTACTTTTTTTTCAGTTCTTATATCATTTTATTTCGTCTTTAATTCAGTTGATGAACAACATTTTTGTTTTATGACTTTCCACGACAATTTATCATTTGTGATTGCTTTTTTTGTACTCAAGTTTATCTTAGATTAGATCTTCATTAAAATAATACTTTATTTGTTTAAATTATTCTTTATTATCATTATTATGAATTTTTTTATGTCGTCTGAATGAATTTAAATCGGAAAATTTTTGTTTACATATAATACATGTATATGGTTGTTCACCAGTATGTGTTCTTAAATGTACTACTAAATTTGATTTTAATGCAAAACTTTTATCACAATATTCACATTTATAATTTTTTAAACCAGTATGTATTAATTTATGACCTTTTAAATGACCATATTGACGAAATTGTATACCACATATATTACATTTATATGGTTTTTCACCAGTATGTACAAATTCATGTACACGTAATGATGTACGAAATGTAAAACTTTTACCACAATATTTACATATAAAAGGTTTTTCACCAGTATGCATACGCATATGATTTACATGTATAGTCCTAGATGATGATAATTTACCACAATATTGGCATACAATATTATTTATTTTTGAAGATGTTCTAGATGAAGATGATGATGAAATTTTATTTTGATTTTTACGTTTTACTGCTGCTCTTGATGAAGACGATGATTTTTTAAATAACTCTTTTGGTAAATGAGTTTTTTCATGAAGTTTAAGATAGTATAAAACTTTAAATCTAAAAGAAACAAGAAGAAAAAGTAAGTAAATAATGGTAAACAATGTTTTTAGTGGCTCAAATTTAGCTAACAAATAAAATTGAAGTCACAAGTTATTGTTCAGCGTAATTTTATGCAAATGTGTGGGAGGATACTCTTCGTCACAATCCAGTATTGCAACTGTTGAGTTCCTACTTTCTGTTTAAGTACTAGCATTACCTTCAAGTGCTAGCTCCCGGAAATAACATCAGCCAGACAAAAATTTCGAGTGCTGTGGTATTCCAAAAAAGGGGATGAGCGAATGGGTAACAACATTTACTTGTAAAATTTAACTCAGACTATGGAGCCGAAAAAGAAGCTTCGAACAGGAGAGGTCAAGACTTAAGAAACTTATTTTGAATTGTTAGCTATATTTTATAAGCCACAATTTTAAAAATGTTTTTTTTTTTTATTGTTCAATAAAACTTACCTTTTCTCACAGATATCACATTTATAATTTCTCTCATTTATATGTACTGCTTGATGTATTTTGAATGTATTTGAACGTGAAAAACTTACACCACATATTTCACATGTAAATGGCCGTAAATTATTATGAAAATGTTTAATATGACGATATAAATTACTTTGATGTGAATATGTATTATCACATTTATTACATTTATATAATTTTTTATTATTTTCATGTATGATTGAATGATTTTTTAAAAGAAAACGTTTTGAAAACCATTTTAAACATATTAAACATTGATATCTTTGACTACCATGAGATTTTTTGTGTGCGTTATAATCTAAATATGATGTTAATTCTAAATTACATGTATCACATTTAAATATTTTTGAATTTTTATTATTATTTGATTTTGGTTGATTATGTAATTCATTTTCAAGCACTTCATCCTGTGTGGTATTCTGAAATTTAGAAGAAAAATGTAAAAATATTATTTAGAAAATAAAAGCGCCAATGAGGCATGAGAAGTATCCATGAGATTGATATGGAGAATGGATCCCGACATAGGACAACCAGGAAAAGAAGAAATTGGTTGTTTTTTGTTGTTTTCGTTAATAATTAACAATTCCCATTAAAACATAGACCATCAACCTTAAAATTCAATTTAAAGAACCTAAGAAGTTTAATCCAGTTCATACTTACATCTTCTTCTTGACTACAATCACTATTCGAATTTACATATACAATTACTAATGTATCTTCATCATCTTCATTTTTTAATTCATCATTATCAGTCTCAAGATATTCTTCTTCGATGATATACTCATCATTTTCATTATTTTCTGCATTTGGACTATGAACTATATTGTTTTCTATTACTTCAGTTTCTTCTAATGTAGTGTTCTCTATTACTTCAGTTTCTTGTACTGTACTGTTCTCTATTAATTCAATTTCTTGTTGTTGTTCATCTTGAAAACTATAATCTGAATAATATTCTAACACTTCATTTTCTTCTTCTACGTTTTCATCATCAATTTCATCATTAATTAATCCACATTCATCAAGAATATATTGAAAATTTTCTTTATCATTTATTCCTAAAAATATTCTCCATTTATAATCAGTTAATTCACATTGTTTTTTAAATTTATATGCAATTTCTAAATTATTTTCACATTTATTACAAATATATTTTGGAAGTTGATCATTTAATTCAATCTGTAACGAATAAAAAGAAATATATGTATGAAAATTTAGTATTTTGGATATCAGACAGAGTGCGGATTGATGGCGTGGTGAAGAGTGGATGATTTATGAATTCTAAGTGATTCAATTTATATTTTGGTTTAAAATGTTTGGGGTTTTAATAGGAATTTTTCTCTTCACATTCACACAAATTTAAATACCTCCTTGTTGAAATTAAAATTAGAATTACGTACATTTACGCTGGCACATGATGTTATTTTGTGAATTATCTCCTCACCGGTGAATATATCTTTTAAATCACTTGTATTATCGTCTTCACAAATTCGGCAAATATCTTGTGACATTTCCAAAAAGTTTAAATAAACAAATTCGACAAAACAAAATAAAATCCAGTAGAATTTGTTTTGTTTTGATTCCTTCTTTCTTCATTTATGTTTTTTCCACTTTTCGTCGCGTGACAGTGACAGTTCCTAGTTACTTTGTTCATACATAAACGCAAAGAAGAACTCAAATATAAGATGAATTCGAATCGAAAATAAACTAGTTTTACGTACTAGATATATGAGTCGAGTTTTATACCGAATCCGTGTTTTTCTACACTTCTTTCTTAACGACCGTATTTTTCACATTCGTAGGCCTGGGGACAGGCCCGTCTTATGCTATAGGCACAATAGGCACTGTGCCTAGGGCCTACGATTCTACAAGGGCCTACGAAAGTATAATTGACCTTTTTTTTTTTTTGCTCGTTAGAAAATTTATTAGACAACTGTAGGGACCCCGTGCATAGACAACAAATTGACGTTTTTTTTTTTTGCTCTTCTCAATTCAAAGTGTCTACGGCCTACGACAACCTTAAAACGGCCCTGCCTGGGGAGTAGTGCGGTTTCCTCATCTTTCTTCACTTTTTCTTGACTGTCATATTGTAAATTGTAACACGATTAGAAATACAGTTTAGTTTGAACCGATTTTGATTCTGAACTCTAACTCAACTTTCATGTATACACTACACACTAAAGGAAAAGAAGGAAGCTGTCAATCAAGGCAGCTGTTTTTATGATTTTGTTTTTATAACGTGTTTTTTGTTGTTGTTGCTGTTTATTTCAATTTCAATTTGTGGTGATATTTAAACAATTTTATATTTTATAAATTTTATGAAAAATTATAATGGACACAGAAGAAGATAATAATTTAAAAAAATCAGATTTAATATGTGTACCTGGACAAAGACTTGCATTATCTGAAAAAAATATTATAGCTGGACAAGGAACATATGAGAGACAAGGTTATATTTATGCAACATTAGCGGGTACAGTTAATATTCGTAATCAAGATAAGGTATTTAGTTCAAATTTCTAATTAAATATAACTGTAAACTGATACACACAGTTCATTTATCAAGAATATTCATTAATTTAATAAAATTCCATTTTATTTCTACAGTCAAAAATCATCGAAGTGAAATGTTTTAATCATCAAACAATTGTACCAATTGCTGGTGATATTGTTACTGCAAAAATATCACAAATTAATCAAAGATTTGCTAAATGTTCAATAACATTTATTGGAGATCATATTTTAAATCGTCCATACAGGTAAAATTTTAAGTTTATTTAAGTATTTGTTAAATTTCATAGCCAATAGACAAAGAAGAAGACATTGTCATGTCCAATTAATATTGTATTTTATATTTTAGAGCTATTCTAAGAAGAGAAGATGTAAGAGCAACAGATAAAGATAAAACTGAAATGTACAAATGTTTTCGTCCAGGTGATATAATTTTAGCTAGAATTGTAAGTTTATAAATGTTTATGAAATAAAAATAAAACTAATGTGAATTTTTTTTTTTAAATTTAAATTACTAGCTTCCACAGACTGAACTTTCATGTTATCAATTGAGCACGGCTGAAAATGAATTAGGAGTTGTTGTTGCTTTAGCAAATGAAAGTGGTCCATATGGTATACCAATGGTACCAGTTAGTTGGACAGAAATGCAATGTCCTGAAACATTAGCAAAAGAACCAAGAAAAGTTGCAAAAATTTTACCAGAAAGTGCACTTGTAAATGTTCATGATCAAAAAGATAAATAAAAAAACAATAATGTGATTTTTCAACGTGTGTTGTTTTATTTTGATTTACCTCATGTGGGTTAGTTTGAATGTTACTGTATTTTATTTGTGATGTTGTTAGATGCTATGTGAGCACTTTAAATAGCTACTGTTACAAACTCTTTATTTATCTGGTTTACAGAAGCCAAAATCTGTTTTATGATTGCGTCTGGCCTTGGAATAGGTTTGATTCTTCAAAATTTGATGTTTTTTTTTACCATTCAAAATGAATTGTGCATTGAAAAGTGCATTTTTCTAGAAATTCGACGAGAAAAACATGGAAATGATGTTGGAAAATGTTCAAATGAATCAATAATTATTACAGTTTTCTTATCACTTTAATCTTTCTTTCATTGTTTAAATTTCTATTCTTCAGATTATATTTTAGGAAAGGTCAGTCAGTAGTCATGTGAGAGAGAATTGTATCGATAGTTAGTTGGACTTAAATTAAGGTATGTATAGGTAGTACCTGTGTAAATTTTAAAACGAGAATAATAAGAAAAAAGGGTTAACATTAAAGTTAATTAATCGAGTTTTATTTCGTACATGAAAACTTAAAATAAATATTTTTAAAAAAACAAGGAATACACAGGGAATTAGGGCTTTCAACTTACACTACTGTATGAAGCAGATTACATATTTATATTTTTATAGTTATTGTGTTGGCGAGAAATTTCGTTTCACGAAATTCTATCTAGAACAAAAAAAATGGAAATTATGAAAAAAATCTTATTAAATAAAAAGATAAATTTATTAAAAATTACACATACTTTTTCTTATGCTGTATTATTTGCTGAAGCAAAATCTGTAGTCATTTTTTCAGTTTCATTAAGTAAGATTTGAAAAAATGGATGTTTTTGTACTGCACGTAATAATAACTGTCGTACTTTTGTCATATCACCAATATTCAGACCTTGCCATTCAATTGCATCTAACCATACTTCAGGCTTATCGCTATGGTACTATTTTAGGGAAAAACAAAATTTAGTTTATTGAATTCTTAAATTTTCTTTGGGTTTTTATTCACAAATTACCTGTAACATTTTTTCATAAGAATCTGATACTTCAGCAAAATCTCCATATTCTACTAAAGTTTTTATATAACTATCCCATAATCTTAATTCTGCATAGAACATTTGTAATGATTGTTTGAAAAGACTCTTAATATGATTCTTAATAAAAATTTCTATTGATTTTATTCTCCTCTCATGAATTTCTGATATTAATTTCTTTTCACGTTTTTTTAACAATTTTAAAATATTTTTCTCATAAACAATATATTCACCATATGTTCTTATTGTTTTTTCTTCTTTAGTTAAGTTATGTTCCAATTCATCAAGTCTTTTTTTCATATCTCTGAAATTAGAAAACAAACAAAAATACCACAGCGTTTCAATTTAAACTCAGGTACTTTTTTTCCTTAATGATAAACCAACGATTTAAAGAAATACATAGTGAAAAATATTTTCTTATAGAAAATGTGCATGGAAATGTGGATATGGTATTTTGAACAATTTTGATCTATGTTAATGTTCCAGTGTTTTTTAATGATTTTTTAAAACAATTTCTTGAGAAGTTGTATTTCAAAATATTCTGAGAACAATTTTCAATCATCTACAAAATTATACATAAAATTTTGTGCCACCGAAATTATTAGATTTCTCAACAACAAAAAAAGTAGGATTTTCATATTTGATGAAAACTCAAAATGGATCCTGGTGGAGCTACATACCACGCATATTCAACATGCTGATGGTATTGGGATGAAGACTGAGCCCTGAGATTGGAGACAAAGATCAGAGTTAGTATACACACTACAAATGTGGGGGTGCTACTTAGTTCTATTTTTAAAATGATTGTAATTGAACTTAAAAAGTTGAACTGAATAAATAAGGAAAAAATTTTTTTAAAAAAAGTCAATATTCATTGAACAATAATAAAAAACATCATTTTGTACCTTATTTCGGATTCTGTAGCCAATTTACTCCTTTTAAATTCTTCATACGCTGGAAGTAGAAGCTCCTGCATGTATCCCACAATCTCAGCCATTAATCTTCAATTTAAGTCAAGATAATATGCCAAATATTTAATTTTTTGTCACAAATTTTATTTGTTTTTTTTTATTTTAAAGAAATTTTAAGAAACTGCACCTTTTTGCCCAGGTCAGGTTCACTTCGAAAAATGATTGTATTGCCCAATTGTTGAGCATGACCAGTGTTGTTGTATTGTACCTTCATTTTAAATGTAGTAAATTATTCAACAAAATGTAGTTAAACTGGTATTTCATATTTTTAAATTATCTAAAAATAAAAAAGCCATTTCTTTTAAAAACATCTTGTTATTCACAAACACTTCATTCTATTTCCTAGACGATTTTGGAGAAAATTTAGATAATCTTTTAGGCTTTCCAATGAAATTAGTGTCAACTTTGTATCCTACACCATTTCAAAATTATAACGCTTCAAACTTACATGAACACCATTTTGTTCACAAATGTTCCTTAGGTTATTATCATTTTTTAGACGAAATATACGAATAATTTCTTCACTTTTGGGTTTTTCACAATTAGAATTAATTGTTTTAAGTGATTTAATTGTAATTTGTAAATTATTTTCAAAAAAAATGTTGATTCACGAATTTTGACTTTCAAAACGGGAAGTATTTCATACATCATTAGAGCGTCCTGAAGGAGATTTGAATGTAAGAAATAAAAAGTGAGCTTTTCTATAAATTCGACGATAAAAACATGGAAATTATGTTGAAAAATGTTTATAAAAATTTTAAAACAATTTTGTGTGATCATATTATTCTTATTTCTCATGAAAAATTATGAAAAACCGAAAAAATATAAAAATCGTGAAATTTCCCTTGTTATTTATTTTCCCTTATGATTTGAAAATTTCTTAAACAGGAATAAATGGGTCATCTAACAGCACTAATTTAATTCATTTTTGTCGGTGTCGTTGATTTGGCTTTGGCGGGTGGAATAAGTTTTGTTTGTTAAATTTTGTAGTTTTTTACAATTAAAAAAATGGGAGATTTAGCTTTTAGTTACAGAGAAGTTGTGCCTGATTTACAAAATCAAGATAAATGGAATGAAATTGCTTTAAATACAGGTAATTATTTCGATTTGTTCATAAGAGTTTCGATGATTTTGTACAAACAACATTTTTTCAATATTTAAGGTGGAACACAAAGTACATTACAAGATATAAAAGTTGCTGAAAAAGCTGGTGGTTATTGTTTCAATAATTCTTTAAAAAATCATACAAGAAATCGTTTTATTTATTGGTTTGTATAAAAATTTCATATTCACTAATACATCAAACATAACCTTAAAATAAATTTTTGAACAGGCGGACTTATCATGATGTCCTGGAATTGTCTGAAATCAGTTTAGATTTTAATTTATATGATAATAATGTACGTTATAAATTTACTGATTCACCAGTACTTTCTGTTACAATAACTGAACAAGAACAAAATTTTGTAACAATTTTGGTAACAACAGTTAGCAGTTTACATCGTTTAAATTATCCTCATCCTGATATTATATATCAAAATGATTCAAGTGAAACAAATTCATTTTCAATATTTCGTGATTGTGGTATATCAACAAGAGATCCAACAACATTTCATGTTATTAATCAATCAACATCTTCAAGTAAGTGGGTCGTTAATTTAATAAATCAATCTAAAATTAAAGAGTAATAAAATTCTTTTTTAGATAATCCTATACCTCATGCTGCATCCAGTTATCTATCACCAAATGGTAAAGATGCATACTTTGGTTTAGCATATCAATCTTATATAATGCTTTACTGTATGAATTATCAAACTGGACATACAACATTTCATACATTACAAGAAAGTTCTTATATAGTTCCCAGAATCATTTCAAATATTAAAGGAGCTTTAAGGTGAAAGAACGAAATTTACCAATTAAAATAGATGTTTAATATGTCTTTTTGTATTTTAGAGGAAAACAAAATTCATCAGATAGTGAATATGCAACATCCCTTGTATTCAATCATATTGGAGAGCAAACATTTTTGATTGCATTGTATCGTGATGATCAACTTCGAATGTGGTCAACAAAAACATTTCAATGTATTTATTCATTAAGTTGTCTACGATATGGAAATGAATTACGTTCACAAGGAGGTAAATTTCTTCTGTATTTCATCGATTTCAAATCTAATAATGTTTTCTTTTCACAGCACAAACAAATGCCCTTCGTAAAGTGAATGAAACAAATGTTTGTGCATTTTTATGCCATTCAATGGGTTCTGAATTTGTTAATGTCAAGATATCATGGGATGGTATTTCAAATTATTCAATGTCAAGAACAAAACGTATATCTGCACCACAATCAGATTTAGCTGATTTTGAAGTATCTGAAAATAGAATATGGGCTTTATGGTGTAATGCTCAAGGTAAAAGTGTAAATTTTTTAGAATTTTTTTTTTTTCATTTTCATAATTTTTGATTTTTCTTTTTTGTAATTTTATATTAAAGGTGAATTTGCTATTTCAAATTTTTCTCTGTCACCTGGTAATGGTGCTGGTGTTAATTGGGTATCAGCTGCAATGGAACCACCACCAGATCGTTTTTGTATTTCTGTTGAACAAGGTGTTGATCCACGACAAGCATATTGTTCATATATTTTTCATCCAGGAAAATTTGATAAAAGTGTTATTACAAAGGCTCTTATGGTAATGATAAGCATTTTTTTCTTTTTTAATTTCAGACTAAATTTTTCTACATTTTTGTTTATTTTAAATTTTAATTAGATGTTCCGTCGTACAAATGTTATTTTTGATATGAATCTTCCGATACATGTATTAAAAGATCGTGCTTGTCAAGCTGTTGAAACTGAAATACAAAATGAAATAAAAGATTTTGATGTAACTGATGATGAATATATTGATATATGTACTCGATATTGGGAAAGATTTTATTCATGTTGTGAACAATATCATATTAAATCATGTCAACCAATTGGTTTAGTATTATTAAATTCAATTGATGGTATTTGTATTGTTAAAAAAAATTTTTTTACATTATTAAGACCATGTGAATCATTAGAAAATTTAATGATAACATCAAATGAAGAAAATTATGAATTAGAAAATTATATACAAATACAATTTGGTATAAATGAAAAACAAAGTAAAGATTTTGGTCGTTTAATTATAATATTATCAAAAATTGAAAATAATTTAATTGATGAAATTAAATTAGAAATTGATAAAAAATTATATCAACTTGAAATGCCAGATATAATTATATCAGAATTAATATCTGGTACAAGTACATTAGAACAAAATAGAGAGGTAAGTTGAATGATTTAACAGGATGTCTCAAAAAAGAAAAAAAATTGTGATACGTTTTTATTTTTTTTCTCACAGATTTTTCCACAAGATTTTTTGATTTATTTACGACAAAATTTACAATCAATTACCGATATACGTACATCAATGGCAATTTTATTGGATAATTTACGATTAGATCTTGGAAATCCAGAAGCGATGAGAACACATGATAGTAAGACTAAGACATTCAAAAATGGAACAAAGAAAATGAGCGAATATTTAAATTTATTATGTTTTTTTTCCTCTCTTTCTTAGGTTTGTCTAAATCAACAAAATTCTTTCTAAATATTGGAAATTTATTTGGTAGCAATGTTGGATTATCTGTTTTATCGGAAACTGTTAGACAAATAGCGCATATAAGGTATTTTAATTTGAAAATTTCATTTAATTTGTTTTTATTTTAATTAAATTAAATTTTTTTTTTGCAGATATTCTCTATGCCGTAATTTATTAATTTTACAACAACTTTTAATTGATTTTTTTTCCATTTGTACATGTGATGTATTAGAAACTATACGTTCACAATTTATGCCAGAAACAGTTGTATTTGTTCAATCATATTATGTTATGGTTTGGATATGTGAAACTCCAGTTAATCTTCATCAAATGGTTTCATTGTAAGCCGTACACAAAATACTGCAATGCAAGTAAACAATAATAATTTGAGTTTTCTATTTTTTATTTTTTCCAGGGAGAGCACATCACAGAGATTACATTTATTACAATTAACTGATGGTCGACCATTTTTCAATGGTCAAAATCAATCAGCACCGCTACTAAGAATTTTCTTAAATTCAAAAGGACTTTATACTGCATTATCACTATTTTCGGAAAGATTTGAACTAACAAACTCATATTGGCAATTTACTTTATTACCACTTGCTAATATTGCTACTCAATTGATGTAAGTTTATTTTTTACTTCGTTCGAAAACGTTGAATGACCGTCGTTAGTTGGCTAAATTCGGAATAAAGCAGAACTTCGTCAATATTGACGATCATTTAAAGTTTTCGAAAATGCTCTTTTTTCTTTCTTGTATAGAAGAAAAGTTGAGTTGCTTTTTTTTGTTTTTGTATTTTTCAGTTGGGCAGTTTCTGGTAATTTTGTTTTTGGTGAATGGCTTTTCGCCAGTTGTATTCACACCGTTATACAAGAATATGTTCGACTTTTAAACAGTTGGTGCGAATGGAATAATTGTTCAAGTAAATTAAAAATAAAATTAAATTAAGCTTCACCGTAAAGGTGGAAAATCGAAAAACAAAAACAATTTTAAAAGCTTAATCAAAATTTAATTTTTAAAAGAAAATTTGGACTTATTTTTCTCTTTTTTTTTCTCAGGACAATTCATATTAGCTGTTTCACTTTTAGATAATGGTGAAACAAATAAAGCATATGATTTATTTTTACAATCTATAAAAGGTGTTCAAAATGAACATTTTCTAAAAGATAAAATTTTAAAATCATCATCAAATGATGATGTGATTCTTGATGATGATGATGATGATGTTGATGATGATAGTGATGATGATGATAATGATGATCAAATAAATAATAGAAATAATTTAACAATTGATGAAATAACAGCACGTTATTATTTAAAAGTAATACAATTATTTGAACAACATAATGCATTAGATTATATAATATTAATAGCACAAGCAGCAATTGGTATATTAAATAAGAATGATCCAAAATTACCAATGTTTCAATCAATTATATTTAATAATCATTTAATATTAGAACATTATGAAGAAGCATATCATTCATTAATATATAATGCTGATTTATCACGACGTAAAGATTGTTTAAGACAATTAGTTGTTACATTATTTAATAAAAAACGTTTAGATTTATTAATGCATTTTCCATATACTGGTTTACAAGATGAATTTGAAAATATTGTTGAATCACGTGCTAGATCATTATCAATTGAATCAAATGAATTATATGATTTTTTATATGCATTTCATGTTAATAAAGGTAATATAAGAAAAGCATCATCAATTATGTATGAATATTCAATGCGTTTACAATTAGAATCAGATACATTGGAATCAGTTGAAAAACGTTATGATTGTTTATTAATTTGTATTAATTGTTTATATTTAATTGATGAACGTTTTCAATGGATTGCTAAACCAGTTATTAATGATGATACAACAACATCAGCAGCAATAGCTGCATCAAATGCAATGGATATTGATGGTGGTGGTGTAAGAAAAAAACAAAATTAAATTGTTCAAATAATTTTAACTTTTGTAAATTTTTTTTTCTAGGATATTGCTACCGCTAAAGAACAAGTTATTGTAATTGAAATTCCCGATGTTAAAAAAGAATTATTACAAGCTGAAGCATTTTTATGTTTAGCACATTATCGACGCGATATCAGTTCGTTTATGAATGTTGGACCTGAAGAACTTGCTATTATTTTAGCTAGTAATGGACTTTATACATCAGCATTAAAATTATCAATTGGTTTTAAAATAAGTTTAATACCAATATTTGAAAGTTTAACAGCTGCATGTATACGAACAGTTGATGAAAATCCAAATGATGCATTAACATGGCTTCAAGAAAATGATTTAGCTGGTGAGTAATTTATTTTATTAAGTTTTCGTATTATGAGGCGCGTATTTCGCAGTCTGATGATTTACTGAGATTTTTTCTAACGTTTTACGACTTTTAAAAAAATGCAACAACTCGGTCTCCGTTGCAGCGGTTCAACATATTTTAAATGCTGACTGTCGTGGAAATTAGAAGTCAATTAAAAATTATTTTGAACGGGTCTGGCAATTGAATTTTCTTGTATTTTGTTTTTTTCTTGAATAGAAAAGTGTTTGTTGTTTTTTTTCTCAAAGATTTTATTTAAGTAGAACGCAGCAGCTCACATTCTTTACTACTTAAAGGCATTCTTTTCAATTGAAAATCAATTAATAAATGAAATTATATTCTGATCAATAGATTTACCACATAAGAGTAATGCAGTTGATATGTCATGGTTATTATTACAAAAATTAATTGAAGATTATGAAGAGCCAAATTCAACGATAATACGAAAATGTGTTGTTAATAAAATTTTAATGTTAAATGCATTTTTACCACAATGGTTATATTCATCGTATAAGGTTAGTATCAAAGAATTTATATGGATTTGTATTTTTGTGTGGCATCAGAACACAAAGAAAATCTAAATTTCCATTCAATTTTCTTATTCACTTTCTTTCTTTTGTATTTTTAGTATTCAAATGCATCTGAATTACTTCGATTATTTATTAAACATGATCGTTTATTAGAAGCAGCTGATCTTGCTAAAGAATATATATGGGCTATTTTAGGTAGAGGAAAAGAATATTTTGGTTTAAATAATGCAATAATTGCAACATTACCAGCAATGTGTATGCCAATAAATTCAATTGATTTACTTTTACATGGTTTACGATTAAATTCAGATGATGATGTTGAAAATAATATCGAATATAAACAAGTAAGTTTATGAAAATTTCAATTATGAGTTTATTTTTGAAAATTTTGGATTGACAGAAAAAAAAACGAATAAATTTTTTATAATTAATTATTTTTAAGGCTCTGGTTGAATTGGAAGAATTGGTACACAATTATATTGAAACTGCCACTCGAACCTCAAACGATATGATTAATTATAAATATCAATCGTTGGCTGATATGAAAGCTATTAAGTAAAATGAGTGGAAAAGTGTATTGTTTTTTTATTTCCTCTTTTTTTTTTATAAGTAAAATAGAAAATAAAGTGTTTTGTAAGAATACCATTCAAGATTTTTTTTTTATTTTCGTATGAAGGGGAATGAAATAGATCAATCCTTCAAACGTACGAACATTGACACTTTTGGTCGATATTTTATAAAAATTAAATTCGTTCAACTGGCGTTCATTTTTTCTATTAATTTTTGATGTGAAAAGGTTTAAATTAAGTAATCGTTGTACTTCCCAATTCCGTCCGTTTTCACTTCAGGTTTACATTTGTCTATCAAAGGATTTGTCTGTGGTGACTAACCTCGATCAACACCACCTTGAATGGCTTCTCTTTTATTTTATGAAAAATGTTGCTGCATTTAGTATTTAGTGGTCTAATAAACTTCAGTAAAAATAAAAGTAGGTTCAAATTATAGGGGGTTTGAGTATTATCAATGTTTACGTAGTAACTAAGAACAACAATCGACATGGCATTCGGTAGCTCAGTGGTAAGAGCACTGCCCCGGCAAGGCGGAGATCTGTGGTGGTTCGATTTCCAGCCGAGTCGAATGTCATTTTTTCTGTTCTTAGTCTATACGAACTACTACGAACGAAAGTTTAAATTTTAGTATTTTTACAAAAGACAAAATTATTGTAGGTACACAGGTTCCAAAATCAAGTTTCAGAATTCTAAAAATAAAAGAAAATTTAATTAATTTTTGAGAAATTGGTAATTATAGATCAATAAAAAAAAATTATAAAGTATTTTCCCGCTAAAAATGATTATCGATTTTTGATAAAATTCGATACAATTATTTTGTGCATTTTCGATACACAATTTTTCTCTAGATAATTATAAATGTTTTGCTGTACACATTCAAAAGGATCTCATCTGTACGACTATATACTGACTGGACCGTAAATCGAATATGTATTCATATTTCATACTTACATACATTATTCTCAGTTAAGAGAATTAACATCACACATTTCAAATTGTTCACTTTTTAATTGAATTTATGTGAAACTGAAGCATGCGCTAAATTTATGTTTACAGAATTTTCCCTCAAAATGAAAATACACATACTGAAAATTCAAAACTCCTCTTCTACATACGAATTTGTGTATTTATGTTTGTTTGTTTGGTTTTTTTTTCATATAAAATTGTATTGCATTATTTTTGTTAAGTTTAGTTGTTGATTAGATGTAAACGTGATTACATGAAATTATTACAAAATTTCTCATATTATTAAATTATATCGTGCTATTTGTTTTTTCGTTTTTTTTTGTTTATTCGTCCTTTGTAATTTCATTTTGTAAAATTAAAAAAACGACGGTTAAAAAATAAATGAATAAAAAGAATTTTTTCAATTTTGAAAAATTTTCAGTTATGTGACAAAAAAGAAAGTATTTTTTGTGGACTTTGAATTTAATTTTTTGTTGTCAGTGCGTGTAAATTTTTAAATTAGAAAAAAAAAGTCCTTTCATATGAAAGAGTGCAGTTTAAGTGAAAATCCGGTATATTGATAAATATTTGTCATTTTTGTGTTTTTTTTGGTTAAAAAAAAAATAAAAATTAATAATAAAAAGTTACCATCAAATTTTTAATTGATAATTCAATTAATTGTTTTTTCAAAAAAAATATCTGATTACAACGTAAAATGAAACAAATTCATAGTACCTATACTTAGTTAGTGTGTGTTAATGTGAATGTGATAAAAATAAATTTGAAAAAAAAAAAATAAAATAAATTTAATAAGAAAATATTAAAAATTATGAAAAAAAATATGTGATTGTTAAAAAAAAGGAGGTTCCTGATGTAAATTGAAAAAAAAAAAAACTTCAAAAAATACAAAAAAAAAACGTTTATTAAATTTTTTGTTCTTCTCAAGGAAAGCCAAACAAATTAAAGGTAAAAATTGAAAAGAAAATTCATATTATTATTTTTATTAATTGAAAAATTAATTTTAGTGGAATTTCCTTTTGTTTTTCACTCTCTTTTTCGTTTTTTTTTCATTCTTTTAACAAAACAATTTAATTAAAAAAATATATAACAGAAAATTCTTTATTCAAAAATGAAAACTTTCTGAAATATTTCTAAAATCTAAAGCGAATTATTATATTGAAACTTAAAAGGACGAAATACAGAGAGAAAGAGAGGCAAAAAAAAAAGGGAAAGGAAAATTCATTTAAAAATAAAAAAATTAGAATGATCTTTTTCTCTTCTTATATTTTGTTCTTTATAATTAATTTTTATTACTTCAAGGCATTCAAAAACAACAACAACAACAAACAAAATACCCACAAAAATAAAAATTTTTTTGTTTTAATTATAGATATTTAATCGATTACTTATTTTTTATTTTGTTATTATTTTTCAATTTCTTTTTTTTCTCTTTTTGGATAAAAATTTATGACACTTTTATGTTAAATGGAAAAAACTTGAAATGATGGAAAAAAAAAAAAAAAGAAAAATTGTACATTCGTCGTTGTGTTATTTAAAAAGAAAAACGAAAAAAGAAAATTCTTTAGTTTTTTTATATTTTATTTACCTTCATCAAATTCGATTAATAATTAGTTTTCCTTCTCAATTTTATTTTTATTTTTCATGGTTACAAAATATGACAAACCATATGTTTTTTTAGAGAAAGAAGAAAAAAAGAAAATATGTTTAAATAACAAATTTTGTACTTATATGTATTATTACCGGGACGACTGGACTATATACTGTCCAATTATTTTCTATTGTAGCTTTGGGAAAAATATTTTTTTTATGTATTTTGTTGTTGTTGTTGTAATTGTAATGATAAGTATACTTTAAAGCTTAAGAATTTGATTTTTTATTTAAAAAACAAAATTAAAGAAAAGAAAAAATATAGAAAAAGTACATACGTAAGCATTTAATTTACATGATTATTGATTTTATTGAATAAAAACAGAATGAACAGAAAAAAAAATACAAAATCATATAAAGACATAAAAATGTACAACACACAATACATATATATAAAAAAAAGAAAAACATAGAATTTAAAATAATAAAAAAATAAAAAGTAATTATGAATTCAATAATAATAATAATTACTCATGTTTTGCTGTGTTTGTGTGAAGAAGATACAGACAATCTAAATATATGTACATACAAGTATGTCCATACATACATATACATTATATTCAAGGTTCAATTTTATTATCGTTTTTTTTTTTTTTTATTTAAATTTTCTTATTTTCTTTGAAATTTTCCACAAGTGTAAAAAAGTATGTATTTTTTTTTTCTATTTTTTAATGGCAAAAGATTCGATGGAATGATGAAATGTTTTTTATTCGGGGTTTTTTTTTTTAATTCTAAAAATATCTTTTTCTTGATTAAAAGAAAATGTTCTTATGAATTTGAGTGCGTTTACCTTTCACAAAAAAAAAAAAAAAAAAAAAAAAAAATCAAAAAAAAAACCAAAACCCCCAGGAAAATTATAAGGGCCATTGTATGTTTGTTTGTGTTTTGGTTATTTAAAATTATGTAATTTGTTTGTTGACATATGTTAGCTAGTAATTATCTGAATTCTTGAATAAATAGAAGATAGTACGAGTTCGAGAACGTCAAATGATCGTCAATTGACGATATTCAGCTTAAAACGTTGTATTGCTGAATTTCGTCAATTGACGATCATCTGACGTTCTCGAAAATGCAGATACTTGATAATTAAATGAAAGTTAGTGATAATTTCTAGTAATTTGGTATTTTTGTAATTTGATGTTATTAACAAAAACTTGGAATTTGATAACGGTACTAAAATGGTAGGGTTATTTTTTGTTGTTGTTGTCTAAAAATACTTTCACCTTTTACTTTCTAAAAAAAAAAATAAAAATAAAATGTTGATTAAATATAGAAAATACAGAGGTTAACAAATTTCGGTTATTTTTACAAATGAAAATTTTGTTGTTGTTGTAGATAATTTCCAGCTGAATTAAAGGTCATTCAGAGGAATTGATCGATTGAAAATTTTGTTATGATATTTTTGACCTTTAAATAATAAATTGTGGGTCTTAAATTGAAAATATTTTGCTAAAAATTTAATTTTTAAATTTAACCAGTCAATCAAGCAATTAAATTCAATTCTTTAGTTAAAAAATGTTGCCTTTGCGTTTGTTTTATATCCCCTCTTAGTGACGTAATAATATTGCGTCATATGTGTTTTGGATTTTATTTTTCTTTTATTTTCTTAAAGAAAAAATGAAAATGAAATTATGTTGTAACTTTTTCACATGTTATAATATATTATACATGAATATACATAAGTCACACATTGTTATGTCAAAGGTTAAAGGTATTAAAGTCTTCCAAAAAGTCTTCAGTCGCTTTTCTTCTTCACAATTAGCTGATTAAGATATTTGATATTGTTAGAATAATATTTTTTTTCTGCATTGAAACATTTTTATTTAAAAAATGGAATTAAATAAAAGTTTAATTGAATTTACATCGACGTAGATATTTGAAATTCTTTGGCGAAATGCAAATTGTGTTTTTATATTAAACTGGAATAGTTTCCACATGAATTGAAATTTCGAAAATTTTCTCAATGCTATAAGTGAACTATGGAAAAGTGAAATTTGTGAAAGAATATTTTTCATTTTCTGAAAAAAAAAACTGGAGCTTAATATCAAGAAGGTACGAGAAATTAATAGATGTATAAATACCTAAATTCATAATATATACAGGTTTCCCTGTTTTTGAAATCTTTCGAAAACCCAATTAGTACTGAGAGTGCCATTTTGATACCACACACCTCGCAGTTGTTGAGTCAGAGGGTTGTAAACTCTTCTATCAATCCACCCACAGTTTAAAGTGGAATGCGGACTACTAAATTCGTTGGTAGAGGACGATTTTTTATTTGTATGACAAGACTGGTACTAATATTTTTTGAAGTTGGGTTGTGGACTAGCTTATGGTCTACAAGTAGAGCTACCAAACTACTTTAGTACCGAGCACTTATACCCAACTCAAATGAATTGTTACTCATTCAAAGCTAAATGAACTTTAGCAAACTCGATTACAAGACCTTCAGCATCAGAAGCCAACACTCTATCGCTTCGTCCATTGCCCACCCTTCCCCATCACATGGAACCAATAAACAACCGTGTAACTTGTGTGAGTAACGTGTAACTTTTTTAGTATTCTTTTTTAAAAAAATGATTATATTATATTTTTGCAATATTATTGTCTTGAAATATGACATTATTCAGATACATATTTTAACTCTTAGAAAACATAATATTTTTCCACAAAATGAAAAAAAAAATAAAAGTATTTCTTGAAAACATTTTGACTTCTTTTCTCTTTCTTCTTCAAAGTATCTTGAACGTTTATTTATGAATAAAAAATGTTGAAATGAAATATTTTTAAAAACTTTATAATCTTTCTGTGATAAATTTGAACAGCTTCTTTTTTATACTGTCTTTTATATTTTAATTTATGAACGGTTCGTTGCATTTTATAATTTTAAAATATAGTGCAATCATGTAAGGGAAAATATTTTCACATATATTATATGCGTATTACGATATTATATAGTACAATGCATTCTAGTAATTTTCCGTTCTCATTTTAAAATAGATTTGATAAATGCATTTTCTATTTAGATTTACACATATGTACATTATGTATGTACATATGTACATATACATATATTACGTGTGTATATACAAACAAAATAGCACATTCCATTTAATATATTTATATGTGTACATACATAAAAATAAAAACTCTTAGATGAATGTACATTAAATAACTTTGAACTTATAAATATCGAATTTTCATTTTGATCTTCTTTTTACCCTTGCGTCCCTTATGTATATACGCAATTTTTGTTTTGTCTATATAAATATATTATATACTGAGAAGAAATACATACATACATATGTGTATCTATATCAAATTTTATATGAAGAAAAAACATCTCTTTGATTAAAAAATACATGTGTCAAGATATTATATATGTAGTACACAAAGAAAAAATATTTATAATATGTACATGTGTGTATCTGGTATCCATATATTATATGAAGAATTAAGATATCACGTATCATACACATTATTATATTAAATTACAATCATTACACTCTTTTTGAGATCAAATTTGTTATGTAGACTTATAGCTACATTATTATGAATTTTCATTATCATTATTTTATTTAAAAAAAATAATAAATTGATTTAATAAATGAGCAAGAGCATGTATGGTTTTTTTTATTCTGTTCTAAGCATCATATAACAAAAAGGCTCCTTGTTTATGACATATGGTATTTACTACAACTTCACATGTGTCATTATAAATTATATGTACGAGTATATATATATATTTATAAGCTTGTAAATGCAACACAAAGAAGACATAATGGAAAAAAAGGATTTCAAATAAAATTTAACATGCAAAGGTCCCCGAGGTCATAACAATTTATGTATAAAAATTTGTGAATAAGTTAGTGCTAAGTTATAAAGTCTTTGAATTTTTGAAATTTTCATTCATTATAGCAAAGTCCTTAAAAGGTCCTTTGTTTCATAGAGTCTTCGTTCACTATAGTCTCTATTCTCCGGCCTCTTTTTTCTAATTATGTACATATATGTATATATATATGTATATTTGTGGTCTGTTCAGATCTTCGTCTACAGCACCTTGTCACTTGTTTTGAAGTCCGTCTCCGAAGGATCCTATACTTTACTAGAAGTTACCAAGTCTATTCTTGTGTAGAAAGTCTTTCTCTATCATGAACATTTTAGAAAGATTGTCCTAATTTCGTGCCTTTGACTATTCTGTCGTAGTTTTACTGGTTGGTACCAATTCAATTTAATTAAGGGTTGTCTAAAGCGCTATTTGCGTATAATTCTGTCACACGCTTACAATTTGAAGTATATGAATATATCGTGTGAAATGGTGTTATACGAGTATTTCTATAATTTTTTCCATCTTCATGCGCTAACGCTAAACTAACAAAAGTGTAGTAAAAGTATATTCCTACGCGTTGTGACCCATTCAAAAAATAACTATTACAAGAAATGGATAAGAGGCTACTGGGCATGAAAAAAATGCCACTGGGGCCACTGGGCATTTTTAAAGCGATGAAATGTATATAAATGTGTGAATTAATTCAAAATAATATACAAATTACAAAAATATATTTTAAATATTATTTTTTAAAATCATTTTTCACAACATTAATTTTTAATTCCATATTTTATTTCATATTTACATTATTTAAATAATAAAATAAATTAAAATAAATGGGAAAAAACACACAACGTAAGTAAGTATCTGCGTACCATGTAAACATTGAAAGACAATAAATTATATTTTGCATACGATTATAGCTTTTATACATACATACATATATGCAGAATTATTTGCGCTGTTATATGTTTATAAAATAAGTCCATAATGCATTTATATACATTTTAGATAAATAAATAAAATAAGAATAAAAATAACCAATTTGTGTTTAATTGAAAGGAACTAATGTTTAAATTGATTTTTTTCGCAATTACAAATTCAATGTTCCTTTTTGTTTTTTATATGAAAAAAAAAAAAAGTAAGAGAAAAAAAAAGTGGTAATAAAAGTTATAAAAAATAATTTATGTGCATATGTACTTCCTTTTGATGTTCGAAAATATATTGAATTAATTCTTAAACCAATGTCAAAGGATAACACTTGGAATTGAATCACTTATTTTATATACAAAATATATTGAACTAATTTAAAATTTTCAATTATTTAATGTGGGTAAATGTTATATAATTCAATTTTTATGATATTAGTAGCAGTTCAATTTTCATTTCGAATTCATTGTCGAAAAGTACTTATTTTATGTACGTATATGTGAAAACGTATTTTATCAAAATGGAAAAAGGCAATGGACTGTATTAAAAATCAATTTTTGAATTTCATGTAGAAAGGATATATCTGAAAATAAGTGCTTTTATTTATTTTGATTATTGAAACAAGAGGTACATTGAATTTCATAGGGAAGTTTCATCAATAAAATTTAATTGGGATTTTTCTTTATTATTTACGTTCCTGGACAATTATCAATAGCTCTACTTGAACAGAGGAAAAAAGTACATAATATATGCGCCATAACACATTACTTATATTTACTGTGTTTCTTTGACATGAGTGAAGTACTTTCAAGCGTTTATTTTAGCAATGATTCAATCCTTACAGAAAAAAAAAGTGAATTTGACAAGATGAGACAATAACTGTTTTTGATTTATTTCGATTAACATTTTTAAGCGCGTGCGAGAACTAAAATGTGTCTTTATAAAATGGTTTAATGAACTGACACAAAATTATTTTATGGTTAATAAGAAATCCTTTAGCTTTATCCTAACAATATATCATTTCTTTTAAATCACTGGAGTCTAATAACTATAAGGCGGTGTTAAAAGTTTTGTAACTACTTTTATTCAACCATGAAAAATTCATAAGAGTAGCTGGTAGTAATTGGTCTAGCAAAGATACACACCACAATTTCTTGCAAGCGCTTAAAAATGTTAAATTGAAAACAGCTAATAAGTTTATTTAAAACACAAAATTAAGTGCAGTTTTTCGGTCGATAATAGATAGATCTTTGCTATTTTTGCACCTCGACCTAACAAGATCTTTTGTGCTGCCCATGCTCCTTATAGATTAAGGCTTTTAATAAATCCTAAGATTGTATTAGAGGTGCAAACCTGATTTCTTCCGGTTTGAGGAGAAATTGATTCATGTGTCGCAATCTTTTAGAGGCCAACAACGTCTCGCATTCACACAGAATGTCGGTCGATAATGATATAATACAATAGTTCTCATAGTTCTCAAACTCAGGAACATTTGGCCTACATTTGCCCGTCAAGGTTTTTCTTTTCTACCTGCTAATTATTTAAAAAAAAATAAATCCTTGAAATTTGAAGTATCTTTCCTCTATTAAATTTTTTATTGTTTTCAAATTAAAAGAAAAAGTTAGTAAAATAATCATTGGCTTTTTTTTCTATTCATTTAAAAACATTATTCTTTACAAATTGTTACGATTATAATGTTGTCACTGTTAAGCTCTCTTTGTTTTTTTTATTTATTAAAACTTTTAAAATTGAAAAAGTTTCTAATTTAATTCAATTTCAATTAATGAAAAATAAAAATAATAAAACAATTAAAAACATCATTTAAAATAATTTACAAATTTGTAAAATTACTTTTTGTTTTTCCAAACAATTTACTGTGAAGAAAAAACAAATAAGATTATTTTCTATTAGGATCTCATTTGTGTAATAATGTATATTTTTCCTAGAAAATTAATAAAAAAAATATTAAATTAGTTTTATAGTTTATTTTTCTTTATTTTTTTCTCAAAATAAACGATATTTTCATCATTCAAATAGAAATTTGTGTATCTGCAAAAAATAACTATAACAAACAATTTTTGCAAATTACCACATCAAATGTATATTATAAAATGAAATTTGCGAAAAACGAAAAAAGTGAAAGTGATGTATGATAAGTTGAACACATCAATTTTAAATATATTACTTACATATGTACTCTATTTTTTGATTCCATTTAATTTTATATCGAAAATATTATTTCACATTAAAATTTATTTTTATTTTTAGTAAATGATTTTTGTTGAATAGAGACAGAAATAATGAAAAATTTTTTTTTAGGCAAATTATACGTATTCATTTGAATAATTTTTCCAAATAATATAACTTTCATAATTTCTATTTTATTTTTATACATTTAATTTATTTTTATTTTTTTGTACATAAGTAGATACTTTAGATAGTTTTTTTTGTTCTCTAATGTACTTGAATGTAAGTGTTTCGTTTTATTCATATATAAATTTCTTTAAAATTAATGAGTCCTTTCAAATGCATTAAGTATACCATCAGGAAAATATCTCATTTTCAAATGTATCTCAAGAAGTAATTTTTAAAAAGAAGCTTTAGAAAAAGTAATTAATTTTTTATCTATATTTCCATTTTTTTTCTTTCAGATTTAAAAAAAAATATATTTCAAATGTTCGAAAAAGATACCGATTTTTTCCATTTTTTTTCTCTTGTTTTTGTTGATTTTGTTTTTAGAAAGCCAAAAAAATGAATTAGAAGCTTGATATTTAGGCTTAAGAAGCTTCTTTAAAGAAGTAATGAAATTCTTTTCTAAATAACCAAAATTATCTTACAACTTTTACTGAAATTTGATCTGTGTAACGGGGACCGTATATGGTCAAATTTGAAGTTTCGATTACAAACTTTAAACATACTTTCAAATATCATTTTAGTCTTCAGAATTTAGCAGGTAAGGGGCCATTTACATTTGCGATTTATTCCTAAAGTTTTCTGCGACTTCGAAAACGTCAGATGATCGTCAATTGACGAAATTCAGCAATACAACGTTTTAAGCTGAATATCGTCAATTGACGATCATTTGACGTTCTCGAACTCGTACTTTCTGTCGTGAAGATCCGAAATTTTTTTCACGACAGTTGTTTCTAGAAATTTATTCAGTAATAGACGACTTTCGACTGTCTCAATGTAAACAAAATTGCGAGAGATATTTTTGTTCATGACAGGAATAAATCGCAAATGTAAACGGCCCCTAAGAAATTATAAAACAATTGTAAAAAAACACAAAACAAGAATTTTTCTATCAAGATTTAGGTGACTCTTCAATTTATTTTACTTTTTTGCATTTGAAGTTTTCTGAAAAAAACAAATCTTTTCAGTAAACAAGATATTTACAGAATAAAAAATTAGTATTGTAAAAGCACACCAGTACACACATTAGTCATTGTAAATTTTAAAAACCATAGAAAAACCACTGTAAACATTGGTTTTGGTGTTTTTTTCTCTCCATAATTTACTTGTAATTCAAAAAAAATAATCTTAAGAAATATTTAAATTAGATACTTTAACTACATCGTAAATATGATAAATTAATTATAATAAATTATAGTTTATAAGTGCTCTGACCCTAATCAAATTAATTCATTAATTTAAATACACACTTAAACAGAGACACACATAGACACATACACATAAAATTATCTTATATACTTAACATTTTTTTTTTTACATAAATTAACGTAAAATTTAGAATATATATAAATTTATTTAGGCACATATTCAAAAAATCCTTGAAACAACAGAGTTCATTAATCTCTGAGATTTTCTCCTTGAAATCATATTTAAAAATTTTTAGACATATTTTAATTATTCTAAAATCTTTCATATTACGATGAAAAAAAATTGATGATATAGAACTAAGAGATTACATGAATTAAAATACTTGGTTTTTTTTTTATTCTTTTTTGTTTTAAAATTGAAGAAAATCTATAAAGAAGCAGCAAAAGATACAAAAATATAAATCATAGAAAATATTATTATGAAATTTTGTTTTTTGTAAATTTACCTGTCAATATTGTAAAATATTTTCATTTTCCGTTCAAGTAAATTTATTTTATTGGTAAATTGCCAAATACTAAAATTCATATACTGTATGTGGATAAATGTGTTATTGTAATAAAATACATACGTGATACGTATTGAATTTTGTTGCATGATAAAAAAAAAAAAGTGGCGCTAGTCAATAAATAAAATAAAATAAAGTGGAAAAAATAAAAATAAATAAAGCTCTAAAGGGAATTATTGTAAAATTTAAAGCTTATTTATTTTCATTTTATTTTATATATTTTTCTTTTTTTGTTATATGAAACTTATCTGGCGTGAAAAATCTATTTAATCGCTAGAGTGAAAGCATAAATGATACAAAAAAAAGCAAAAACAAATTGTTATCGATATAAATCAAATTTACTTTTTTGAAATTTCGAATTTTATTTGAACATTTTTTTTTTAGTGAAAAAGCAAAAAATGTATGACATTTTAAGTTCTAAGAGCCAATTTGTATCTGTTTAAAAAATCTGAAAGTATGTAAACGTAAGACATACGAGTAAATCTAAAACACACTATGAAAAAGCTAAAGAAGGATTTATTCAAAATCCACTGGAAGATTTTTTTCTTTCTTTAGCTCCAAATTTATTGGATTTTATTCCTTCGGAGAAAAAGGGAGTAGCATGGAACAATCAACATGGGAATATTATACATATAAATAAAAAAATTTCATCATCAAAAAAGAACAGTTAGGGAAGTCTGATTTCAGTGGAAATGATGGTTTAAGGCTATCACCAAAATTTTCAGTACCACTTTTCTTATTACCTCTGGAAATACATACATATACATATGTACATACTTAAAGGAAGAATAGGCCGAAGGAAAAGTTGTAGAAGTCTAGTTTTAACGAAAATGTGAATAACAGAAGATTTTCGAAATCTTTAGTTTTGAAGGTTCCAGTTTTTTTTTAATCTCTAGAAGTGTTTCAGATAGGAATAATTTTATTGAAAGAACTCTCAAATTGTGGCATGCTCTTCCACCTTATGTGTTGCTCTCTTTTATAATCTACAGAAGTTCAAATAAGTCATCTAGTCCAACAACACTTTCTTTACCTTCTCTCTCAAAACTCTATCCATTGTTTTCATCATCATGCGTCAAAGCAGTTGTGCTAGCCTGAAGTACTCGTATAGTGAAGTAAAAGGACGCCGTGGCTCATTTGGAAAAAAGTTGTAAATTGATGGAAAAGCTGTTGGTCTATATTTCTGGTATACTCTTAGATAAAACATTGCGGTTATTTTGATTAAAATTCTGAAAAAGAAAATATTTGAACTGTTTTAGAAAATTCCCAAATTTAGGAGGATTTTAATAACAGAAAAATTACTAAGTATCTTGCAATATTGGATTGAAAAATCTTCTTCTAAAATATTATTTGATTTTGTCTTTTTGTTTGAAAAGGACTTCAGTGAGCTTAGCTTAAATTCACTGAGTACAATAGACCCTGCTGTCCGAATACTCGAGTATGTCCGTAAACCCCATCCTTAAACCTAGCCTAGGTCAGTTAATAGGTATTATTTCCCAAATTAAGTCCTCCAGAGATAAATCTTTAAATTTTTACATAATAATAAAGGTTTACAAATCGTTTACTCTTGGAAAAAATTGCATGAAGGGGCTAAAAATGAGTAACTTTGAAGTCCTTTTTTCGAAACTATTGAAGATGCAGAGACAAGGATTTCAGATTCGAATTCATGACATTCAAATTTACTAAGAAACTTATTTTTACGACGAATGTAAGTGCGTCAAAAACTTTCCGACAACAGGTTCACCTTAACCTTAACCAAATGTTTTATTAGAAGTATAATCTATTTATTCAAAATACAAATTAAACAGAACACCCTGTAAAACAACGATACAATAACATTATCAATTTAATGGCCCATTAAATTTTAATAATTACATATTATTTTCAAAAAAAATGTTTTTTTTTTTTTTTTGATTTTGTAAACGTAAATGGCCACTTTACAATTTCACATAAATTATTAAAAATACAATTCATATTTTATTTTTTTTCACCTGTTTTAGTACAATTTAGTTGGAGTCATGTGTGTTACGTAGAATGTCCTTTTTTTAAAATTTTTTTTCTCTCTATATATTTGTTTCAATATTAAATGATGTGGTTATTTAATACAATGGATAGATGTACATTATGTGTGTATGTTACATATGAGAACATATACCAATAAAAATCACAAAATTTAATTTATTTAATAAGACATTTATGGCATGGCGTGTATATTGACGGAAATTGTTTTAAATTTTTATTAAATAAATAAAAAAAAACAATTTTTTTAAATTTATTTGACGTCATAAAAAAATTGCAGTTATTATGAAATTCACATAAATATTTTTCTTCCTTATAAAACTGTAGTTTTTATTTATTTTATAAAAAAAAAACAAAAAAAGGAAATTTGAAAAATTTATTACTTTTTATAAAACCTTCATTAAAAATTTTATTGATGGTGATTTATATCATGTACACTGCAAAAAAAATAAAAATAAAAATTATGTATGCATATCAAGACTAAGAGAGTTAATTACTAAAAAACTATAAAAAAAAAATTAAAGAAAAATTAATTAAGTTTATTTTTTTAAATTATGGGGAAAAAATTATGATGAAAGTTTGAAAGAAAATAAATTGTACAATCTCGTGAATTTTAATGTGGAAATTTTAACTGATTTTTTTTAATAAGAAAAAAAAATTATAAACTGTAAATTTATAAAAATTTTCTTTTCAAGCTAACCAAAAACTTGATTGATTAATATTCACCTTGGTCAGATTTTGTAAGAAAAGATAAAGAAGGATAAATAAAATACTTAAGTAACTTTTGGAATTGTGATTACTGTTAATTAATTATAATTAAATAATTATTTATTGTATAGATTTAACTGTAATTAGCCGTGAAAGTTTCGTGGAAGATAGCTAAAAATAATGCCTTAAGAATGCAGAAATTTGTATGTGTATGTAAAGAGATGTTTATGAAACTTTTCAAAGGATTGTGACCTCAGTTTTGAAATAGCTTGTTGTGATGTATTGTGAAAATTCAAATTATTATCGTGGAAATAGTTTTTGTTTGTGTACTAATGGAATGAAGTCTTTGTTTTTTGTTTTTAAAGCAGGGGCGGTTGCACATAAGTTATTTTAATAGCTGAATTGATTATTCAGTTTTTGCTGAGCCGATTGAAACAACTTATGTACATGATTGCCATCCAGTTAAGCTAATTTCTTTTCTTCAATGAAGTAAGTAATTTGAGGTTGGGTTTTGCTTACTTCTGAAATAAATTTACTTGTATTTTTGATAGGATTGAGTCATCACTAAAATTAGTGTTTTTAAGTAATTCGTTCACGTCAAAGGAACGCATCTACTATTATTATAAGGGAAAAAAGTATTTCTTTGAAATTGTTCAGAAATAACAGTCTTTTTGGTGGTATTCTAATTTTGGTTAGATTCTAACCATTTCTGTCCAACATCCAACAATCTATCGAACAGACTCGTTGTCAAACCAATAAACTTTATAGTTCCAGTTCCACAAAAAATTTTAGATACATTTTCGATGTCATTGAAGGATTAAGGTAACTTAAATATCTTTGAGCTAAACTAATGTATTTGAGTAGTCTTCAATGTTTACGTAGTAACTATAAGAACAGCGAGCGACATGTCATCATCTGATAGTTTAATTGGTAGAACAAGGCTCCAGCAAGGTCTTGGGTTCGAATCCCAGTTGAATCAAATGTCGTTTTCTTGTTTTTAGTTTACTACACTAAAGTTACGGTTAAAAAGAAGCAAAAATAGAGAAAAGATGGAGAAAATCTAGAGTCCAATATTTTTTGTATTTTATTTCATTTTTTTTTTTCAATTTGATTTGAAACACGGAAACTGTTTTCTTTCAACTACAATAATTTCTTACCGTGTAAATGCATAATTAAATGAATCATAATCACAAGATAAATTTCATTTATTTTATTTATATGCACAATATATATTTTTGTTAGTTTATTTTCATAATATATACTATATTCTTATATGTATCTAAAAAAAAACAAACGAGAATATTTAATATCATACTTAATTAAAATTAAAATAGAACATAATAATATTTGAATATTGTTTATTTTATTTTAACATTTGTTTATTAAGAAATTCCAATGAAAATGTAAGTAGGTACTATATTCAAGAAAATCTGGAAAATTTTCTATAACTTTTCATTAATGACGATTAATGCATCCTTTAGAAGGTGTTAGAAATTCATATATACAATTATTCTTGATGTTTGTTGATTTTAAAAATAATAATAATTTTTTTTGTATAAACATAAAGATTTGCGTTGTAATAAAATTTTATTATTATTTTTATTTACGAGTATCTTCTTCCTTTTCTGAAAAATATAAGTAACCACATATGAATATTTATATACATATGCATGATGAAAGAAAAATCTTTTTCAAAAATTTTCCATATTACATAAACAAAAAACAATTCAAAAAAGACAATGTAATCATTTTCAGTGAATTATGATGATGAAAAACAATATTTTCATGGTTACACGTATGTTGATTTTGCTATGGATTGTTTGTTCTGTACATATGTATCATACGTATGTACCACCCACCCTCACAAGCATATTAAAATGTGTCCTAAAATTGAGAAATAATAACATGTGTATGCCATTGGCAGTTTATTAACTGTGTATTTTATGTTACTTTTAAATTATATGTAAAATACAATTACATTATTTTGTTGTTGTTTCCTTTACAGTTATAAGAAAATTTATAATTTTTTTTTTATATTATTCCTTCGCGTACTGTTACATTTTTTTCAAAGAAAATATTCATCGATATGAATCAATATTTAGGCAAGTTCAAAACAGGAAATTATTTTTCTTTCCTCTTCAATTTTATTATCAAAATGTATGTATTTTTATTATGTTAACGATATTTTTACCTTATGGCTCAATTTTATTCGAATTTTTTGAAATGAAAATAATTCAATTAACTTTGTTGTTGTTGTTTTTTTCTTCTTTCAATATTTCCCTCTCTTTCTTGTTTGTTCGTTTGACATTTTATATAAATTTTATATTAAAAGTTTCTCCCAAGTTATTAATTTTTAAAGACATTTTTTTGTTATTGAAAATTCAATATAACCGTGTCATAAGAGACATTTTTGTTTTGTATCGATACGTTGAGCTTTTTGATTTATATAAAAAAAAAAAAAAAATGTGAAATATGAAAAATAATGAATAAATAAAACAAGAAAATTTTGACTGTGAAATAAACCCTCTTTTACTGTTACATTAAAATCATTAGAAAAATATTTTAGAGCCTAAAAATATGCTAAATGTATGCAAACATTTTAAAAAATATTACAAAGTGAAACAAAAAAAAGAAAATGATTGATTTTTTTCCTTAATGTTGTGAAGTACAGTTGTTTTTTATGCTGAAAAAAAAAGAAAATATAAATTTTATAAATTTTGGTAATTTTCATTCGAAATTTTATATACAGGATGTTTTACAGTTTTTGTGCCAAACTGAACAGGGTAGGGTGGTAGATCTCGGTGAGAACAGATCTATTTTTTTTTAGCTTAAATGAAATCTTATTTTGTCTACTCTAATATGGTTTTTGTTTTATTATATTATCCTTATCCGCTCAAAATTTTTGAATCATAATTTAAAGGCATTTTTTTTTTAAATCAGTTAAATTTGTTGTTGTAAAGAATTATTGAATTGTTTTTTGGAATGTTTTTTCTGAAAAAGACAAATTTTCGACAAATTCGTCCTTGAATATAAAAATAACTTTTTTGACTTTGAGTTATAATAACTTTGAAACCATTTAGCAAAAAACTTTATAAAAGACATTTTTTGAAAGGTCTGAAGGTTTGCGAATGATAAAATATGTTCGAAAAGTGAAACTGGTTATTTTTCAAAAAAAAATTTTCTTAGATCTTGAATATCTCGGTAACCATTGAAAACAGACCCCTCTCTCTCCCATACGGTTTTTTTTTCATTTCTCATCGAGTTCTACCATTCTGTTCAGTTTGGCACATCGAACTGTGAAACACCCTGTATATTGAAGCGATATTGATTTTAGATCGAAAATAATTGACACTGGTATGAACTTTACTAGACAAATAAAATTTTTTCCCCTTTTTTTCATTGTTTTTATTTTTCTCTTAATATTTACGCTGACATGGCGTGTCCTTCAACATTGCAAGGGTCGATGTCGAACAAATAAATAAAAATTCATATTACTGAAAGTTATGATTGGTTTCATTTATTTTTTCAATTGAAGAGGTTCTAGGGAAAAATTCTATTTGAAAGAAAAAATGTTCAATACTACCTACTATTTTATTGTTGTGCAGTGTTGATTTTAGTGAAATGACAGTTTTTTTTTATTTACATAGAAAAACTTAGGAATACTCCTTTATTGCACTTCTGTTAGCACAGTGCTGGGGCTGAAGGCGAAAAAAACGTGGAAAAAAGATATGGGGGTGAATAAACAAAGTATAAATTTTTATAAATTATAGGAAAGGGAAAACACATAAGATGGAAAAGTGTTCTACAATTTGTGAGTTCTATTTATGGAATATTGACCATATTTAAATATACATATGTTCAAAAGTTTTTTTTTTAATTCCTTGTACTTCTGGGAAATACATACGTATTTTTGAGACATATGATACTTAGAATCTCATTAGAACACCGTAAATACAGTAATCTATTTTTCCTGTTCTATGAATTCAAAATAAGAAAATTGAAAAGTAAACTAAAATCTCCTTTAAATTATTCACAATGAAAATAAGTATGAAAAATTGTTTTATAGCAATTTGCAATGTAAAAGGAGGACAAAACCTATAAAAGAAATAATCAATATTTTTCTCTCGAGATGTAATTTTACTATTACACACCCTGCAAGTAGGTCAAAAAATATATTCTATTTATTTTTGTAATGATGATAAATTTCAAATTTCTGTTAGAAAAAAACATAAATCCTACACAAAGCTTTGGTTTGACAAGAAAGAAAATTAACAAAAGTATTTACAATTCGTCCTTTTTAAAATTCATATTGTGCCACACAAAAAATTCATAAAACAATTCTGTATAAAAACCGAGAGAAAAAAAATCCTTGAAATTGTTCAATCAACAATTTAGAAGAGAAAAAAAGAAATTGAATTCTATGTTTCTCTACTAAAATCTAAAATTCTGGGTAACATTCTATTTAACAAATCATCATCATTGTGATAATTGCACTAGATTCTACGATCAAAAAGAATTTTTATTATTCATTTATTGTGTTATTGAAAAAGAATTCTAGAAATTTTCATTGCAATTATTCAGTTTTCATAGAAATGCATCATGTGCAATATGAAATTTCTAATTCAATAAAAAATGACATGAAAATTGTTTGAACAAAATTGAAAAAAAAAGAAGAAAACAATGAATACGTATGAAAGCCGCCACGATTTTCTTGAAAATAGAAAGGAAATAATTTTTTTTATTCATCAGAATAGAAATATGATGAAAATTCATAAAAAATGGGCGACCTCATTGTTTTTTTTTTTGCATGTAGAACGATTTTGAATGTTGGTTGAAATGCAATTGTGTCATGATAAATTGATTAAAATTCTATTATGAAAAATTTCAAAGGCAAAATTTTCTTATGTTTTTCTGCGGACATACACAGAATATCACTGGAAAAACCGTATGGACATTATCTACGATATATGGTAGATATCCTGAAGAACAAACATTTAGGTCAAAAGTTCATATCAAATTTATTGATCCTTCACGGTATTCTTCTTTTCATTCTCTAAAAAACATACTTGGACACAAAAAAAGTCATTGCGAGAGGACACTAGATACAAAGCGCTAAAAAGCTATGCGCATTAGTTTTAAATTACAGTTAACATTCGAGTCAATTTTGGCACATTTTCGGCAAAAATCAGTTTTCAGATTTGTATATCTCTGGACCCTGTGATCCGAAAAATTTGAATTAATGCACGGCATTCTTTTCGTCATCATATTTATCTTTTGTCCTGATAAACTTATTTTTAACAGTTTGTTTATTATCTTGAATTCTTTTAAGGAACCTCCTGGACAAGTTTTAAGTTTTAACTTCAACGGAAACATTCTTTTTTCAAAGGAAACAAAACATGTTTATACTTGTAACCTTGAAAGAGATGCGTGTTTGCAAAATTAAAACAAGGTCGCCATGTTAAAGTACCATTTTTCTATTCAACCAACTAATATCCTTGAAGCAAATAAATAAACAGGAAATCTTCTCTAAACATTACATTACAGCGTTACACAGCTATGAGTTATCTAAAAATGTCCTTGAGTTCTATTAAAATGAAAACAAAACATTTTTAAAATAATACCACCAAAATAAATAAATTGTCGAGTATTTACAGATTAGCGTATATAGAGCCTATTTATCTCACATAAACAATCCTTGTGATTATTTGTATAATGAGAAATTTATCATCTGTCGTAAAACAAGTGAAAAATTAAAAGAGCTACATAACATGTTCCTTTTTTTTTCTTTCCTATATTCAATTTATTACCAAATATATAAATAACCAATTTTAATTTTCCAATAATAAAAAGGCGTAAATTTAATTGCCTTTTCCTCTACAAGAGAAACAAAAAAAAACAAACAAATTCTGCTTTAGATAAAATATTTTATCGATTTTATTTTTATTTCTTTTATTACAATAAAAGTCAGAAGGAAGAAAAAAAAACGGTGTTTTCGGAATTAACTTCAATTCTCAACCACGTTTCACAAATCACAACATAATCATAGTCGAATTGGATTTTTTTTTCTTTTGTATATTCCTCTTTTCTTTTTTTGTATTATTCCGTTGTCTTTTTGTATTTTCAGGGAAATCCATTCACAAATTTAATTAAATTCGAGGAATAAAAAATTTTTTTTTCGGATCAAAGGATCAATTTGTTAAAGAAGCGTAAAAGCTTTTTTTTTTTTGAAGACAATTACTTTAATTTTAATGTGTTGGTGTATTTTTTCTGAATTTATTCTGACTTTTCTTTTTTGTTTGGGAATTAAAGTTAGAGTTTCCGACACTGTGAAAAGAAAAAAAAAAACAATTTCAAGGATAAAATATGTGGAAAATTGAAAAATAAAAGTTAATTTTGGAGAAGATGCTTTGAAATCTGATTGATATTTTTCGTTTATGTTCGATTTCAAATCGATTTCGAAAGAGTCGTTTTAAATTTGAAAAAATCGAACTTAAAATTCAATTGTTTTTTTTTTTTCAATTTTGACGTGTTCGAAAATCTCATTGAAAAATAGAGTAGGCTTCGACTTGAAATTTTATTTCTATTTTCCGTTTTTTTTTTGTTCAATTATAATTTTTGTTTTCTGAAAAATACAGACAAGTTTTTCAATCAGGACATTATTAAAAACCTTTCAGCAGTTCTTTGAATTTTATTCGAACTTTTTACAATAAAACACCGTTATAGTTGGTGAAAATTCATTTACTGGACCGAAATTTGTAAATTGGAAAAGTCTGTAGGATTTACTGGAGAAAATAAATGCAAAATTATAGTGGTCACCATGTTTTTGCTTTATGAAAATAAAGCTTTGAAAAAGGTCGTGTATATTTTTACAAATTTAATATAAAAAAATAAAAGAAAATGCACTTGTGTCTACATTTCAATTGAAGTAAAATATCTTTCGAGATAGTTTATGAATTTTTAATTATAAAATTATCTAGAAATTCTTAAAATTAAGTAATTTCATATATTTCTAGATTACAACATTGAATTATGTAAACTAGAATTGTTTTCAACATCTTTTTAAATGAGTCATACATATTTACCCAATAACAAGAATTCAAAATAATAAATTCTCGAAGCTGTTGACGATGAAAAACAAATGTACACAGTACAGTACGTACCTACACATACTTAGATCTCCTACCTCTTTTCTTTTTTGCAAATGATCCTATTTTATTTTATGGTAATCCTCTTTATCTTCAAGAAAAGTAAAATTAATCTAGTTGCCATAAAATATGATATGTATAATTAAAAGAGAGTGGTAGATATGTATTTATGTATAAAGTATCTTATTTAATATTATATAAAAATAGAATAGATACATGAATATGACGAAAAAAAAAATAAATAACAAGAAAACTAATTGACTTGTTTATTTCAACAAAGTATACGGATATTATTTTTTTGCACACATGTTGTTTTCATATGAATTTAGTTTGTCACCTAATTAACATCGTTTTTAGCTAATAGGTAAATTTTTTGTACAAAAAAAAAAAAAGACTGAAATAAAAATAAATAATGGGTTGTGTTACAAGTTCATTAAATAGTGAAAAAAATTTAAAAAATAAAAATGACGAAACAAATTCAACATCTGGTGTTTTATTGAATATTCATGAAAATGTTTTAAAATTTAATAAAAGTGTTAAAAATTTAAAAAGAAATTTTAAATATTTTTGTAATAAAAATACAATAAAATTAAAAAAACCAGAAAATGAACAAGAAAATTCAAATGAAAAAATAATTAATGAAATTTCAAAAAGTGATAATGACTGTGATGTGGGTGGTAATTTACAAATGGAAATAAAATTATTAAATTCATTAGACAATGTAATGCCAAATATATCGACACCATTACTTGAAGATCAACGTCATTCATTCAAATATAATAAAAAATATCGTGATGATTTTTTTATTATTCAAAATAAAAATGATAAAATCAATCAGGATAATGAAAATAATGATAATGATGATGATGACATCGATTTAACATATACAAAATGGAAATATTATTTAAAAAATTCACAAAATCATAATTATGTTGTTCATGATATCAGTAGAATACCAGAAGCAGTATCTGGACAATTTACACCGAATGGTTTTCCATTATTTACATGGAATATGGATTTAAAATATTTACCAGAAATAATAAGAAAAAAATATCAACAATAAGTAGAATTTAGACTATTTTAAGAAAATATTTATTTAAGGACGAGAGTAGCTATGTATTTTGAGAAAATATTATTTTAAGGACGATAACATAGAAAATGTACAGAAAATTGATTATATTTATTATTTTATCCGTTATTTATTTTAAATTAAAACAAAAAATTAATAATATATTGACCATATTTTGATTGTTTTATTTGCACTCCAGTAGTTTTTTTTTCTCTGAAGAAATTTATTTTCACAATTGGATTCATATTTCGAACCCACTAAAAATAATGTTTTTTTTGTCTTTATTTTTTAAATATTTGTTTTCCGCGAAATTCGCTTTTATTGAATTTTCTTTTTTCAATTTGTGAATATTTTCATCTGTTAGGATATGTATGTACCTATATATTTTGTTTGTTTTGCTATCTCTACGTCGGATATACCAGGGAAATTGAATCAACAGGTGGTTGCAGGTGTTTAAAAGCATTTTATAGTCAATATGGGTAATTCGAAATAATACAATGCGAATGTGTGTTTATTTTGTTGGATTTTCAAGATTAATGTAATAAAATTACCGTACTAAAATTGAATACATAATTAATTTTAACCAAACTTTATTTTGGAAATTTTATGGGTTAAACAAAAAAATAAAATAGAAAAAAAAAACAACTGAATAAAATTTAAAAAGACAAAAAAAAACATTGTTTTCGATTTTTGAAGCCATCACATACCTAGTGTGTCCTAAGTAGGTGGTTTTAGAATTCAGACATTTTTTTTTTAAATTGCTGTCCTTACAAGGTTTATTTTTTGATGCTTTTTTTTTAAATTTTCTGTATGTGAAATGTTCTTTAAAATTGATTTTAAAGATTTTTTGGATTGAATAATAATGGAAAATTCAAAATCATTGATTGAAAAATTGATTGATTTTTGCCTAAGGAAAAAATTTAATATTAAATGAGTAAAATGCTAACATATTTTGGTTTTTTTTTTTAAAACTAAATTTAGCTTAGAACAATATACTCCCATGTAAAAATTATGAATAGATTTTCTTCTTTCTTTTATTTTTGGAAAATCCCCTTAGTTATATTGGAAATTAATTTAAATTAGAAAAAAAAATTCTTGCCATAACAAAATCAGCATGACTTTTATTGGCATCTTTTTTCAATTATGTTGCTATTTTCAGAATATTCTCAAAAAAATTAAAGATTTTCTTTATAAACAAATCAATCTAAAAAATTTTTTAAATAAATTGAACGTTGTTTTTTTGAAAGTTTGACAAGTTAATGTTTCCAGATATACGTGATAAGTTGAAGCTAGTAACATGCAGATATTCTGATGTTTTTTCAAAAATAAATTCGACATGAAAAAGATGGAATTATGATAATCTTTCCTTGAAATTGCTGATAAATGTTACTCCCATGAAATTTACATAGGAAAGAACTTTAAATAGAAAATCTTAAATATTTTCAAAATAGAATTAAATTAATTGAATAACTTGCTCTACTACAGAAAGGTTTAAATATGACAGGTTTCAAAAACACCTTCGAAATATTAATTCCTTTATTAAAGTTCAGTTAAAAAGTCATGTTTACAGAATATCAACCATTATTTTTTAATCATTTTGAGAGAAACTTTTTAAAACAAAAGGGGTAATAATATGATGAGAGCACCTATGTACATATGTATGTACTCGCATTCAAATGTCAATTAAAAACAAACTTTGTTTAAGAAGGTTAATCAGTGAATGTTAACTGTATAAAATAACTTTCTTGAATACTTTCTTTTTTCATCATTTTCAAAAAAAAAAAAAAAAATTAATACATACAAACATAAAACTTTGATTTTTTTCTTCGACAATCTGCTTAGATTCTGAAATGATATACAAAACACAAAATGATGATGTATTTTTTCATACACATACACTTTTACGTGCTTTTACATAAATGTATCTAAAGGAGTTTTTATGTAGCACCGTAGATACCTACATATTATACTTTTATAGGTACACATGTTAAGGTATACCTACAATTTTTAATTTAATAAGGTAAACTTTTTCATTTAATTGAAAAATATATAAGTAAAGTAGGTATATCCTTTTGTTTCATTTTTAATACTATTTACCTAATTTGTTTTTAAAAATATACTTTTTGATTTTTTTTGATATAAATAACAGAATATTCTGTAAAATAAATTTTACTTAAATTTTTGTACTTG
Organism: Bombylius major; assembly: GCA_932526495.1. Lineage (NCBI taxonomy): Eukaryota > Metazoa > Arthropoda > Insecta > Diptera > Bombyliidae > Bombylius > Bombylius major. The sequence continues at coordinate 53,668,005 of OW052043.1, forward strand.
AAAAGTGTAAAAGTTAATTGGTGTTTTTGTTTCTTTTCAAAATAATTTAAGTACTTATAGAACTTCGAATTACTCAATTTAAAAAGTTTAATAATGAACATGCAACATATAAAAAGTCAAAAATTTAATTCAATTAAAACTAAAAATAGAAATTTATTAGAAAATACAAAATTGGATCTTAGAAATTTTTCTAAGGATTTTATTATTAGAACAACGAAATTGATAGCAGCAACTGATGAAGAGACAAATATAATAAAAGAAAATAATCAAGATACAATTACAATGAGATATTCATCACCAAAGAAACGAGAAGGATTTATTCAAAAACAACAACGTCAGGAAAATAATAATTGCGATGATGAAATTGAGTATAAAAAGTGGAAAATTAATTTAGAAAATAAATTTAAGGAAGTAAATTGATAAAAAATTAGATTAAAGAGACTACAGTAAGAAAAATAAGTATTTAATTGTGATAAGGATGTAGGTTGTAGAATTTTAGAACTAAAAACATTGGCTAAGTTTTTGTTGTTTTTTTTTTTGACTTTTCGTTAGATATTTTGTACATGTCATCTTTTTTTTATTAATAAATAAAAAATAAATTTTTTATGTATATTCGAAAACAAAAATATTTTTTTCAAATTTATTATCCTCATTCCTACCCTTCCCTGGGGTTTTTTTTGTTTTTTTTGAGGATTATCGTTCGATTTAGGATGACCTGTATGTTCTCACACACACGTATACATACACACATCCACATACTGGACAGGTATACTTGATAATCTTATATGAAGTGAAAGAAAAAGGTGGTATCATTTTAATTACAGGTACATACACATATGTCTATGTATTACAATTGTTTTTGAGGATAGAATTCACAAAACAAGATTATCTAATTATATCGATACGATGATAAAATCCTTAAATTAGTTGGGTATTGATTTTATCGCAAAAAATAAAACTAAAAATAAAGGACATGTAAAAGGTAATAATGTTACCTGTAATCTTGTAGGATTTGTGATTTTAGAACGTGTTTAAACACCTTTTTATGTTATTTATTTAATTAAAATGAAGTATGTATTTTGTATATAATGTTTCTTTGTAGATATCCAAGCATACGTAAATATATAAAAAGGATTCGTGTTAGTTGATTATATTAATTGTAACGTTTTTGGGTTCAACATTAAAAAAAAAAAAACTAACAATTTTAGCAGACAGTGAATTTACTTGAAAGTGATTAAACGTGAAAAAAAGAAATCTCTTAAAACAAAATAGTATCTTAAAAAATAAATAAATTTAAAAAAAATGGGTTGTATTGAAAGTGGTCTATTAAATAATGAACATAAAAATAATGATAATAAAAAATTAAAAAATCAATTAAAAACAAAACGTAAAATAACAAAAATTATACCAAATTATAAATTTAATTATAAACCATTATTAAAATTAGAAAGAATATCAAAAAATATACGAATGGAAATACGTATGAAAAGTGCATTACGTGTATCAATGCCAAGGACATCATCATTAAATAGTTTATATTGTATACATTGTGAACATAATCATTTATTAACATGTTGTATGTATCCTGGAGATTCATTATATAATGCTATCGAATATGCACAATGGAAAAATTGTTTAGAAAAATATGATGAATTTAATGAACAAAATATAACACGTATACCAGAAGCAATATCTGGTTGTTTTCCAATAAATGATTGGAAATTACCAGATTATATATTTTCAAATGATAAATTTGAAAGGATTAAACAGCAACAACATCAATTACAGCAACAAAAGCGAAAAGAAAATCAAAAAAATATTGAAACTAATATAATTGATGATTATTATTATTATTATACAGAATATAATAGAAATTATGAGGATATAACACAAACTAATACAATATATGAAACAATAAATGATATTGAATCAAAATCATTACATCCTTATATTTGGCAACATACACAAATAAAATGGGATAAATATAAAACAAAAAATATCGATTATTATGCTGAAGAGGCGGATGAAAATTTTATTGGCGATAATGATGATGATGATGATGGTGAATTAAATATTGGAAGAATATATTTTAGAAATTGTTGTGAAAAATATAAAAATGAAAATGTTAAAAATAATAATCATATTTATGCAAGGGTTAATAAAAAGGATAAAAAAAATAATTGTAGAGATGTAGCTGTAGATGTTGATTTGAATAAGACAGTTTATTTGTAAGTAAAAATAAAAAGAAAATGTGACTTTTTTAAAAAAAATTTTGTTAAAAAAATGTTTTTGTAAATATGTATGTATTAGGAAAATTATTATGTATGTATGTATCTATATTTTTTTTTTTGTAATAAATATGGATGAAAAAATCTAAATACGTAAAAAATTGTCTTTTTTTTAAATTTTGGTCTTTTTTTGACGAATTTCTTTTGGAGTTTTGTTGATAATTTCTCGTTTTTTAAGGGTTTTAAAGGTTCTCCAATAATTTTTAAAATTTGTATTATTTTTATTTAGCTCGAGGCTCGTAGCATTTGCTACTTCTGCTATATTGCTAATCTGGCACTAATTTTGATTTCAAATGAAACCAGACAGTGGTTGTTGTTAGCTGGAAATTTGTTAAAAGCATAAATTGGGTTTTTATAGTATGTATTTCACTTTATCGACGGGTCTCCTTCATCACCTTTTTTTTTTGACTTTTACTGAATAAAAAATGTAGTTTTTTTTTTCTCAAAATTATTCCTGTTTTCAACAATTTTCAAAAACACTAGATGAACTTGTTCAGAATTGCAAAAATGGCCATTTTTGTTATTTTAATGTTCTATCTTTAGCAGAGCAACTGTCTGGCTAGAGAAAAAAAATCGCAAAATATCGATGGTCAGTGCCCTAGAGAAGAGAACGAGAAGGTGTCATTCCGCTGTGGATTCCAACGGAATTTATTTTCCAAGCATTAACCTTTGAACGAATTTTAAATAATACAAATTCGTTCGAATATTTTCCCGGGCCGCGCCGTCGGAATTCACAATCACGATAATTTAATAGATTTTCTGTCCAATGACAATTTTTCCTTTTAAGTAATTTAAAATAACCTTCACCTTCTTTTAGGTGTTAAACAATTGAGATTGGCTTCCCTACTATAACATTTTTATTTATTTTAATAACACAATTTTCGGACCATTCATATTTAAATTTAAACTGTTAATAACCCTTCTATTATTTTTTTTGTAAATACCACTAAAAAGGGTTGAATAGTTGGTTGATTTGATTTCTAATTCCTGTAAGACAACTCCATATTAGATGTACAACAGTGCAAGTGACTAAAATTTCCAGCACTTTTTTTTTTTCCAGTGTTTATTGTATCCACCCAACTTTTTCGCCAAATAGGAGACATCTTTTTATTTTATTATTTTGATTTGTTTTTAATCAATTTTTTCAACTTTATTTTTACATTGAGATAAAAACTGAAAATATAATCAATAAAAATTCACGATAATCACAGTTTTTTTTGCTTTCAATTTTATATTGTATCCGTTGACGGGTCCGGTTCCATTAATATAATTTTTAAAAGTGTCAAAATGTACAAGCTAATAAAATTTGGGCTACAACATTTTCGTTGCTGTTGTTGTTTTTTAATAAAAAAGTTGTAAACAAAACTTTCCATCAATTTTCATTTTAAAATTCTGTATTTAATTACATATACATTTTTATTATTTTCCGTTTTTTTCTCTCATGTTGTTGCTGTACTTGTATTGATTTTTTTATCCAAAAAGGAAACTCCATTGTTCCTTGAATAAACAACAATAAAAGTTTGGTTTTATTTTTTCAATTTATTTGGCATTTATTTTCAGTAAACATTAAAAAATCATAATAATAAACAAAAATACATATTTTCATTATAGTTTCCGATTTTTTTTTTTTTTTTGTATAGGAAAATTCATATTTTGGCAAATATCCCATGACATATTTATTTTTCATATTTTTCTTTTTTTTTTCCTTTTTTGTTTGAAAAAAAAATTTATGATAGTTTTTTAACAAATATTTTGGCTTTTACTCTGTTTAAGGGAAAAAATACTTTTTAATGAAACTCCGGGGAATAGTAAGTGAATTAGTATTTAGAGAAGTGAATTTTAATGTTAAGGTTTGGTGTCCTTGATGTTAACTTTATGTGTGTCTATTTTTTTTCATATATTGTTTTTTGTTCTTGGTTATTTTGACGCCTTTTTGAATACTATATTCGTATAATTTCAACTTGGATTTATGATTTTATTTGAAAATTTGAATTTTTTTGTACTTAATTAATTTAAAAAGTTTCTGTACTTCTGTCTGACAGTAACAGGAAAACAATATATCAGAAGAATTTATTTAAGGTTTAGTTTTAAATTATCGCCTAGAGGTTGTTAATGTGTTTTTTTTTCAATGTCCTTCGAAATATTTTAATACTTTGACCTTTTTTTGTATGTATTATATTTTACATATACGGTCATTAATTTTTAAGGTTACGAATGTAGACAAATATTTCGAAAAGTATGATTCCGTATGAGTAGGAACTTGAAATTCGGATGGAATTTCCCTTGAAGATTTGGCTACTAAATTTTGAGTGGTCTTAGAAAAATAAGTAATAGGATAAATCGTGCTGTGAAGTTTTCAACTTTGACCCCCTTCCCTTTGAATTGATTCCTGTAGTTTGCTTTTTCAGCGCTCTAAAGCTCGTGTCCTGTTGCAAATACCACTTTTATGCCAGAGGGAGGTTTGTAAGAAATAATGGGAAGAATTTTAGTAGGATCACAGAGTTAGGAGATATTCAAATTTAAAAATATGTGATAATTATGACGACTTTTATCTTATGTTTTTAGGAAAGAAATGTTTTAGAGTCATGATACTTGGCAATCTGAAAAGCTTCGGTAATATTTTGTGAAACAGGGCGAAAGAGGCAACTTTTAAAGATGTTGCTCAACCACTGATCAGTTTTTTTTTCCTTCTGAACGCGAAACTTTAGTTTTGAAAAATTATTCAATTGCGAATTTTCAGGAAAAATTTGTCCTTAAAATCTCAGAAATCATACGAAATTAATAATAATTGTTGTATAAAAAAATACTTTAACAAAGACTATTCTGCTTAGTTGAGTAGTCCATTTGGGAATACTTGTAAGGATAACGATTTTTTTAATTGACTTAATTTTCTTAATTAAAATTTTTTCTATTTACGTAAAAACCCTGTAAAATACTGTAAAATTTGTTTTTTCACTCAGAATTAAATAGTGAATAAAATGCTACACCAGACGAAATATAATTACTTTAATTGTAATTGAAATACAAATACTTTCCATTATTTATATAAAAAAAACTGGCATTAAATAAGAAAAGTAAGTAATCTAATAAATGTTAAAACAAATTACATTATCAAAAGTAATTATGTACATAATTGTGATATGCTTTTAAGATAGAACGTAGACAGATAATTCTTTAATCATGAGGAAAATCAAGGCGAGAATAGAATCTCAAAAGAACAAAAGAAAAACACATTTCTATCAAGTTGTTAATTAAATATACGAATATATCCTTGAACCTTTTAACATAGGAATTGGGTGGAAAATTCATGTAAATGTAGGTATAGATGTTTGATTGTTCATAAGATATATCTGACAAAAATCTATTGTAAGACACCAGAGTAATTAGAAAAAAATAAAAGTTGCCTAAAAATGAAAGTAAATAAAGTGAAAAATAAAGGATATATAAAAAAGGATATACTTTTAACTGAGATTTATTCGATAGAATGAATTCTGAATAATTAAATTTGTCATTTTTTTCCTCTTTTGTTTTTGTGGAATTTTTCCTTTCTTTTGTTTATTACGTGAGAAAAACCATTTTTATGATAATTAGTGAAAACGGGTTTATTATCCAGCTTTTCTAGATTCTGTTCATTTTCTTTTTTAAATACAAAGAAAAAAAAAATAAATAAAATTGAGTTGGTAATAGGCATAAATTGAGAAGGCCAAGGCTCGAATTGGGGTGTAGCGCCATGAAAAGAAGAATGGGGGCATCATTAACGTGAAGCACGTGCCTTCATAATTTTTTTTTTTTTTTAATATCATAAATTGAAGCTTATTATAGAAAATTTATTATTTAATCCTTTTTTTTTTGTTTGTTTTTGTGATTTAAAATTACTACAAGTTGTCTGTTTTTTTTTCAATAGAATTCGGGTATTGAAAAAAAAGGATACTATCTTATTTGATTGGATACAAAAAAAAAGGATGTAAATTCAAAATGCTTATGATTTGTTTTTTTTTTTTTTAGAAATTAAGTACATATGGACACAGATAAAAATCTTTAATAAAAAAAAAATGATTGATTTAAATTTTGTGACCGTTATTCATATCATTTTCCTTATTTATTGTCATCCAATTCCTTTGGGAGTTATTATGTTCATTACTGACCTTTTGTATGTTTGGTCACTTGAAGAGTTCACGTATTTACAAAACTATACGATTTATGTATGGAGAAAATTTTACATGAATCAACTTTTTTTTTTATTACCGAAACACATGTGTATAGCCTTTATTACAATGGTTATCCTTTTACTTATTTTACAACACGTGTACAAATAGAAAAGCTTTTACTACTGTATTTTTATTGCATTTGATTAATGTATTTTTTTTCCATATATCGTGATTTTCATTTTTTTGTTTAGTATCCTTTTTATAATCCGTATTACAACAGAGTAAATTTTCTTTTTTTTGGTACTGTTTCATAATATAGTTCTAACTTCGATGTGTCCTTTTTATTTTCTTTACAAACATTTTTTTTAAAGAAATAAAGATTTTTGAGAAGGTCAGCGTACGAAAAAAAATCAGAGATTTAGATATTTTAAGGAAAAAATGTAAGTCTGAGGTTTCAAAATAGTTAAAAGGATATTTTTTTTCTTATAAAGTTGCAAGGATATAATCTGAATATCTATAAAAACGTAAATAAAAGACTCTAACATTTAATTTTTCCTTGCTTTCAACATTAAGAGAAAAAAATGGCAAAAGTCGAACTGGACTTGTGTGGTTTCACGATTACTACACTTAAAACCAAAAATACACTAAGCGTTAAAGCCTTCTTTAATCTTAGCTTAGCTTTTAAAGTTACTGAACGAATCACAAAATTGATAGGATAGCTTGCGAAAGTAGAAGTAATAAGAGCACATCTTTGGATTTACGAGTATCTTATAGTAATAAAGGGTTAAGAAAATATTCAAGGACTTGGATACTTGTGATTTTTAGTTCTTAAGGGAAATTTATTCAGCAGTTCAAAAAAGAATAAAAAATAAAGGAAAAGAAAAACAATTTATTAGAAAATTGAATATAAAAATAGTGCAGAATTGAAAAGTTAAAATGAATGTTGAATTTTAATTAAAACAAAATCTCAAGAGTGTAATTCGAAAATATTCATTGAAACGTTTTCTTTTTCTCTCGTACATAAATAAACCAAGTCTTTTTCTTTTATTTTTCTTTTTCAATTTCAATTTTTCATTTCATTTTCAATTTTACCGTAAATATAATAAAAGTATCTTCTTCTAATATCTATAGATACATACATACATAGGATAGTTTTTGTCTGTTGAAATATGTAGATATCACGTTTCAATTACAAATTTTGAAATTTTATAAGTATCTATTCATTTATATCTTTTATTTTAAATTACTCATATCAAATACAATACGTGTGTTTTATAAACCAAATTCATTAGAACCATAGAAAATACAATACCTGCATATTTCATTTCTAATTTATTTTCAAAAATTTAATAATGAAGAGCTATCAAATGTATTTATTAAAAATTGATTTTTAAATGAAAATTTTCCCATATACGAGGGGAGTTCAAAAATTTTTGCGGAATGGTATACTTTTTTTTAGAGATAAATGACAATTTGGTTTTAAAATGGTTTCCATGTAGCTCCTTCTTCAGTTTTGTAAATGGATAATAGTCGTTAGGGGCGAGTTTCGGACTGTAGGGCGAATGATCAATTTCTGTGAAGCCATATTTCTTTATAGTGTTCTTCGCTATTGATGAACTGTGTGCTGGTGCGTTGTCGTGTAGCAATAGAAGTTTTGGGACCCACCTTGAGGACACTTTTGACATATTAATTAAGAAGATTGTGGAGGATACTAAGCACTGTCGTTTCAAATACCCCCACCATGCAAGTGCAAGTTTTCTCTTTTTTAAACGAGCGTTCTCCAGTACAAATTTTTCAACTTTTTCAACAACGCCCGGATTCGTTACCTTGATTGGATGTCTTGTATGAGAATCATCTTGTAGTGATTCTCTACCATGTTTAAATAATCTAGACCATCTAGACCAGGTGGCAACGGACGATGTAAGATCACTGTATACTTCCAATATTTCCCTGTGGATATCAACCGTTATTTTTCCTAGTCGTCAAAAACTTTCACTATGAGGTCACTTTATTTAAATTACTTTTAAAAAATTTACTAATTAACTAAATAATTACTAATTTTTGGAAGTCCCACAAAAGTATATGACTCCGCAGAAATTTTTGACCTCCCCTAGTATATACAAAAATTTCTATTTAATTATACGAGTAATTTGGTTGATTGAGTATTTCAAAATAACGTTCAATAGATCTATAATTATAAAAATATGTAATTAAGAATTATAATTTAATTAATTACACATTTCACAGAATATTAAAATTATTTGAAAAACACAAAAAAAAAAACAAAATACATTTAAATAAAACGATAAAAATTTCAAAAAGAATTACATTTTTGAATTTATCGAATTATTTAAAAATGGTCATTAATTATGAATTTTTCATAGCATGACTAAAAATTAAATTAATTTTATATTTACATTAGTAAATCATTTATGATTCATATATGGCATTGTAAATATTTGTTTTACATTTGAATTTTAGAATATTCAATCTTTTTTTGTTTTAAATTTTAATTTTATTGACCAAAATTAGGTAACATTTGTAGATACCGTATTCAGAAAGAAATTAATTATTAAAAAAGTGTCCCTAAAAAATAGGGATTTTTTCCTTTTAGTGATTGGAATGACTTTTGTTCATCTGTATTATTTTCTTTCAAGGACTTTTTCGTTTTTTTTTTGTAATAAGAATAAATAAATTATAAAAATGTCAAAACTTTTCGACCCATGTCCCATTTCATTTTGTAAGAAAGATTTTTTTTTAGAAAAGTAATCGGATTTACCATTGAATTCAAAATTAATGATTTTATTGAATATTAATTGGCCATTTATTGTTCTTTAAAGATTTTCTTTTATGAAATAATTCATAGGTTTTGTGGGAAAGTTTTAAAAGTTTAATTTCTTAGGAAATAAGATTTAGGTCACTACGAGTATACAGAGATTGTATTCAATTTGATACAAGTTTTAGTCTGACAAAAGAGATTCCAGATTGAAGTTTTTATTATAGATTTCAGCGAAGTTGGTATTGGAAAAGAAGACTAACAAGCCCGTTAAGCTCAATAAAAAAATCAGTCTTACGGATAAGTTCAAGAGCACTTGAAAATTTTAACCATTACCGAAATGCTAAAACGAATAGCACATCTTGTTGAATTGTTCTTCAATCGAACCAAATCAATGTTTGTACTGATCCAATATTTAAATGGCTAAAATACAGCATGTTTTGTAGGATCTCATTTTATTTCTCTGTTGGTAGTTTTTATTGTCATGAGTACCAACTGAAAAGGATAAAAAGTATTTGGTAAGAAATACTGTACTTTTGCATAGAAAAATATCAAACAAATTAACTTTAAAAATGTTCTAAAGCTCTTTTTTAGACACTCAATTTAGAATTGTTTGACGTCTTGACCTCGTTCTGTGGTCCATGGATCACGTTTTTTGTATCTTTCAGCATGTTTTACAAAAGTTTTGTTGAACTTTCAATGACTCAATATCTTAATGAGATTCGCCTTTTCTTTTCAAAGCTTGTAGCCTGTACGAGTAGATATTGATTTTGGTTATGAGTTCTGGAGAAATAATGCTTGCCAAAATTTACTATTCCCTGGTACTAGTACTTTGCCTTATATGGGAATCTTTGAAAATACAACACTGAGACTTAAATTAAGACTTTTCGAATTGGCTGGATTCCCATAATCAAATGATGAACTTGAAAATAATAGCATGAAAGAACCAGTAGCGCCAAAGACAACATAAAGAGGTCCAGAATTTTTCTGCATTATTCAAATCATAATAAAGCTCATAATACTTACTTATGAAAGTTTTTCAAGTTTATTATAAAAAAATTAAATATGAAATTTCGGTGTAAACAATTTATAGCTTTCATGTATTAAATTTGGTATTCATCAAGTTATATTCGATTCGGAATTGTGTTGATGGTCCAAATTTTTGAATTATCTTAAATTTATCTACAAGATTAAAAACTGTGTATCGGGTTGAAGTTTATTATTCAATTTAGTTTGTTCTCAACTATGGCGAATTTTTTGCAGTTCGCATTCCACGGGAAGAAAAATCTTAAAATTTGAAGTGTGATTGAACTCTGGCTCAGGTGTCATATAAAAAACAAAAATATACTAAAACACCGTTCTTTTTTTTCTTTTTTCAAACTTTTATTTCTTTCTTAGAAATAAAAATTATTTCCTGTTTTGCATTAAAAATCAAAAAAATATCTATTCAAGGTTTTTATAAATACACAAAAAACTCTTAAATTAAATTTAAAAAAACAGAATGAATCATGGCAAGAAACACAAACAAACAAATGACATAGTGTAATACATAGTTTGTTTTTTTATTATTAAATTTTGTTTTTTCAGAAATTTATAGTTTTGATTTTTTATGTCGACATAATTCTGTTAAAACAATGAATTCAATTTTTTTTTTTTTATAAAATACTTGGAATACAATTTTTATTTTTTTTTTGGCAAATTTCCACAAAGAAAGCTTTCTAAAAAAAAATGTAAACAAAAATTAACAAAGTGTAAAAACATTTTTTAGTACTCAGTTTGTTTACATTATGAAAACAAGCAAAAATTAACAAGATAGAAAAATAAAAAAAACAATGATTAAATTGATTAAGTATATTTTTATTATATTTTTTACATATTAGAGTTCAAACTGGATCCTTTACCTGTGGAGAACGAAAGACGGTCTAGAGTTTCACCACAAGGTAAGAATTATTTGTGACATTTTAAATTTCTTAAATATTTTCCAAGATGTATAATATTTTTTGGTTATGTAAAAATTTAAAAAAATGTATTCGTTTACATATACATATGTAGAATGGGGCTCAGGATGGAAGGGACCAGAAATATATGTGGAAATTCAAGAGACTGCTGGTACAGACTTGAATCAAGCAAATGTCATAAACAGATATAATACAACAATTTTAGAAAATGAAGGTAAATATTTACAAAATTCATATAATTCATATTTGTTGTTTCAAGGAGATATTAAAAAACGTATAATAGCAACAATTTTATTGTTTGAAATTTTACATAATTTTTGTGACGCGTTCTGTAAAGCGTATAGTGATTGTTTTGTCATTTTTATGTATTTTCTATGGAAAATTTTGCATAATTGATATTTTTTTAAACTGTTATTAAGTTACGTAAGGAAAAATAAATAACAAGGATAAAATTTAAATATTCAGATTTATTGTAAATAATTTAGTTTATTATTAAGGATAATGTTTAAAGAAAGGATAACGTGTTGACGAATTATGAAAAATGTTGTGTTCAAAGTAAAAAAAATTGTACTTTTTCCGGTGGAAAATCTTTTATCTTCTATGGTCCGTCATACTCTTCAAGTTAAGTTTGAGGTTTCGTGACCATTTTTCCGTCCAGTAAAAAATCCTTAGTACATATTTGAAAGTTTTTAGTAGAAGAAAATATCTTTTCGAATGAACCTTTTAGCACTTTTAGGTTCAAAGGAGATTTAAAGAAAAAATGGTGGATTTTTAGTCTCATTGTAGTCTCTGGTATGACAGAAAAATGGTTTAAAAAAGTCAAGTCAACTTGACTAGGCGTGCGTTGGCTTGATTTGGGCTGTATCGTTACCGGAAGAAGAAGTACTATGTTAGCAATTTTCACATACATATTATGTAAATTTATCAGAGATCTCAAAGTGACTATCATCCTGTAGCTCTCCCGAAGATGTAATATTTAAAATTTTCATTTTGTGGAAAGCACATCCCATCAACATATTGGTTTTTTTTTTTTGTTTAGGAAGAAAAATTTCAAAACAAATTTGCATAAGGAAAATCTTTACCACAAAAAACACTAAAAAAGTTAATTAATTTATAAGAATGATTCAAATTTAATTAAGATAATGAATACTGTTTGTTTTCTACCGCAAATTATACATATTGTATTTTCCAATTGTTGCTTTTACCATGTAATTCATCAATTCATAATCATAATACAGAATATATGTACATATATTTACATACATACTCGTATATTGAATACGTAATCTGGATATGAATAATTTATATGTGATATTATACGGTCCGTAAAATACCGTAAAATATTATACGTATAGAATATCCTTGTTTTCATAAAATAAAATCAATAAATAAAATAATAATTATGCTTTATATACATATGTTGTTGACGTATCCGTAATATAAGATTTGTTTTTTTCTGTTTGCCTTTCTTCTACTTTGTTCATTTTATTTGTTTGTTATTATCTTTATTTTCAGGGCCAAAGGTAATTGTACGCACAGAAGAAGTATTCATAGTTTTATTTGTTCTACTATTATGGGTTGGAGCAATAGCATTATTTTTTAATAGATGGGGTAAAATACGTATGTTAGAACCGTATCAACCGAAATTTCAAGCACAACATAGATCTTCCTGCCCACTTGTGGATTTGGATGGTGTACCAACAAATGCGGTAAATTAAATTATATATTCAAGTATCTTTCTATCTATATAGTATCTTTTGTGTGTAAAATGAAAAAAAAGCTTTTATCTTATTTCCTTTTTTCAAAAATTAATATTTAATTATTGTAATGAGGAAGTATATTTTTCTGTAATTAAATTTTTACCTTTATTTTATCTTCCTTTTTCTTTTTTTTTTTGTATCTAATTTTTTTCTACTTTTTAATTTAATTACATGCGCTACATTTCATTTTTTTTTTTGTATAAAAATAGAGATCCTCAATATCAAGAATGTCAATGGGGATGGCAATTCCTATTCAAATGCCACAATGTCAATTTTCAAGTTTTCATAGTAATATAGGAAGTTTTCCTCATACAAGAGGTAATTTAATAAATTAATTTATTTGTTTTTTTTTTTTTAAGTTTCCTTTTCGAAAAAGAAAAATATATTGTATACAAAATTTTTTTTTTTTAAATTGAAAATACGTCATGAAAGTAATTTAAAATTTATTCAATTTATTCTATTTTATTTTTAAATTCCGTTTTTCTTTCTTTCTTTTCTTTTTTTTTTTGGTAATAATTTTCCGTAGGTTATACAACACTTCAAAGGCCACGACAAAATTCTGTATTTGTAGGATCACAAGCTCCAATTGTACCAAAACCACCACGTAAAACAAGATCAGCTATTGATATACATTCATTAGTTTTAGATGAACAAGCTGAACAGGTGTAAAATTTACCAAAAAAAAAAAACAAAAATAAGATACTTTAATAAAAAAATAAATATATATGTGTATGTATGTATTTTTAACATTAAAATAATAAATAAAATTCAAATAAATTAAACTAATAAAAAAAAACGTATTAATTTTTTATAAGAAAAAAAAACAAAAACAAAAATAACTAAAATAAGAAGAAAAAAATCAATTTTCGAAAAGAAAAAAAAAACAAACTTTCTCAATATAGCTTTAAGAAAAAAAAAAAAACAAAAAACTCAAAGAGAGAAAATAATGGAACAAAAATTCAAGAAAATCATCACAAGAAATAAGATGATTTTCTTTTTTTTTTTTTTTTGAAACAAAAATTGTAACGATTAGCTTTAATACATATTATGAATGTTGAAAAGATAGAAAAAAAAAAAACCAAAGTAACAAAAATATTATAAAAAATTTATTCATATTGAAATTTAATGGAATTTAAAAAAACATAAATTAAAGAAAATATATCTTAAAATAATTATTTAAATAAAAAATCATTAATTAAAAGACTTTTAACCCTTTTTTTTAAAAATTTAATTTTATTTTTAGATGTTAATCAGTAAACTAATTTATATTGACAATTATATGTTACTCCTTTTATTATTTTCTTTTTTTCATATTTTAAAACAAAAAGGACTACTGTCTAAAAATAAATTTTTATAGCCGGTTTCACAGTGAGGCTTAAGCAAAGCTTAAGTCTTAAACTGAGTTTTTTCACTTTATTCAGTTCCACAGTGAAGATTAAATTGAGTTTAACTTGAAATCTAGTAGTCTTTATCTGAAGCATAAACTAAGATAAGGTATTTTAGTTTATGTCTGAAGCTTAAGCTATCTACAAAAGTTTAGCTAATCTTTGGCTTAAGCTTCCACTGTGAAACTGGCTATTAATCTTTAAAATTTATACTCAAAAGTTTACATAGTACGTCAATGTGTCATAGAATTTTTCTTTTATTTTTCTTTTAATTTTCTTATTTTGTTTTTCGAATCGAAAAATATTTTTGTAAATTATTTATTTATTTTTCTGTAAATCGTAATCGTAAATGTTATCTCCCATAAGAAATTAAATGGGTACATTTTTTTTTTTTCTTGACAAAACAAAGAAAAAAAAATGAAAAGAAGAAAGTTCTTAAGGATCTTTGTAATTTTTTGATATCTTAAAAAACAAATATGACATTTATTAATATTTCATAAATGTAATAAGATTTAAAAACAAAAACAAGAAGCAAAACAAGTCGAAATAAAGTAAAAAAAAAAGATAATTCTAAATCTAGCATAATCAAAAACAATATTTTCCCTTAAAAATTTTGTGTTAAGAAGTAAAAAAGATAATGGGAAAAAGGATATTATTGAATATTAACGATTTTCACTGATGTATAAATTTTGTCTGTCCTGAGTCCTGAACATAAAACCCAAATTTTTACTTTGAAAAAAAAACAAAAAAAAAACTAATTATCATGAAAGCGTATAATGAAAACTTTAATAAAATATTAATGGTTGCCTAAAAACAATGTTAACGTTATGTTAAAGTTTTATTTTAAAGATTACTCCCCCAAAAAAGGAAGTCATTTCAAATGATTAAGATAATTTTTTTGCTGTGGAAAATTAAAATAATCTACATAATTAAAAATATGGAAGTGAATGGAAAGTATTTTTTTTTTTTAGATAAAAAATACCATAAAAAATTTTAAACAGTTAGTCAAAAGCTTTTTCTTCCATTCTTTGTGTAACAAAAATCTCATTTTTATTTTAAAAAAATACTATAATTAATTTTTGCTTTTATTTGAGCAAAAAAAAAGTGTTGAAACATTCAACACCTTTTTACTTTTGTTTTGCATATACATAAAAAAAAAAATTCTGCAGAAAAAACGAAATTTTCACATCACTGAATTCATTTTTTCGGAAAATATAATTTGAAAAGTGAAAATTTCTCTCGAACGAATAATTTGAATGACACAGACGAAAAATAGGTGTTCGAATAAATAAGGTATGACCGATTGAGGATTCACTGTGGTGACGTCATTTGGTTAAAAGATTGAAATTGTTGATGAAAAATCAAATTTTATCAATCACATGTCTAGAAAACAAGTTTTCGAATGTTTTGACAAATACAAGTTAGAAGAAACGTAATTACGAATTGAATGCTGTGAATGCTTCTCGAAACTTTATTTTTAAGTTGGTATAACTTCAAAAACGTGGTATATGTGCTAAATAGAAGATTATATTTCCTGTAAAATTGATTTTGGCAGTTGCGATTTCAATCGAAAATGTGTTTTTTATCATTCACGAAAAAGTATTTTTCAAATCCGCCACATCTGCTAGCTAAAGCTTGCAAAATTTATGTAAACCCTATTTGGTTTCTTATTTTACCGATTTTTCTATCAATTTTCAATTTAATATTCTGTCCAATTTACTCATGTTTTTGCTTTCCCATTAACTGATTCGCACCGAAATAAAGTTCGTTCATATCATATAAAATCGATTATACCTTTTTTTATCTTTATATCTTTTCAAAAAACTATAAAAAAATCATTGATGTTGAAATTTTCATTGTTTTTGCTTCAAAATCCATGAACAAAATAATAAAAAAAAATTTAATCAAGCAAAAATAATTGATATGTGTTTTTTATCAGTAAGTACCTAATATCTAAAGTGAAATTGATAGTGTTTTTCTTCTTCTTTTCAGAATTAACGTATCGTTATTTTTATTTAGGAGTTTTTTGAGATACATAATAATATTATGAAGATGTAAAATTTAAAAAAATGATTGTAATTAATTTTCATTACATCAAATATTTTCGAATTTATTAAATGAAATTTTACATATGTATATACGTTACCATAACAATTTATTTAAATTTTCTGATAAATGATGTAAATAATTAATCCGTTCATCATCATCATCTTCATTATTTGTTATTTTAGGGAAAATTTTTGAAATATTCATCATGAAGGGAACAGATTTACAAATATTGTTTATTTGCATGGATAAATTAATTTATGATCAAAATTAATCAGTCTATGGTTTCTGGTATATAAAATTGAGGTTTATATGGTATTTATGTACTATGTAATAATGAAATACTAATATGAAGTATTTAGATAATTTTTGATATTACGAATTTTATCTGAAAATAACATTAAATTTTATAATAAATACAGATTATTTTGGTTAAATTGTTTTTGTTCAAATGAAGTGAATTAGACTATTATATCAGTTTTTTGAATAAAATTGAAAAAAATTAAACTACATACATAATGTATGTACATACATATGTATTTGTAATACATGTATAAGTTCAATAAGTATGAGCCTAAAAGCATGCAGAAGGTATGCATAATTTTTATATTAAGTTTTATTCATTTTATCTTTCGAATCTCATCCCGAATATCCATTGAACATAGTCCAAAAGTTGTTATGTTGAAATACTCATCATTGTTTTTGCTTTGACAGCCCTGGTTTGCTATCTTTTTCCTCAAAATATAGGTCAGTACTCAGTAGTGGAGTTGGTTGGTTAACGTAGGTTTTCGAAATCTTTCGAAGACCCAATTAGCACTGAAAGTGCCGTTTTAATACCACACACCTCGCAGTTAGTTTTCGAGTCAGAGGGTTGTAATTTCGACTAATACAAGAGAAAATTTCAGGAATAGTAAATTTATCACCGTGTTTTCAGAACTTTAGGAAATATGATAGAATACTTCGTCCTTAACGATATTTTTAGAATGAATTGACGCGTTACTACCTTCCTAAGAAACACCATTACAGTTATCAAAATTGTCAGGAGATAATTCTATATAATTTTCATTGAACATTTGACAGAAAGAACAGAAGTCTTCACAGAAGACCAATTGAATTTGGTTTCAGTCTTTAACCACTTTGAAAAAACTAGTCACACTTTGAACCACAAAATTATCGATGGCACATTACAAAGTTAATAAGAACGAATTTTACTTTTTTTTAAAAGTTATTTTCTTTAATTTCTTTTTAATTTTCTTTTTAACAATGTTTTTTTCCATTACCAAATTTTTAATAATTTTTAAAGCTCAATAAAAATTCAATTAGTATTTTAATTTAAAAAAAAAAAAAAAACAAACAAAAACGATGGTCCTAAATGTACGTTTTGTACACATTTTAATATCAGATGATCACAAAGTGATTAAAATTTAACTCTAATTATATATAAAAATGACTAATTTTTGTATAGATTATAAAAAATAAAAATTATTTTATGTATTAAAAAAATAACTAATAATTAAAAGAAAAAAATACATAATTATTTTAAAAACAAGTAAATTTAGTGTTATATCAAAAAAAGAACAAAACAAATGAAAATACAAAAAAAGCTTTAGAAAATTTTTGTCATATTTTTCACTAAAAATTACAAAATAATAAAACAAATACTTTATAAAAAATGTTAAAAATAATTTAAAATAAACAAAATATTCATTAGATTTTTTATGTTATGAATTTTTCAATAGTTAAATAACATTCAAAAACTATTTTTGAAAATATGTATGAACCTTGAAAGCTCTAGAATTATTTACTAAAACTTTTTGTATATATCAAAGAAGGTATCTACGTGCATCAATTAAGAATTTTTTTTTCTCTAATTAAAATCGTAAATCTTTTCAATCTTGGAAACTTTTAATTTTTCTTTAAAAATTTATTTCGTAATTAAAATTATTCGATAGAAATAATTAACAGAAAAAAGGATAATTGTTGAATAATTGAATTCGAAGTTATTTTTGAATCTTTTAAAGAAAACATGAATTTTCTTGTTGATGCACAGTCGACTTCTAATGAAATATTTTTATCCTCCGAAACACGTAATATTTTATAAAAAAGAATTTTTAAAGTTAAAAATTAACTCTTTTTTTCAATAATGAAAAATATCATATTTATTTTTTTCGAATTGGATATGTAATAGTGTTAAAATTTCTATACTTAATAAATTAAATTTCCTGTTAATATATTTAACGTAATTTTATTTTAGAAAATTCAATTTGTAGATTCAATATATTTCTTCAGAACGTAAGTAAATTATATCTTTTAATTTTCAGTTCTAACAAAAAATTAACAAAAACAATGGAAACGCAAAGACATTGAAATGTGTACTTCGAATTCAGAACGTTTATTTCAAATATTTCTGAACAATTAACCTTGAAAATCGTCTAACACCAATTCTTCTTGTATTATTGAATTTTTTAAAGTTTTTTGTAGAAATGAAAATTAAGAAGAAAAACCAACCATCAGAAAAAGACAAGTTGATAGTTGTGTAATGTTTGTTTGTTTGTTGTGTGGGAGTACTCAGATAGAAGAGTCCATTGAACTCAGCAGAGTAAAATCTTCTCATTTTCCTAATAAACGAGAGAATTTTGTCTAAAGGTTGAGAACAGATGTCTTCCATTCTCTTTACATCAGAGTTCCATGTGACCATGTGCGTAGCAGAGATGGTGCTCTGTTGTTTCCGCCTCCTGCAGGCAGGCCCTACACTTTGCATTGCATCCCTGACCACTTTCATGATCGCCAGATGGTGGTTAGAAGTGTTATGCCCTGTGATGAGGCCAACGAAAGCCCGACAGTCCCATCAGGTGTAGTGTTTTCGAAGAATATAAAGAAGAATGTCAAAATACAAAGCAGCAATTAAAATTTACAGTTATAATGTTAAGTTCACCTCTGCAACTACTGCATTGTGGTGAAAAATTTGACACTTTATGTGAATTAACGGTGAATTGGTGGATTTTGAAACATTATTGGTGAAATTGGTGTGCAATATGTTGAATTATATTGAAATAAGCTCTATTATTCTAAGAATCGTCATATTTACCACACCAAATAAAACACAATAAATTCAACTAATTTTCAAAATTTCCAAAACTTCAGAATAAAAATTAATGTAATTCTAAATAAATTCGTGCTAATCTAAAAGCAAAAAAAAAAAACATTCGAAAATATAAAACAATTGCATTCGGAAATGTCAAAAGAATTCCTTTGCAAATTTTATATCCTTTTGATTCTGTATGCTTCCGATTATCAGATTTTATTTTTCTTCTCACGTTCACATATTATAAGAACCCTTATTATCTTCAACAAAGTGTTATTGTATTGAACATTATAACAGTATAACAATATTATTTGTATCTGTATAGATAATTATCTTCCATGTGCATTGAGACAAACTCTGCAATCACAAGAAAGCTCAAGGTTGTTTTTTTTGTTGTTAGAATGTATTTTATCTCTTAATTTTAAATAATCGAAAAAAAACAAAAATCCCAGCTAGACAAATGTAATCGATTCGATTGGAATCGAGAATGAATTGATTCTAAAAATCTTAGAATCAAAATGTAATCAGAAATTTCTTGAACAATATTTTAATGAAACAAATAAGTTTAAAATCGATTCTAATTCGATTCCTTAGAATCGCGTTGATGTGAAACTGGTTTTAATACGATTACATAGAATCATACATCGGAGCAATGCGAAAAAGCGGACTTATAATTGATTTAGAAGTTATTTTTGTCTAGCTGGGATATTAAGGAAAAAAAAAAACAAAAACACAAAATTAAGCTCCACTTACCAATAAATAACACGTTGAGTAGTGTATACGTACGTGCATTATCATGATCATTAACTCGAATGAAGGTTATGAAAAGTCATTCCGGAAAATGTTTTGATACTGCGGAAAATATTAAGTGTGTATGTATATATACATGAGCATTTATACCGTTATGAAGGTTAAAATGTATCATGTCTCTACAGCTTTTTAAAAAAAAAGAAAACAAAGAAAAAAAAATCGATTACATTTTTGTCTTTCAAAGAAAAACAAATGATAAAGCTTTTATTTATGCTTTTATCTTAATTATTTTGTTTTTTTTTATAGATACATATTTTGGATTTAACTGCATGTCAGTTAAAAAGGATATTCGTTGTGTTTGTGATGTGAATTTTCAATTTTAGAAATATGTGAAGGGATTATAGGATTGGAATATTAATTTTATTATTCATTAATTGGTCCTTGAACTTATATTTTGAGTGAGAATTAATCTGAACTTTATTTTTTTTTTTGTAATTGAAAGATAAACTTTATACAGGGTGATTCAGTTTAGGTGTTCGATCCGCGGAACTACGAATAGGTCTTGTCGAGAGGGGGAAATGATTTTTGGTACTTTTTCCTTGTTTTATCCTATAACTTTTTACAGAGGCACATTAGGGATATCTCCTTTTTTTTGCAAAATTATATAGGATCCATATTTCTTTCCAAGAACATCTTGCATGCTTCTATGCCTCTTAGAAAATGAAATTACAATTCATTCTGCATCGATTTGCTATCTTTAGTATAAAATGAAAATATGTGCTAGATGCAAATTTTCTACTTATCCGTAGTCTCCGGAGTCCGGGTCGGACACCTAAACTGAATCACCCTGGATTCTTTCTTTTTGCAGTCACATAATTTTTTTGTTTGTTTGTATAGAATCGAATAATGTCTGTACAATGTAGCATTTTTATCCTGTCATCTTCAAATTTCTCTGGAAAACTATTATCAAAAATTGTGTTAAAAACATTTTCAAGCTATTTTCATAGTGGTTTGCCAAAACAACGAACATTCATAGAGAAAAAGATACAAAATTTTAAGGTTCTTTTAATGTTGGCATAAATTAATTTCAAATTATTTTCATTTTCAGTTCAAGTGACTGGAAAAACAAACTGCAAAGAAGAAAAACGAAAAAGAAAAGTAAAGAAAAACCAAAGTGGTTTAACAATTTTCAAATTTGTTTCTGCAGAATGTGAATTTTTTTCTACGAAAGTGAAATTCATTTTTATTTTCATTTTAATGGGGGGTTTTTTTCTTTGGTACTTTGTAATTGAATTTTTGATTTTTTTCGTTTGAAAAGAAAACTTCTTTATTTTAGTTTCCTTTTTTTTCTTCAAAAATTATAACTTGAAATCCCTAGACTCAGATGTATTTACAATCCTTTGGTATATTTACATTGTACTATTTCTCATGTGTGTTTTATTTTTTTTTCTAGAATTATCTTTAAATTTAATATTTTCATGTTATGCTTAAATTAATGCTAAAAGAATTTTTATTTATTTGATATTTTATCTTCACATTGAGGTTAACCCCTTATACTATGTATATGTATCTAAAATGTCTCCAGAAATTTATTAACTTAAATGCTTATATGCCTTTTTTGTGGTACAACAAATTTCGTGTGAATGTTTACATATGTGTCAGTTTGAATTTATAAATTCAGATAGGACTATTTTATTTTATTGTTATACATTTTTTTTTATGCTTGTGTTAATATTAAATGTGTTTAACTTTGATATTTAAGTTGTCTCAGATGTAACATAATATTTTACATAATATGTATATACGTACATATATAGAAAATATTATGAAATATAAATGTACACGTACATGGTTTTTAGAAAATTGTTTTAAATAAATTTATTGAGGAAGTTAAATACTATAAAGCGTAGAGTTTGTGTAGTTCAAAGAATAAACTTTCCGTAGCCGTAGGAAAAATATTAAGGGGGTTAAAACTTGAGATGGTTTGTTATAGTGTTATGGTCAAAATATTATGTAAATTTACAAATTTTAAAAAATATGAGCTAAAAGGTCTCATATATATAATTGCAGAATAGAAAATAGATCAAAGACATTTATGTATATCCTTATTTAAGTAAATGTTCTCTAGAGGCATCTACATGCTAATTGGAGTCGAAAATTACTTTTAATCAAACAATTAAAATTCAGTTAAATAAATTCAAAGGTAGAATAGTCTCTATTATTTAAAATATGTAATTTGGTCCTTTTCCTAACCTTCAGGAAGAATTACTTAAGATATACTTACACAATATAGTTAGGTGAGAGTTTTCAACCGTTATCCGAAGATTGATATTAACATTACAAGAGCGGCTCGTTATGATTAAATTTCATGCTAAACTTACCAAGCTTTAAAGGTCTATAATGAGTTTATGAAAATCCTACTAGTTAGTTGATCTTTATATTTGTGGAAAAGCTGTAAATTGTTGTGGAAACTTGAGATCATCAGTAAAAGTAAAAATCAGCATCTTGAAGTGACACACAACGTGTACTGCCCTTTCTTTTCCTAACAAACTGGAGCTACAGAGTTCAGGCTCTGCTTTACTCATCTTTTTTTAAGTGTTATCTATGAGCAGTCAGGACCCAGAAAGCCATACTATTATTTTAAAGAAAATAAGTTGACAATAATTTCCTAAATACTGGAATAAGTTTTCTAAAGCGAAAGATATTGGTGGTTCCACATAGAGCTAAAGTTAATGGTGAAATAAAGCTTTCCATATAAGTACAAAAAAGAAGAGGATAAAAATAGGCATGAACTTTCTAATTCTTGTTAAATTTGAAACAAGATACTAGAAAAACGGCAATAAATTCATAAGCTTAATATAGAAAGATGAGCTTTTATTCCATGTATCAGTTTGGAATAAGCTTTTATTGCCAAGATATGGCATTTATGCCAGCCAAAAGGAAGGTTAAATTTAAGGCCTCTTGCATCGGATCGGAAAACAAAATCTCAAGGATTTATTACCCATAAGCCATAAAGCGTCTTAATGCAACATATGTAGATGATTTTCAATGTTAAGTTCCATTATTTTTTTTCCAAGTTTAAGTGTTGCCTTTTTAATAATTAATTAAGAAAGAATGTAATGAAAATCCTTTATTGAATGTTCCTAATTATACGATAAATATATAAATTAATTAAATAATGTTCACTGAAAATGCTTTAAAATTTATATTCATGTAATTTAAAAATTACCTCAAGCAAAAGCCTACAGCTATCATCTAACACTTTTATTGGTGATAAAGTAAACCCATTCCCCTTGAACATGTTTATAAACATTTGAATTTATTTTATCGTGCAAACAAATCAAATTTTTGCTTTAATTAATAGAAAATTCGATTGTCATCAAATTTTAATAGCTAATAAATTAGTTGATTTTATTACCTAATACCGCATCATTAAATAAAATTATGAATAAATTTATTGTTTGAGTTATGAATAAAATGTATCTAAATTAAATTTTACGAGTTTATTTGCCTCATAATTATTATTTTTTCTTTTTAAAAACCTTCGTATAATTTTTTTTTGCTTGTTTTGTTTAACAAATCATTATTATTGTTACGAGGATCATTTTTTGTTTTTACATTTATTTTAGAGAAGAAAAAAAAAGATACTTTTGGATCACTTATGTTTGTCAGTTATTTTATAAGAACATTGAGATTGAGTTAAGATACTTCCCCGGATATTAGAATTTTTTGACAGGTTATTATTCAATGTCAAAAAGTTGATGTTTTAACTGTTTTTTACTTTTAAAAAATTCATGAGGTTTAACTTAATTCATTTATTACTTGCACATGAAACTTTCTAACAGATTCAAGAGAAATAAGGGTAGTAAAAGAAAAAAATTAGTTTTAATTTTCTATAGACAATTTTCATGTGTCAAATAAGACAAAATATTTCATTTGTTTCTCTTGACCTGTCAAAGGTGAAAATTAAAAAAATTAAAAATAAAATATATTTTTAAAAAATATTTCGAAAACTTCAATCTAAAAAAATATAAAGTTTTGACATGCTTTCCTTTTTTCAGAAAAAAAAAACAATATAAAAAGAATTCCATTGGAACTGATTAATGGATCAATAATCCGCAAGTTTTGTGTAAAATCAAGAAAATGCTTGAGTGAGAAATCTCACAATGATGGTTTGATAGATTGTTTTGGTGCTTGTGTGTTATTTTAAAAATGGTGTCATTGTCAATGTATACATTCGGACTTTGAGTGTTAATTTAAATATGATCCTTTTGAGTATCCTTGAAACTTTACTAACTCCTCCATTGAAGGGTTGAAGGATAAGAGAACATTTTAATAAATATTGAATGCTAAGTACCAAGTTTTTGAAGTTTTAATTTGAGTCAAATTTACGTTTGGTCTTGCAAATGTATGGAAATTTTTCGTCTCATTACCTTGTTTTGCATTTTATCTCAAAAAATAAAAGTAGTAAAAAAAAGCCAATTAAATAAGCAAAAAGGACACTTCAATAAATATGTAAGTTAATGAATTACTGTTTTTGGTCCACGGGATGCTGAGCTACAGCTTTTTGAGAAAATAAAATTTAAAAACGGCCAAAAATTGAACAATGTCGATTAGTCAATTAAAGGGTTAAACCTGTTGGATTTGATGAACGCTCTACTATGTTTAATTTTTGAGATTATTGATATACATTGACATTTCCTCGTTTATTTGCACTTCAACCAAAAATTCCTTTTAATATTTTCCTCTCCAACACTCCAAGTTTCCACTTAGAGTTTAGCTCTCCAATCCGTACATTGCAATTGGTCCTATATTGCCTCTATAGTGGGGTTAAATCCTATTAAATACGTAAAAATACATTTAAAAAAATCCCTTTTCAATTTACGATAGAATACTAAGTCGTATTCCATATATCAAAAAGACTAATCCTCAATCTATTCAAGAATGCTAAAAACGTAGAAAAAAAAATGTATATTAACTTTTTTTTTTCATGTGAAAATCGTCATGTGTCTGCCTGTTCAAACTTTTATTTTTTTTTGATTTGATTTTCAATTAAATGTAATATGATATATACTTTGTAAGGCTACTCTATACTTCTACAATATGTGAAAATTAAATCACAAAAACTAATTTATTCTAAGTCGTTATAATCCACTCTAAATTCAAAATACGTATAAGTAAAATAGAATTAAAGCACAAAAAAAAAAGATACACAAGATCAAATAACACATTCAAAATACAATATTGTACACATACGAGCTGTATTCAACTGTTAAATGCGTATAATAATAAATGGTCGTTTTTGTGACATTCTAAATTCTATGTGAACCAACAACGTTTCATTTTCATCAAAAATAATGTGGAATTTAAGTATGTATTTTATAAAAGAAAGAAAGAAAAAACAACATATAAAGCTTATTTTTTATGCCGTTTTTGTACGTTATAAATATGTTCTAATGAAAAATAAAGGATATACTATAGAAAAAGAGGAAATAAGAAGAAATCTAAAATATTGTTTATGATGAATGAATATAATAATAATATTTATCATATCATCATTTATCTTAGTCATTTTGTGAATCCTTTTTTATTCATTAACACCAATTCCTGCTTGTTTTTGTTTTTCTTCTATTTTTCTTTGTAAAAGTAAAAATTTTTTTATTTTCAAATATTTTTGTGATTAAAATTCTATTTTTCTTCCTTATACAATAAAAGTTCTTAGTAATATGAAAATAAATTAAAGATAGAAATTGAATTGAATAGTTTTTTTTTTTTTTTGTCAGAAGATATAGAAAAAATTTTTCAACTTTAAGAATAAGGTAATTTTCTTTAGAAATTAAAATTAAAAGAACTTCAGAAGACTTTTTGTGATAAGATAAATTTCATTTGTAGAAGTTCAGAACAGTTTTGACGTTGTCATGGAATTGATAAAAAAAACTTCAAAGACTTTTAATTTTGCAAAAAAAAAAAACAAAAGAAAATGAAAGAAAATTTCAAGACTGAAGGTTTTTTAAAAACATCAATTTTACAAGAGGAAAATATGAAAAGAAGGAAAGTAGGCTTAGAAAGTAGAGTTTCTTGAGACAGGATTTGTCATGAGATTTTGTTGTCATTGCATTGTAATCAATGTTCAATTAAATCCTCATACATTTCTCATGCTTTCTATACTCTTTACTCATTTTTTATCAAAAGTGGAGATTGCTCCATATATGCTACGTGAACATCGTCCAACTTGGTTGTACAATCTTGGTTGAGTTGGATAAAGGTTGTATAATGTGTAGGCTGGTCGGTACATCAATTTTAAAGTTTGGCAAACGATCGGATTCAATTGAAAATTTAATTGCAAACAAGGTTTTAGAACCAAGTTGGACCTTATGTAGAAAGCGTACAACTAAGTTGGACCATGTGCACAAAGCGTACAACCTGGTTGGCGAGCAAGGTTGTGGACTCATAAATTTATATTTAGGAAAATGTTTAAAAAAAAATGCACCTTTTTTCCCTCTTTTTATTGAATTTTTACAGACAGATAAAGTGAACTATGTATACATATATGTGTACACATACGTATGTATCATAATATGTACACATTAACATTTTATGGTTTTTTTCATATGATGTGAAAAACCTAAATTTATTTTTTTTGCATACATATATCATTACGACATAAGTATAGAATTACATATAGTTCTGGCTACATACATATATGTATGTATGCTCTATCAGGTAATAAAATAAAACTTTTTCATCCGTAACCAACCAATTGAAAAATTTATGGTGAAGTACTAAAACAAAAAATGGCAGAAA
Source organism: Bombylius major (assembly GCA_932526495.1). Classification (NCBI taxonomy): domain Eukaryota; kingdom Metazoa; phylum Arthropoda; class Insecta; order Diptera; family Bombyliidae; genus Bombylius; species Bombylius major. The sequence goes on from OW052043.1 coordinate 53,695,005, forward strand.
AAAATGGAAGAAGAAAATTTATGTATTTTTCTCTGTAACAAAAATATTTTTTTCATTTTTAAAATCTGAAATTACGTTGTTGTGTAAGTAATATGAACCACATAAGAAAATTATGTATGTAAATTTGAACATTATGTAGGATATACATTGAAAAATCAAATACTAAATACATCGTAGTTTTATGAAATGTCTGTCATAGGATTTTTTTTTTGCTTTTTTTAAATAAGAATTTAAAGTTTCAATTAAATTGACAAAAAAAAAAATGTTATGTGGTCATAAAGTATTTGTATAATCGCATAATTTATTTTCCACAAGATTTTCACAGTGAAAGAAAATCCAGATAATGTATCAACTGTACATTCTTGAATATAATCGGATGATTTTAAAGGATTCTAATGTGGATAATAATGGTGGTATAGAGCTATTAAAATTTCAAGCGTATAATGTTTTAATGGTTAACAATGTGTAAAGAATAACCACAACACATATTTCGAATTACTTTCGTAGATAAATCTTCTAAGTATACTCTAAAAGTATTTTATTACTAATTCCTCAACAAATTCGTGTTGGTGGGTGCTCGTTTGAATTTCTGACCACTTTTATGACTGTCAGATGGTGGTTACATGTGTTATGACCTGTGATGAGCCCGACAGTCTCTCCTACTAAGGTTTAGGAGAAATCTAGCCGTCCTTTCCTCAGACTTCTTCACAAAGCGTATGTAGTTTCTCCATGTCTTTGGTGATCCATTCACTGGGGGTACTTTATTGAGTATCCTAGATTTTGGAGTAGGCTATCAGTTGCTATTAAAAGAATATTCTTACACAACGTCTGGCCCATGTATCGACATAAGGCTTAAGAAGAGGCCTGATACTTCCTAAGCGCTAGTTTTCAGAAGGATAAAAATAACTATTTATACTCTTAAAAATTCCAAATTGTATCTTACGACCAGTTTTTAAATTTCATAAAAAAAACTATAGGTGCTTCATTTTCACAATTTAAATAAAAAAACGAAAAATAAAAAATTACTTTTCACTGTGTTAAAATCTTCAATTTTTTGTACAAAATATCACATTATTTTTTTCTACATATACACACTACATAAATTATAATCCTTAAGTTCACTATCAAAAGTCATATGTATAAGTTCCTTTATAAATCAACTACCAAAAATTTTTATAGCACTCATAAAAATATTTTATAGACATTATATGGCCATATGAATTTGACATATGAGAATTATGTATATGTTTTAGGTATACATATACATACATATATATAGTAGATAAGTACGTGTAGGTGGAAAAAAAAAGGATAATAAAAGAAAAGAAAAAAAAGGATTTTCTGTTTATTCAGCTTAAAATGTTTAACGTGGTAAAATAGAAAAAAAAATAAAGTTTTCTTTAAAATCCTTTCAAGATGCTTGAGGAATAAAAAAAAAGTGTCAATATCATTTATTATATGCAATGTCCTTAGTAGCCTCAACTTGAATTTTTTTTAATCCTTTTTTCTTTGCGAAAACAAAGTTGGAAAAGAGGTTCAACATTCAAGAGTCTATAAACATTTACAATTTAAATTTTAAGACTTTAAATTTGAGGCTTTTCTTGTTTAACTGTTTTTTTTTTTAAATTTTTTTAACAGTTTATAAAAAATTCAAATATTTGTCTAGGAGATCCTTTGTAGCACTTATTTGTATCAAACTTGTAAAGAAAGAAAAAAATGGATTTATTTACTTTTTAAAGTTGTAAATAAAAGAGGGGAGGGGAGTGAATTTTTAAGCTTTTATAGAGTAAATATTTAATTGTAAAGAAAATTATACAATTTAAAATTATTTTCTTCATATACGTTTTTTTTTCAACTTTAAAATACAAAAATTCATAAGAAAAGGATTTATTCAAATCGTATATTTAAATTATAAATAATTTTATTATGTATTCATACAGGAATAATTACAATACGTATTTTGAAAAAAAAAAAAAGTTTCTCTATATGGCACATGAATTATTTAAGTGTTTTTTTAGATTGTTACAACCTTCCTGTCAATTACATAAAAATTTCCTTGAATACTTATTTTACGTTATCTAATACATATTATACGTTCTTAGTTTTTTTTTTGTTCTCTTCCTTTGATATTACATAAAACTCAAAAGTAGAAAAAAAAAAATTCTATGATATTTTCAAGAATTGAGAAAAATATTATAAAATAGAGAAAAATTGATGAAAAAGTGCTTCAAGTTTTGAAAGTCATTTATATAATATAAACTGTATAGGGCATTTATGTATGTATGTGTTGGTTTAATAAAGTTTTCAGATTCATTTATGTTATGCAAAATAAAATAACTTCTAGAAGATATTATGCAAACTGAACTTATGATAACTTTTAATAATAATTTGAAAAGTAAAAGTTTTACTTTTTATGAAGAAGTTTTTCTGACAGAAAAATAATAGAAAACTAAACATTTCTTTTGATATGAGTCCATAACATGCGATTACATTATTTGAATGAATTATTAGGTTATCAATTACGAAACGATATATAATTTGAATTTGAATAGTCAGAATGATTTTGTGATAGATTTGTAAGTAAACAAGGATAAAACGGAAACACAAAATAAAGAAATACATGATGTAGCTTTAAAATTAAGGAAATGTAGTCTGATTGTGATCTATTGTGACTTTAATTTGCATTTTTTTTTGAATTGTGAGCAACAACGTATAGATTAAATCCTTTACTGGACTTTTTTTTAAAAAGGAAGAATGTAAGAAGTGTAGTAGACTAAAAACAGAAAAAAAATGACATTCAACTCGACTGGGATTCGAACCTTTTCATTGCCGGGGCACTATTCTACCAATCAAATTATCAGATGCCATGTCGCTCGCTGTTGTTAATTACTATGGAAACATTGTTGTGAAGAATACTCAAATCTCCTACAGAAGACTGCGATAAAATCCAATTAAAAGGTGGCCAGTTTGATTTTTAAATATTTGAAAGAGAGTTAAATATCCTTTATGACTTTATTAGAAAGCTTAAAATATTGACGATGCAATAAAATTAGTAAAATTTGTCTTTAAAGGTAATCCCAATAGGTAACGGACTTATTAATTTGACGAACCAGCTGGAACTTGTTTAGGTTAAGGTCAGTAACAAAATAGCTGTATTTTATTGGAACTGAGGAATAAGTGATGTTTTTCGTAGCGACCTTTATTGTCGCATAGAGAAAATGAGTGTCGAAAAACGCGCTTATCAATTGAGGAGGTGAGAAATCTCAGAATCTCCGTTTCTAATCAAAGCTGGGAGGCGGATTTGAACTTGAAATTTCCAGTTTTACATAGATACACGTTGCTCACTAAAATTCTTTTAAGAAAAAAGGTAATAAATTCTTTTCCAATCGAATCAATAGTTCTCACCACTTCTCTCCAACTGAAAAACAAAATCCTAGAAAAAAATTGCCATTTGGAAATCATGTGGAAAGTCGCACAAAAATTGACAAAACTTCATTAATTGGAAAACGCGAAATATTTATTTTCCTTGAATTTATTGATAAAATAGTTCATTTTGCATATAGATTCATAAAAAAAAACATAGAATATGATGTATGTCAGGATTCTACGGAAAAAACTTACAAGTTTCGTCCTACATTTTTTTTTGTTGTTGTTGAAAAACTTCTATAATTTCGTAATAAAAATTCCGTCACGATGTTTCATACTTCTGAAATCATTTTTTCTTCTTCTTCTTTTTGAAATATGAAATTTATGAAAACAAAAAAAATATATATTCAAAAATTTCCATAATATTATTTTCTGTTGATTAAACTTTATTTATTTCTTTTGTTGCTTTGCGTCTGAAATGGAACACCAAGAAAACTTTGGTATAACACGTGATGATGATGACTTTATATATTTTGTACAATTTTTTGTTGTTGTTCTTGTTGTTATTATTTTCATATTTCGATTATTTTGATTTTTATTAAAATTTATGTAAATTTTATGTAAATTAATCCTTATTTTGACGTACAATTTTATATTTTGAAAATATTGTCTGGTATATAATAGGTAGCCATAGTCTGAATAATAATTTAAAATTTATTAAATTTATTGAAATATTTTGTTGTTGTTGTTGTTTCTTTTCAGTTTTCAGAATAATTTCTTGTTTGGAAAATAATAATTTATGTTGTTTTTACTTCCGTGTTCATAATTAATGATGTTAAATTTTCGACAAATTAAAATTTGTTGAACAAAACTTTAAAAATAATTTATTCATTGATGAAAAAATTGTTGAATGAAATATGTACTATGAGGGGAAGGGGGGTAAATTATGAAAATATAAAAGTTGAAAGTTGAAGGATATTTGATAGTTTCCAATCCAAAAAAAAAAACCTTTCAAAACAAAAATTCTTTGGGAAGTTTTTTATTGAAAGTTTTTATTGAAAATGCATTTTTCGAATGAATTATCTTCTTAAGGAAGGATTTGAAAATATCAATATTGAATGTCCTTATGTACAAAAATATTGACGTTCGTATGTTCGATATCTTGAATGTTCCTAAACATAAAAAACTGGACATATGCTCATCAATTTTCTAAAATCCAAAACGAAAATGGCGTACTTAACTGACTGATGCAGTTATCATCACCGAAAACAAGGACTCCTTTACTTAATTTTCAATAAATTGAAGGAAAATTTAACATGCAGATATCCACACAGAAAACAAAGTCCCTTACTATAGTCAAACAACCGTGAAAATGCAAATTCAATCAAAGTATGGAGGAGGAGTTATAATGAAATTTGAATCTCTTGGAGTGAACCTAGAAGGAAACAAGTGAATAAAAGAGGATGTACAAGTTTAGAACTGGACATCATCTGGAGAAATAAGCGGTAGAAACATAAAAACACATAAAATTACGTCAACCAAAAAAAAAAAACGCCGTCTTTTAGGACAGCTTGGACAGCATAGACAGGACAGGATACACACACTTTACAATCGAAAAAGGAATGAGGAAATAAGAGAAAAATGCCAAATACTAGATGCTGTAGCGCTATAGAGGAACAAAAAAAAGAACTTAGAAAAATCATATAAAACGAATGACTGACAAAAACCCAACAACTGTGGAATCTTAGGCGACTTCCGATAATACGAATATTGGACATCATAGTATTTCAAGGCTAAGTACTGTTTGAAAAAAATACAGAACCTAATCCCAACGTAAGAAGAAGAAAAAGAAAAAAAATGTAAATAAAATCCTAATTTTCTATCAAAGGAAAATCTTTAGATTTTTAGATTGGTTGAACATTTTTTGAATTAAAAACGATCTTTAATTTTCTAATAAAAAAAAAATAAAAAAAATTTGTATTTCTCTTTTAGTCACGTCTAAAATAAAAACTGTGTAATTATGTATGCATGTACATTGTGACAATCTTAATTTAAAAACAAATGATTTGAAAATTATGTACATCTATTATTCTATTTTGCGATATCATTGAGAGACAATAGCAAAAAAAAGCACATTAAATTTTAATGGTTTTTTAATCTCAAACTTTTTTTTTTCTAAAAAAAATAAAGAAGAAGAAAAATCATTAATCCAGTTGAATTTAATGAAACATTATTCGAATTAAATTCAAAAGAATAACATAATTAAATTATTCTGAAAAAAAAAGTTAATTTAATTAGAAATCATAGATAATTAAATTAAAGTATCCAGAATCATTTCAGTTTTAAATAAGATTTTTAGATACATAATTTAAAATAAATTAAATGTAAGAATAAGAGATAAAATTTTATCATCTTTTGTAGAATTTATTAATGAAATACAAACAAATAAACAAATAATATCAAGTATTTTCTTTTTTATGAGAATTTATTTTTATGTTGAAAAAAAACAAATAAAAATAAATTTAAATTCAAGTTAAGAAAGTTTGTGTTTTTCCTTTTAAATTAAATTCAGTTTGAGAAAGCTTAGAGGGATATTATTTAAACGAGTGGAAAAATACTTTAGAGAAGAAAGAAAAAACATAATTAAATTTATAATTTGTAAAAATTTAGTAGTAATTTCGTTTGAATCAAAATACCCACTCGTATTATTTACTTTGCAATTATTAAAATGAATTTCAAATAAATTGAGAAATTAAAAATTAATAATTTAATTAGAATGTAAATTTGATTTTGAGAAAAAAAAAATATCGTGTTAATTTTTCAATTTTCCGGAAACTTGGCATCAAGAAAATAATTTTTGGAAAATTTTCAAGTTTTTTTTTTCCTGAAATTGTGTAATTTATGTTTTTACATAAATGAGAAAAGAAAAGTTTTATTTCTTACTAACTGTTATTAAAAATCATCCAAAAATAAAAATTTTCAAAGTATTGATAAGAAAGAAAGTTATACAGATTACAGGGTCATTCAAAACAGATTTTAGGTGCCTGTTTTCCCTAAAAATAACCATCCACGATTATGATTGAAGCTTGAAGTTCAATACGTCTCGACTGTCGACAAACGTTTTTAGCCTTTTTCTTTTGGGCCTAGTGACCATAAAAACTAATGTATTGTAGAAGAGATATGAACAAAGAGGTAAAAGAGAATGAAATTTATCGACACATATTGAACTTTTTCCGAACATCCATTCATGTAATAGGTTTTAACTATGTCCACACAATCTTCTTTTGTATCTGACTCCACCCACAATGGTCACAATATCAAATTATACATTATTATAGATTACAAAAGACAAAATTTGCAATTAGAGAGTAAATGGTATTTCACAGTTCATAACCTAAAACTTCATGTGGTTTAGATGACCCTTATTTATCCCTATTTTTAAAAAAAAAGATTTTTGTAGAACAATCTTGAGAATCCATCAAAAAAACTTTTTTTCTTTTTCAAAAAGCGATATCTCAGCAACCCGTGAATCAAAAATTATTATTTTTATATTGAAATCTCTATTGAAGTGTCTCTCTAGTGTTATTTATGTTAAAGCCTTATATTTTTTCTAGTTTCCAAAAATATTAGGTTTTGGTTCAGTGAAATGCTAAGATATAGATCTTCAAAGTCAAAACTAGACGTTCTTCATGTTGTTTTGTATTTTAATTTGAAAAAACTCACAACTAGGTATACTGTGAAGGACAATACTAAAAAGAAAACTTCAACAAATAATTAGCTAAAGAAATAAAGTTTTTGGTGTACGAAATGCTGAGATATCGCTTTTTGAAGAAACAAATTCAAAATTTCCATATAAAAGTGTATGGTATATCTATACATTTGTATACTCATGGCCAATTTTGTGTTTTTGCAAGAAAAAAAATGATATATTGTTCTACCAATTTTGAGCTAGGACTTTGAAAATTGGGGTGTATAGGAGGAACCCTCCAATGGAAGAATTGGTGAAGTTTTGAGGTCCTAGCTCAAAGGGACCATATTTAAATTAATGCTCAAATTTCCAATGTATACATTCGCATTATGTACGATCAGGCAATCCTATATAGTTAAAAAGATACATTTTATTAGAACTAGAAGTGTATATAAAATAAATATGTACATTGTACATAAATATAAGTAAATAAAAATCTCAAAACGTACATATTTAGGTTCATATGTACAGTATGAATGTAATCCAAAAAGCCACAAATTTATTCTTATTTGCGATTTATTTTTCTGGACCGTGTGTGATGATCTTCAAAAAACCAAATACTTAATTTATGATGTTTTTAATCTAAATTTTTTCCATATACCTATGTACTTAATTTTAAGTACATACAAAAGTATACATATTCCTCCTATGAATGTACGTATGTTTACTTCTTTTCTATTTTCACAAAATTTTATTTTCAAACTTCAAAAAATATTTTAAACTTTAAATGCAAAAAGTAGACAAATAAAAAAATTTTCCAGTCATGAGAAAATTAAGATCAGTAGGTTCCCACGGTCCACTCATATCCTTACCTTACCTACCCCACTTATTTTTTTTATGGTGTACATACACAAAATATCGCGACTGGTGATCATTGCATGCATTGATTGGACGTTGGCCGGGTTTTCTTGAAATTTAAAAGGCTTATGAACGTCCATGCACTTTATAATGATTATGCAATATAGCTTAAAGGCTATTCAAAAATTTCATGATTTTTATATTGGATTCGTTTTGTAAAAATTGTCCGATGGTTCAATAACTTTTATATAGTTTATGACCTGGTTTATACGAAGCCTAGGGTAGGGTGGCTGGTGGCTTGGCTGAAGGTGGTGTTATGTACATATGTATATTATGTACCACCACTCCACTCTGCAATAGAAAAAAATAAAATTCTTAAAAATTGAATTTCATTTGAAAAATAGATAACAACCTGTTCAGTTCTAAGAAAAATATTTTCCCAGTAATTTACTTAGAATAATTTTAATTAATTTCTATAGTGAATTTTGTGAATAATTTGAAAAAAAAAGAAAAAAAAAAATTTATATACCTATAGGATGGGTCGAAGTTCTGGGTCATCATTATCACGTAAGAATTTCGGTAGGCATTTAATTTTGATTTTTTTTTATAAAATTTTAATTAAAAAAAAATAATAATATTTAAATTTTCCAGATTCATTAATTCCTGGAGCAATATTTCATGGAAAACACAAAGATAATGGAAATGTTGATTTGAATGTTCAAATAAAATTATGGCAAGTTGATTTAAAAAATTCATGGATATGTGGTAATATAATTTATGATGGTAAAAGAAACAATGAAAATATTAATTTTCAAACACATTTTGAAGCTGAAATAATATCAGAAAAATATTCATGGATAACAAATGAAATGAATTGTAGTTTTCCAGTTGATTATCAAGTGGATAGATATTTTTGGACATGTTTTAATCAAGCAAGAAAATTTTGGAAAACATTTAGAATATATTCAAAATTTAATTATGATGATTTGAAAAATGTTAATTATTATTTTTTAAGAATGAAACCAATATTTACATTATCACAAATAAGACCAGCATATGTACAGGATGATTCAATTAAATTTACTGGATATTATTATATGTTTTTTTCGAAAAAAGATAGTATTTTTGAAGCATATTATTATGAAGGTAAAAAAATGTGTCATCATTTTATGAAATTAGAAAAATTAAATGAAGATAAATAAGGAATAATTAACGAAATTTGTTAACAGTAGTAATTTTTTTTTTAAAGTTTAAAATGAAGGTTTTGCATTTTTAATTTTGTATTTTTCGAGACTGAAGTGTTTTTTTTTTTCCTAATAATTTTTAATAATTTTTTTTTAAAGTGTAGAATTAATATTATTCGTGATTAAAATTAAATGAAATAAAAAAAGTTTGGGGGAAAATGTAAAAATGTTTTTTTTTTCTACATTTTTCAATAAAGTTTTAAGTTCTTTTTATACTTTCTTTTTCGCACAACAACAAAGCTTCAAATTTTAGATGAGAATAATTTTTTTTCTGCACGCAGCGCAGCTAACTAAAGGTAAAATATCAGCTCAGGGGGCCAATTCCTGAAATCACTCGTATCTTTACGAGTACTTTGTTTCGAATGGTTTATGTAAGACGTTTTCTTGAAATCATTCGAATATTTTTTCACTATTAGAATAAAATTACGAAGTGTGGTGAAAGTTCTAAAGTTGAAAACTGGTTTTTTAACAGATGATTTAGATGAGAGAGATGAGAAGAGAATAAAAGAATAATGTGAAAATATATTATTTAATAATTATTTTGAGATTTCCGAAAAGAAATTTATAAAATTATTCAGATTTAAAAAGTGTATGATAAATGAAATTATTGAAAAATTAAGCAAATGAAATTTTGGTGAGTTTCCGTATACGTAAAGTTACGAGTGATTTCAAGAATAACCCTCCAGGGTAGGGTGAACATTTTGATTTCATATTCATATTCGCTTATTTTTGGTTGTCTTCTTAATTTAAAATTTTTTCTGTTGCTGTGGACGAAGAATCTAATAAGTTAGGTATTTTGAACGCTTCTAATCTAATTGGTCTTTAAAATATACTGCAACGCCTTCAATTAGTTTGGATTATGTAATCGCTTCAATTGACATAATTTCTTTGAAAAAAGGTTCAACTAAGAAATGTATTTTTGTTTCTTTCTCATTTTCCAATTACTTTTTCAATTAATTTAATAAAATCAGATAAAACAATGTTACTGAAAAAATAATGTCATTTCACATAAATACAAATACAAGTTTTCACGGAGACAAAAAAAAAAAAAAAATTGATATGACCAAAAACATTCCCTGGAGATAAATCAGTTATTTTGAATCTTTATTTTGGGATCAAAGTAAATTAGGATATCTTTTTCATTGTAGATATGTAACTACGTATGTAATTTTATATTGTGTTAGTATAAATGTATAGTTTGTGTAAAAATAGAAATTTTTTTCGGTTATTATGACATCCTATATTTCTAAGCACATTTATTTTATCACATATACATTTTATTGAATTCTATTTAAAACCCTTTTTATGACCTCTTTGACATTTTACTAAGTAAGGACTTCTTTTCCAAAATATTGCAAGGCAAACAAAAAAAATACAAAAATTTAATAACAAAGGAAAAATCATTTTCAATTATTTTTGTGTAAGTATTTTTCCTTTTACAATTTTATATTTCTTATCTAACAAGGTCGTTTATATTTGCAATTCATTTTAATTCTATATATCTAAAGGTTATTTTGGCTATTTTGAAATGCTTTTTCGCATTGATAAGAAAAAATCTTTATGTATATGTATATTTTTTTTTGCTTTGTTTTTAAAGATTGTACACATATGTACGTAGAAAGTATTAAGTAACATTGAAACGAACCGCATTTTACGACTTACATACATATGATCATCAAAATGTACATTATTCTGATTTTATTTTTCGTTTTCCATCAGATACGGTAATGGAAATAAGCTTTATTAAACGATAAATGGAGAAGAAAAAAATCAGTTAGTAGTGAAAAAAGTATATATTGACCATAAATATCAAAATATCATTTTTTCCCTTTTTTTTATCTGATGAAAAAATAAAATTAGAGAAAAAATGTAAATCAGAGTATGTATTTGAAAGAAAATACACATATACATACATACTCGTATATGTATGATGTTTTCGTTTTAACTACGTTATACGACATAAAAAAGATACAATTTGTGTTTTTGAATTTTACTTATTTTATTTTATGTAAGTGTAAAATATAATTCTTTTGCCAAAAGGGTTAAAATCGTTTTATTCATTCAATAATATTAGCTATTTCTCAAGGGAAAATTTGGATGTATTATATAATTTTTTGATAATAATAAAAAAAAGCACTCTATCCTTATTTTTACACGATTCTTCTTAACGACTGTATTCTTGAAAATTTTTACTTTTGCACCAGTCTTTTTTCTTTCTTCTCAATTCATTGTTCATAAAAAATGTTTTCAATGTAAGTATTTGAATTTTAAATCCTGCAAATAATTGTTTTTGACAGTTCTTTTGTATGTGTGTTAGTATATCTTCACCTCCTTAAATAGAAGGCAGTTTGGTTGAAAAAGTAAAGAAAGATGAGGAAACCGCACTACTTCCCTAGCCTACTAATTTGAAGAATACGGTCGTTAAGAAGAAGCGTGTAAAAATATGGTATGGCAATAATTTGTTGTGACAGTGTTCGTCGAGTATTTAGAATTTCCTTCGAGTAAAGATATTTCATAGTAGTATTTTTTTTTATCGACTTAATCTTTCCAAATTTCGTTAAAAAGAGAAAAATTTGAAAAGGACCCAAATTATTCAACTTTGGTTAACTTTTGGTTTAAAGTCACAGCAAAAAAGGATCTAAGGTCATTTATATTTTTGGATGCATCTTTAAATCACAAGTCCTTAGCTATGATGACTTTTCAAGTTTTCTTAAACAAATCATCCTGTATGTTTTTTCTACTACTTCATTTTGTTACGTTTTCTGTTCGAATTAGGTTCTTCAGTATCTTTTTAAATTTCCTAAATGTTTTTTCTATGACTTTCTAACTATACTTGATTTATTAATTGAAGTCAGTATTGTGCTTATGGAGGAAGTACCCGATGAGTTTGTTGCCCTTGATAATATTTAATTTAAAAGATTTCCCTCGATTGAAATTGAGATCTGATCACCCCACACACGAGACAGATTTATACAAACGAAATGTATTGAAAAGAGTATAGAAAAGTATGCCTATCTTGCCTGTACTGACTTCAATTAATAAATCAAGTATACATATTTCTTATTTTCTTTTATTTAAAATTAAATTCATTGAATAACGTTTGTACTATACGCAAAAGTTCTATCTAATAAGAATGTTTTCTTAGTAAAAAATAATTATGAAATTGATTTCATGGGTTTTTGTTCTTTAACCACAATTCTCTAACATTATTTTAATACCATGAATACCATGACTGATTTCATTCAAATTAAAAGCTGTAAACCAACAAATTATGGTTAAACTATTATTTTTGTGTTAATTAATTTAAAACTTAAGAATTCATGACGTACGAGTATTACGTACACAATTAATTAATTAAATTTTTTGTTATGAAAATGACATTTATTTGAACGCAATACTGAATTATTCTGAATTATGAAATAAAATGATTTTGTGGTATTGTTTTGAAATTATATACAATTTTTCAAGAATTGTTTTTGTGTATGTGTTCTATTTTTATATCTCATGTATTCTCTTCAATTGTTTTTGTTCTGTCAATTCTTTCTATTCTTTTCAAGCCAAAGCATCCTTTAAAACTTGAATCATATGTATATTACGAATATACTAAAATTTTTATATCAGAAATCCTTTTTTTAAATAATTGAAATACTAAGATCGGTATTCACCAATAAAATTTATCTTAAGTTGGCTGTAAACTTGTTAGTGACCACTTAACATACCGATCTGAAATATCACTTATTCAACAAAATGTCGCATTAGGCGAGTATTAGCATAAAATATTTGTCACTTGAAATACGAACCGACAATTCTAAACGAGAACCGACTTTAACCATAACGATGTCACCGGCTACGACTCCAGCATAAAAATCGTTAATTTTAATCTTACGAGGTTTAGCTCGTTAGTGAATTTCGCCCTAAATAAATTGTTATCCTTGTTTTTTTTTGAATAATAATTGAGTATTAACAGAAAAAATAAAAAAAATGAATGATTTACGATTTTCAACAAAAAACATTATTTAATAAACAATTTTACTAAAAAAGTTTACAAAATATTAATTAATTAATTAAAAATTAAAATTAATTGGCAAAAACCTTCTTACAAAAAAAAAAAAAAAATTAAAAACAAAAATAAATACATTTTTTTTTCTATCCTGAGAAAAATATAGTTAAAAAAAAACTTATAAATAAAATTCTAATTTATTTTTTTATTTTTTTGGTTTGTTTTGGCATTTGAAATTAATTTGTTGCAAAATATTTCTCATTTAAAATTTTCATGACATTAAAATGCTTACGTTCTGGTGTCTTATATGTATTATAATTTTCTGATAGAAATTTCTTATAGTGATTTTCTTGATTCATTTTATCATTAATAAAATTATAATTTTCATTAATAGTTTCTTCTTTTAAAAAAATGTCAACAGCTCCAAAACAATAATTACACCGAATATTTTGTAAATTTTTCAGAACTAAATTGTGGCTGGACCTTTTAGAGAAATTAAAAGGAATTTTTTGTTTTAGATTTAATTAAAAAAAAAAATTTCAAAATATTTATTTAAAATTACTTTAAATTGCAAAATGAACATATATACGAGTATTTATCGTATTTATAGCACGTTTTAATGTCTGGTAATTCTGGAAAAATTTGATTGACTTTATTTTTCCTGTAAGAAAATAAAATTATTTTATAGATTTAATTTTGTCTTGTGAAATGTGAAGTATAAAATAATTTATACCATTCATTAAAAGCTTCTGAATGACCAATTTCATCATTATAGATCCATGTGGCTGCATGACATAACTCATGAATAAGAGCACATCGTATCTGGTCCGGACTATTTATTATTTTTTCATTTAAATTAATGGACGCTGAACGTTTACCTTTTCTGTTTTAGTAAAATACAAAAATTCAACAAAAATCTAAATTCTAGTTTATAAATTTGCGCAAGCTTTCAAACAAACTTACACATTTCTAAAGAAACATCTTGCTTCCATATTATTTCTAAATTTTGTACTCCATTTAATCCTTACATTAAGACTGTTGTCAAAGATATTTTCATTATATATTTTATACAAAATTTCCGTTAAATCAAATTTTGTCGTTGTAAAATTATTTCTAAAAAATAAAGCTTTTGAATTACACAATTTTTTATTTGCTGAAACTGAAAAACAAAAATGAAATTAAAAATTGAGAATTTTTTTTGTTTTATTTCGCAGGACTACTTTTAATTTACCATCTAATGATTCCAGAAAATTATATATAAAAGATTTTGTGGCTGTAGAAAATTTTTTTTCAGAATCAATTTTATATAATTTTGGTATATTATCATCTTCAACTGAAAAATTGAAATTTATCAGAAAAAATGTTTTTGAAAGAAACAAGCGTTTCAATATTCAACACTATTATGAGCACCACACCATATGGTAAATCAACCTTGGTTGTAGGTTATGTTTATTGGTGGTGTTATATTTTGGCGTTTTATTGTGTTTTAGGTGAAAATAAAAAGATAAATTTATGGTGGAATGAGGTTAACTAAGCAAAAGAAGAATATTAACAAAAAAAAAAAGCACCCAGATACAGTGGCGGATTTAAGTTCGACTGCGCTCTAGTCCCCATCCGATGTGGCGTTTTGGTAGCAGAACTACTCAAAATTTTCCGCCCTAGGCCATCACTGTCCAGATACCAGAAAAATTTACAACCAGTGATTGTAAAATGTGATATACACTTTCGGTGAATTCGTTGGTGAAGTGGTGAATATTGAAATGAAGCCTTAATTTTTCTTACATAAACTTGATCGTCTTTTAAATCTTATTCTATGATCTTCTTTATTTATTGGTTCTTCTATCTGAAAATTTTCACAGTTTTCTTCATCATTAAATTCGACTGTGAAAAGCCTTCTTTTTCTTTTATTAGTTCTATGGAAAAAATAAATAAAAATTCATGTTGTCATTGTTCTATCGAAATTCGCAAGTCGAAAATGAAATTACTTTTGAAATTAAAAGCTTTTAAGTTTCAGCCTTATTTCAATTTCAATTTGAAACTAAATTTTTTTTGAGCAACGAATCATTCCACTTAGCTGACTTTTCACATATGTAAATAAATTTGAATTTTGGCCATTTTTTTTGTAAAAATTAACAATAAAATATTCTGAATATCATATCTACTTACTTGCATGGAGTACAAATTGTTTCTACCAAGTTTTGTAAACGTTTTTGAGAATCTGTTTCCAAAAAAGCAAAAAAACAAAAAACCATCAGGATCAAAATTGAGTAATTTAAAAAAAAAAAACAAATATCTAAATTACCACAATCTAGATTTGTGTTAGGTCTTTTTTCAATTTTGATGTAATTATGAGATAAATTCACGTAAATAATTTTCCTGTTAGATTTTATTTTTTTTTCACTTTTAGTTTTTATTTCGCATTCATTAAGCTCTCTGTCAAACTCCTCTAACTCCTCATATGCAATATAATCACTATAATTAGTCGATTTTCTAATACGTCCTATATTTTAATAATTTTTTTTTTTAAAGAAAATGTCTTTCGAAAAAAGAAAAAAAAACAATTAAAATAATAAAATTCTTATACCTCTTTGAGAAATTGATATTCTCGAATTTTTATCCATTTTGAAAATTATTGTAAAAATTAAAAATATTTGTTTGATAAATTTTTTTTTCTTTTGAATCCGCACAAAAATTGATGCTTCTAATTTTCTTTGGAAATTTTTTTTTGTGAATTATTTGTTTTCATCAGTCAATAATAAGGCCTGTTTAATACAATGAAGAATGAAACAAAAGCATGCAAACCTAAATTCCTGCCTACTTGGTTATCAATTACTTTTCATAGTGAATAAGGTAAAGTGTTTAAAAATCGTGTATCTATACTGGACAACAAAAAAACGTTTCCATAGTAACAAACAGAAAAGATACATCGTAAATGTACAATTTTTCTTCTTCTTTGAATTCCATTAAGCCTACTAATATAAATCGAAACAGTCAGTGAGTAATTGAAGTGGTAGTGCGATGACTTCTGAAACTGAAGGTCTTGAGTTCAAAACTGCCCAAATCACAAATATTTCTTACATTTTTCACTTTAATTTTTTTTTTCAATTCAGAAAAAGTTGTACTTGAATTTGAATGATGGATTTCCTAAAAATTCATTTAATTTGGCTGGCAATATCTTAAATTTTTCCAATTGACCTTTTTCTGTAATTTAGAAAATATGATTGATTCATTTTTACCGAACCAAGAAATTAAATTTGGCTAAATAACACGAAAAAAAAAGTAAAAGAAAAGAGAAAATTATTTCATATGAACATTTATTTCGACATACGAATATTTCCTTAAGATGAATTAAATTTATTATTTATAACAAAGGCAAGAAAAAATGAATGTCATAATCAAAAACAAAAATACTCGAGAGATAAATCAGTTATTTTCAAAACTTTCTTACATAAAATATATAAAGATATTTCATACATACTACTTTTTGTATGACGTCTGCGTCAAAAAAAAAAAAAAGGTAAATAAAAGATGAACACCTCATTTTATGTATGAGAAAAATTTCATGATACATATTTATTTTTGTTTTTGTTTAACCTCGTTTATTAGGAAAACAGACGGGTTACTGCGAGTATATAGGATTTTCCTGTCTAAGTGCTCGTGGTCCGTGAATGATTGCATCACCACTTTCCTCCCCACCCACGCAAACAACAACAAACAAGTTCATGATAGTTCATTTTTTGAAAAGATTTTTTTTTTCAGATAAGAGACCTGAAAAGATATTCATCCTTTTTCCTTTTTCAAATTTCATTTCTCGTCCAAAAAACGTATATGTATGTATGTAATTTTTTTTCGACATTACAAGGTCGTTTGTTTTTGTAATTCATTTTAATAGTGTCTGAAGATTTTTCTTTTGAACATTTTTCTGTTATTATGGATAACGAAAAAAGAAAAGTATCTTACAGATTATTTACATACATAGAAAATAATAAAAAGGTATCTTATACAGATTCATAGAAAATAATAGACAACAATGTAACTAATCGTATTGTAAGAATAAATGTGAAATATAGTCTGTGTACCATATAAGATATTGCTAATTTTCTTTTGTACAGATTTCTCCATTAGGAATCTTTTGTCTAATGGCCAGTTTCTCAGTCGAAGCTTAAGCAGAGTTTAAGTTAAACCTAAAACATGGCTTAAGCTTCACTTAAATTTTTTTCGTTCCTCAAGTCAATTTATATTTGTAGCTTAACTATCTTTAGTTAAATCTATCATTGTGAATGAATTTAGGTTGAAACCTTGTGTAGATGTCATTGTATAGCCGCTAGACGGCAGTGGCAATATTGTTGTGACATTTTAACACTTTTTCTTATAAATTTCAATTTATAATAAATTTAGGGACAAAACAGATAGATAGATGGCAGTTGTTTTCTTTTTTTCTTTTTGACTTTTACTTAAATCTCAAATAGAGTTTAAGCTGTCAATTCGTATGGCTTAAGTTAAACTCAGTTTAACACTTAAGCCTTCACTGTGAAACTGAAAAAAAGTGGTTAAACTTAAGTTTAAGAGTTAAACTCTGCTTAAGCTTCGACTGTGGAACTGGCCATAAGAGTTATAATCTAACAAAGGCAAGATAAAAAGAAAATGTAATTTTTACCAAAAAGGATAAATCTTTTTTTTACTTTATTCATTAATATTTATTTCTCAAGGGACAGTATAAAAGTACATTTTTTTTTTCTGGTTGTACTAAAATAAAAATAAAAATGCTTTCGTTGACATTTAACATATACGAGTATAATTTAAGTCAATAAAAAATCACATGAATTTTTTCGCAAGAGTAAAAGCTCCTGTTTTAATTTCGGATAATAAAAGTGTTTACATTAAGTACCTTGTTTTTTTTTTTATGGAATTAAAAAGTATTTCAGGCATTTTATTATTAAACGAGGAGAAAGTGAATTAGATGGAACGTTGTAAATAATTTTAACGTTTTAATGTAATGAATATATTATCGTGATATGAAAGTGTGAAAGTAATATAGAAAAAAATGTGTTTTTTAAAGCTTATACACGACATGAATGTGATTAAAAATTATTGCTTTTTTTCTCTAAAATACTTAATCATGGATTAAATCATACGTAATAAAAAT
Source organism: Bombylius major (assembly GCA_932526495.1). Classification (NCBI taxonomy): domain Eukaryota; kingdom Metazoa; phylum Arthropoda; class Insecta; order Diptera; family Bombyliidae; genus Bombylius; species Bombylius major. The sequence goes on from OW052043.1 coordinate 53,713,307, forward strand.
AATAACGAACGGACGACGGTTAGTTAAACGTTTAACAAAAATGCGCAAAAATATTTTTATAAGCATGTTTGTGTAATTTATTATGGAGGCGTTGAATTTGCGTTTTTTTTCTTTTAAATCCAAGAACATGATTAATTTTACTGATTTTTTTTTTTTAAGGAAATCGCTTAGAAAAATTCGAACACGTTTTGATTTTTTGGTTGAATTTTCTTCAAACCTCATCATTTATAATAATCTTATTTTTGTTTCAGGATTAGAAAAAAATCCTTGCAATAAAATACAACGTTTTAGGACGAATTAAAAAACTGAAGAGGCTTTGTTTCTTTATTGAAAAAAATATTTTCAAGAAATACGTAGGAAGTTTTTTATACGACATTCAAGAGTTTAAGGATATGTAGGGAAGTTATGAAGGAAAATAAAAGAAAAAGTGTTTTTTTTTTTTGTTTTTTTGATTAATGATTTCTGACACTTTCAGTCATATATAATTTCTGTTTTTATGGTACGAACTTTTACCAAGATATCTAAAACTCTTACGACTATTCAAGCAGATTTAGACGTTAATTAAAAGCTCTTTACCAATTTGACAGGATTCAGTTGCAAATTTTCATAATCATTCGTAGCTCTATAGTTCATAATGGACTTTAACCTTCTCTACAATACGCCTCCCCAATATATCGTGTCTTTAGCTTCTCAAGTCTGTCTTCATATTGTCATATCTTTTTAAATTAGGTCGTCTTGAAGAACACGATTTTTGGCATTCTATCTACATCTACCATCTAACTCTCATTACATTTTGACAAATCTGTGATTGTTGTTGGTCCAATTTATGTTAGCTGTTTGTGTTGTTTTTTCACTCTTATTTTCCTCCAAAATATCACTTCAGAATATTTTGTAACGATTGAGTACTTTTCATGGAAGTTTTGTATCATTATTTCATCATAAAAATGTACGACAAAAAAAAAATAAGAAAAAAAATGTGCAAAAAAAAAATAAAAACAGCAAGGAAGAAAAATTGTTTCTTTACTCATTAATTTTTCATTTCAAAAACAAAACGAAAAACAAAAAAAAATTTATAATTCATTGCTTGTAGATACTTTTTTCTCCATTTTTTTTTCCTTGTTAAGATTTTTTCATTTTTTTTCCCGTATTTTTTGTGTTTTTCTTTTTTATATCGTTGAAATTTTTTTCTCATTATTTTATTTACCATCTTTTTTTGTTTTTTTTTTCAAGCTAATAACACATTACTACCACTCGAATATAAAAAGTTTATAAAAACATCAAAAAACATACAAAAAAAACAAGAGAAAGTTTTGAAAAATATTTTTTTTTTTTTGTTAAAAAGTTGTTATAAACTAAAAAGGATTTTTTTCTCTATGCTTAAATATTTATAAAACACAGGTGTGATACCATTATTTAAAAAAATAAATACACACAAAAAAAAAAAAAGGTTTTAATGTCAAAAGGATAAAACGCATTCATAAAAAAAAAAACAATGGAAAAACTAGTGTGGAATTGATTCGAAATTTATATGACAGAAAAAATAAAATACAAGTTGATAAAAAACGGATTTGAAATCAGAATCAGATGTGGATAATGTTAGTGTAATCCTTTTTTTATGATTTGAATAAGTAGATATAATAACGTGTGGTATAAGTAGCACACATGTTCGTTCATTCGAATACATTTAACATTTTTTACCAAGAAGTAAAAGTAATCTACCTACTAAAATGCAATTGATATCGAAAATGAAAAATTTTAAAGTTTAGAATGTCTGATCTGATGAAATCTGAATTATCGGGATTCAAAAAGGTTTCTTGAATACATTACAATTTGGAGTTTAAAAAAAGTTGTAATCTTTTATAAAAATCGAAAAATAAAAATGTTTTAGGGAAAAAGTTTTGAAATTATTCAAGTGAAAAGATAATAAAAGAAAAATTTTTTTTTTTTTTTTTTGTAAAAGTTTTGGAGATATTTGAATTTCATATTGCTTTTAACAAAGCGAACATAATGACAATGAACGCTAGCGTTTATTTTACCATTCTTTTTCTTCTTCTTCGCAGGATTGCAAATTGTACGGTAAGTTTATCGCTTTTTAAACTACTCACCTTCATATAATTCTGTCTTGATATGTAAAAATGTAAAGTGTTTTACACGTTTACTCTGACTTTGCGATTCTTCAACTATGTAAACGTAGAGTCAACTGTCTTATATGTATGTATAGTGTACAAATATTTATCACAGAAAGTGAATAATAAATTCGTGTAAAATTAGTTGATTTCAGTTGATGATTTGACATTTAGCTGAGGAATCTATATGATTAATACGATTCAGCACTTACTTTACAGATTTGAAACGAGAATCACATTTTCATGAATGGTGAAGTGTAAAACGTTAACATATAGTCGTAAGCGTCATTTGTAAAATATTTTTTACATTATAATTACCAAACTGCGCTCCATTTTTTCCATTATCACAGGGTAATCATCTTAAATTTGGTGTATATTTCACATATTTATTATAATAATTTCCATTGTACTACATTGTACAAAATTAAATTCAATGAACTTTTCAGGTCATTGAATAAAATTCTAAAAATTTGAGAAGTCATACAAAAAACCTTTAGTAAACCAAAAATAGAAATTTGTTTAAAATTTGGAAATTATGCGCGTAAACTGATAAGCATGTGTTTAAACGTGTGTTTAACCATTTTTTTTTATAGCCATTAAAAATATAATGAGATTCTAATAACGAGCTTCCAATTAAATTGATGAAAAAAAAAGCAAGTATCATCTAATTAACCCTTTTTTTTTTCCTCTAAAAAGATCACAGTAGTATATAATCACATTTATTTCATTTGAAACTTTCATTGTTTTTTAACGGATTATACAATTTAGTAGCTTCAAAGATGAAACGTATTTTTAAAATTTTAATAATTTTATTTATTTTGAAATTGAAATTAATATTTGGGAATGTAAGAGTTTTAAAATGAACTAAATTATAAATTTTTTTTTAAATTTAAATTAAATTCTATAAATCTATTTTTTTTTTTAAATTAAATAACATACACAGGAAGAGAATGAAATTCGTCTTGAATCTTTAAAATGTGAATTTAATACGGAATGGTTTAAAGATAATTGGTATTGTCGTATAAAACCGCATAGAAATTCAACACCAACACTAACGTTACGTGTTTATCTGAAAAAACCAATAACACATATGATGGTACATATAAGCTTTTAAATTAATTAATTTTATTATTTATTATATTTCATTTGAACTTTTGTCATAATTTCATTAGCTTAAAAAACTACAGCTAAAGCTAAAAAACAAACTATTATTTTTTTTTAAAGGTGAATGTAGATGTTTATAGAAAAGCAAATGGATATAAACCATTTCCTGTCAATGTTACTTCAAATGCATGCAAATTAGTTGAAAAAAATGGTTTAAATCCATTTTCGAAAATAGTTCGTGATTGGTTTAAAAAATTTGGAAATTTTAATCATACTTGCCCATTTACGGTAAATATTTTTTAGTTGTTTTTTTTTTCTTTTCTTTTCAAGGAATTTTTAAATCATCATAAAAAAATTGTGTTGTTTTTTTGTTTCTTTGTATTTTTAAACAGGATAAATTTGAAGGTATTGATTTCTCACCCAATGGCTCCGATTTACCATCTCTAATACCAGCTGGAAAATATTTAGTTATTTTAAGATTTTTCACAGAAAATCCATTTATAAATTTATCAACTTTAAAAGTTTATACATCAGTTAAAACAAAAGGATTATTGGATTGAAAAACAAACAAACAAGCAGAAAAAAGGAAGTGTTTCATTTTTAGTTTATTTTTACAAATTAAGTTGGTGTTTAATTTTTAATGAAATTCGGCTTTTTATTTATTTTGTTTTTTAAGTTCGAAATTCTATAGAAATAAATAAATTATAAAATATTTTCGAAAACGCTGAAAAGTGCACTTTTTAATTTTTTGTAATAACAATAACCTTTTTTGAATACATCGAAATTGTAAGTTTATATTTAAATAAATTTTGAAAAAACAGCTTTTTTGAAATTTTTCGTTGCATTTGTTCCACGAAACTTTTTTAAAAAACTGATGTTAAAATGGAAGGAATTTTCTTTCAACTAATGGGAATTAATTTTTCGAACATCCAGATTGAAAAGTAGAAGTAGAGCCTAATATCTGAGGCTGAATGTGCGATCTTACTCCGAGGTATGAGTGTGAAGCGGTATATACTCTGACGAATATAAGAAAAAAGTGCAGCAAAATCTAAGTTTTAATCTGTATTGTAAACGAGCCATTTAGCATAAATTATTCAGCGATATTCTTATGAGGTATTTTGGAAAAAGTGCAGTTGTCGAAAGCCAAAGGAAAGTATGGTATAACAGTGAAAAACTACAAAATAATTTATAAAAAATTAAAAAAATAAATAAAAACAGTAAGGATGAAAAATTGTTTCTGTACTCATTAATTTTTCATTTTAAAAACAAAATGAAAAACAAAAAAAATTTATAATTCATTGCTTGTAGATACTTTTTTCCCCATTCTTTGTTTTTTAAGGCCTAACCAAATTTGGCTTCAACCTTTGCTACGCTGCGCTTCGCTTTGCTATGCTGCAATTTGATCTCCCTAGTCCCTTGTTACAAGCACGCTTCGCTTTGTGTTTGACATTTGACAGAATATCGTTGTGATTTGTGAATTAAAATTAAATTAAAAATTAAAATTATAAATACTGTAATAAATACATAAATATACATAAATACTCATAAAATGGATGATATGGAAATCTTAGATATTTTTGTGGTATTTTATCTAATATATCAATCGTGGCAAGAATTTCTGAGTTTAGAAATAATTTTTTTATATTTCAATTTTTTCCACTGCACTATGTATTTCATTTTTTCACTGAACTGAATTTTTCAAACCAAAATAATTAAGAAATGACATTTATTCGCTTCGTATACATAAAAAGTTAAAAGTTGGTCAATTTTTGCTGCAAGACGCTTCGCTGCGCTGTGCGGCGCTTGGGCTATGTAACACATTACATTTAAATACACGACATTCAACTTCCACCTGTCGCTATGTAACTTTACTATTAAAATTTGGAGATTTTAACCCTGTAGCGCATATTGTTCCATAAATGACCCATTCCTATTTACTTCGTATAAATAATATTCATTTTGTAATTTTGATTTGTATTCTTTTATAAAGATCGAAAAATAAAAATGTGTTAGGGAAAAAGTTTTGAAATTATTAAAGTGAAAAGATAATAAAGGAAAAGATTTTTTTTTCTTGTAAAAGAGGGAGTTGTAGACAATGATAAGGAGAATGTACCTATATAGAAAAAAATTAAACACAAATATGAGGTAAAACGGATGACCACAAGTTTCGGAGATATTCGAATTTTGTATCGCTTTTGTCAACAAAGGACTTACCACAGCGCACTGTGAGTTCATCGCTTCTTAAACTTATAAACTCTCACCTTTATACAATTCTATCTTGACCAGGGACGGAATTCTGTAACTGTGATATGTAAAAATGTAAAGCGTTTACACGCTTACACCGGCTTTACAATTCTTCAACTATGTAAACGTAAAGTAAACTCTCAGAAAATACATATGTATGTATAGTATAAAAATATTTATCACAGAAATATTTTTTGTGTAAAGTTAATTTGTCAAAATTCGTGTAAAATTAGTTGATGTCAATTGATGATTTGACATTTAGCGGAGTAAATTATAATATCGTAAATACGACTCAGCATCTTATTCAGCACTTACTTTACATATTTGAAACGAGAATCGAATTTTCATGAACAGAGTAGTTTAAAAACGTAAACATTGTCGTAAACGTCAAATGTAAAATGTTTTTTACGTTTTTACATATATATCATTGTTATAGAACATCGCCCCAGTTCATTTTTTCCATTATCACAGGGTAATCATCTTAAACTTGGTGTATATTTCACATATTTATTATAATAATTTACATTGTACTACATTGTACAACATTAAATTCAATGAACTTTTCAGGTCATTAAATAAAATTGTAAAAATTTGAAAAGTCATAGAAAAAACCTTTAGTAAACCAAAAATATAAATTAGTTTGAAATTTGGAAATTATGCGCGTAAACTGATAAGCATGTGTTTGAACACACTTTTAAACACATCATTTGTTTTTTATAGCCAGTAAAAATATAATGACATTCTAATAACGAGCTTCCAATTAAATTGATGAAAAAAAAAGTAAGTAAGTATCATCTAATTAACCTTTTTTTTTCCTCTAAAAAGATCACAGTAGTATATAATCACATTTATTTCATTTGAATCTTTCATTGTTTTTTAACGGATTATACAATTTAGTAGCTTCAAAGATGAAACGTATTTTTAAAATTTTAATAATTTTATTTATTTTGAAATTGAAATTAATATTTGGGAATGTGAGATTTTTAAAATTAACTAAATTATTTCTTGACAATTTAAATTAAATTCTATACTTTTATACACAGGAAGAGAATGAAATTCGTCTTGAATCTTTAATATGTGATTTTAATATGGAATGGTTTAAAGATAATTGGTATTGTCGTATAAAACCGCATAGAAATTCAACACCAACTCTAACGTTACGTGTTTATCTGAAAAAACCAATAACACATACGATGGTACATATAAGCTTTTAAATTAATTAATTTTATTATTTATTATATTTCATTTGAACTTTTGTCATAATTTCATTAGCTTAAAAAACTACAGCTAAAGCTAAAAAACAAACTATTCTTTTTTTTAAAGGTGAATGTAGATGTTTATAGAAAAGCAAATGGATATAAACCATTTCCTGTCAATGTTACTTCAAATGCATGCAAATTAGTTGAAAAAACTGGTTTGAATCCATTTTCGAAAATAGTTCGTGATTGGTTTAAAAAATTCACAAATTTTAATCATACTTGCCCATTTACGGTAAATATTTTTTCTTTTCTTTTCAAGGAATTTTTAAATCATCATAAAAAAATCGAGTTTTTTTTTTGTTTCTTTGTATTTTCTTTTTTTTAACAGGATAAATTTGAAGTTATTGATTTGTCACCCAATGGCTCTGATTTACCATCTTTAATACCAGCTGGAAAATATTTAGTTATTTTAAGATTTTTCACAGAAAATCCATTTAAAAAATTTTCAACTATAAAAGTTTATGCATCAGTTGAAACAAAAGGATTATTGGATTGAAAAACAAACAAACTTTATAGCAAGCAGAAAAAAATGAAGTTTTGCATTTTTAGTTTATTTTTACAAATTAAGTTGGTGTTTAATTTTTAATGAAATTCGGCTTTTTATTTATTTTTCTTTATTATATTTTTTTCAAGTTCGAATTCTATAGAAATAAGTGAATTATAGAATATATTCGAAATACATAGGTGATTAATTTTTTGTAATAACAATAACCATTTTTGAATACTTCAAAATTGTAAGTTTATATTTAAATAAATTTCGAAAAAACAGCTTTTTTGAAATTTTCGTTGCATTTGTTCAACGGAAATTTTTTTAAAAAACTGATGTTAAAATGGAAGGAATTTTTTTTCAACTAATGGGAAATTATTTTTCGAACATCCAGACTGAAAAGTAGAAGTAGAGCCTAATCTGACACTGAATGTGCAATCTTACTCCGAGGTATGAGTGTGAAACGATATATACTCTGACTCTAAGTTTTAATCTGTATTGTAAACGAGCCATTAAACAAATTCGAGTATGTAGTAATAAGATCCTGTAAAAAGGACACAAAATTAGTTTTGAGACACATAACTATTATTTTTGTTTGTCTTTGCTCAAAGGATTATCTTTCTCTTCCCATAAAAATTATTGATTATAAACAAGGATATAAATTTTGAAAATAGACACTACAGAATCATTTAACAATTATTTAGAATTTATTTAAATAATTATTACGGATGTCAAAGGACATCACAGTTTTAGATACAAAAATGGACAAAAAAATGAATGAAAAAAAATAAAAAATATACTTTTTAAAATAGATTTTTATAAGAACGTATTTTCATAAATAAATCTTCGGCTTTAAAGATCCTTTTTTGTTAAAACGTATCTTACGTGAAAAAAAAACATATTTTCTCGTGTAAATCATTTGTGAAATAAGACACGTCATCAGAAAAACACATTAGACAATAGAAAGCATCATAAAAAAGAAGAAGAATAAAAGGATAATTGTAACAAATATATTTTATAATGTCATCACACAAACACAAGCTCTTAATATCTGTCAAAATAAGTAGAGTGAAAAATTCTTATCTGAATATATGTGTTGTGTCGTCTATAATAGAAAAGCTTATAGGCTTGAACAGTAGATATTCATGATATGTACAAATTTATTATTTTTTTGCCACCTATTATATATTTTTCTTTATTTTTTTTTCTTTGATTAAATGAAGTGTAAAATGCTATTTATACATTATTTTGTTTTTTGGTGTTACATTAATCATTTTATCAGATTCCAAAATGTAACGATTTTTATACGCCTTCTATAATAAGCTCAAAAGTGATGAGTGAGTGATATTGAAATATCACGTATTTGAAATCTTTTTTTTTTCTTCTTCAATTTTTCAAAATCATTTGAGAAAAATCGTTAGTAAATTAATCATTCGAAAAACAATTTTATATTTGAAACATCATTATAGTCCTTATTTAATATAAGTTTAGTGACCAAAGATACGAGAATAAATGTATCTTTTATTTAAATTTCCTTCAAGATTGTTGCTATACATATACACATTTATTCCGACAACATATAATTTATTAAAATTAAAGTCTATTTCTTCTTCTTCTTCATTTTATTTATTCAAATTATAAGCAAATGAACTGAAAACTAATAATTCTAAAGAAGTATTCTAATGAAATTGTTATTTGTAAACAAACTATAAAAGAAAACAACCAGCAAAAGAAAAAATTCCATTAGAATACAAGCAAACATGTATAAAAGTTAAAAAGGACATCATGATCTAATAATATAAATAAACTACATTGTCAGTATGACGATATGTAAAAGTTTTTACAGTAAGAATCAATACAATCAGTATATAAAAAGTTTTAAAGGAAAACTTTAACTTTATCGATTTAAAAAAAAATGTAAATAATGAAGACCAAACTGTGCAGAATATAAAAAATTATTTTCAAAGTTTTCTTACATTTTTTTTTTAAATTAGAAAAGAAATAAATATAAAAAAAAATTACCTATGCGAGCACGTTTAAGCAATAAAAATAATTTTCAATTGAGATAAGGGTCTGTATTGGCAAGAAATTCGAAATTAAACCTATTAAAAGCGGTCAAAATCACCTATTTTAAATTTTTGTGTTCAATATTTAACATTTTTCTAATCAACCTCCCACCCTGCTTGTGTGGGTTATTTTCTGTAACGTTACATGATGAGATCTCTGTTGATGTCTGTAGAAAGTATCTAAATCAAATTCACTAGAGAAAACAGGTCTTTTTAATAATGAAACTGTCTAAGAAACTGTCTTTTCAGTGTTCATTGGCACTCTTGGATATACATGATCCAAAAGGTAAATATTATTTAACTTAAAAAATATTCCTTAAAAAATTCCAAAAAAAATGGGATTCCCTTAAAGATTCGAAAATTGAAATTCAGCTTCTACAAAAAAAAAGAGACTGTATGCAAGGAAAACCCTTATAGATTTCACGAACAGCTGTTTTTTAGAAGTTATTTCGATAAAGATATTTTTTACTGAAAAATATTTTCACAAAACAGTAATCAGGAGAATGATAAATTCCAAAAAAGGGATAAGTCCAGAACAATCTTATGTGTTTTTATGAATTTGGAAGGATATAAAGGTAAAATTTTGTTGTTATTGTTGGTTGGTTGGTTGACGTGGCGGTTTTCGAAATCTTTCGAAGACCGAATTAGCACTGAGAGTGCCGTCTTAATATCACACCTCGCGTAACTTTATAAGTAATGACTTTCGACATACCGGTAGATTACTATAGCCACCCTGTTCCATTCAGAATTAGTATAATGTCTCTGACCGTAACTTTTGATATTTCCCCAAGGTATTATGTATATTTGTGCAAGTGCAAAATAGCGGTTAATGATTTTAAAAGCTTTCAATTACAAGGAACATTTATTTTCTATTTATTATTAAAATTTTATTTTTTGTTTTAAGAAAGTTAATTTCTCGTAAAAAATCAAGTATTGTTTCTAAAATTCTTAATACATGCTTATTACATCTTATACGCTCTAACATTAACTTTATGATTGCGTGTTTTAAGCTTATTTAATCTTTAGTTTTTTTTTTTTTCTCAATAAGACAATTTAAGTAATCAGAAACTTCTTGAATAATTTATTATCCTTTTGCATGTTAAAAGATTTCAGAAAAAAAAAAATGTACTTAAACCAAATTCATAAAATCGTGTCCTGTTAAACAATTTATTTTGCAAAAGACAACTATCTGAAGGTTCAACGCATCCGTTATAATTGAATATATCATGTATGTATTTTTTCTATGAAGATGTAGTTTTGTGTGTGAAGAGAATATTTACGTTCATACATACATGCATATGTATGTTGAGATGACTTTACACGTTAAGATAAATTGTGTCGAAATCGACCTCACTTATTCCTTTATTTTTGAAAATGCTGATTTAGAATTAAGATTACCATATGCCAATTTTTAAAACGAATATTTCGTGAGTTTTACTTGACAGAAAAAAAATATAACAACGGAACCGCATTCCACATCAAATGATAAATGGAACAAGTGGAAAAAAGGTCTTGACAAACCGAAATTCTTTATCGTTCTATATTAAAAATTGAGTTTCAATACACACTTTTAGAGCGTTGCGTTTTGTCCGTAGGTGACATTCAACGCTCATAACGCACAAAAAAGTAGAAAAATTTTTGAACTTTTTGAGAGTTATGCGCGTTTTGTCAGCTCTCATAAGAAAAGCTTATTTCTTAAACGCGTGAAACTCAACCTTAAGAAAAAGGAAAATAACTGTAAATAATGTTTATAATATCTTCTATAATATCTTCTTCATCGTTACTACATAACTTTTTGGTCTTTCTATATTGATTAGTTCCCAAGGATTGCTGATAAGAGTGAGAATAAAAGTATCTCTAGACCTAAACATAAAAAAGGGTAATTGATAAGCTTAAGAAGAAAAACGTGAATTTTACACACTGATTCTTTTAAGTAATTGAGAATCCTGAAATGTTTAACGTTATATTTTTTTAAACGAAAATTTTCTTTAAGAAGAAAAAAAAGAAGATATTTTAATCTCTCACATTACAACAGACTTACATAAGGTACTTCTTTTTGATTAAGAACTCAAAACTTTAATACACTTTTTTTTCGCAATACGTAAAATTCAAATAAAATGATCCTTATCTTGATAAAATTTACATAAACTGACATGATAATGTATGTGGTGTACGTGTCGGTTTGAACGCAAAAATAATGAAAGAAAAAAAAATTTACTTATACGCACAATGCCTGAAAAGGTTTTCCTTTTCTTTAGGTTTTTTTTATTATCCGATGCGATAGAAGGATTGATGATGTTGTTTTGTGTACGCAAAGCAAAATAATGTTGAACTTTCATATTTAGAAAAAAAAAAAAAAAAAGAAGAAAAAGAAGAGTACATTTTGTATTCAGTTCACTATTTTCATGATAATTTTGAAAATAGATTAAATTTTTGATTTGAAAGGATCTGAATTTATCAAGTAAAATAGTTTTTATGTATGTATATGGAGTTATTAAAGTTTTAGAAGACTTAAAAGAGGCAATAACGTTAAGGAGGTGGCAAAATTTTAAGTGATTAGTATTTTTTTATTAAAAAAAACAAATATAATAAAACAAAAAACAAAACAAAATATTTTCAGATAACGATTTTAAGGTTATTTACCCTGTCATTAATTCGTATGTCCTAGATCCTTTATTTTCATCTTATATTTACGTCATTCTATTTTTGTCTTTATTTTTCATCTTTTTTTTTTGGGTAATCAAAATACTTATAATATAATCATTATCCTCCTTCCTGATGACATTCTCAAACAGGATATCATAATATTGTAGAAAATGTGGGTAAAAGAAAAATAAAATAAAAGAAGAAATTTTTATGTTTTTGGTTAAGTAAACATTACAGTATATACACTGAGTATGTATGAGTATTTATGAATATTCTTGAATATTTTCATTATCCTTTTTTTTTTCTCCATTTCAGTAAATTTTCTTTTAAAGTAAAAGCTTTAATATCAGTTATCTTCATCATTTTATCTGAACACATAAGACACAAGGATTATTATGAATATGAAAAAAATATTTTTATTTATACGAGTATGTACGAAATTTTGTCAAGAAATAAAATGCTCAGCTGTAAATAAGTGAGTTTAATCATTTTATGTTCATTAACATTATTCCATCATCATCATCCTCATCATCATTATCATCATTATCATCATTATTATTATTATTAACATTTTGATTATGTAATGCTAAATAGATATGTGGTGGTGGTGGTATATTTTATTTTAGGAGTATCTTTTTATATGAAAATATCTTAATCTTTTGAGATGTTCCATTTTACAAATCAGTTAAAAAGAGATTATTAAATATTTTTGTGGATTGAGAAGACAATTTTATTTTAAAGTAATTCCCTTAGAATTGTTCTGATGGAAGTTTTTATTTTTTTTTTCTAAGAAAATAATAAAAATAATTTTGAAGGAATTATTGAAATTTTCATGATTAAATTGAAAGTTTTAGATGAATAATTTTACTTATTAAGCTTAAATTCAGATTAAACCTGTAGGAGATTAGAGTGTGCTTTATCAATGTTTACGTAGTAACTATAAGAAGTGCGAGTTACATGGCATTCGACCGTTGAATTGGTAGAATAGTGCTCCGGCAAAGCAAAGGTCTTGGGCTCGAGTCCCAGTCGAATGACCTCATGAATTTATATGATTTAAAATCGAGTTCAATTGAACAAAATTGAATGAGTATAATTTTTATAATATTTCTTTGTAATAAGCTGATTTAAGTTTAGATTTAAAGTGACATTTGTCCTTTTATTATTATTTTTATGTATGGCTTGATTATTTACATTTCGGATTCAAGAATTCTGGACCGTCAATACAATTGGGGTTGGAATTTGAACCCGTTTTTTAAAATTAAAAAATTTCTAAAATTAGGTTAGGGTTTATTTCTTCGAACGTGGACTAATTTTTGAGTGTAAGATCTCAAGATAGTTTTATTTGTTATGCAAAATTTTAAGGATAAGAACAGGTTAATTGCTGATAACTAACCACATTCTAAAAAATACCCAGGAGAGGTTAAAATTTGATTAAATAATTAGAACACGAATTCCACATTGCTCACAGTTGCATGAATTAAACTCAATTTAAGTTCCCACTGTGAAATCAACCATAAATTAATTTTTTTCTTCACGTTCTCTACAAAAAAAATTAAAAAAAATATACGTGTAAAGTATCTCTGTAGCTGATAATATCTACAAAATATGTAAACATTCCATGATATAAATTATTTTAAAAATTTTTCACTCTTAAATTATTTTGAGAATATTAAACAAAAGCTTTATAAAATTTAAAGTTGTATAGTGTTGTTGAAGAACGATGAGTACATAAATAAAAGGGATCATTTACATACCAACCACTAAAAACTTTGTATAATAAACTTTTTAAAAAACATTCCATTGTTGCATACATGTACTAAAAAGCAAACATAAAATTTCATTTAATTAATTTTACCTTTATTACTGCATCAGTCTATGATATTGTGTATGCCATGCGGATACTTGAACATCATTGTACATGCATGAAGTTTAAACATACATACTTTAAATTTATATGAAAAAAGGAAAATAAATGTTCAAAAAGAGGAAAATAGAACAGATTTTATCAATTATTTTAATATTGCGGGAAATTGTTCAAATAATTTAAAGTTTTTAATGAAAACTGAAGATTTTACCATATTCGGTGTAAAGAAATGACTGATTTTATCAGAGCACTTTTAAGGTGGAATTCTTATTTACGCGTTTTGTTGATTGAATGACACATAATAAAAATTACTTTTTGTTATGAAGCTTGACACAATGGTTATCGCACAAAATTCACCCAACACAAACAGTTCTGAACGACATTTTAGCTAGTAATTCAAAAGACACAAGAATCCTTGAAGTAATTTATTGAATTAGAAACATCGTTGATGTGTCAACGTTTTTAATGCCATAAACTTAAACTAGCTCCAAGTGAATGCAAAAAACGCTTATATTTGAGATCAATCTTTAGAAGTTCTTAGATAAAAAATGAAAACATCTGAAGCAGATTGTTGTAAATCTTTTTCTTTTGTTTGGTTTTCAAGGTGACCTCTAATTTCTTTCTAATTTAATCTACGGGTATTATAAAGTTTTTGTTCTCATTACAGCCATAGAAGGAGGACAATTCAAAACTAATTCTAAACAATAGGACTGAGCCTTGTGCAATAAACTAAGAACAATAAAAAAACGACATTCGATTCGACTGGGATTCGAACCCAACTTTGCCTTTTCGAGGTCTACCAATTAAACTATCGAATCACGAATGCCATGTCGTTCGCTGTTCTTAGTTACTATTAAACATTGATATGGAAGATTAATACTCAAATCTCCTACACCTTGTCTTTGGAGATTCTAGAATTTACATGCTTTGAATTCAAATGAGGTTGGAAGTCAGGGATTATCTTGGACTAAAGAACTTTAATAAGAAAATCAAACCGCCAGTAAATTCTTATCGAAATTGAACTGAGACCGAAGTAAATGAAGTTTTAAGAAATCGATTATATACGAATTTTTTGAGAAAGTAGTACGAAAAAATTAAGGTACCTACCTTTTCTTTTCAATTTCTGATTATATTCTGATACTTTTCTTCCTTTCAAATTAAAAATTCATTAAATTAGAAAAGAGTTAGAAAAAAAAAACAAACATATGTTACGAATATATCAAAAATTTCAGAACAATAAAAAGAAAAAGTTTCTATATATCTTTTTAAATGTCAGATATTTATCTGTATAATAGAATTTTAAATAATTTAATATACATATATTTGACAAGATATACAAAAAAGAAGTAGGATGATTCCAACGAACAAAAAAAAAACAAAAACCCTTATTTATATATTTTTTATTGAATTTTTATAACAAATAAAAAAAAAATATTTTCAACAAATATTCAGGTCATAAGTATGTAGAAAATATATGTATGTAAATCAATTTTATGAATACCTATCTATTGATTATTTTATATAAAGAAAAAAACGTTATTTTCACATGAATGATTTTTTGTTTTGTAGAATTATAGAATTTTGCTACCTATAACTTAAAGTTAAACAAAATCAAAAAAATAAATATCACCTTGTTTTTTTATTTCAAATAAAATATTCAGAATTTATTTATATATTTCTACTTTCTTTTACATACAGAAAATAATACATATATCAATCGAAAATATCTGAACATACATATTTAAGATACTATCCGTATACTATTTTTCTATTAAAATGTAAAATACTATATGTATAAGAGAAAAATACATATTTTTCGAAATTAAGTTAAGTATTCCAGGATAAAACTTCATCTTATATTTTTACACTTTATTTATTGATTTAGATATTCCTTGAAAGTATATAGTAAACAAACATATGTGTAGAAGATACATACATATTATAAGTATATTCTTTACGTAAGTACTTGTATGTTTATTAGATTTTGTTTTTTATTCTTTTTAAAGGACACTTTACTGAAGAGGAAAAATATAATAAATAAGATAAAATACACTGAGAATATATTTTTTTTGCTTTCAAATAAGTATATATTTTAATTCTTTACAGAATGTTTCACATCAGATACAATTTAAAATTTAAATTAGATACATACTGCGTATGTGTGAATAATAACGTATACGTATATACTATTTGTAGATCATATGTGTGATGATTAAATACATGATGTACAAGTTTGTTATTCTGGTATGGAAAATTTTCTTGAATATTTTATTGAATTTATCTAGAATGAGGACAAAATATTGAATATATAGGAAATATCATTTTTTTCTACTTATTTTCTTTTCTATTTGTTTTTCTTTTTTTGTTGAACTGAATTCAAGCGATAGAAAATGGCATAAATTGAAAAGTCACTTAAACATATTGAAAACTGAAAAGCATATAGAAAAAAAGGAAATACATAACTATACATTTTTTTCCTAAATAATTTAAAATTTGTGTTATCATGGAATTTATGAGATATCAATGCAATTGATTTGTTCTAATTGAAATATTATTAAGAACAGGATTAAGTAAGAAGAGAAGTCATTTCCTTGTAATGAAAAAGAGTATTTAAAAAACAAAAGAGGTCGAAAGATTCGAAAATCTTTGGTGTATTGATGACAACATCTTCACAAGAGACTTCAATAGAATGCTTTTGAATTTATTTAAGATAATATACGTATAGCTATTTTTTGCTGGTGCTGCTGATTATAAATTCACGTGGACCGCAGTTCAAGTTGATTTTATTTATCTGAGTTCCTATAAGGTATCGGTCTTGTTTACAGCACTTTTAATATTGTTCATTTCTGAGCAAGTTCAACCAAGGCGGGCAGTGGACGAAGCGTTCGAGTCCGCCTGTGTTCACTCAGCTCTGAATAAGTACCAATTCACTTTGAGTTGGGTATAAATGCTCGGTACTAATATTAGTATACCAAGTCCTGTCATACGAATACAATTCGTTCTCTACCAACGAATTTTGGTGGTTCGCATTCCACTTTAAACTGTAGGTGCATGTATGACAGAAAGACGGGGTGCTGAGTACAATGGACTCTCCTGTCTGAGAGCTCGTGGATGCCTAAACCGCATCCCTCCCACCCACAAAATAACAAACAAAACAACAAGTTCAACCAAAATATATTTTGCAGGCTTTCCGAATGTAAAATTTGTTGGAAAATATTTATTTTTTTCCCATTTTCCACTACCGTGAAGCAATACAGATTTCACACGCACTTTGAGAAAACTGATTTTTGTGTCGCTGGTTATTGAATTTGACTTCTAAATTGATCAAGTTTGAAATATTGGGAGAACGTCGTATATGATTTTAAACTCGAAATGTGAACCAAAAGAGAAAAAAATATGATCTCTTCGAGGACCTTTACTCTCACAGTGAAGGAATGAATGTCTTGAAGGACGCGATACTTTTGTTTTTAATAGAGCTCCTTTCACGATAGTATTCACAAAATACGACCAATGTTAACATTCTTGTGATGCTATGATATAATGTATTCAAAGCAAGTACGTCATGGTTTTACATTAATAATTATTTTAACTCTTTTTAAAATTGACTTTCAACTTTCTAAATAAAATAAACTTTACAAAATATAGGAGGTTACGTATCAGAAAAAAATAGTACTCAATTTAGAATGCGAAATTTCACAAATTGCCTTTTTTATGCTTTTAATCTCACGCCCTCTTACGTTAATTATTAATTGAAAAACAAATTAGCATAAAATTTTTTTGGTAAGGATTGTCCTTTGAAATTTCCACTTTGTCATTAACCCTTTAGTGATAATGAAAATTTATCTTTCATCCTACTGACCAAAAACCTGACTTTTTTTTCTAGGATAACGATGATGAAAATTCATTTTTGAAAATATTATTTGATCAAATCTTGATTAATTGTTTGAAACAAAAAAAAAGAAGGATGATAAAAAGCACAAAATACAAAAATAAAAGGAAAATAAAAAAAAATTAATGATAAAAATCCTTTAAAGCGTAATTTATAGGAGCCCGTATCTTTTATTTAAATTATTATTATTATTTAAAAAAAGATACGTCTTTTGTTTTAAAATACAAAAAAAAAAAAAATTAGCAGAGCTTAACTAGAATGATAAAAAATCAACAACAATTTTTATCTTCTAATAAATTTTTCCATTAAAAAATTTAACTGCGTAATAATTACATGATTTTAAATTAATGAAAAATTACAAATACTTAAAAATAACATTCATTTAGAAAGACTAAAACGACAAAAAAACAAAAACAAAAAAAAAGATATTATAATTATGTTCAAATATTTTAGAATTACTTTCAAATTTATTTAGTTATGCTTGTGTGATTATGTGTGGTTGTATATCGACCATTTACAATGATAAAGTAACTATCTACCTAATAAAATATCTTCATTATTAGTCATTAAATTGTGAATCTTTTATTATAAATGAAAATTAATGATTTGAAATTAACAGTACCATTACATCAGTAAATATATATAGAACAAATTAATAACGGTATTTAAGACCAAATTTATTTTATTGCTTTCTACTACACTGATTCTTTATGTCATAAAAGTTCCGTTAATTACATACAATTAATGTTTTAATTTCTTTAAAGAGGCAAAAGACAATGATAACATATCTCTGTAATAAAATTTGTTCCTTATCAATGCTATATAAACACAATACAGCGACCAATTAACGACGAATAACGAATTTTTCGTTCAGCAAACAAATTACGATAAAACTTATTTATATTTTGGTCGTCGTTCGTCGAATTGTGTGCAACTTCATACAACTAAACGTGTGTTTACAACAGATTTGACAGATAAAAGTCGAGAATCGTCACGTCAATTAACCAAGGTCGTTGTTCGTCGTTCGTTGGTCGCTAGTATTGTGTTTATAGCATAAAACCTCAATTCACTAACCCAAACCACAAAACGTAAGTCGACGATGCGACACATTTTTAGTGGGAGTGATAACCTTTCTTTTGTTAATTTAACAATAAAAAAAGTTTATCATTTTTCAAGCAAAAAAAAAAAAAAAAATTTCTCAAATTCTTCTTTTTTTCCAGGATTTTTTCAAACAAATTTAAAGTTTCCATTATTTTCAAATTCAGACTTTTTTTTATTATTTCTAAAAAAAAAAGGATTAAAATTTATTATGGAACTGACCTTTGACTTTGGAACTGAAATTATGTATGTCGACTGTAGTATCTTTTTTTTTTTTTTGTATGAAAAAGTTTTGAATTGTAAAGCTTGGAAAAAAAAATTTGTAATAAATTGGTTTTGCCTTGAAAAATATATTTTTTTTTGTATTAAAAAAAAATTTCATTATCATGAAAAATACAATGCACATGCAAACACTTACAATATTGTTGAACAATGGTGATTATATTATTATAACCAGGAATTATTGCCATCACAATGACCTTTTTGATATGACAAAAAAATGTATAGAATAAAAAAAAAATGAGAAGAAAAAAATAGGAAAAAGGAAATTCTTTTTGAAATTGTCCTTACTTTCTTTTGTGTTATTCTCTCAAATGTTTTTCATTTTTTTTTGGTTTTGTAGAAAGGATATTTCTTTTGAAATCATAAAAAGCACTTAACGGTGGATTGTGCAATAAAAACATCCTTGAAGAAGTACGTATTATTAAATAATTTCCGTTGGATTTTTATTTTGTAAATTTATTTCCTCAAAATAGAAGAATAAAGTTAAATTTGTGATTTAAATTTTTTAATTCATGCAATTTACAAGGAGTATTTAAAGCATTTTTATGGAAAAATTTAATTAAAAGGATATTTATTGTATTTTTATACTTACAATAAAAAATAATTGTTACAAAATATTTTAGTATTTCATTCTGGATAAGTATCAAGAAATATTCAAAAAACTATGAAGGTACACGTAAATGTAGAAGATAATGGAAAAAATATGGAAAATAACTACTATGTCAGAGCTTAAGGATTCTATGATTTTAATTTTTTTTCAACGAGTTACAATAAAGCTTAAGCTTAATTTCAGTTGATAAAATGCAACCATCAAATTTAAATTCCAATTAAAAAATAGCTGTGATTTATTCAAGCTTTTTTTAAGGCGATGATTAACTGTACAAATAAGAATAAGAACGATGAGCGATGGATGACAAGCTATCGACCACAAAAACGCTTAATTTGAAATTTAATCTTCAATTAAAATCTCTCAATTTCTAAACTTCTGCCTGACGTTTACAAAAAAAAAAAACAAGCTTATTTGTGATATGAGATAATAGAACAGATAGGTTTTCTAACATGATTCACAAAAACAAGAGAAAAAAAACAAAATGTACACAGAAAGGACTAATAACTACACACATAAAACAAAAAAATAAGATACAAATTTCATAAAATGAATAATTCGTGTATTAAAAATCAGTATGCAAACGAGAAAATTTTTTTTTTTTAATAAAATGCAAACAATATTTGAGGAAAAAAAAAGGAAATAAACAAATAAAACACATCACAGTCATAATTTCAAGGATACAATAAGGATTTCAAGGATTTTAAAAACTATTTATCTTCTTTAAATAAAAATTAAAGTTATTTGTTTTGTTGATTTTTTTTCTCCCCATATATAATAAAAACGTAAAATGTTTACTTTTTATCTTTTTATACAAATTCTTTTTTTACTGAAAAGGACGAAAATGAAAAAATCCTGTATGCATAAATTTATGTGAAATTTTTTTTTTTTTTTTTAAATTAAATAAATACACAACATAGCAGAATGAAATTAATGTGTTCAATTTTTATTTTCACAAAATTGTAATTTAAATAATTTAAATAAATTAGAGGATAATTTACATAATAAAATCATTTTTTAGCTTACAATTTTGACGTTTTTCTTGTTATTTTTTCTCATTTAATTTTTTTTTTCCACATGCTCATTTTGAAAATAATGTAGAAAAAAAATGATTGTTATTAATTTATATTTTTTCTATTTTATCATAATTTTTTTCAATTTAATTTTAATGGTTTCCTGTTGGGTGAATGGATTTAAAAAAAAATCCCTTTATTTAAAAACGAATTTAAATGATTAATTCATTTTTATGGAATTTGTAATATTTTCTTTCCCCAAACAATGCAAAAAAAGTCAGTTAAAAATTAAATTTTTATTTATTTATTTTTTGTTTTTTGTAGATTCAATGTCTTTTCTGAAAAGTTCACCTGAAAAAGAAAGTAAAGTCAATTTTCCAAGAAAAATGAAATAGCCATAATAATTTATTTACGGCTAAGGTTGCCAGATCCTAAATGGTGAATTTGGTCAATGAAAGTCACAATGGGAACAGTGGGGAACATGGGGAAAAAATTGGTAGGTTGGCTACCATTATTGAAAAAAAAAATTGGTCCACAATGTAAAGCTATTTGAAAAAGTGATTATAAAGGTTTTTTGCGCTCGTTATTACAATATTGGTATAATATTTTTCCAATCTGGTATTATAAGAAACATCTGAAATAATTCTAGCTTCAGGAGTGTAATACACTCACACTCCCGTTAGAATTGGTCGTGGCAGCTTTAGATGTAATATGAACAGTTGTAAAAACACGTAGGTAAACTGGTTTACGGAAGTTGTTATAACCACCAAATGTATATACACTTATATGTATATCGTTTTATCAATTCGACTTATACCACTTTTATGATAATTGGCTAATTTAATATTGATTTTGTCCAAAATCATCTTTAAAGTTTAATAAAAAAATGGAAAAGTTTGCTTGGATAATGATTTTCCCCGGAAATGAGGGACATTTTATGAAAAGTAAGACTATAAAAAAATGTGGGAGGACGGTTAAAATTGAGTTAAAATGGAGGGTAATCACCCCTAAAGGAGGACACCTGAAAACCCTATTTACGACCGACTCTGTATTCTCTCTTTTTGCACCTATATTCCAAGTACTTTCATGTCCACTACAGTTTGCGCTGTATTCTGTGTAAAATTGAATGTATATTTTTTTTAATATTTTTTTTTTATATTTTTTTTGGTCACTACATCCTTACAAAATCTTTCCATATATGTTAGAAATACGTTATGCTAGCAACTAGATAGTTTTTAAAATTTTAGAAGAAGACAAAATGAAAACCTTATCCTTTAACACATTTTTTACAATTTATCCTGATTTAAAAAGAAAATTTTTCACATTTAACACTTAACTAATGTTATCTTTCAGAATATCCTTTCCAACCATGATGTTATATTGAAAGACATTTAAACACTTTAATGCTGTAAATTTGTTTGCTGGTAAAAAACTCATTGCAATTTTCTGTCCAACGACTCTCAAGGAATTTAGTTTTTTTTTTTATTAAAAAAATAATATGTGAAAAAATGTACTTGTAAGTATTTTTTACTATTTTATCCTCATGATGTACCTACATATACATATACAATTTTTTCTTAAAAAAAGTACTTGTATGACAGATGAGAGACAATGACCCAAAGGAATTTCTACAGTGTGAATATTTTGTCATATATTTTTTGTATAAAAATGCAAAAAATAAAATGGAAAATATCAAAAAATTCCCGTGAACTAAGTAAATTGAAAAAAAAGAGTGAGGAAGTTTTTTTTTCACATAAATTTGTTTTTAAAAAAAGTATCTAGATGGAAAAGATACTTTGAATATGTTGACATTTGTTTTTTTATAAAAATCTCTTTTGTAATTTTCACGTTGAATTAAATTTTAAAAATTTCAAAATAAACTTTCATACAAAATTTTTGGTTGAAAAAATAAATGAAAAAAAAAGGTTTAATTAAAGGACATAACAACACAAAGAAAACCACTTAGGCAGGGTACCTATATATTAAAATTCAAATAGGTCTGCTACAGACTATTTTTACAGCATGTAATTTTTTTTAAAGTACAAGCATTAAAAAAAATTACCAAAAAAGGTTTTTGAAAAAGGCTTAATTTCTGTCCACGATTTCTTTCTCTCTTTTTCTCTGAAAGTCCTTCATTTACTTAGTCAGTCGTCCACAGATTAAATCTTTTGATTTAAAAGAAAACATTTCATCCATCCTGTGTATTTTTGTCCTTTAAATAGTCTACGACAGTTCAAGGAAACATGTTAATTTTATTTTTTTTCATCTCATTTCATTTTAATGTTCTAAAACTGTTAAAGAATGAATCCCCTTTAGTCCTTCTGTAAAGACTAAATAAAAAATTATAAAATGTGTCAAATTTTATACAACAGAGTTCCAGTTTCATTAGAGGCTTTTACATTTTTTTTTTGCCAAATGGGATTGTTTTTTTTTTCTCTGTTGTATGCTGAGCAAATTTTTCAGACTTAAATAATACTAATTACTTTTCCTTCAAAATAAAAAATAAAAATCTAGCACAACAAAACAATAGAAGACTGAATTTTCTAAGCTATATGATGCTTATTATATTTTCCAACAACAACAACAAAATTGTACCTATTAAATAAAAAGCAAAATAAATTTATAAAATGTCTATCTTTTGTGTTATACCAGACAAAAGTCCGATAAAAAAAGGACTACTAGCTATATTATAAATTTCAGATGAAAGCTAATGTTACGGTACATAAAATTCACATTTTTAATATTATGTATATTAGAGTATGTATCTGAGAAAAATTGTATATATATATTTTATTTGTTTGTTAAAAAACTAGAATATATACTTTAATGGAGTCTATTACGATGTCTAAATGTCCGTTGAATGCGAGTAATGAAATGATTTTTGTAATGGAATGGACTTGACACAATATTAATTTCAGAAGTATTCAATTTAGAATATTTTGGTTATGTGAAATTAAACTTTAAGAAACACATTACCGTTAAATCAGAGCCATAGATATATGAAAGCAAAGAAAGCGGAACGAAATATAAAAAGTTTTGCAATGTCATTGTTCCGGTTCAACAATAAAGCTCTTAGAAAAATCTAACTTGAAAAGTTTTTTTTCGTTCCCTTCCAAACGAATAATTGAATTGAAAGACAAACGTTCCAAATAGGAAATTTATTCCAAGCGGAACAAAGTTTTCTGATTCTTGTTAATTGTTATTTGTGAAGTACAAATTGTAAATAAAAAGAAAGTTCATGTGGACAAAAGAGAACAATTAAAGTAGTAAATTCATTACTTGGAATAAAAAATTAATTTGTTTCTTTCACGGCGCTACGACCCTGTAAAAGTTTTTGTCCACATAACTATCGGAAAAAGAAACAAAATTCTATTTACTTTTTCATTTCGAATCAGTATTTTGAAATTTTTTGTTTTTATTTCGAACGGGACGACTGGAAACCTAAAAATTAAATTTAAACTTCTGCGTTACCAAATGTATGTACTTTTGGCCAAAAAAGGTATTTAAGGCTACTTTTGATGAAATTGAAAGATGATTTGATGAAATGAGTGGATGGTTGTCTATGTGAAGTTTCTAGTAAGGGTGAAGGTAGAAACGATGACATTCAAATTTCTTAAGTCACTGTCACCACACATACTTTCAGTTCTTCAAACAAAATTAAAACTGACGGTTCGGAAAAATAAAAAAGAAAAGTCCTAAGAAAAACGAAAAAAGAGAATAAAAAGCTTTAATATATAAATATTAAGGGTTACTTT
This sequence comes from Bombylius major, assembly GCA_932526495.1. Lineage (NCBI taxonomy): Eukaryota > Metazoa > Arthropoda > Insecta > Diptera > Bombyliidae > Bombylius > Bombylius major. The sequence goes on from OW052043.1 coordinate 53,737,747, forward strand.
TCCATTATTTTCATTGTTATTGGTAAAAGGTTTTAGAATACCTTTTCACCGACTTATTATTAAATTAAGAAGAAAAAAAAGTAAATAGAAACGAGATATTTTACTCACCTTTTCAATTTGAAAAAAAATATTGATTTGTTTTCAATTTCATGAGAACTACAACAGACCAGACATAAAAACAAATTACCAAGCATAAAAAATTAGAAATGTACGTTTTACAAAAAAATCAAAAAAAAATCAAAAAAAAAAAAATTAAAAAGAGAAAATTCTTTCCTTTGTACACAAAATGTTAACACGTGATTACTTGCTAAAATAACTTTAACACCTCATTGGTTTTTGTCAAGACGAAAGAACAAAAAAAGTTCTAGATCATTTAAAATACAAAAAAGTATTATTTATCTTCTTTTAAAAAATATTCACGTAAAATACAAATATATTTTTTTTAAATTACATACTATTACAAAATTTATGGTTTTGTTTATGAAAGTAAGTAAGTCATAAAAAACTTTCTCTATATAGGTACAAATATATATTTTTATTGATCCTGTTTTTTTTTCTTTCTTATTTTTCTGTCTTTTCTTCAAAAATAAATTTTCTTTTTGCAATGAGAATGATGTGCAATAATTTTATTTTTATGATTTATGTGTCATTTAAACTTAAAAGTACACGTGTACGTGATGAAATAGATTTATTTTTGAATATTATTTTTGTTTGTTCAGGAATTATGTTATGTAAAATAAATTTCAGCTTCATTGGTTTAAATTGCAACTTAACCACTAAAAAAAATAATATTATCTACCTTGTGAATTTTAAATTTAGAAAACGAAAAAAATATGTTTTCATGTGTTTTCCATTGAATTCTGTGTTGCTAAATATTTTATAACTTTTCCATCAATTTATTTTATTGGAAAATTCATAAATGAAATTTATTTTTGTTCAAGTTGCACCGTTGCGAATTGTTGGGAATGTGCTATTTTTGGGAAAATATTGGTTGTTGATTCTTGTAATTCAAGTTAAAGAAAGCAAAATATACGGTACAAGAAGACAAGTAGTATGAAGCTCAATTAATTAATCAATTAATTAATTTTAAAAAAACCAACGATTTTCCCTTCGAAAAATCGATACTTGAGTGAAATCGTTTGTTTTACATGGCTAAAACGTCTATTGCAATTATCTTTTCTGTTGTATGAATTTAAGTTTCAGAGGAAATTTGGCTAAAATTTTAATTATCCTAAAGTCAAATAAATAATCCATTGAAACCCTTAAAGTACTTTAATTAATCCTATTTTCTCAGGAAATATTTTACTTCAACAGACAGACATACTTTAAATTATATTTTCCATGAAAATTTCCACTAATTTTTTGGGATTTTTCCTCCAAAGTACATCCTTAAAGCACCACCACAAATATCTTTATAAAAAATTTTCCAATATTTTCATTAAAAAAAAAAAAAATGATATGATTGACGTAAGATTGATGTTTATTTTCCTCAAGGTGAATGAATTTTAATGAGATCATAAAATAGTAAGATGTTCATCTTAAAATTTACTAACCGTTTGTAGAATAAGATGTTTGGAAATATTGAAAAAATTTAATTTATCTGAATAATGGAAACTTAAAATTTTATCGGAAAATTTTTTCAATGAAACAGCGATATAAACAAGCATGCATTAAGTTTTAAGGGCTTTTTTTACAGTGAAAATTTTTTTGTAATAAAGTGTTTTAGTTAACGTACAAGAACTATGTTCTTAAATTTATCAAAAGAAAAAAAGAAGAAGAAATAAAAAATAGAACATTAAATAGATTTTATGAGTCCACACATCTATAAAATGAAGTGAAACAAAAAAAAAAAAAAAAAAAAAAAACGAATAAAATCCTTTTTATAACATTTTTACACCTTTCAAGTCCATGTTTTTTTTTTTTAAAGTTCTATGTTACAATTACATGAATTTTCTTCTTTATGAAAATTAAAATTCATTCTAAAGATCTAAAGTTTCCGAAATTGTATGATTTATGTAAAAAGGCGCGCCTTTTAAAAGATAAAAAATGTTCTATACTATCAGAAAATTATTTCTCTGTGAAAATTCTCGTTTAGTTTTTACTGCAGCAGATTTTTTTTTTTTTTGTACGAGTATTTTTGTCGTCATGCCGAAAAAAATAGACTATAATACGTTTGTGTTCGAATTTCAATACCTAATATTTTTCTTATATAGTACAGATTTCTGTTAATTTCGAAAATATATGTAGAACAATCAAAGCTAATTACATACTTTTTTTTTCAATAGCATCAAAGATAATCCAAGAATAAAGAATTTCATATAATTGAATTGATTAATTTTAAACAAAATAATAATATTATATTATGTGCTCTATGGATAATGAAGTCTTTCATATTTTCACAAATAAATTAAATTTTAATGAAAAGAGAAAATAAGAAAAAAATAAAATTATTATGAAATTAATTATGGAAAACAATGATTTTAATTAATTAACTTTTTGTATGAATTTTCTTTTGTCTTTGTAAAGTTAAATCTTATTTATTTTAAATGTCTTTTTTTCCACTATTTTAGTTAAATTTATGAATTTAATAATTTAATTTTTTTTTTATTCTTTTTTAATTTCGAAAAAGAAAAAGAATTATTGACTTTAAAAAATTGTTAAAATTTAAATTCGAGCTAGAGGCCTAGATCTGACAGTTAATTGAGCTTTCCACAGCTATTGAGTACTTTTACGTTATTCTTCCCCACGAGTCACGACCGTATTCTTGACATTTTTACTTTTTCACCAAACTTCCTTTTTTCTTCTCAATTCATTGTTCATACACGAGTTTTTCAATGTATTTGAAGTTTAGATCCTGCAAAAGCTTGTTTTTGACAGTTCTTTTGTATATGTATGTGTTAGTATCTTCACCTCGTCAAATAGAAATCAGTTTGCTTGAAAAAGTGAAGAAAGATGAGGAAACCGCACTACTCTCCTAGCCAACAAATGTTAAGAATGCGGCCGTTAAGAAGAATGGTGTAAAAACACGGATTTGGAAAATTATTTACTGCTTACATTGAGCTGTTGTTCCACAGGAAGAAGAAAAAATGTACTCTCAGACTAATCAATAAAAATTAATTTCCTGGAATTCAAAGCATTTATCATTACAAATAAAAGAGAAAGTTTTATTAAAATTCCAAGCAATACGCTTGAAAAATAAAATAGTGGTACTTTTAGGTTTGGAGGGAGATATTGGCGAAGGATTTGGTTGAATTCAGTCTAAAAGAACAGAAATATGACTTTGATTAAAAGAAAATGTTCTAAGGTATAAATTCCTATAAAATTGACAACATGAGCGACGCAGGAATGAAACTCGATTAAAAAGTTGAAGGTACGTTGATTATGTACGACAATTCTGGAAGAATAATTTTAGAGTGTAAGGTACGTGGAAGATAGATTGGATTGGAGAGAGAAAATCTATTGAACTTGAAAAAAAAATATTGTAGAACAAAATAATCCATTCCATATAGGGAGAGAAACTTCTGTATGTACCATACAACATTTTAAGTGAACACCATTTTTAAAGATGGACAGTTTTACATGTAGGTTCAATCATTAAAATTTAATTGTTGTATTGAGGCAAAACATAACTGAACAAGTGAACACAAATTATCCTTGGAAAATTTGTAATAAAAAAGTTAAAATTTAAATTTATGTAAAAAAAATGTAAAAACATGAAAAATATTCATCTTTTCTCCAAATTTCAAGTTTTTTCGTCCTTATTACAATACAACATTCTTATTTCGCCATACCCTTTTGTTTTCTTTTTGCTTTTATTATTTTTCCAAATAAAATAATGTTTCTAAATATTATCTGTTAAAAGAAAATAACAAAAAATAAAGAAAAACATTAAAAAAGTACAAGAAAACTATAAAGAGAAACTTTTTTGGATAATATTTATTCGAAACAAGAAACAAGAAAAACTAAATTTAATTTGAAACAAATTTTTATTTCTCAAAAAAATAACATTTGATTTGTGTCTGTTTCTGGTTGTTTTTTTTTCGAAATAGAAAATTTGTGTGCATATTTCGAATAGTTTCTTGTTATTTGAAAAAAAAAAAAAAATTTAAATATTTGAATATTGTATTTTGTTGTTATCATTATTTTTTATTTTTTTTTTTTAAACTTTAAGAAAATAGACAAATATTGAAATATTTTTTCATTAAAAATTCAAAAAAACATACGAGTATGCAAAAGTTTATTTAAAGTTTTAAAAATACGAAAATATTGGCTTGCTATAAAAAGAAGAAATATAAAATCAACCCTTTACAGTCGAAAGTTTTTTTTTTGTGTATGAGAAAATGGTTTACCCCAATCCCTCTTTTTAGAATTGCATTCTGATCATTTTTTTAAGGTTTTTCCTGGGTTTTACTATCGGCTGAGACTGAGAATCGTCTTTTTTTTGACTGAAAGGGGTTAAATCATGTGAAAAAAAAATGTTGATAAAAAATTATTTCAATTAAAGTAAAAGTTTTTTCTATCACAACACATTTTGATAATGAAAAAATAATTCCCCAGCTTCTGCAATTTGAAAGGAAAATTATGCTTTTAGGAAAAACTTTTTAATACATAAAAGTTCAACAACAGTTAAAAGTCATTGACGGTAAATTGTTTTTCTTTACAATTTTGTAGAAAAAATAATCCGGCTAAAACTAAAGAAAAAAAAGAAACAAGTTTACTCGTAGTTTAATCCATATTAACTCATACAACTAAATCTGGTTCAAAGATCAATAAAAAAAACATGTTTGAAAATTTTCTAAAAGGACTTTCAAAACTTTATAACGGAACCTTTAAAAAACTGTTGAAAATAATTTTAAAAAAATCGAGTGTTTTCTTTAGAATAGAACTGGACATCACACTATGATCTTATATTGTCCTGCCAACGGCAACCATTATACTAAGGAAAGTATTTTTAAGAAATCTTGAGTACAAGAAGTTGAAAAGTAGTAAAAAAATGACCTCAAAATTTACATAATAATCTCATGGGTTTTAGATAGAACGAGCAAAAAAATAGTACAAAAAAGACATTAAATAAACTCTTCACAAGCCACCATTGGTTAGTTCCTCTTTTTAAAATTCTTACAAGAATCTGTAAAAAAAGAAGAAGGGTCCCGACTCCCGTGCTGGCTAAAGATTCTGGCCGTAAAAACTCTTAAAATTTGACCTGTGCTGTGCTGTGGAAAGAAGTGAAGAAGAAACCCCAATTGAACATCAGAATATGGTGCAAAAAAATAATGATAATAATAATTTTCAAACTACAAGCACAGAGTAAATATTATACATACATATACATATATTAGATGCTACATGGTTGATGCTACAAAACTGTAAAGGTAAACAGCTTTTAAACCTCATCCTGTTTATGAAAGATTTATGATGTAGATCATCTTTTATTCTCTTTTTTTACTACTTATAAAACTGCAAAAGGATAACAATTTTCAGGCTTCATACTCTTTTAATGAAAGATTTACAACGGTAAACGTCTTATTTTTTATCTAAAATATGTAAAAATAATTTTAAGAAATATCCTTTTTTTCCCTTTCTTCGTTTCATCGGTTTTAATATCATCATTTAAATATTTTAAGTTCTCACTAACAGAAAACTTTCTACTTAAGTTCAAACAAAAATAATAATAAAACACAAAATTCAATTAAAGCTTTGCGAAAAAAAATAAATAAATAATATCCACTTTCTCTTAAAATGAAATTAATATGAAATTGTGAAAATGTATCCAAAGGGTAAATCACTTCATTCATAAATATCTAATTCATTCCTAAGGATATTGGAAAATAGTAATTTCATTTCTTTTCATTTTATTCGAAATAAAAATAAGAAAAATTAAAATTATTTTCATGAAATACACCTCAGGTCAATTTAATCATTTATTATATACTCAGAATAAGGGATTTTTGTTTTTTTTTTTGGCAAAAGAAAAAAAAACATGATTGGTAGTATGTGAAATTTATATACGTCCTCATGTGTCGGTGTATCACAATCATCAGTAGCATCAATATAAAAATTTTCATCTGGATTTAAGGCAATTTATCATTACAGAAAATAAGAAAATAAGAAATTTGTAGCAAATTTTATTGCCTTTTTTTTTTTTTATTATTATTTAGTTTTGGTTGTGTACATACTCGTATATTTGTCTTATGTATATAACAAAACAACTGACCACACAATTTTTCATTAACGTAAACGTATTTATTACATGAGAAAAACGACTGATTATCCTTTTTGTTTTGATGAATAATTGTGTTGTAGATAATAAAACGTTTGGTGTTAAAAACAGAATATTGAGGTCATTCAATTAGTAGTTATTAAGTCCAAAGAAATCGTACAAATCGTAAACATAGTGAATTTTAAATGAATAATGAGTAATTTGGATTGGATAGAAGATAATAAGGACTAAGTGACTTTGAGTTATTTTGAGTAAGGACACAGAATGACGGGCAGTGGCCGAAGCAGTAAAGTGTTGGCTTTTGATACTGAAGGTCTCGTGATCGAATCCGTCTAAGTTCACTCAGTTTTGAATGAGTGTCAATTTATTTTAGTTGGTTATAAGTGCTCAGTACTGAAATAGTTTTGGTGGGTTTTTTGCTGACCATAAGGTAGTCCACAAAACCAACTACAAAAAATATCAGTTCAGCCCTGTGTCATACAAATAAAAAATCGTCCTCTACCAACGAATTTAGTGGTCCACTGGATTGACAGAAGAGCTTTACAAATTACAACCCTTTGATTCGATAACTGCGAGGTGTGTGTTATCAAAAGGGCACTCTTAACGCTATTTGGGTCTTCGGAAGTAATCCGAGAACCGCCGCGTCAACTAGCCAACCAAGGACACAGAACATGAAATCAATAATTATATTTTCTAATGATGTATGTATTTAATTAACTGAAAATGGACTTAGTGAACTTGTGAATAAACGCCCACCATTTGAATTACGTTATCATTGAATATCAAAAGGATGTTGTTTTTTTTTTATTCATTAAATCGATTAAATGTGATAACATTTATAACAAAACAAAATTAACTGTCTTCCACAGAAGAAATTATTATTATTGTGATTGTGACATTAACAATATTAAATTTATGTGTCTTGTTACTAGACTAGAATCTATCAAAAAATATGATAATTTTCTTTTTTTTTGCTTTTCAAAAATAAAATACGAAAAAAAAAGAAGAAAAAATTGTTTCACATGGTTTGCGTTGGTCGTAAAGTTATACGCCTTTATTATGTCTCCTTACTTTAGATGTCTACATGATGATATTTGATACTTGTACACACATAATAATATATCCTTATTCACATAATTTTGACCTACATTCATGTGGAAATAATATCCTTAGTATATATGCACTAGTACAAATATTTTCTCAATTTATAATGTTGATGTTGATGTAGTGAATAATTTAAATAAAATCACTATATGGAACTCTGTTGACAGTTATATACATGTATGTACGAACTACGAGTATGTTGTCTTGTTGCCAATTCAAGTTATATTACTTTTGGGAGAAATTTTATATTATGAAACTGATATGATATCTTTGTAAAAAATGATTAAATTTCTTTGAAAATTTACTTTTATAACACACCCACACACATATACAAAAAAAAAGGAAGCAAGGAAATATAATAAAAATATTTTTTGCCTATTAGTGATGAATTGAATAAAAAGGAAAGAGAAAAAATGAAATCAAAAGGAATTTCAAATGATGTGACGACGATGTTATCTGAACTGAAATCTTGTTGAATGTCCTTTTTTTTTCATCAATTAATTAGCCAATTTTTATTGGTTCATACGACCAATTATCTTTTACAAATGAAATTTATGACTTTAAATTTGGGCCTAAAATATATTATCCTTTATTATGTCACATTAGGACTTTATACTAAAGCGAAATAAAAAGAAGTTCAGCTTATTGAAAACCGTAACTAAGCTTATAAGTGAGCGTACTAAATTGTAATACAAGATAAAAAAACGCTTAAATTTGGCCTGCCAGGTCTGTTTTAATATTTTTTTTTTTGTTTCTTTTTAGGTGATAATGATGGTCTACAATCTACTCGTACATCAGACTTTTAGCAGATGGGAAATGGAATATTGATTGAAAATTATGTTTGCAAATGTAATTACTTTTTTTCATTTAGTTTCTGGTTCTGGTATAATGGCTTTTATACTTTTGCAGTCTTGAAGTCTTTTTCTTTACATTATTCCATTTCATAATTTATTTTTGGGGTCTAAACTCCTCTAGCCCTTAGCTTCCACGTAACTCTACTTCATATTGCTTCGTCATTATCTTTTTTGTTGTCTATCGCTAATCGCTATGTATTTTTTAAACGTCCTGGTTCTCTCTTTGGCACTGGGGTGCACTATTGTTTTTTTTTTGCAGAGACAACATTCCAAGCAACATGTACTGGATGTACATTAATACTAATCTTACAGGTGCAGTCGACAAATTTCATATTTTGCCACTTAATATCCCAATTAAATCTTTCAAAGTCTTAAAAATTGAGTTTAAATA